>JARFIW010000012.1:5157500-6357500 GCA_036346225.1 Platerodrilus igneus | reverse complement strand
GAGGCGCAGGGTGTGATCAAACGCTTCGACAGCTCTTAGGAATCGTATGATTGTATTTGTAAAGTAGAATAATGGGTCGACAAGATTCTGCGTTGACTGTCGCCGGTTGAATGAAGTGACGAAAAAGAACAATGAACAGTTATCCATTACCGAGGATTGACGACACCATAGATACACTCTCAGGGTCAAGATGGTTCTTGACCTTGACTTGAGCAAATAAAGAAAGAAAACTGCTTTTACTTTTGACACTAGCCTATGGTAATATACTTTGTAGCGTTATTCCCACTTTTGAGCTTTTAATGGAAAACATTTTACATCGACTGTTATGGAAAACATGCCTCGTGTATTTGGAAGACGGGATTGAAAAAACTTAGGGAATATTTGACCCATTTGGAGAAAGTGTTTCTAAGATTCCGAAACGCCAATCTGAAGCTGAGCCCAGAGAAGAGCAACTTGTCCGGCGAAGTGGTATAACACGTGGGGCATGTAGTCTCACGACATGGAGTTGGGTGGATTTCGAAAAAAGTTAGGGCTGTGCAAATGTAGCCGATTCCCAAAGATAAACACCAATTGTGCACTCTCCCGGGGTTATGCACATATTATAGAAGATTTAATTGTGGATTTGCAAATATCGCCAAGACCTTGACTAAATCAATAGAAGAATGGCGTGTTTATACATGGAGCGAAAGTTATCAAAATGAGTTCCAACAGCTAAGACATTTCCTCGGTTAGAAGACAAATTTATATTAGACTCGAACGTAGGCAATGCTGTCATAAAAAATTTGTCTCCCCAGATACAGAATGAACCGGAAAAAGTGATTGGTTATTTCAGCAAGGCGCTCTCATAACCGAAAAAAAATACTGTGTTATGAGGAAAGAACTGTTGTATGTGGTAAAATGGGCAGAGTAGCTTTATAGGTATTTCTATGGTTGAAAGTCTTACCTTAGAACAGATCATGTGGTTCTCAAGTGGCTACGCAGTTGAAGAACCCAGAATGAAAGGTCGTGAGATTAACAGAAAGGCTACAGACATACAAATTCGACACTGAACATCGAGCGGGTTTACGTCAGTGTAACACAGACACAATGTTGATACGGCTTTGTTCTGAAGATTGCAGTCATTGTTCAAGGCTGGAGACAAATTGCTATGGCAATCATGGCAGCTGAGGACCGAACAAGGGTAAGATCCAGACCTAATCGTTATTATGAATTGGATTCTCAGAGAAGAACGTCTCTCGTGGTAAGATATTAACCCGGTAAGTAGTACGCTGAAGTCGTACTTAGAACAGTTGGATTCCTTGAAGTTAAAGAATGGGATCTTGGTACTATTCTTGGAAATGGAAGATGAATCTATGAGTGCATTACTCAATGAGAGTCGTACTTAGAACAGTTGGATTCCTTGAAGTTAAAGAATGGGATCTTGGTACTATTCTTGGAAATGGAAGATGAATCTATGAGTGCATTACTCAATGAGAGTCGTACTTAGAACAGTTGGATTCCTTGAAGTTAAAGAATGGGATCTTGGTACTATTCTTGGAAATGGAAGATGAATCTATGAGTGCATTACTCATAGATTCATCTTCCATTTCCAAGAATAGTACCAAGATCCCATTCTTTAACTTCAAGGAATCCAACTGTTCTAAGTACGACTTCAGCGTACTACTTACCGGGTTAATATCTTACCACGAGAGACGTTCTTCTCTGATTATTCAATCCATAATAACGATTAGGTCTGGATCATACTCTTGATCGGTCCTCAGCTGCCGTGATTGCCATCGCAAATTTGTCTCCAGCCCTGAACAATGACTGCAATCTTCAGAACAAAGCCGTATCAACATTGTGTCTGTGTTACACTGACGTAAACCCGCTCGATGTTCAGTGTCGAAATTGTAAGTCTGTAGCCTTTCTGTTAATCTCACGACTTTTCAATCTGGGTTCTTCAACTGCGTAGCCACTTGAGAACCACATGATCTGTTCTAAGGTAAAACTTTCAACCATAGAAATACCTATAAAGCTAGTCTGCCAATTTTACCACATCCAACAGTTCTTTCCTCATAACACAGATGCTGGTTTTCAAGAGCCGGGCGTTCGAGGTTGTAGGACATCTACATAATCCAACATCGGACGGGTACTTCAAAATTAAGAAAACCCTAGAAAAAGTCCGTAAAAGATTTTACTGAGTAGGTTGCAAAGAATGCGGCAGGTGCAGAAAATGTCAGTTATATGCGTCGTTAGGCAACCAGAAAACGCCCGTGAGGCAATACAACATAAGAAGCCCGTTGAAGAGACTAACAGCGGATATCGCAGGCCCATTCTCCAAAACTGACTCTGGAAATAAATGCATTTTGATAGCCATGGACTACTTTACAAAATGGACTAAGGCGTATACGAACCCCAATCAGGAAACAGCATCCGTCGCTGACGTATTACACAAAGGGCTTTTCTATCGTTTTGGAATACTTCTGGAACTGCACGCTCAACAGGGCATAAATTTTAAGTCAGCGCTTTTTCAAGAAGATTGTCGCTTGCTGGAGATGAGAAAGATCAGAACGATATCGTTGCATCCTCAATCGGTTGGAATGGTAGAACGCATGAATCGCATCTTGAAAAGTACCTCTCCAAAGTAGTCTCTGAACATCAAAGTGACTGGGACCAATACATACACTTATTTTTATTGACTTACCAATCTGCGGCCCACGAGAGTAATAAACAGATTCCTGCATGTGCTATGTTGGAACGCGAGACATGTTTATCATGTGACCTTAAGTTCGATAGTAAACCTGAAGAAGAATTTGTAGGCGAAAGTTATGTCGAGAGACTTAAGTGGAAAATGCATGGCATCCATGGAGACGTACGAAAGGATTTTGAGATTGCGAGCGGCAGGATAAAATAAGTATAACATGATGCAAGATGCAAGAGTCTTCTTTTCAAACGGAAAACTGCGTGTGGTTGCACAATCCCAGACAGAGGAGTGAATTGTCGCCAAAGTTACAAAGAAATTATGAGGGTCTCTACGAGTTAAGGTTCGTGGCTTCGAGCGGTCCTTTTTAAAAAGACTTTTTGAACTTTAACACATTTATTTGTTTTAAACAGATTTGAACATTGGATTTTGACAATCTTGAATTATTATTCTAAGTCGAAAATTAATTACTTATTTGTACTACGAACTGCAATGTGAAAGCTGAACGTTTGATGAACTAACTGCGAGTGGAGCTCCCGGGCCTTTTATAATCTCCCTACCCCCTCACAGTTCTGTGGGAACTTGCAAACCTAATGTCTGCTTTCATTTGACTCTTATTCATAATACATTGTTGTAATCTTAAAGCTATTCATAACTACTTTGTTGCGAGCTTACTTCTGCGTAATCTCGGTACGTGACTGTCTGTGACCACCTGTGACCTGACATCTGCAGTGTCACTTATCCTTGTGCTACAAAGTAGCGCTTCCGTTCCCATGAACGTTAATAAACTGAATAAAATGTCCTTCAATTACATTGTTGCACATTTCCTAATATTTCTAATAACTTCTTAAGTATTAGTTTCTTTTGTATATATATCAAATGGGGGATTACATAACTTACGAAGTACTGAAACGAATCAACTAGGTAGTAAGCTTTCAAAAAACGGGACAATAGTAGTGCACATTAACAAACTGGTACTTTATAATAGTGAGGATGCCGGAGGACATGATAAAGTGTGGCAAGTAGGGAGCCAGAAAGAAAAGAAAGAAAACAAAAGCTGGACCTAATTATGAACGATTCATGTTTGTGTACAGCATTACCGACAAGGCTAGGTTTGGGATAAAGAAGGCAACAGGGATCTATTTGAGTTTTGTTGCAATACTCTCTTAAACATTGCGTAACGGCACATCTCAAAACGACACGAGGGAATGTATCGGTGTTTAAAAGTAAATTTAGTAGTTTAAACCAGTTTCACCAACACCAACCAAATGTGGGCAAAACCATACACCTTGGAGGTTGATGTTGTAGCATTTATTACCTAATGACAAAACAATTGTCCTCTAGTAAACCCTGTTACCAGAAACTGTAAGGATTTTGAAATTTCAAAAAGCAGATGATGCACTTTCGAGACTAGAAGTTGGCCATACTTGAGATTGGTTGTGAGCTTTTTAGGTTGAACCGGAGGGTAGTACAATACGTGGGGGGGGTACTATTTCAGAAAACTGGGGTTTAAGTCTTGGTATGCTGCTTTAACCCAAATGGGACAGCAGATACTATTAAGAGCGTCGATTGCTATGTCTATCGATTTGTAAAATTCAAGAACGGCTCCGCTTGTTCATCACAGGGACACCAAGTTTTCGACCGGGGAATGTTTTGGTACAGAACAGTTTTAAAAGGAGGGCAGTGTAGCGGTAATTAATAAGTAATTAAAATTTAACTAGAATATAATATATATGAACGCGAGCCCCGTTCCGATAGATCGGTATTAGTAGGAATTTTGTTCTAATAAAAGTTCGTTTTGAATGGACCTGCACGTTGAAGAAGTTCTAGATTACTAAAACGGGTAGAACAGCTTCAGAGTTCCAGTGATCTAGGAGCCGAACTATACGTTTAACCAAATTAGTGTGGTCTTTAGTGAGGAATCAGACTGACAGGTTCCCGAAAGAGGGCAGCGGCTCTTTCGGTACCTAGATTGACAGAGACAAAGGGGGTCGGTATGACATGCTAAGACATACTACTGCGGTGTGGAAGGCAACAAGAAATCACCAAATTATGTTCCAAGTACACAGCGTACTTAAATTGTTATTAAAGATGAAGGCATCCTCTGGGGTAAAAAATTCCCGAATTAAAATAGTCCTCCAATCGGATCTACGGGAGGGGACTACTTCGGAGGATGTGATCAGAAAATCTAGAAAAAGGGTCTGGGACATTCTGCGAGTCGGAGTGTGAAATGTCAGAAGTATGACGCAACTAGGTATCCGAAAATCTAATGACGAAAAAATAAGTGCACGTAAATCTGGTGATTATTATAAACAAATACAGGTGTTGGTTGTGAAACATTTTCAAGTAATGTTGATTGTGCGAAAGTATATACTGGACAAACGACTAATTCGGAAAATATTCAAGTGCTGGGGGAAATTGGTAGCCACAGGATGATCCCCTCCCCCCTCCCCATCCTCACATACCACTGAATATCGTAGACCGAACTACATCTAACAAGAAAGAACAGCGACTATGTTCAAAAACAACAAACATAGAAACAAGAAAGAATTTGTTGAGGCATATGTGTAGAGCACGGCACAGTACGTCTATGAAATAGGGACAGTAGGAAAAGTAGACATAAAGAGATAAAAGCCTTCTGGAGTGTTGTGCTGCAGATGTATGAGGATGATAGCATGGACAGTCAAAGTTAATAACAAATAGGTTATAGGAATAGTAGAGAAAAAAAGATGTCTGTCAAAAACAAACAAAAATAGGAGAAATAGAAGGACAGGATACATTTTTGGTGAATAGTACGGGATATATTACAAGCAGAGATATGAAAAAAGAGGTAGAGGTATACCTTGTAGTGCATTTCTGGCTAGGTAGTCGATCTAGTGATCGGAAAAAAAGAAAGATAGTTGGGTGACAGTAGTTTTATGTCAAGGTGAGGTCCAAGATTGCCCTTTTTGTAAGAGAAAATCGATTAGGGGTTGTAATCCGATTTATTATAATGCGAGCAGTACTTCTCCAATACCTCATCGCAACATAGATAAATATTCTTGTTAGCTTTTGTGCGTTCTCAATAAACACAAATCTTTTAGTTTGCTGTCCATGGAGTTTTCCTTTCCATATGGGAACTGGATCTGAAGGCAAATAAATTAGTGCCGTTAATACCTCAGGCAAGACATCGAGAAGAGAGTAAGGAGAAGCAATTACAACCTAGATAAGACTATCGCACGCAGATAGTGATAGATGCAGGGAAATGTGTAGGTTAGTTCAGAATAGGAAACAATGAGGGTACGCGTATATCCAGTTCCAGGACTGAAGACCTAATGGTGATTATGTACATAAAGTAATGTAAATATAAATTCGCTTGCGTGCTATAAATGTGTTAGATAAATAAATTACCAGTTGATTACTTATATAGTTATGTTTTAGTTATCGTATTTAGTAGATTAAGTTAGTGCCTACAAAGAGTGATTCATCATCATTTTGCTTTCGACCTTACTTAAGGTCGGTTTGTCGCAGTTCTAACTTCTATTCTATTCTGTGCTAATCTAAAATGTTCTACAGACCCTTCACAACCAAAAATTTCAATAATTTGAATTTGACTAATATAGCTTGGTCTAGGTCTTCCTAGACTCTTCTATCTTTTTCCTATTTACCTGGCTCTACATAGATATTAGCAACCTGAAGGTTGTTAAAGAACTCCAACATGTTTACATGATTCCCATTTATAGAGAAATGCAATTTTACCTGGTTATCCCCTCCAAAAAAGGAAAAGTGTTAAATTATATGTTTTGGTAAGGTTTAGACAACGAATCGCTGCCAACATACCAGACCGCTAACTAATTGTGAGTTATGTTATGGTGACATTTAGTTTACTGATTTTTATTTATTTATTTATTTTTGTTTCGTTTTCGAACTTACTTAAGGTCGGTTTGACGCAGCTCTAAATTCTTTTCTATTCTGAGCTAGTCTGAAAAGGTCTACAACGTAAATATCTAATAATTTGACTAATATAGCTTTGTCTAGGTCTTCCTACTCTATTTTTATTTGATAGTCTATAATCTAAGATATTACTAAATAGTCCCTCATGTCTTAATTGCTCTATCATTCTATCTCTCCTGACCTTTAATTGTTTCCACATACAGGGTTCCTCACCTATCCTTCTATAAACTTCCTCATTTGTTACTTTATCTTTCTAACTAATCTTTAACATTCTCCCATAACACCAAGTTTCAAAAGCTTGTATCTTTTTCTTATCAACCTCTGTAATTGTCCAAGTCTCACTACCGTATAATAGAACGCTCTTTACGTACGACCCTAAGAAACTTTTTCTATTATCTAAACTAATACAATTAGCTATTAATAAGTTTTTCCTTTTTAAAAACATTTTTTTAGCTTGAGCTATTCTAGCTACTATATCCTTCTGCTACGTCCGTCTATACTATACTACCTAAATAGCAAAATTCATCTACCTCCTCTAACTCGGTATTACCTATTTTTAATTTTGGTTTAGAACTAGGCTGTAACTCACTTGTCACTATCTTTGTCTTTCCTGAGTTAATTCTCATACTATAGTTACTCTGTAACATCTAATTTATAATATTTAAAAACTCTTTTCTAGACTCTGCTATAATCTGGAAAACGTGACATGTCTATTTTCTGTCCCTGTACACCAATACCTATCTCTTTTCTGTCTTTAGCTAAATTTAAAGGTTCCTCAATATAAATATTAAAAATTAAGGGAGATAGTATACAGCCCTGTCTAACACCATTTCTGATCTAAGCTTCCTTTTCTATTTCATCAAAGCTAATTACTACGTTTTGGTTTTTATATAGACTGTAAATAATTTTTCTATCCCTATGAGAGATTTCTATTTTCACAAAACTCTGAACATAACAATTCAATTAACCCTACTTTTGGAAATAATAAAGTAAGTTGCAATTTTTGCACAAAAAAACATGGTGAAACTAAAAAAAGATTTATTTATACAAACGCAACTAAACAACTTCTAATATGTAGTCCTCCTGCTATATTGATTTTACATTTAAAACGATTTCGGGTTTTAAGACTCCGATCTGCAAAGGTGAATAAATATGTTTCGTTTCCCCTGTTACTGGATTTAACGCCATTTTGTTCAATTGCTAATCAAACTAAAGTGTTATATGCATTATATGGTGTTGTGCAACATAATGGTTCAATTCACAAAGGACATTATGACGCATATATAAAAATAAGAACTGCTTTAGACAACGACAGTTACCGTTGGCAATTTCTATTTCAAAATCAAAATAGCGTCTTGCTTTCATCTTGCGAAATAACAAAGCCAATGCTGAAATTCTGCCAGGAAAGTGGTATTATGTTAACGACTCTTATGTTTTAGAAGTACCTGAAAAAAGGGTACTTAAAGCACAAGCATATTTGCTATTTTATGAACGAATTTGAAACTGTAATTCTTTAATAGTAATTTGGATATGTAAATATTTATTAGTTTGGGTATTTAACTAAAATTATAGTTTGGGAGTTTTCTTGTGAGGGAGATTTTGGCTATCCTAAAGCATTAACCCTATCAAATGCTTTTTCTAAATCTACAAACGCGAAATGAGTCTTTTCATTTTTTTGCAACCTTTTTTCGATAATTATCATTAGTATCGGTTCTCTAGTCCCTCTGTTTTTACGAAAACCATATTGGTCTTCGCTTAATTAATTCTCAGTCAAAGCTTCTACTACTATTTTTAATTTTTATTGTTGGTATTTTGTAAGCGTGGGAAGTTAAACTAACCGTTCTAAAATTCTCACTGTTATCAGCGCTTGACTTATTTGGGATTGGGATAATAATAATTTTTTCGAAATCTATTGGGACCTCGCCTGTGTCATATATTAATTTTACTAGTTGATATAATCTGTCTAAAGTTTTCTGACTTGCATATTTTATTAATTCTGTGGGTATATCGTCTATCCCCGGTGCTTTATTTTGTTTAAGATCTATCAAATTCCTCTCTTAATATTAAGAACCCTATTTCTAAATCCTCTTCTTGGTCGTTCTCTAACTCATTCATATGGTCTTCCTTATATAAATATTCTAAATATCTTTTCCATCTGCTACCTCAACTTTATTTATTAGAAGCTCATTATTCTTATCTTTAATATCATTATATTTTTTGCTATCTCCCCGAAAAACTTTTTATCTGCCCTGTAAGCCATGTCTGTCTTACCTACTCTCAAATCATCTTGTAGTTCCTTACAATTCTTCTCCATTCATTTATTTCTAGCTTTTCTACACGCATGTACTATCTTATTTCTAACTCTATTATATTTTTGCTTACTTTCACTATCCAATTCTCTGAAAAGTTTAAGCTTTCTTTTATTCTGTATTAAATCTAATATCTCCTTTGTTACCCAAGGTTTTCTCGCTTCTACTTTTTTTTTACCTTTAGTCTGTGTTGCTGTATCATGTACAACCCTGTTTATTTCTTTCCATCTATTTTCTACGTTCGCTCATATAACTATGTCTTTGATCTTATTATCTAATACTTGTTTAAATTCCTATTTTACCTCACTATCATTAAGCTTACCTAGATCCCATCTCCTGTCCTGTAGCCCTTCCCAATTTTTGGAATTTTAGATTACACTTCATTTTAACTAAGTTATGATCGCTATCTATGTCAGCCCCTGGATAACTACGGCAGTTTTTAACTTGGTTTCTAAATCTTCGTTTAACTAAAATATAATCCATTTGGTATCTAGCTTATCACCTTGCGCTTTTCAGGTATATCTTCTTCTAATGTTCGAATAGGGTGTTTACAGTTACTAATCTATGTTCCTGGCAGAACTCAACTAACCTTTCTCCTCTTTCATTTCGTCTACCATACCCAAATTTTCCTACCATTTTTCCGTCACTACCTTCTCCCACTGACGCATTAAAATCGCCCATAACTATTAAATTCTCATCTCCCTTTACCTTTCTCACATTACTATTTATATCCTTGTATATCTTTTGTACTTCCTCATCCTCGTACTGAGTTGTTGGCATGTAAACCTGTACTAAAACAGTGTCTGTGGGTTTAGTACTCAATCTAACCATAATTATTCTATCACTGAATTGTAAGTACTCTTTAACTGTGAGTCCTAATCTTTTACCGAACACTATTCCTACCCCTGCTTGTCCATTAGTTGAAGAAGTTGTAATTATTCTATAATTATCTTTCCAAAAGTCATTACTGTCTGGCCATCTCACCTCACTAATACCTAAAATGTCCAGCTTTCCTTTTCTCATTTCGACTAATAAATTCTTTAACTTTTCTACTCTAAGTAATGACCTTACATTCCAAGTCCTCATCAGTAAATCGAACCGTTGTTTTAAATTCTTACGATGACGAGCCCGGAGATCCGAATGAGATGGTATTTTACCTCTACACAAGAATTTTACTTGTGAGCTCTCCATCATACATAGTTCGTGTTTTAGGCCACGCATGCCTGGGAAATATTGTGGTAGGTTTCCATATCTTTCCACAATGCAGTTTTTAAAGATTTTAGCAAAAAGCGGTATCCGTCACGGCCAACCCCCAACAAGCTTGTAAATTATTGAGGATCGCCCGAGACTAACCGACCCTCCTCCAATATCTGTTAGCCAGTAAGGCTGCTGTCCCTTGTTGCGCCTTTTAATCGCCTTTTACGATAAGCAGGCTTACTATAGTAGTGGTTTTTGTCCCTTACTATAGGCAAAAATGATGTTTAGAAGAAATTTAAAGAGGAAGACTGTATGGTTTGTAAAAGGCTATTTATTAATTCAGTAATGGATTTTCCGATTTGAAAACTTTTAAAAGAATTATGTAGATGAGCAAAAGCAATATTAATAGACACCTTAAACAACGGTTTATATTAAAAACACCTCTAAGAGCACCTTTTGGCAAAAATCTGAAAATGGTGGTGGAAGCTAGAAGGATGATGAGATTGAAAAAATTCTCTCAGATTTGAGTAGCTGGGAAAATTCTAATATAATTGTATATGCTGTATGCTATATTTATCTCAAAAGACAAAGCAATGTTGTTTAGAAGAAGATTAAAGATGCATATTATGGTTTGTAAAAGGTTACTCTTTAATTCAGTAAGGAATGTTCCAATTTGAAAAACTCTAAAAGAGTTAAGCAGTTGAGGAAAAAGCAATATTAATTGATACTTTACACGGTAGTGATTAAGCTAGTGATAATTTAAATGTTTTTAATTGTGTAGAATAATTCATCATCATCATTAGGTCTTCAGTCCTAGAACTGCTTGGACGCGTAGCCTCATTGTTTCCTAGTCTGAACCAACCTACACATTTCCCTGAAATTTGCACAGTCTGCGTCTAGCACTATCTGTGTGCTAAAGACTGATCTCGGTCTACCTCTACCTCTATTTTCTATCTCTGCTTGTAGTATATCCCGTACTATTCCCCAGAAATGCCTTAGCCTGTTCTATTTCTCCTATTCTTTTATTTTCCACAGATATCTTTATTCCTCTACTATTTCTACAACCTATTTGTTATTAACTTTGTCTGTCGACGCTACCACTTTCATACATTTAAAGGACAACATTCTAGAAGGCTTCTATCTCTTTCTGTCTGCTTTTCGTACTTTCCCAATTTCATAGATGTACTGTGCTGTGCTCCACGCTATGCTTTGAACATTTTTCTTCTTGTATCTATTTTCGTTGTCTTTGAACATAGCTGCTGTTCTTTCTTGATTGATGCAGTTCGGTTATACAACCTATTTCTCCGATATACAGTGGTATATGAAGGGGGGTAAGCAGCCTTTGGCTGCCAAGTTCCCCCAGCACCAAAACCTTTGTCGAATTAATAGTTTTTCCAGTTTATCCTTTCGTACAATCAACATTAGTTGAAAATATTTCACAACCAGCACCTGTAGTTGTCTATAATAATCATCAGATTTAAGAGCACTTATCCTTTCGTCATTGGATTTTAAATCTTGAAACTGGTTAAACTTGTACCACAGCTTATTTATGTTCTGAGCTAGCCTACACCGTTCCCTGCAATTCTCACACCAGCCGACATACAATTCGATTCCCTTCTATTGTTTTCTAATTATATGCCCTATTTCACCGAGATGTAGTGGTATGTGAAGGGGGTTAAGCAGCCTGTGGCTGCCAAGGATCCCCCAACACTTAGACACTTGCCGTATTAATAGTTTGCAAATAAATCCTTTCGCACAATTAACATTAATTGAGAGTATTGCAAAACCAATATCTGTAGTTGTTTATAATAATCACCATGTTTAAGTACAGTTATTACTTTTGTCATTAGTTTTTCCATCTTGCGGCTGGTTGAAAGCGTGCCTACATTGATTTCTATTCTGAGCTAGCTAACACATTTCCGTGAGATTCTTACAACTTATATATTTCACTATCTGTGTGCAGTAGTATAACCTAGGTCTAACTCTACTTCTCTTTTTTCCTATCTCTGCTTCTAATATATTCCTCTCTATTCCCTCATGTCTTAGTATGTGGCCTATCATCCTATCTCTCCTATTTTTTTACTGTTTTCCACATAGTTCTTTCTTCCCCTACCATTTCTAGTAGCTTTTTGTTCTTAACTTTGTCTGTCCATGGTATCTTTATCATACGCCTGTAGCACCACATTTCAAAGCCTTCTACGTTTTTCTTGTCTGCTTCTCCTACTGTCCAAGCTTTACAGCCATACAGTGCTGTGCTGCACACATAAGTTTTAAGCAATCTTTTCCTTGTTTCTATGTTTGTGGTCTTCGTACACACTAGTTGCTTTTTCTTGTTAAATGTAGCACGACCTTGTGCTAATCTTTGTTATATATTTCTTGTGCTTTTCCCATCTTACGTTATTTGACTTCCTAGGTAGCAGAAATCCTTAATCTCTTGTAAGTTCTTGTTACCTATTTGTATTTTTGTTTTTGATTTATTATCCCCTCTTTTCTATACTAGAACTTTAGTTTTATTTTTGTTAACTTTCCTACCATATCCCTCCGTTAGAACTGTTTCCATTTCATTAAGAGCAGCTTCTAACACTTCTTTGCTAGATGCTAATGCCGCTATATCATCTGCAAATCTAAGCATATCAATCTTTTGTCTCTGCATATTAATTCCAAATGTCTTACTGTATTTGACAGTATTCATTGCCTCTTCTATGTTAAAAATTAATGAAGATAAGGCACATCCCTGTCTCACCTCTTTCCTAATATTTACTTCTCTACTTTTTTGCTCTAATTCTATTACTGCTGTTTGTTCTTTGTTATGCTATGTACTATTCGTCTATCCCTATAACTCATTCCAATCTTTTTGAGTATTTCGAACATTTTTTTCCATTTTACATTGTCAAATGCTTTTTCCAGATCTACAAATTACGGGCGTTCCCCTGTTTTGCCTAAACCGAAAATGATCTTCTCCCAGTATTTCTTCAGCTAGTTTTTCTATTTGTCTTTGTACAATTCTGGTTAATATTTTTGAAACGTGTGCTGTCAAACTTATTGTTCGAAATTTTGACATCTATCCGCGCCTCTTTTTTTGGTATAGTTACTATGATTTTAAGTTTGAAATCTTTGGGTATCTCTCATGTCTCTTACATATAGCTTACAAGTTGAAAGAGACACTCTGTTACTGCTTGTCCGGCGGCTTTTAGAGTTTCTGTTTGCACCTTATCTGTACCCGGTGCCTTACCATTTTTCAGACTCCGTAATGCTAATTCAAACTCATCTCTAAGTATAGGATATCCCAGGTCATCCTTTTCAATGTCTGATTCCTGTTCTAATGCGGTTAGTTCCTTTCTTGAATATAAATTCCCTATATATTCTTGCCATGTACCTACTTTCTCTACATTTTCTATAAGGACATTTCCTCCCGCATCCCTTATATTTTTGCTATATGGTTTTATATCCCTAAAATTCATTCTGATTAATTTATATACTTCGTCTGTCTTTCCTATTTCCATCTTAGTTTGTACCTCGTTGCACTTTTCATCAATCCATTGTTCTTTAGCTTTCCTGCATTTGCGAATAATTTCCCATTTTATGGCTTGGTATCTCCGTTTTCCTGTTTCGTCTGATCTATTTTTGTATTTTCGTCTTTTTTCTATTAAGTTCAGAATATCCTTTGTTATCCATGGTTTCTTATTTTCTTTTTGTGAATACCCCACAATATCTCTGGCCGCCATGTATAAGCTGGATTTAATGTTATTCCATTCTGTTTCTACTTCCTTAGTATCAGAAATTTTCCCGATATCTTTCAGCAATTCATTTGACATTTTTTCAAATCTTTTGTGGATATCTTTATCTTTTAGCTTCTCAAAGTCAAAGTGTCTTTTTCCGTTCCTCTTTTTCAGATTTTTAAATTTAAGTGCGGTCTTTATAATTACGATGTTGTGGTCAGTGTCTATATCTGCTTCCGGGTAGCTTCTACAGTGTTTTACTTGATTTCTAAACCGTTGTCTAAAAATAATGTAATCTATTTGATATTTTCCTATATCTCCTGGCATCTTCCACGTATATCGTCTTCTAGCATGATGTTGAAATAATGTGTTTGTGATGATTAAATTGTTCTTGTCGCAAAATTCTACCAGCCTATTTCCCCTGTCATTTCTCGTGCCTAAACCAAATAAACCTACTATCGCTCCTTCCCTATCCTCACCTACCGCTGCATTAAAATCCCCCGTAATAATTAAATTTTCATGTCCTTTTACGTATCTTAGTATGTCTTCGATATCTTTGTAGATCGCCTTGACCTCTTCCTCACTGTAGCTGGAGGCCGGCATGTATACTTGTATTATTACTGTACTTACTGGTTTAGATTCAAATCTAACCATGAGTACTCTTTCGTTCTTTTGTACGTAGTTCTCTACACGTTGTCCTATCTTTTTTCGCATAACTATCCCCACACCCGAATTTCCTTCCTCTGATCCTGTATGAATTACTCTAAAGTCTCCACTCCAAAAATCCCCCGCCTCTGGCCAGCGGACTTCGCTAATTCCTACTATGTCTAGTGCCAACCTATCCATTTTGAGTTTCAGGTTCTCTAGCTTACCTACTTGTTTCATACTTCTGACATTCCACGCCCCAACTCGCAGAATGTTCACGGATCTTTTTCTATTCTTTCGGATCACATCCTCCGAAGTAGTCCCCTCCCGGAGATCTGAATGGGGGACTATTTTACCTCAGGAATTTTTTACCCTTGATGATGCCATCATGTTTAACAATTTCTGTACGCAGTGTACTTGGGAGGTAAAGTGCGGTGGTTTCCCGTTGCCTTCCACATCGCAGTAGTGTGTCTTAGAATGTCATCCCGACCCATATGATCTCTGCCAATCTAAGTACCGAAAGAGCCGCTGCCATCTTTCGGGGACCTGTCTTAGTCTGGTTCCTCACTAAAGACCCCACTAATTTGGTTAAATCTATAGTTCGGATCTTTAGTTCTCTGAATCACGCAAGCCATTCTACCTGTTCTAGTATTTTAGAACGTCGTCAAGGTGCAGGTCCGTTCAGAATGGGTAGAATAATTGTAAGGATAAAGGGATGAACCAATGATATGGAATTCACCTACCTTTAATGACTGCGATCTTGATTCAACGCTGGTCGATCAATGTAACGAAACTATTAATTGATTGCGGACTGTAGTAATGTTAATTAGCACACGAACCGATTGTACGGCACTAATTACTGCAAAATAACCACGACAACATATTGCGTACATGTGACGCTTACTACGACCTTCGAAGCACTGGTATTTCTGTCTTTTCTCACCATTTAGTCCCTTTTCTTGTAGGTAGGTAATGGATACAACCGGATTATAGGAAGGGGTTAAGTACTGTTAGGTTAAAGGATAAGCGACATTAATTAATATCTATAAGCTTAAGGTAAAACGTGTAAATAGGGTAAATAAGCCTAAACATACCGCCCACCAAAATAAGTGTGAAGCAACTTATTTTAAAAGTAAACGGCAACAAATACTTATACGTATACACTTATGAAAAATACTAAAACTATTTTTACAAAGGAAGAGGACATAGTTTAACAAGTGGTCTTTTGAGAAAACCTTGCATTGTTTTCACAACTGCCACGCGGCTAATGTTGTCTGAACCAACATACAGTTTTTCTATGCGCCCTAATTTCCAATGTAAAGGTGCACTTGATTGTCATGAATTAAGACTAACGTTCCAATTTTCGCCTCAGAAGTAGGGGTAAACCATTTTGCCTTCTGTTGCAAAGAATGCAGATATTCATTACGCCAACGCTTCCAAAATGATTGTTGGATGCGTTGAATAAGTTGCCAACGATCTAATTTTGATATTTCCAACTCAAGGAGAACTGGATCGGGTATGACAGAAACAGGCTCTATATTCAAAAAATGGTACGGACTTAAAAATGAAAAATCATTCGGATCTGAGCTCATGGGGCACAGAGGCCTTGAATTTAAAATGGCTTCAACCTGAATTAAAACCGTGTTTAATTCCTCGTATGATAATATCTGGTCGCCAATCACTCTTTTTAAATGTGTCTTGACAGACTTAATTCCAGCCTCCCACAACCCTCCAAAATGAGGAGCTGAGGGAGGATTGAACACAATTCAATTCCTTCAGCATGCGCTGATTGAGTCATCAGTTGCGAGATTTCGTTCGATGCTCCAACAAAATTGGTACCGCAATCGGAATAGAGTTTTAGGCATTTACCCCGGCGGGCTATAAAGCGTCGTAACGCGGCTATAAAAGCATCCGCCGACAAACTTGACACAAGCTCTAAATGAAGAGCCTTTGTGCTGAAGCAAACAAATAAACAAATGTAAGCCTTTAGTGACCTTACACCTCGATTACGGCTCATGAGAACACAGAGGACCTCCAAAATCAACTCCCGTGTGTAGGAAGGCCTTTACAGAGGTAAACCTTGATGCAGGCAAATCACCCATCGGAGGACAATAAGCAATTGGTTTCACTCTAAAACATCGAATACAAGATTTTAAACACTGACGTATGACTCTTTTGCTGACAAAATCCAATAATTTTGGGTTAGTAAAAATTGTGTGGCTTTAAGACCAGGGTGTAAGTATGTTTTATGGCAGTCCAAGATGATTAATTCTGTTAATCTGTGAGTGCGAGGAAGTACCAATGGAAATTTTGTTTCATATGGTAATTCCGAGTTTCTGAGCCGACCGCCCACCCTCAACAAACCACGCGAGTCGATAAAAGGGGTAAGAGGTCGAAGATGTTTACTAATTACCTTACCCCGTTTAATATTTTCTATATCCTGACCAAATGATTCTTGCTGAATTCTCTTAATCAATAATTCCATAGCGTGTTGCTGAGACACAGACACGTTATCCAAATTCTCACCAACTGCCTGTCTAGCAAATTGTAACTTACGAACAAACTGGTAAACATATGAAACAATTCTACATATTTTTTGTAGATTTGAAAATCTCTCTAGTAATGAATTTAAAAAATTTTCTGTCACAACAACATTTAATACCAATGTACGTTTCTCCACATCTATTGGAGATGTATCGATTAACTTTGGCATGTGGGTAACCGGCCAATTTTCTTCTGGAAGTGACAACCATGGAGGGCCTGTCCACCATAACTGATGATTGACTAAATCTGATGCTAACATCCTCTACAGGCGCAGTCTGCGGGGTTATCATGTGACCGAACATGGTTCCAAGATGCAGGAGGAACGCGATCCTGAATATGCGAAATCCGATTACTTATAAAAGTTTTCCAGTTATAAGATGACGATCGAATCCAACACAGAGCGACTGTAGAATCGGACCAGGCAACTATACGATCTAACGACAGACGAGTTTTATATGTATTTTGGACAAATGCCACTACATCAGACAATAACACAGCACCGCACAATTCGAGTCTTGGCAACGATATGCGCTTTGTGGGCGCAAGTCTAGATTTTGCACATACTAAGGCAACCTTTATATCACCCTGTATGTCAACAGTACGAAAGTAAATCACAGTAGCATACCCTGCCTCAGAAGCGTCACAGAACGCATGCAACTGTAGATCTTGAACATCATCAGAAATAATCCACCGAGGAATTCTAAGGTCTGATAATTGCGACATTTGTTGCAAATAAATTTTCCACTTTGAACTTATGGTCAACGGGGGACTGTCATCCCATTCAAATCCTAAAATCCATAACGATTGTATTAAATGCTTGGCCAAAAATACTAAAGGCGCTAATAGCCCTAACGGATCAAAGATCCTTGCTACTTCGGACAACATATTTCTTTTAGTACATGGTCTGTCTATGATATTTGTATCATAGAAGAATTGATCAAGCGACGGTTGCCAACGCAAACCTAATACCTTTTGGGTAACATTGTTAGATTCCTCGAAGGAAACAGCTTGTTGATAACGATAAGATTCTGGTAAATCATCAATGATACTAGCAATGTTACTATTCCATTTTCTCAATGTAAAACCTCCAGCCTCACAAATCTGATTTAATTCAGAAACTAGACGTTTAGCTTCATCAGGTGAACTGCACCCGGTAATCACATCATCGACATAAACATCCGACAACAAAACCTTGGCAGCGTTTGGATATTTAGGTGCTTCAGCATTCGCAAGCTCCTTAATAACACGCATTGCCAAGAACGGTGATGAAGTAACTCCGTAGGTAACAGTATTCAATTGATACTCGACTATTGACTCTGATGACGTTGGTCTCCAAAGTAATTTTAATAAGCCCGATGATTCGAGCAACAAAATCTGCCTGTACATCTGTTTAATATCGGCAGTTAATACAATGGGATATAAACGAAAATCCAACAACAAAGCAAAAATATCTTTCTGAAGCGGAGGTCCTGGCATCAAATGTTCATTCAATGAACCACCACTGGGACAAACCGCGGATGCGTCAAACACCACTCGAATTTGTGTAGTAGTGCTTTCCGGTTTCATAACCGCATGGTGCGGAATATAATATTCCGGAGATGGAATATTGCTACTCATTGAGGCATTTACTGGTGTCATATGCCCACTGTCGGAATAGTCTTGCATAAATTGTTTATACAAAGTGTATAATTCCTGATTCTTTTCAAGCGACGTTCTAATAATAAAAACCGATTAAGTGCGACATCCGAGACCCAACAAACAACGGTTCAGGACCACTAAACGGCAACGATACAACGAAACGACCTGTTTTGTCTCTCGAATAATTGCTACGAAAGTGTTTTCACAAATTTCCTCTTGTGGGGATAACTTGTGTGTTGGAATGTCTGGAATGTTTTCCAGTTCCCAGAATCTAGTGATCCTAGACTCTAAGGGTTCTACGAATGCACACAATGACGTGCCACTTGTCACTGGAGACACAAATTTGCCTGTCAGTAACCAACCAAATGAAGTGCAATTGCAACTGGTTCATCAGGTGAACCCGAACGAGTTTCATTACCCAAAGTGCGGGCAAAAATATCTGCTCCCAACAACAAGTCTATATTACCTGGTTTATCAAAGAGGGTCGGCTAAGTCCAAACCTTTTATATGTATCCAATTTTTCGAGGAGATTGGAGCCGTTGGTATCTTTCCACAAATTTCTGGCAATACAAATGCTTGAACTGAATATTCTGGCATTGTGTGTCCAACGGGTTTAATTTACAAACTACCTTTCCGGTAATATGAGATGACGCTAACCCCAACCCTTCTACTTTTAATGCAACCTTTGATTTATTTAATCCAAGCCGTTGACGGCATTTTTCCGTTATAAAAGATTCCATACTTCCACAATCCAATAATGCTCTTACGATTTGCGCTTGTCCAAATTCATTGCGAATAGAAACTTGAACTGTTGATAACAATGTAGAAGCACCTGACAATTTCGACGAGAACAATGTACTACAATTTGAAGTAGAGGCAACATTTGAAACATCTGCAGCAGCAGGTTTTGTTTCAACAACAGCAGCAGAATTTTCAAAATGAAGGAGGGTATTGTGACCCTTTTTGTGACATTTTTTACATACCGATTTTGAAGGGCATGTTGCAATTTTATGTGTATCTTGAAGACAATTGATACACAAATTTTATCCTTTGCAGTATTATACCTTTCTTGAGGAACCTTATCCAAAAAATTTGACAACGATAAATCTGATGATTACCATTGCAAACCAAACATTTTACCGCGTTTGAAGTTGTAAGTAATGAGGTTTTAACATATGACTTCGGATTAAAAGAAAACGCTTTTCCTTAATGTTTGTATTCAATGTGTGTTTTGAACTTGACTTCGATGGTTCGGACGAAATCATACTACTAATTTCCAAAGCTTTACACTGTTTTTCAAGAAATGATTTCAATTGCTCGTATGTAGGTATTTCTTCATTATTTTCAACCTCAAATGCCTTTAAGAGGTCAGCATCAACCTTTTGCTCAACAAATTAAACAATATTAAATTAAGTAAATCAATTTTTATTTGACGTAAACCTGACAAATTCTCTGTAAAACAATTCAACAAATCTCTAAGTTCTGTATGTGATTTTGCTTTCACCTTAGGACAATTTTCAAGAGCTGACCAATATGTATTGACAATCAAACGACGTGAGTCATAGCGTTGTACTATAACGGAGTATGCAATTTCATAATTGTCATTATTTATTGGTAGATGACGAATTAAATTTCTGGAATCTACATCCAACGCTTCAGTAAGAAATAAAAACTTTTCGATTGGTAATAACTGTGTATTTAAATGAATGAGATTTTTATACAAACTATGAAACGATTCCCAATGCTCTATGCGTCCAGAAAAGCTCCCAATTGCGACCTTTGGAAGTTTTAAATTACTGGTGATACCTATACCAGCGGTATCATACGACGATCTACTTGTAGAAAACGGTTTCGCTTCCTGCTTATTTTCAACCAAACTAGCAAATTTTGCCCCAATAACTTTAATTGATATTAAAGTTTTATCCAATTCAATTCTGATTGCTGTAATTTGACTCAAACTGTCCAAATCATCCTCGTCTAACACACACCTTTTGTAGGATGCATCAAATTCTTCCTTTATCTCTACCGCTGACTGTACCATCATCGAAGCGATTGCTTGGTTTTCAAGATTATATTCCACCTTTGAAATACTTTCAAACAAATTTTCTATTCTATCCAAACACCCTTTTCCATCTACTATAAGACGGTCCATAAGCATCTGAGTCATTTCGAACAAAATAGCTATTCCCCTAAACACGAGTACCCTTGTCACAAAAATAACAAATCTTAAAGATGTAGACCCAAACTAATGATGAACATGTAACTACTCTACCAATTTTCAGAAACTAGCAATTATGTCGCTAATCCTGAGTGACACTTTAATTTAACGTTAAAATGAGACTTGTGTTGACCACAACCCTTAAGATACCTCGAGGAATAACGGTTCTTTAAGCTCTCACCAACATAGATTAGTGCAGCTTCAGGTATACAATGCAAGTTCTTAGAACAGGGGTATCGCAATGATGTTTTTCCTATTTGTATACGCTTAATTTAAATTAACTGCCTTTTTTAATGCGCTTAAATTTTAAGAAGTAACTTTTTAAAATGCAACGGCATGCACAAATATTATGAAATAAGCCTAACTGCAATTACTATTAATGTGTAAAACTGACCTGATTACTCTAATTGTTTGATTAGATAATCAATTTTTATATGCAAATATTAATTAATGCGGTCGAAAGGAACCAAAATGTAGGGATAAAGGGATGAACCAATGATATGGAATTCACCTACCTTTAATGACTGCGATCTTGATTCAACGCTGGTCGATCAATGTAACGAAACTATTAATTGATTGCGGACTGTAGTAATGTTAATTAGCACACGAACCGATTGTACGGCACTAATTACTGCAAAATAACCACGACAACATATTGCGTACATGTGACGCTTACTACGACCTTCGAAGCACTGGTATTTCTGTCTTTTCTCACCATTTAGTCCCTTTTCTTGTAGGTAGGTAATGGATAGAACCGGATTATAGGAAGGGGTTAAATACTGTTAGGTTAAAGGATAAGCGACATTAATTAATATCTATAAGCTTAAGGTAAAACGTGTAAATAGGGTAAATAAGCCTAAACAATAATTATTAGACTTGTATTTCTTGGAAATAAAAACAAACATACAATTAAAGAACTGGTACAGTATAAAAGTATTAAACAAATACTTCTTAACGATATTTTAAAAAATCTGAATAAAGAATAATTTACCATTGAATTGATTCTAATAACAAAGCAACCCGTCGTTGTGCTGTTTGTATAAAATTTAATTGGATGATTCTAATTGTAGCGCCGATTTGGAGAAAATAAGTACATTAGAAGATTTTATAGTAAACATAAAACATTATCATCGTCTCTAGTTCTACAATATCATCATTTTAAAGCGTCAGTACGTCCTTGTTGACTTCGTAATAACCAACAAACTGTGGAACTTTATTAACTAAAGACCAGAACGATAAAAGTAAATTTAGGTCAACGATGCAACTTCCTTGTTTTCATATTGTTCCTTTATGGTTGCGCTTTATTTAGATAGTGTGTGTCTGCATCAAACATTAACAGCGTAACTCGAAGTGCGATGGTTCTTAACCATTCTCCAGAAATGTTCGTCGCAATAACGCATCGAAAAGTAATGGTGATTGGATGCAACTACTGAAGAGATTAAAGAGGAGGTCGAACGTGATTTGAACTAAACTTTCCTTGAAATCAGGGCGAATAAGTTTGAAAGCGCTTCTGAATTGATTACTGGAGATCCACTAGAAACTTTTGTATAAGATAAAAGTGTAACTCAACGGATTTGTATTTTGTCATGCGAGAAGCTATTTCATTATCTTTTGTTTTGAAAGCGCACTTGTTATATATTTATTACTAATTAATAAGTTTACTTAGTAGCTTACCCTATCAAACCCAGGTCGATTTTGTAAGTTTGCTAAATTGCTGTATTTGATTTGAAGCTTTGTTTTTCGTACTAATTATAATTCCATGGAACTAAATTACTACTAACATTTTTTTGAACGAGCATGTGGAAAATATTAGAAACACTTCATAGGTGTTATTATAAGGGGAAAGTTTATCAATATAACTGGGTCAAAAACAGTATTGGCCCCAGAAAATCCAGCCGGTAATCCACATAGAAACTCTATGTAGGTACTTAGCTAAAAATACGGTGTTCTCATAGATAAAGTACCGAAAACCTCGACTGTACTAACTAGAATGGTTGCCGACTAATTCAGTGGTACGACGGTGTAAGTGTATGAAGAGTGTCCCGGAATGCCATTGTGTATGCAATATGTCTAAATCGAGAATTATCTTAGACGCCACCTAATCTCGAACTACGGGGATTTCTAGGTAAATGCCCTAGAAGAATAACAAGAGGATGCTAAAATCCGAGACAAGAAAAGCGATTCTTATCTAAAAGTCACTCGAGAATTAATAGAGTACACTAATGCTAACAATTCTGAACGGACCTGCATCTCGAAGAAGTTCTAAAATACTGGAACGGATAGAATGGCTTACGTGTTTCGGTGAGCTAAAGAGCCAAACTATAGGTTTAACAAAATCAGTGGGGTCTTTAGTGAGAAACCAAACTAAGACAGCTCTCTGAAAGAGAGAAGTAGCTTTTTCGATGTATGAGTGTCAGAGACTGTGGGGGTCAATATGACACTCTAAGACACACTACAGCGATACGGAAGGCACTACATTTGATTTTTCCAATGCTCCACCCGAAGGTACTACACTAGCCAGAATGCGAGTTCCCTTTTACATCTAAAATTTTGAATTTTGTAGAATTCTAGCTGTTCCGAGTAAGGGAGGTATCATCAACGTGCGTGACAACACACACACACACTCTCTCACACACACGGGAGCACCATTTTAACTCTTGCCCGCACAAGGGCGTATTTTTGTGAAAAATCCTCGCGTAACATTTTTCCGGCGTACAGTGTCAGAATTCGAGCACTGGACCTTGGGCATAGTTGTCACATGCAAACCAACTAGGCCAAGGAGCCGGCAATGTGGAAGGCAATTGAAAACTACCACATTACCTCCCAAGTACACGCGTACTGAAAAAGTTTTAAGTCATGGCAACACCTGGGGTAAAAGACTCCGGAGTTTAAAATAGTCTCTGATTCGAACGTCCGGGAGGGGACTACTTCAGAGGATGTGATCGACAAGTTTAAAAGAAGAGCAGGGCATTTTGCGAGTCGAAGTGTGGAATGTCAGAACCATGAAGCACGCAGCTAAGCTAGAGAATCCGGAAATTGAAATGGACAGGGTAGCATTAGACATAGTAGGGATTAGCGTATTTCGGTGTACAGAAGCGGGAAAGGATTTCCTTAAAATGATGGAACGCAAATATCTTCCGACTATGGTAGGGGCCTATTCTTCGAGTAGAGCTTATGAGGATTGGTCGTGGTTTTTTTTACAAAACATTATTTGCTTACTATGGCTTAATTCATACCAAAACAAGGGTTTAGGGAGGGCGCCACCAAGTCATTAAATTTTAAACACAGGGTTTCCCTAAGGGGGACTTGGAAGTCCTTAGAGAAGAATATCGTATTAACTGCTTACGCTGGAGCTGTAAAGAAAATTAAATTAAATTAACAAGGTGAGGACACAAGAGCGAACGTATGTAAGAATAATTTAAATCTCTTACGTCCTTTCAACAGGTTTTTGTTTGTATGCCAGCGTTACATCGTGTTAGAGCAGATGTTTATACATACGGTCCCTGGACAAACAAATGACGTCGCCTTCACGTGTTGTACTGCAAATGACTAGCTGCGTGATTCTTGTACCCAACCATATGAGGTTAAAGCGTATTTCCTATACGCAACAACGGGACAAACCAAAATCCATTCCAACGGTCATCACAAAATGCAAAACTTCGATGTACTACTCTATTTAGATTGTTACCAAACAATTATCTTGCGTGTAATTATCCACATAGTTACTTGTAAATTCATCTTAGCAATTTTAAAAAGACCATTATTGTTAATTATTGGACGTAGATCGAAACCAAAAAATTCCTATCTAAATTGAAGAACATTCCGGTGAAATTTCAAACATACAGTTTCATCGCAGAACATTTCATTAAATCCAACTATCATAGTAAAGTTGAAGCACGTTCATGTTAGACCAATATTTCTTATCGCTACTTTGAAATAATTGAATTGTAAACTCGATAATCGTAAATGCAAAGAAAACATCCATATAATCATACAATACAAAATTTAAACGGGCTAATTTTTATAAAACCAGATAAAACGGGATCATACTAAGCAAATGGATATACGGAAAAGTATACTAAAAGAAGAGCGCTACAACAAAATTATTCAGTTTGTCTAGGAGATTACACTATATTAAGTGTTTATTACACTCAAGTTTCACAAAGGCGTAAAGCCACACGCAAATTACTCGCTAGAACCCTGAGGTTCTCCATGATACCTTCGCGCCAAGTGTTCTAGCTAAAGTGACCGTTGACACATTGTGCACGAAATATGAAAAATGTTTGGCCTTGAAATATTTATACAAATAGTTTACGCCTGATGCTAGCAACCAAACTAGCATCTCTGTATTGTGGTTAGACCACATGATCCCTATACGGATATTTATTTAATTGACGATGTTTACTGGTTTAATGGAACAGACAAAAAGATGTATCTAACTAATAATTTATTGGTACTTTACAGTGGTCAAAAATCTGTTACACTGCCTCTCTCCAAAAAGAAAATTCCTTAGGATCAAAGTTTTTTTTATAACCCTAAACGAAATACTAACTTTAAGATTGAACCCTCAATAACTGACCTGTGCGAGAATAAAAAAATAAAAAATTAGAAAATTTAAAAATGGGGGAATTTGAATAATAAAGAATGAGTGTTTTAGTAGCTACGCGTACTATATGTCCTTAAGGACACAATATCGGTATGACACTATCGGGAATTGTCGCAATCGGGAAGTCCAACACTCTCACGGAAAAATCAACAAGATTCACAGGTCTTTATCAAACTCTACTAACTAGAACAAAAACAAGAGAGAAACTCTCCAAACCAATATTAAACGGAAACTACTAACAATGATACTACAGATAGTATCCAAACTACTAAAAAATTCAGATCTTTAAACTATGTACAAAACTTATGATTGAGATGACAACTCAACTCGAAGAAAATAACTAGAGCCCTTTTCTAAAAAAAAGGCAGCATCAAAATATCTAACCAGCAAAAGTATCGAGTGTCATCACAACGCTATCATTACACTAAACGTAAGCATTAATTGTTTACCGCCACAACTATTTTAGCGACCTGCTAAAATACTCTAAATCTCAACACAAATGTGAATTCATCACATTATTAACTCCACTAACAATTGTGCTATCAGCACCTACTCACTATAACCAAATAAATTGTGAGCAACTGGCTCACTTACTACACCTTAACTCAACTTGTGCAATTAGCACTTACTCAACTTCACTAATTAAAATGTGAGCAGCTGGCTCACTTACTTCACTTTAACTCCACTTGTGCAATCTGCACTAACTCAAATTCATCAACAAAAATGTGAGCATCTGATCCACTCACACACTCCAACTCAGTATTGGGTAGCTAACTCTACTACTAATTGTGCTTTCGGCACAAACGCAACCAAACTAAACAACGAGTGAGCAACAAGTTCACCTACTATTCTATAACTATTTAGTGATCGACTGCTTACTAGCGTCACTAAACTATATACTCAAAAAGAATATTACATTCCACTCAACCAAACACGTACTGCTGAGCGATCAACTCATCATGAGTCTCGTCTAGGCTTACGCATTTTTTGATGGAATGCACTAAATGCGAAAAGAACATACTATGGTCCTTTTACATACATTATAGAAGACCCGCCCTTAATGGACAAAACCGTCTTCCCTACAAACTCAAAAAAAATTCATCCCAGTTAACACGTTATAGATCTAAAAGATTTTGTCCGTCGACATTTTACGAGGCAAACAAAATTTCGTCTGTCAACTACGAAGAAAAACAAATATTTTTTAGTGTTAACAGTCTGAATACACACATATACATACAGGGAAAGGTGTTTTTGAGAACACGGTACGTACGCATGGGCAAGGTGCTTCTTAGATTAGATTGTGTACACAGGGAATGTGTTTCTGGCAACACAATACGTACGCACGGGGAAAGTTATTTTTAATAATACGCTCTTTTACTAAACAAGGTTTTTTTTACATGTTCTCCAACATTCTTATTCTATTACTTGATATTAAATTGGAATCGTATTCAAAAAAATTTTAGACGAGGTTCTTCCTCTTATCCTTCTATACAAAAACAAAAACTAAACGAAACGATAAAAAATATACTTGACTTCAAACTTAAACTTGGGGAGCAACAACTAACTATATTGAAATGGCATCCTCTTGGTCTACTATCGAAAAAGGTTTCAGGTCCTTTATATGGCACTTTTTGGCTTTCGAGTACGAAATAATTTATACTTTCAAAAAAAGTTAATTTCGACGATAGCTAACAAAAATTAATGTACAGGTACACTCTCTTTAATCTCTAATCGAACTGATTGAATAAGTTATAATCAAGCTGTCCATACAACAAAAAATTGCTTCACAACGCATAAACTTGCTAGAATGACAGACTCTCCACGAGCCTCACCTAGACTACTTTACAAAAAAATTTCCTCATCACCAAACTCTAAACTAGTGATGCCAAAAATTATTAGGAACGACATCTCACCTCGAGTCTCGTCTAGACTTACGCACTGCTGAGCGACCAACTCCTCACGAGTCTCGTCTAGACTTACGTGCTGCTGAGCAACCAACTACAACGACAAGTATCGGCTACTCTACACAAAACTAATTACACTGCGTTGCAACGCCGATATAAATCATAAAAATTGCCATTAAACCAAAAACGTGCCTACGCATAAGGACAATTTTCAAACGATATGACGACAGCACAAACTAATGCACCCAATTTACCAAAACATTATTTTTAGTACTCTGTATATAGTAGCTGAATAATACGAAATGATATGTTAATTATTATTCGTGTGATTCGCTTATTTTTGAACATGACTGACACGAAGTTGATGTTACACCTTTACTTCCACATTTAAAACAAAATTTTTTCAGAGAGGCTCTACAATAATTAAACGTATGACCTGGACGTGTACAATTCCAACACACGAATTTCTTGACTCTCTCCACGCCTGGTGACTTCACATCAAAAGTTTTTTTTGGCTTACAACCTGGACTTCAGGAGACGAAGATTTGTATCTATAAACCCTACTACGAAATGCAGAAGTACTTCCAACTCCTTCTTGACATTTATTCTCAGACTGTGACTTAAAATTTTTACGAAACCAAAATTATTTCTTGACGGGGTAACTATCATGGTTTGTCTTGACTGTACCCTTTAAAAACAGAGTCAGAAGGATCACCTTCAAATTCTGATAAAACATTTTTAATCGAGACAACGGTATTGTTGATTTCCTCACACTCTACTAAAAATTCTACATTATAATCTGTAAGATCTATTAGACAACCTGGTTTATTTGATTCTTTCGCTAATAGACGACCTAATATTTTCCGCATGTCTACAACTGGTCTAGAACTCTCAATTCCTCTTATTCGGAGTTCATAATCTAACTCTTCTTTGAGTGAGTACACAACCTGAAAAGTATCAGCCATTTTTATACTCTTATAAAATCGATATCAAAAAAACTAACTAAAATCTTGAAACTTAAAAATTTCAAATCCAAATTTTATCTCAACTATCCACAATTGACTAAATATTTTCAATAGGGGAACTAAAATTAGATATAGAATTACAACTTCTCCCTACTGATGACTAATTTACTACAACAATTATTATCTTACTTCCAATTAATCCATTAAAGTTTTTAATCAAAAATTCTAAAACGATATAGCGTGGCAACATTCTTAACAACGACAGAAATCTACTTACTACCTCATAGTAGCTTCAAAAAAATTAACGTTCACAACGCGGTATCAACATAGCTATAAACAATCGAAACCTCTAACACAAGGCACGAGTGAAATAAAATCAAAGCCCCAATTCGTGGGTGCTAGTAAAACAAACAAAGGCTATATCTTAGGCGTGAGTGAAATAATCTAGCCACACTTTAGGTGTAAGTAAACTAATCCAACCCCACGTTGGGCGCCAGTCTTACAACATTAACACTTACTGCTGGGGGTTGATTGAATAATTAAAGTAACCCGTGGGTTCTTTAATATTCTCAAATGGAACCAGTGAACCTTAAGAAAGGATTTCCTTAAAATGATGGCACGCAAATATCTTCCGACTATGCTAGGGGTCTATTCCTCGGGTAAAGCTTATGAGGATTGGCCGTGGTTCTTTTTACAAAACATTATTTGCTTACTATGGCTTAATTCATACCAAAACGGGGGTTAAAGGAGGGCGCCCACCAAGCCATTAAATTTTAAACACAGGGTTTCCCTAAAGGGGACTTGAAAGTCTTTAGAGAGTAATATCGTATTAACTGCTTATGTAGGAGCTGTAAAGAAAATTAATTAAATTATCAAAGTGAGGACACAAGAGGTATACTCTTGCTACCTCATAATAAAATGCTGAAAAGATTAATTATGCACACAAACTTATAGATACAAATATTAGGCATCAAATTCTGAAAGAGCAATTAAAGCTTCTTTGTTAAATCGGAGCTACAACTATCATTACCTCGAAGGTATTTATGCCTTTTGTTTATTGACCTGGTTACACTATTTCTGAACTCACTTGTTCAAAATAAAACAATTACTTAAGAGAATTAAATAGTGATTTTTTAATTAAAAGTTATTTCGTGATAAAATTTGTATGAACAAAATTTACATTTCAAAAAGGTTAATATAATTTCTTCTACTCTGAGGTAGAACTATGAATTTGAATGAAATATCATGTACTTTAAGCGTTTCTTTTTACTACAAAAATTAACTCAAATCAATACCAAAAATATCAGATCTGCTATTTGGTTTACAAATGTATATGAAAATATTGGAAATATCTAATAATTCAATGTTCAAAAGCTGTAACTAAAATTATACATAGATGGAACTTTAATCAGAACTCAATGGAGTTGCTTAATTTCGTTAATAATAATAACTGTTATTACACTGCATTTATACTGGCAATAAAAATTTATCAAAGTCCTTTTTAGTTTGTTAAACAAAATAATAGTTATAGGTCATCACAAAGTTATTTTTCTGGTGTAGACTTGTATCAAAGTTAGCCAAGTGCGAACGTGATATAAGAATAATTTAAATCTCTTACCTCCTTTCAACAGGTTTTTGTTTGTATGCCAGCGTTACATCGTGTTAGAGTAGATGTTTATACATACGGTCCCTGGACAAACAAATGACGTCGCCTTGAAGTGTTGTACTGTACTGCAAATAACCAGCTGCATCCTTCTTGTACCCAACCATATGAGGTTAAAGCGTATTTCCTATACGCAACAACGGGACAAACCAAAATCCAATCCAACGGTTATCACAAAATGCAAAACTTCGATGTACTACTCTATTTAGATTGTTACCAAACAATTATCTTGCGTGTAATTATCCACATAGTTACTTGTAAAATCATCTTAGCAATTTTAAAAAGACCATTATTGTTAATTATTGGACCTAGATTGAAACCAAAAAACTGCTGTCTAAATTGAACAACATTCCGGTGAAATTTCAAACATACAGTTTCATCGCAGAACATTTCATTAAATCCAACTATCATAGTAAAGTTGAAGGACCTTCATGTTACACCAATATTTCTTATCGCTACTTTGAAATAATTGAATTGTAAATTTGATAATCGTAAATGAAAAGAAAACATTTATATAATCGTACAATATAAAATTTAAACGGCCTAATTTTTATAAAACCAGATAAATGGGATCATACTAAACAAATGAATATACGAAAAAGTATACGAAAAGAAGAGCGCTACAACAAAATTATTTAGTTTGTCTAGGAGATTACACTATATCAAGTGTTTATTACACTTGAGTTTCACAAAGGCGTAAAGCCACACGCAAATTACTCCCTAGAACCCTGAGGTTCTCCATGCTATCTTCGCGTCAAGTGTTCTAGCTAAAGTGACACATTGTGCACGAAATATGAAAGGTGTTTGGCCTTGAAATATTTATACTAATAGTTAACGTCTGATGTTAGCAACCAAACTAGCATCTCTGTATTGTGGTTAGACCACATGATCCCAATACGGATATTTATTTAATTGACGATGTTTACTGGTTTAATGAAACAGACAAAAAATGTATTTAACTAATAATTTATTGGTACTTTGCAGTGGTCAAAAAAACTGTTACAATACTAAAGTTCGTAAAAAGAATGAAAAAATAATAATTATCACGGGGGGGTTTTAATGCAGTGATAGGATAGGGCAGAGAAAGAGCGGTAGAAGGTTTATTTGGTTTAGGCACGAAAAATGAGAGGGTAAATAGGCTGGTAGAATTTTGCGACAAAAACAAACATCACAAACACATAATTTCAACATCATGCTAGAAGACAATACGCGTGGAAGGTACCAGGAGACATCTTCTACGACAATGGTTTAGAAATTAAGTAAAAGACTGTAGATGCTACCCAGAAGCAGATCTAAACACCGACCACAACATAGTAATTATGAAACCCGTGCTTAAATCTAAAATTTGAAAAAAAGGAACGCAAAAAGCGTCTTTGACTTTGGGAAACTAAAAGATTAAAATATCCATAAAGATTTAAGAAAAATCAAATGAAGTTCTGAAAGAGACCGGGAAAATCTCTGATACTAAGTGGTGAGGAAAATCAGAGTATCGGAAACAGTAAACTGTAATTTGTTCTTAGTGGACTGTATTTGTAATTACTACCCTGATTTGAACCCCAATTCGAGTAACGTAAAATGTAAATTATGAGTGGACGACTTACCAGTGGAATCAGTATACACGTGGTAGTCGTGGATGATTGGTCGGTCGCTGGTCTTTCCAATTTCCTTTGGTTTTGCTGTACTTTTAATGTTTGTAATGTCATGTGGAGTAAATAGCACCGCACACACGGCAGTATGTAAACTGAAGGTAAACGTTTCCAGTGAAAATCACGTCAAAGAAACTCAAAAAATCGTGCTCGCGTGGTAACAGTACTTGTCTGTTCTATGGTTCTTGGATCACTCGCGCTCGTCCGGGACCGATCGGTACTAATCAAAAACTTCGACAGTCACTACATCTCGTGCTAGGTTTAGCAAGTGATCGCGAAGCAGTCTGTAAACAGCGACACTCTATTGTTTTCTTTTATAAATTTTACAGTCGCGTATTGTGCAAACACTAAGCAAGTAGAAACAGAATGGAATAACAATAAATCCAGCTTAGATATGGCGGCCAGAAATATTCTGCGGTATAAAAAAAATAGGCGTCGCCGTGGATCAATGTAGTAAGCGTAAGACTACGGATCCCAAGGTCCTGGGTTCAAACCCCGACCCGGCCGACTGCTTGAAAAATGGTAGGTGAGCATTTTTCACAAAAATTACGCCCTCGTTCGGATGAGAGGTTAAATGAAGGTCCCGTGTGTGAGTGTTGTCACGCACGTTAAAGATCCCTACCTTGCCTGGAACGGCAAGGGTTCGGCAAAATTCTAAATTTCCAGGCAACAAAAAACTCGCCTCCTGGCCAATGTAGTACCTTCTAATGGAGCATTGGAAATGTAAATGAACGGTATAAAAAAGAAAATAAGAAGCTTTGTGTAACAAAGGATATTCTGAATTTAATAGAAGAAAGGCGAAACTACCAATACAGATTAGACGAAGCAGGAAAGCAGAGATAAAAAACTCTAAACTGGTAAATTATTCGCAAATGCAGGAAAGCTAAAGAACAATGGATTGATGAAAAATGTAAAGAGATACAGATTTAAAATAGAAATAAAAAAAACCGATAAAGCATGCAAACTAATTACAATGAACTTTAGAGATATAAAACTGTATAGCAAAAGTATAAAGGCCGTGGGTGAAAACATCATTATAGAAAATGTACAGAAAGAGCAGGAACTGAAAAACATTAGAACCGGAATTAGATATTGAGAAGTATGACTTGAGATATCCTATACTTAGAGATGAGTTTGAATTAGCATTAAAGAAAAATAATAAGGCACCGGGCATAGATAAGATGCACGCAGAAACTATAAAAACCGCTGGACAAGTAGTAGCAGAACGTATCTTTCATCTTGTAAGTTTCATGCACGAGAAAGGCGAGATATCCAAAGATTTCAAACGTAACACCATAGTCACTCTACTAAATAAGAGGTGCGAATAGATGTGAAAACTTTTCGAACAATAAATTTCACAGCACACGTTTCAAAAATACTAACTACAGTTGTACAAAGACCGATCAAAAAACGGGCTGAAGAAAAACTAGGAGAAGATCAATTTGGGTTTTAGGCGAAACTGGAAAACACAAGAGGCCATTCTTGCTGTAAGGATGTTAATGAAGAAGACAACAGAAAAGAAGAAAGCGTGTATAAAGGATTTTTAGATGTGGAAAAGCATTCGACAATGTAAAGTGGGAAAAAATGTTCGAAATACTCAAAAAGATTGGGATGAGTTATAGGGATAGACAATTAGTAAATAGCTTATACAAAATCGTAACAGCGGTAATAAAATTCTAGCAAGATCGTAGAGAAGTAAATATTAGGAAAAGGATGAAACAGGGATGTGCCCTATCTCCGTTAATGTTTAACTTGTATATAGAAGAAGTAGTGAATACTGTCAAATGCAGAAAGACATTTGAAATTAGTATGCAGGAGCAAACGATGGATATGCTTAGATTTGCAGATGATAAAGCTGTGTTAGCATCTAGCAATGAAGAGTTGAAAGCATCGCTTAATGAAATGGAAACAGTTCTAACACGGGGATACGGTATAAAAATTAACAAAGATATAACAAAAGCATTACTATAGAATCAAAACAATACCTAAAACATTGGCAATGTAGCATTTTATCCAGTTATGACGTCATCCTAAAGTTAAAGCGAATGAACTATAAATATTTCCTTCCTACCAAATTAGATGAAAAAGGTAAGTTCTTAGGCAGAAATTTAAAAATGAAATTATTTTACACGTTCCAATGCCGGTAGTCTTTTGATGCTGATAAAATATTTTGTGATTGCGCAACATAACTGTAGCGTTAGGTGATTAAGCAGGATGTCTGCCATGCTGCATCTGCTCAGTTGTTGCCCAGACGCCGATGGGGTAACAACTCGCGTATTCAGACCACCGCCTTCGGGCGTTCAAAGGTGAGCAGCGGAACGGTGACGTCTTGAGGGAGTTCTCCAGCTATGCGGGGTGCCGAGGAATGGGTACACAAGTGAAGTCGTCGGGGATGCACATCCGTCAGTCCTGTTTAGACGAGTTACCTGACGATGGAGTGGCCTGTGGAGAGTAGCCAGTCTTGTTAGGCGAAAACCACAGGCCAGTGGACCCAGGATCCGGAATACTGTGTAGTAGGAGGACAACTAAGGGGAAGATCCGGGAAATTGCTCACTGCATCAAAAGCAGAGGACTCCAGGAGCAGGTCTCCTGGAATCCAGTCCCACATATATATTTATTTATTATTTAAGAAGATCAACTTGTTAAACAACACAAAAACTCATGGAATCAAAACATCAACAAGCCGAAAAACTCTCAAGAGTTATATATATGGCCTTTAAAACGACACTGAGAGTGTCGCGTCAAGCTTCTGTAGTTTTTGCTGCATCTGCTTTCTCACTTGTTTTTTGAACAAGTCGGACAAGAAACTCATGTCACTCCTTTGTAACCGCAAACATAACAAAAACTCCTTTACTAGATCTACAAATTCGAAATGAATGACGAATTCGAGAACAATTCCTACAAGTAGGTCCTTTTATGTTAACATCCTTAGAATTAGTTGACACAGGATTAGAAATATTTTTATAAAGAACTTGAAATTGCGAAATCAAAGATTTATTTTTATAAACACTTCTTTTAGAGAAAGAAACATTTCCAACCAGAACTTGATGATTATTATTAAACTGTATTTTGAATTTATCATTAAATTTATAGGTATTGGTTGACCAAGCAGAAATCGATTTTTGTTTTAACAAAGGGGTATCTTCTAATTTTTTACACAGTTTCCTCAAAGTAAGCTTATCTTTTATTTCAGATAATGCAAGTTGCGATATAAATTCTGGCAATAACTTTTTTCTTCTAACTTAAGTAAATTCATCCGGAGTTTGTGATAACCTGCCGAATAAACCTTCCACATGAACATTGAATAAAACCTCAGAGTTTGCCCTTCCTGGTCTACGCAATTTAATATCTTCCCAGCATCATCTTCCGAATGAGCAGGTTATAAATCTTCGCTATTGGCAAGACAGCCAACTGAACATTTAAGAGAGTTTGACTGTTTATGAACTTTAGACAAAATTCTATTTGAGAGGTTTCCTCGACAGATGTTATTGGTTTACGGAATGTCTTCCAGGAGTTTCTCTGACCTTTCCTAATTGGTACTGCGTATAGTTTCAGGTGGTTTTTCTAAACTCTTCAGCCAACCATGTGTAGTTGTTACTAAATTCATAACTTGGAAAGTGTTTTTAATATGCGCTAATCTGCATACTAGGTTACCTATTAAAAAACGGTTCTAGTAAATCAAAGGTATACGATCTTTCGACTTGTTACGTTTATTTTGAACATTTCGTACAATTTTTTCTGTTAATAAGAAATACGCGATCTAATAGTTGTCAACTCAAATCCCTTTGGCGTTAAAAACAAAAATTAATTCATTAATTTAAAATAACCCTTTCCCATGTTAATTCATTTATCTATTTGTATAAATTCGATTCCTATTGCTACATCCTAGAGCCTAATTGATAACAAATACTCATTCCAAGAATTCCTCAACGTAAAGTTTATGCTAAAGTTAAACAGGCGATAACTGATCCTAGGTATCCGATAAATGATTCTTATGTATTTTCTATTAGAAGCTTCGTTGAATTACAGCCGCGTATTACCCCAATAAACCGGGTTTTTCCAGTTTTATTTCTTTAACAACAATATTATTTTGAGCTCTGGTCATTAGTAAAACGAAATTAATGTTCACTTGCTCTTTAATCTACACAACGAAAACACGTGTAGAATGGTTGGTTGTTTCCGTTTTTCTTTGTCAAAAGTTCGCGCGCGCCTTACAGCGTGGTCCTTCCGGTGGCCTTAAAGCCACAATGAATGGTCGCCCCTTGTTGTGATGGGAGGACCACTCCAAGGCGAGATCACGCGCACCGTTTTTACAGACGGTAGGAGCCAACCCGAAGGTGGTGACTCGAGATTGAGTGTTCTAATTTTCTTATATGGGTACCCGGTAGTTGTTGGAAACAACATATGTACACGGATCTACGGATGCATTACCTTGTTGGTGGTAAAATGACTGGTAGTTTATATGTGCGAGGATATTATAATGTTTACTGATATCTTTATTAGGATAATTTTATGTATAGAATTCCGTACTTACAATGCTGATTTCGAGCTGTGATTTTTAGTGGGGTAATTTTGTTCCTTTTGCTTGTTTGAAGATTAATATAGGGGGTGACCTAAAAACTGCAGCTCGCCATGTTAAAAATAATTCTTTTTTTTATTCGTAAATATGTATATTGTGTACCTGCGAATTGTTCATTTTTGGTACTATTGTGTTTTGTATATAATTTTGTTTTTTTTAAATTAGAGGTTTTTAGTTTATAAATGTTTGATTGTGCGTGAGTGAGTATATTTTTATTTCAAGCCTCCCTTAATTTTTTTGTAGGTATAATACCCCGCCCACTCACCGATTGAGCCCGGTCAATTCCTTCTTTTTCTTCCTCATTTTTTTATATTCTTTTTTTAGACTACGTCGTTAAATGTAGCATAATTACTGACGCCCTGGCGTGGGGCTGCGAATTTGGTTTTGTTAATTATTTTTGTGTCCCGATTTTGTTCTGTGTAACGTTGGGTTAGCTTTTGCTTCGATTTTTGTTTTAGTTAGCGTTCGCTTCGATTTTGTTTCGCTTAATTTCTGGCACAATTTTTGTTTTGCTTCTCGGCCTGATGCTACTTATTTTTTTCTTCCTTTACGTTCGGACGGTTTCTTTCGGCTCTTTGCTGTCCCCCGCCATGCGGTTCAATCTTCGTAAATTTTAGTTTTGTTTTTTTCCTAATCGCTCGATATTATCGTTTGGTTAATTTCAGTTTATTTGACTTGTGTTTTCGTCAATAATCCTAGTCCGTTAAAAACGCTGGCGCCCAAGATATTTCTTTTTTCTTCTTTCCCTCTCTGTATATTTTGTTCTCCCCATCAAGTCTAAAGTATGTTTTTCCTCCGATTTTTCTTTTATTCTACAGCCCTATTCTAATTTCTATTTTGTTGTTTCGCTTTCATTGGTGTCCCCGAAGTTTATCCGTCGGATCTGTTTTAGATTGTCCTGTATTTGCAATATTTTTTTTCTTTTGAGCTTCTACCGAGTTACGGTTAGTCTTTATTTAGTTACTTTCTTTCAATTTTTTCTTTATTATTACTAAAAATGACTTCTTTTTCGGTTTCCTACCAAGGTCTTGTGGGAGTGCTACTTGAAATTTTCTGATGTCCCGAACACTCTTACCGTACATGATTTTTTGAGACGGGTCGAAAAACTCCGACGAAGTCAGCATTGCAGTTATTTGAGTCTGCAGTGGATTTGTTTGAATCGAAAGCGTTACTTTGGTATCGTGGTTACCGGCATAGGTTTTCTGACTGGAAGTCGTCTAATTTACTGATTCAACATTTTAAACCCTCGAATTTTACTTATAAGTTTGCTACTACTGAGGAAAATACTTTTGCTTCACATGACCGAATTGTTAAGATTTCTCCGACGCCTACGAGTAGATCCGATACTTCCGCTGTGCGTTCTACTGTTCTTCCTCCTTGTTCTACTTCTAATCGTCAGGTCGTATGCTTTACTGGCGAAAAACCTAGTCATGTTTCGACACGTTGTACTTGTCCTCAAGTACTCCATTGTTATGATTGCGGATATCAGGAGTTACTTGCCGCAACTGTCCGAACTGTAATCCTACTACCAATCGTTCTTCAAATAATCCTTCAAATTCTGACCTCACCTCTAGCTGTCTAATTTCTTCTGCTTCTCACTCTACGTTCCCTTCTCTCCCTCATCCAGGTCACCCTGCTCCTACCAAAACACACCCTTCTTCGGCAAATATAATTTCGAATAAAATTTCCTCCGTTTCTAGTTCTACATTCTATTATACTCCTCCTTCTTTTCGTCCTACATATTCACTCTCACCCCAAACTGTATCTCCACCACCCTTGCAGCCCATACTTCGAATTAATGACTTGCAGCTAGCTTCTCAAGAGTTTGATCCCGCTTTCCAACATGATTCTACCTAAAAAATTCCTGTCGTGTCTGCAAGCACACATGTCGCTGAAGTGACGATAATTTCTAATTTAGTCAGCGAAGGTCCTGTTGAGGTTAGTGAGCCCGTAGCTATAATGCCTGCTGCTATCGTTGTCCAAGTTTTACCTGATCGTGTTTCGCTACCTACTCTTACTCATTTTTCTCATGCTGACAAGATGCTGCTTGTTTCTGTTCTTTTAACTAAAATTGATGAAATTCAGTCTGCTGCTGCTCTTTTCTTTCATGTTGATAAATTTCCTTCGACTGCTTTATCTAACATTGGCGAAGTTCTACTTGTTCTTATAACGTTGATGAACTTCTACCCGATTCTGTTCCTTTATGTAATGTTACTGAAGTGTTATCGGATTCTGGTCCTTTTCCTAAGGTTGATATTCCTACAGCCAATGCTGCTTTCTGTCCTAAATGTGATACTTCTAGTCCTTTATCTAACGTGGATGAAATTTTATCTACTTCTGTCCCTCTAGTTAACGTAACTGAAGTGTGCTGCGCTTGTGTTTCTTTTCGTTAGGTAGATTTTCTTACAGCTAATACCTTTTCTTTTTCTACCGTGGATATCCTGAAAACCCATGATATTTTCTTTTCTACCGTTGACTTTCTTACCTCCTATCCTAACAACAAACAAATTTCTTCCTTAACTTGTTTCGAGTTTCCTAAACTGCCCTTGCTACCCCCTAAACCGCGTGCTACAACTGTTACTGTTCGCGGAAAACTGCCCCTAAAAGGCAGAAATTTGTATATACTGATTCAGAACCTGAAGATGTTGGTCACGAAATCCTTTTGTCCGTGATCTCGTTTTGTTTTCCTTCTGGCGGCGTAGACGCCTTAAGCCCAATACCTAGTCCTCGCGCCCCAGATTATGACGACTTTGGTCTCCTTCGGACATGATTTTTGGACATTACAATTTTGGTTTACTTCCCGGTTTTGCCAAGTTTTCTTTCGTTTGCTTTCTCTTTCTTTCACCCCGTGTGGGTCCGGCAATAGAATAGTCCCACGGTACGAACTGCCTGTCGTAAGAAGCCGCTACAGCGGTCCAACACATACACATACACACTTCATACACACACACACACACACACTCCATAAACGCACACACTCATACATCCACATTTTTCTGTTTGGTTCTCCTTTCTTTTGTTCTTTTCTTGTTTTTTTTTGCACCCCGTGTGGGTCCGGGAATAGAATAGTTCCACGCTATGACCGCCCTGTCGTAAGAGGCGACTACAGCGGTCAAACATATACACATACATACTTCATACACACATACACACACTCCATAAACGCACACACTTCATACATCCACACATTTCTGTTTGGTTTTCCTTTCTTTTGTTCTTTTCTTGTTTTTTTTTCACCCCGTGTGGGTCCGGGAATAGAATAGTCCCACAGTACGACCGCCGTGTCGTAAGAGCTGACTACAGCGGTCCAACACATACACACACACACACACATACACACACTCCATAAACGCACACACTTCATACATCCACACATTTCTGTTTGGTTCTACTTTCTTTTGTTCTTTTCTTTCACCCGTGTGGGTCCGGGAATAGAATAGCCCCATGGTACGACTTGCCTGTCGTAAGAGGCGACTACAGCTGTCCAACACATACACATTGAAACTTAAATGGGCACCAACGAACTTATATGGGCGCCAGTGAAACTTAAGTGAAACTTTACCCCTTTTTTTTTATTAATTTACTTATGGGGGGGTGAGTCAATTAGTGAACAAAACCTCGGTGGACCCACGAGCTTTACTATATTCGCGGCTTAGTCTGGGAATTACCCCAAGGGTGAGCAATGAGTTTGGGCGTGGATATAGGGTAGGCTCGACTACAAACGGGAACAAAAAAAACGTAAATGGACGCCACTGCATCTATATAGACAATAAATAAAACTAATGTATCTTACAGGAAGACGCAGAAACCTATAGGATATAATGATTATCAAAAAACATACAAATTACAATAAGCACTACCTCTGGAAACCTCTTGGACCTCTGCTCCAGCTTCTGCGATGTCGGACCTGCAAGAAAATGTGACACAAAAAAAATAAAATATAAGACACTGTTTGTGCCTTACAACAACAAAATATTTCGATCTTTATAGATCGATTGGCCTGAATTCAAAATCTCAACAACACCTTACCTATGAAAAAATACTCTACTGGAAATTACTTATTCTGTTTCTATTACCTGGTACTGTATCAACTTTTTTCTAAGTTCCACATTCAAAATTTTGCTTATCTAATTTGGACAATGTTAATTTCAATTAGTGAAATAAAAAGACGAAAGTTTTAATTCAAAGTATAATTTAAATGTAATTCTCTTTTGTTGCAAAAATTATTTATAAAAAAATTTAATAATCAATATAAAATAAGTTTCAAAAATTTCTTAATGTGTTTCTCTATAATCAATATAATCAACGTAAAGTAAGTTTCAAAAATCTCTGAATTTGTTTCTCTACATAGAGAGATCTTAGCATTTATAAATTATTTAATACAGTCGGGTTCTTAAACATCCATAAAACAGATCTGTTCTGGCTTACAAAAATTTCTCTAAAGAACCTTGTTACATAAAAAGTTCATATGGCTTAAGCATTATATGAAATTAAAGAAAGTCAGTTCAACATATGTTAGAAGCAGCATAGATATTCTACTAATCACATAACATATTGCAAGTAAACATCTTTCAATCAAAAGTGGACTTTATACTTATTTTTCTCAATTAACATGTGCATTATTTACCTGCCTTGAATAACAACTTTTAAATCATCTAAAAGTTCAAAAATTCCTCTTATGAATAAATTTAGTTCTGAACAAAAAAAAGTATTTAATCTATTGAATTTCTAGGGTATAATTCTCAAACTGAATTTTACCTGGGATTTGAGTATAAACATATCTTGCAAAAAAAACTTGACATTTACATTCTTTAACAAAAGTTTCTTATGATTTGGTAAATGTTAAATCAAAGCTTTGACCGTAATTAGTACGTCAAATTAATTCTCAGTAAATAGTTTATAAGTACCTGATTGGTTTTGTCTTAATTACACGACGGTGATGCTGATAAATGTAGTAGAACAATCAAAACACATAACATTCCATCTCCTTGAAATTTAGAAAAGTACGAAATATGCCTTTACTAAATGCAGCCCCTCGGACAGCTTCCAAAATGAGTAATTCTACAATACTCAACCAAGTTCCAATCTCATTGTCAAACGTGTTTCCTAAATGTGCACTAATGGACTTCCTCACCACGTGTTGTAACTGTTGCTCTAGGTTGTCTGGGCAGCATCCCAAGAGTTCTATTGTGACGTCTCCGCACGGCAACCTCTAGCCCTTCCTTTCTGGTAGAGCTATTCTCAGCTCCCACTTACAACCAAAGTTCCCCATCTTCAAAATGAAGTGTACCTCCACGTAGTTGCTTGCAAGATGGCTCTGTTCGCTTCCTTGCCAACACCCTAGCTATCGCGTCACTTTACGCGCAGGCGTTGTGTCTAGCAATTGCACTAGTGGACTTCAGAACGCCTGTAGCTAATGAAACTCAAGTTACGTTCTGGGTATTTACCGATATCAAAAGCGTAGGAGTCACTATTAAATACTCCGTATAGGTGAAAATAATGTAAATAGGAAAGAGGTGTTCTTCTTTATAGTAAATTAAACTATTTAACGATTTCACGCTAAATGACAAATTCTTAAAATAACAACGGCTAGAACTGTTTTCCTTTAGAGATATTTAATGTAACAAAAATTTTGTTACAACATTCACGCACACTTTATACACGCATAACACATACACACACTTCTACACCCCCACACACATACAAATACACACACGCACGCACACGCACACACCTAGTCACACCAAACTACACTAGGATTCTGTTTTATTTTCTTTAGTGCGATTCTTAGGCTTTTTTGTTTTGTACATGGTGTTTGGCGTTATTCTTTTTGGTTTTTTTTCGTTTTATTCTCGTTCCTTTCGTTCCACTTTCCTTTCCCTATTGTTTTGCTGTTCCTCTTTGCTGTTGGTCCCTGGTCCGATTGTGTTTCATCCATCCGCCCTGTGGTATGCTTCGTAGGCTCTTCTCCTTTTCTTTCAAAACTACGACTTTGTCGACTTTTCGGGCCTATTGGTATTTCTTTTCCTAGGATCTTCGGTTTCGACTACTACAGTTGACAGTACATTGTTCCTTTTACCAGCACTCTTCTTCTTTTCCTCTCGTTCTCCCTTGTTGTTCCTTTACATACTTGGGGCTAGACAATTTTGTCTAGTTTTGGTTGCTGCTAGTTTTCTTCCTCATTTCATTTCGTGCTTTTTGGTTTTCTGCAGGAAACCACTTCTTTTCTTGAGGTTGGAAAACTTTAATGTTACTTTCTGAGAAACATCCGTCTTCCGACAATTTTCCAGTGCCGATGCCGTTCCATCTTAGTACTCGTTGATTACGTATTACCCGTCTTACCTTCCTTCCTTCCTTTTTTTTTCTCTTCTTCTTTTTTTCCCTTTTTATTATTGGTCCTTCGAGCCGGATAAAAGTTTTTTGTGTGTTTTGTTGGGTGGTTCTTTTTTTGGGTTTCTATATTTTCGTAACGAGTTTTCTTTGAGTTTTCAAGCGACTTTTTCGTTTTTTTTCTCTTGGGTTTTTTGTTGGTCCTGCCCACTTTCATTACTTTTGTTATTTTTTCTTTTTTTCTCCTACCCCGTCCTTTTAATTTTGTTGGGGGGATTTGTTACGTTTATTTTGAACAATCCGTACATTTTTTCTGTTAATAAGAAATACGAGATCTAATAATTTTCAACTCCAATTCCTTTGGCGTTAAAAACGAAAATTAATTTAGGAAATTAAAATAACCCTTTTACATGTTAATTCATTTATCTATTTGTATAAATTCGATTCCTATTGTTACATCCTACAGCCTAATTGATAATAAATACTTCTTCTAAAAATTCCTTGACGTAAAGTTTATGGTAAAACTAAACAGGCGATAACTGGTTCTCGGTATCTGATAATTGATTCTTATGTGTTTTCTATTGAAAGCTTCGTCAAATTACAGCCGCGTATTATCCCCATAAACCGTGTTCTTCCAGTTTTATTTCCTTAACAACAACAATATTTTTAACTCTGGTCATTAGTGAAACGAAATTAATATTTGCTTAATCTTCAATCTACACAAGGAAAACACGTGTAGAATGGTTGGTTGTTTCTGTTTTTCTTTATGAAAAGTTTGCGCATGCCTTACAACGTGCTCCTTCCGGTGGCCCTTAAAGCCACAATGAATGGTCGCCCCTTGTTGTGATGGGAGGACCACCCAAAGGTGGGATCACGCGCACCTTTGTTTCGCACCTCTTATACAGACGGTAGGAGCCAACCCGACGGTGGTGACTCGAGGGTGAGTGTTTATACGCTAATTTTCTTATATGGGTACCCGGTAGTTGTTGAAAACAATATATGTGCACTGGTCTACGGGTACATCACCTTGTTGGTGGTAAAATGACTGGTTGTTTGTATGTGGGACGATATTATAATGTCTTACAATTTAAGAAGTTCATAATTACAACTCCGCAAGCGCGGAATAAGCGACGCCACGGACAGGTGGTAGCTCCAATCTTTACACCGGTTTTAGCGCGCCCATCTGTCAATGACGTCACCAATATACTAATTAAATGCGTAGTGCCAATTTATTGGCACGTAACAAATGTTTACTGATTTCTTTATTAGGATAATTTCATGTATAGAATTCCGTACTTACAATGCTGATTTCAAGCTGTGATTTTTTGTGGAGTAATTTTGTTCCTTTTTCTTTTTTGAAGATTAATATCGAGGATGACCTAAAAACTGCAGCTCGCCATGTTAAAAATTATTCTTTTTTTTATTCGTAAATATGTATATTGTGTACCTACGAATTGTTCATTTTTGATACTATTGTGTATTGTATGTAATTTTGTTTTTTTTTAATTAGAGGTTTTTAGTTTGTAAATGTTTGATTGTACGTGAGTGAGTATATTTTTATTTCAGGCCTCCCTTAATGTTTTTTGTAGGTATAATACCCCGCCCACTCACCGATTGAGTTCGGTCAATTCCTTCTTTTTCTTCCTCGTTTTTTATTTTCTTTTTTTAGACTACGTCGCTGAACCTAGCAGATTATAATCTGTATCCATTGATTTAGCGATTCTATTATATAATAGTTCGAAATATATTTTTGGTAAACGATGATCATATAATATTACTACAAAATTATTCTCCTTATACCTTATTGGATTCGGTATTTTACCCTGTGGTAATAAGAAAAGGCGCCTAAAAACCTTTAATTTGTTTGGGGTAAAAGATGCAATCTTTGAATAACTTTTGTGTTTTATCAACTAATTTTAATCATTTATAGAAAATAGCATTAGAGAATTATGCATTTTTAGAATGTGATTGAGTATAGAATTCTAATTCATAAGCTCTTGACAAGAACGAAGTAGTTATTGGAGGATTGCCAAAACCTTCATCATGCTTTGAATTTGGAATCTGCTTCTTTATATCTAGTTAAAGCCTTCTGTGAGATCAATACGAATATAAACAAGAACATGAGCCTAGAATTGTGCATTTATATTCGCGTAATGAAATGATTAAGAAAGTTTGCAAAATATATCGTTCTTCCATAGCGCAGTATTCATAAACCAAATATATTCACTAAATTATTGGAAACTCGATCAAGGAAAAACGCATCAGTAGCGGTTGCAAGGTGACGAGACACGACGCCTTACCGATCGATGATGTTTTGTCTGTCTTTCTCTGAATGCATCGGTGAACACTCTTTTCTCACACACCAACACCACCGCCCCGCCATTCACATTTTATACTCCCATCCCCCCGCAATGCGTCCACGGCGCACAGCGACGACGCCGCATTAATGTGGGTCGCCCGCTGACCTAGTTCAACGCGAGGTTTACGATTACGACCCTTCTAGGTAACGACGCTAACGCAATTTCCTTTGTCTTAGTCCTTTATCGCTGCGACTGCACTTTTAGTGTAATGGAAGTCCTTCTTTTTGTTTGAAGATGTACTTTTTGTACAATTTTATGTAAGATATTTGGTTTATCTAGAGGAAGAGCACGTCGAAAGTTATCTCTCTATGTCTCAATATGTATTCATGGTGCAACTCCTGTTGCAAGTTTACTTGCTAACATGAGCGTAGATTTGGTTTTATTTTAGATAATGGTTTCCTGCTTAGTTATTAGGAAACTTTGACGTCGTATGAGTTTCATTTAATACCACATCTGATGCTTGCATAACTGAATTTTCGTATCACGTTCAGTAAGAAAATGCAGACCTTACTCTATTAAACCCTAATGCATTTCTGTATGCACGTTGTGTATATTACACTAGGATAAAGAGAAACCTAACAAAGTATTACCAAAGTTACAGAGGAAACTTTTACAAATGCTGTCAGAAACAACTACATGCTTAAGAAGCTATATGAGTTAGTTTACTGAAAAGACCGTGCTTTTAAAATAATATGAAATTTTTCCGTATTTGCGTTAAGGATTTTTGATTTCAATATCTTTTCTCTCTCTATCTCCCCTGCCGCTCCCACCAACCCTCACTTTCCTCGCCCCACCATCCCTGTCTCTCTCTTTCTTTCTCTCTTTCCCCCTCTCTATGACTTTTCCCTTCCCCCTGGTCACATCTATGACCATTTTCTATCCTAAATTAACTCTTTCATGTTCTGTAAATTTACCTCCACCTTTCTTAATCTTGAGTACCTATTTCATTCTCCATCTTCACCTACAAAATTTACTTTCTGCTCTGCCCTTCATCAATACCATAACTATTCGTGCATGTCTCAAAATATGATCTATAATCCGATTATGCCTACTTTTAACTTTTAAATACACCTATCCGCTCCTCGACCACTTCTAGGATGCTACCGTTACTAACTTTACCTGTCCAGCTCATTCTAAGAATTCTTTATAATATCACATCTCAAAAGCTTCAACCTTTTAATTTCTTTTTTGTTTAATGTCCACCTTTTGCAGCTGTATAGTGCTACATTAAAGTTAAAAGATTCGAATAGCCTTTTTCTAGTATTTAAAGCTATCCTATTTTTTAATATCGCGCCTTGTACTTCAAAAACTTGCTCTCGTAAGCTACTTACTTTTACATTTTTTTTTACTGTTTTGTCATTTGTGTTCCAACTATGAATGCTGAAAATTTCTTGTAGTTTTTCTAATTTTTATGGCCCTCAGTTTTACAATCTCCTTTCTAACTTTGTTTCTGCATCTCATTATTATGTTTGGGTATTGTTAATTCTGAATTGTCGTTACTACGGTGAAATCTCCTCTGATATTCGATTTCTTACCTGAATATCGCCTCTTGAATCCTTCCGCCTCGGCTGCTCACCTAGTTAAAACTTTCATCCTCATTCACAAAAGAAAACACATTCCTACCACAAACATCAACGTTAACTCTATTTACACCAATATTCACAATACATTAAAATTTCAAAATTAAATTTCAGCATAAATTTCAGCATCATAAAATTTCAAGTTCATATTTGTCATCATTTTAATTTGCATCCGGAATTAGAGTCCTTGTAGGAAGCATACTAATTAAGTTAACAATATTTGCAGACCTGAGTCTGAATAAAAGGGAGCATCTCCCACCCCTTTACGTTAATTTAACAGGTTAGTCTAATTGAGCTCAAAGACAGACCCAGATTTTCATCATAATCATGTAGATAGATAATAGTATTTAATTTACTTTAATAGTGCTGCGTACTACGTTTATGATGTAAATTACGTTATTCAACACATTCACAAAATAAGTATTTTCTATTGTTCGTATTGATGCAGTTATCCTTGCAAAGCCGTCATGTATAAATTTTCCGGTGTGCTTCGTTTAAATGATCGTTTGATTGTTAGTATAACGTGCATAATGAATAAACAGCTTCAACCCTGTAATTTTATGTTTAGTCTACACGCAAAATCCATGACGCGATTGTATACATATTTCATAAGCATTCACGATGTGTTTAAATTAATATGACTTATTACTGGTTGTACTACAAATAGTTTGAGCGCTGACGTTGCGCTTACCTTTTAAACTAATTCTTTTAATAAAGATTTTTAAGGGTTTTTTTACATGTGAGCATGTAGGCTGTCTTCATAAATTGAGATTAGTTCTTAGGTATTTGACATAAATTAACATGCGTTACAATTAATTTAGATATGAAACAATAATATATATATATATATATATATATATATATATATATATATTACTCATATTTAGACCAGGGTAGAAAATTAAATAATCACATCAAATAATTTTAATCACCGTGTAGAAGCTTTGGGAAAAGGTACGCGTTATTAAAAAACCGTGAAGCATAAAAATTCATTCGTTTCATTAAACATAAGAGATTTAAATCATCTACAAGACGCTTGCTATAGAAAAAGGAAGCGAGTCTACTTAAAAACCTGTGAAAGGGCTATTAATTTTAATATTAATTGAACCGTTTATTAAACATATAGATATCTATAAAACTTGTAAAACCCAATAAAATAAAGCTCTGAGAATTAATATTATGTTTGAACACCTGCGTAGTTTAAAAGTCACGTACGGCGAAAATGTTGCAGATAATTAATGGTTACAGAGAATCTTGGAGAAACCGTCGCATAATAGTTACGAGAAATGCTAAAGGTGGGATATTTCACAGTCCACATGGACTAAAATAATCAATAATAAAGAATATCAATTTACATCAATAAGAACAGGGTAGATAGAGACATATAATATGCGCAAGACCGCGACACATATAGTAAAAGGCGTGAGTAGAGCAACGTCATGGGGTTGCGATTGGTTAAAAGTTAAAGGCAAAATTTGAGAGGTAAATAACATTTCGGTAGAAAATTCAATTAGTTATTTCAGACGTTGCGTGCCGTGTCGAAATTTCTGAGATTCAACTGGGGCGAGTACAAAATTCGTAAAATCGCATGCGGTGCTACGGAATAGGGAACCGAGAATGCGTAATTTTTAGAATTGTCGTTTTGAGGCTCGACCGACAGACAGGCTAACTCTATATAACCCAAGGTGAATATGAACAAGCTCTTGTACATCTGCGACTTGATTCAATGCGTTAAACAGTGCTAAATTTTGTAGGTGATAGAATAATTTAAAGTTTGCTCGTATATTTTGGTGATGTAAAACAGTTTGTTCTTTACGTGCTACCATAAATGTACTTTAGTGCACTTGTACAAGGTAATAAAATTCTAGTATCAACTGTACCAATTAGTAAAATTTACAACGACAAATGAGTACACAAGTAGGCAGTTTACGTATATTGGTGAAAGACGCATGAAATTTATTGCTAATTTGTCGGGGCTGTTAATAATTAAAGTGGTTCAAGACGTGTCTGGATCCACGAAGCTAAGGGTCAGATATACCCAGAGGAAGTTCCGGAACAAGCTCTCTGAAACAACTTTAGATTGAATGGTGATGGAGAAGATTTTAAAATACGTTGAGAATCAGAAGCCGTAAATTATAACCAGTTGTGATGTTGTGTGATTAACAAAGGACGATGTACATTAGTACGAGTGCAGTAACCTTCAGGTAAATTGATACTATTTTGTTTGAACTTTGATAATTATTGTGTAGTTGAATAATTTTAGTAATTGATTTACTCAAAATGGACAGTAGTGAAATTGTACTAACAATAAAATGTACATTTTAAGGTAGAAATTTGCTTGTTATAAGTAGAAAGTATTTAGTATTGATGTTCTGGATTATGATGAAAATTTGGGTATGTCTTTGAGCTCAATTAGACGAACCTGGTTAATTAACGTAAAGTGGTAGGATGCTCCTTTGTACTCAGACTCAGGTCTGCATATATTGTTATAGTACATTAGTAGGCATTACAAGGACTTTAATTCTGGATGCACATTAAAATGATAACAAATTTAAGATCTTGAAATTCTGATACGAAATTTACTGAATTTTTTTGAAATTTTAATCGTATTGTGAATCATTGAATGTAAATAGAGTTAACGTTGATGTTTGTGGTAGGAATGGTTTGTTTTATTGAATGAGGATGAAGGTTTAACTAGAGTGAGCATTCCGAGGCGATTAACAGAAGAAAGTCAATGGATCAACACAGTTAAGGTAATGTAATAGCTATTTGTAGGATTCACAGCATTCTTGACATCCAATTCGTAGGGGCTCGATTGAAAACGGAGTACCGGATTTTGGTGGTATCACAGCATTCGATTTGGCCCAAAATCGTGACGATGTCAAATAAGGAATCACAGCAATATATATATATATATATATATATATAATAAATTTTATTTTAATGCTATAATTATAGGGTAGTTTAGGAGTAGGTTAAGTCACAGGATCGTATGAATATAAATTAGGTAAACTTTCCAGTTAACAAAAGCACATAATTACAGATATTCTAAGAGTAAATAGGTCACTATACATATTGTTAGTTGAGAACACACTGTATATAAAGGTACAAAAGATTAAACACATAAGAAATAGAAATATCCAAGAGTAGTTACGAGCATAGATAAGATTTGAAAACGTAACGAAATGCATCAAAATTAAATCAACGGAAAACCTATATGAATTGGCTTGATAAATGTTTAATAAGTGTATAAAATATATCATCGTATACGCAGGCTAAAATTATGCATTATTTGAATAAATCGTACGTGACATAAAGTGTTACTTTTGTTCAAAAATTCAATTTAACTAGGAAATAAACAAACACCAAATTTATTTCGGTTTAGATTAGGTTCAGCAATCAACAATGAATACGTGACTTAACGAACGAAAATTCGTGGATTTCTCAATTAAATATCATGGTATGTAAATGAATACGTGACAATTTAAGCATTCATCCAAGTAATTGAACGATACAATTGGTAAAATTTCCAGGAGTACACAAAAATAAAGGCAAATGGTGTCGTCCCAACACGCGAAAGACGAATAGAAAACAAGAGGCAAGGCCTATAAATACGATAACAATTGAGCGACGAGTTGAGTATATATTTTAAACTGGGCTATCACGATACACAGAAGTGATAAATTATTTACGTAACCAGTCATACGAAAGTAAATGAAAATCATTTTATAAAAGTGTAAAATTGTGCAAGTGAGCCGATCTATTAGTCTATTAGTCTATTTAGTAAAAATACAATTTCTAACATAAATAAAACAGGGTCTGGAGACGGCTCTGAGACGACTCTGAGATTACTCTGGTTAATCACCTGTAAAACACACTGTATATAAAAGTACAAGAGATTAAACGCATAAGAAATAGAAATATCCAAGAGTAGTTACGAGCATAGATAAGATTTGAAAACGTAACGAAATGCATCAAAATTAAATCAACGGAAAACCTATATGAATTGGCTTGATAAATGTTTAATAAGTGTATAAAATATATCATCGTATACGCAGGCTAAAATTATGCATTATTTGAATAAATCGTACGTGACATAAAGTGTTACTTTTGTTCAAAAATTCAATTTAACTAGGAAATAAACAAACACCAAATTTATTTCGGTTTAGATTAGGTTCAGCAATCAACAATGAATACGTGACTTAACGAACGAAAATTCGTGGGATTTCTCAATTAAATATCATGGTATGTAAATGAATACGTGACAATTTAAGCATTCATCCAAGTAATTGAACGATACAATTGGTAAAATTTCCAGAGTACACAAAAAATAAAGGCAAATGGTGTCGTCCCAACACGCGAAAGACGAATAGAAAACAAGAGGCAAGGCCTATAAATACGATAACAATTGAGCGACGAGTTGAGTATATATTTTAAACTGGGCTATCACGATACACAGAAGTGATAAATTATTTACGTAACCAGTCATACGAAAGTAAATGAAAATCATTTTATAAAAGTGTAAAAATTGTGCAAGTGAGCCGATCTATTAGTCTATTAGTCTATTTAGTAAAAAAATACAATTTCTAACATAAATAAAACAGGGCTCTGGAGACGGCTCTGGAGACGACTCTGGAGATTACTCTGGTTAATCACCTGTAAAACACACTGTATATAAAAGTACAAGAGATTAAACGCATAAGAAATAGAAATATCCAAGAGTAGTTACGAGCAAAGATAAGATTTGAAAACGTAACGAAATGCATCAAAATTAAATCAACGGAAAACCTATATGAATTGGCTTGATAAATGTTTAATAAGTGTGTAAAATATACCATCGTATACGCAGGCTAAAATTATGCATTATTTGAATAAATCGTACGTGACATAAAGTGTTACATTTGTTCAAAAATCCAATTTAACTAGGAAATAAACAAACATCAAATCTATTTCGATTTAGATTAGAATCAGCAATCAACAATGAATACGTGACTTAATGAACGAAAATTCGTGGGATTTCTCAATTAAATATCATGGTATGTAAATGAATACGTGACAATTTAAGCATTCATCCAGGTAATTGAACGATACAATTGGTAAAATTCGCGGAGTACACAAAAAATAAAGGCAAATGGTGTCGCCTCAACACGCGAAAAAAACGAATAAAAAACAAGAGGCAAGGCCTATAAATACGATAACAATTGAGCGACGAATTGAGTATACATTTTAAACTGGGCTATCACGATACTCAGACGTGCTAAATTATTTACGTAACCAGTCATACGAAAGTAAATGAAAATCATTTTATAAAAATGTAAAAATTGTGCAAGTGAGCCGATGTACTATAGACGACTCTTGAGACGACTCTGGTGATTACTCTGGTTAATCACCTCCTGTTAAACTAATTTTGGTAATCACTGACATGGTAAATGTTCAATTACTGCTTTGTTAATTACGGAGATGGAAAACCTTTTATTTACTGATATACAATTTGAATCTTAAATTGGATAAACTTATGGGATTTTCAAAAACGATTTGGATAGTATTTTGGTTTTAATGTCAACCTCCAAATTCGACTCTAAATATTCAGACTGGACACAAACTCTTGGAGAATGCAGAGAAACTATTGAACCATTTCAGGTTAGCTATATTGATATAATTTATTTCTATAAACTGTTTTAATTCAATATTTTTTCGCAAATGTAAGAGTCAACATAACAGGGGTTTCTTTCATCAATTTATGAAAGGTAATAGGCATCTTGAAACGTTTCAAAAGGTCTCTAAATATAACAAAAGGCTCGTTTTGCTGGCTTCAATTTTTTAAATCTGGTATATGTAAATACTCTGAAAAAGGGGAAGATTTTAAAAAGGTTGTAAATATTTAATCATTATATTGTGTATTGTGGAATTGCTTTATTTAATTGAATCAGCTAGTTGAGGCAAAGAAAATCCATAACTTAACATTTCACATCATAAGTGCTCGATTAATAAAAAGGGGATAACACAGCATTTTATGATATGTCCAACCGTGGGGCTAAAAATAAATAAAACCATCGTAGGGGCTGGTGAAGTATCAGAGCATTTATGGTGCCCATCGCAGGGGTGAAATATCACAACATTTTATGTACGCCCAAGTCGTGGGGTTGAAATATCACAGCATATTATGGTCTGCCCAACCGTGGGGCAAAAATATCATAGCATTTTATGATAGACCCAATCGTGGGGCGGAAATATCACAGCATTTTATTACGCCCCAATCGTGGAGCTAAATATAATAAAATATCACAGCATTTTATATATATATATATATATATATATATATATATATATACTGATACTGCTTGGACATATTAACACTATTATAAATTTCACCATTCATTATAGTCTAGTACAATGCAAAGCAATATGTAAATAACACGTAAGATTTTGTAAGTTTTATTAATTAACTATATATATTTTTTTAGATTTTTAATATGTGATCAAGGTCAATAAGACCGAAACGCGTCATATTTTTGATATAATTTTATATTTTAATTAATAACCTATATCCCAAGAACGTTTTTATTGATTTATACAAATATATAAATATATATATATATATATATATATATATATATATATATATATATATATATATATATATATATATATATATATATATATATATATATATATATATATATATATATATATGTAGTGGATTTAAAAGCTTAACTTAGGGTATAGACAATGCAATTTCAAATACCCTGTATAGAGGAAGGAACATAATATTTACGAGCAAAATTTATTTCATCTATTTAATTTAAAGTATCAAGCATTGACATAATTTTATAATTAGGGATTAAAAGGTAGTAGGTTCGTAAAGAAAATCAGTTTTATAAGCCAATAGAAATTATTTATTAATTTAATTTAGTTTAATTCAACGGGTTATAACGTCAGAAAATGCATTACAGCATGAAAAATCAATAATCTCAAGGCGAAAAGCTTTCCAAACAGACGTCGGTTATATAAAATATCTTGAAACGTAAGCTCCGAGAAGTGTTATTATAAACGATCATTAATTGAGCACACCTGCATGTTGGAAAGGTCACCTTCCGCTTATTTGTGAAGATAACGAAGCGAGCTTTAAGGAAATATTGTTCAACCGTTGGTGGTTTTGCATAAACGCTAACAAAAGTTTCTTAAAGAGCGAAGGGATGAACAATCAATAATATGCTTCAGAAGGAGACGGGCATAAAAGCATTCACTTCAGTAGGCACGTATTCGATCCACGTGGATTCCATAAAGGCACGGGCAGCTATATAGATTTTCTACAACGCAAGCAAGGTTAGAATGCGACATCAAATATGCATAAGACAGGAATAGAGATATTACAGGCGGAGTTTTAAGACGTCACTGAAATGTATCATTGGTCGAAATAGATAGTTTTAGAACAGACGAACACGCGACAGGTGGGTGTGATAGTTTGTCTGATATAGCGTGTTGAGGCGGGAATATTTTTGGAAGTTTAAAACGGTTATACAAAATTTGGAGAAATATTAATTTCGAATAAGTATTTCGCGTAAAGTGTGGCCAAGGGGGCTTAGTTTTATGATATAAATACTCAGGGAGAATTAGGAGGGGTCTCTCTTTAATTTTGCATCGTTTAACAACGTATTATAATCAACTGACAAAGCTTGTGAGTATTAAAAATTTGTAATATTCAAAGAAATAGTATTAGGTTATTTGTGGCCTTATAGTTAGTATAGAGTATAATAGAGTGTAATTTAAATTTAACTGAGGTCCACGAATACTTTAACAAGCTCGTAAATTAATAATGCAATAATAAACAAGTGTAATGTACGTGAATTTGGATGTTGGGATTGGTGTTAATTGGTAGCAAGAAGCTCAGCTTAAACTGAGTGGTCATCTATAAATAGCTGGTGGAACAGCGAGCATAATCACGAAACCGAGGTTTTTTAGGAACATAGAGCTTCTTCAACGGAGATGGACTTTTGACGCTTTTTCCAGGTAACGCATTTGAATTTGCTGTTTTTTTATATAAACTGTTGAAATTATTTGTGATGTGTGAGTGAACTTTGATGGTTATTTTTGGTAATTTAACTTATTGAAAAAGATACGTACAACTGACTATTATTATGGTATTTTGGAATATAAAACAAGCGGTGTACGTATTAAATTTCTTGATGAATTTAAATTTAATTGTTAGGAGTACATGCGTTTTTTTAAGTGTCTGTAGTAATAGTATGCAAAGAGGAAAGCATAGATTAATAAACTGGGTTATCATGAGCTCACCATACTCCAGTGTGTGGTAATAAATAAAGATAAGGTATTATTTGGGGCCCATTTACTCCTGTTCAATAAATGTGTTTAAAATTTTAATTTTAAAAAACTAGGACTTTACAAAGATAGCATTTATTGAGGCGTAACTTGAGCACCGAACTGTACATAATTATGAATTATTATTTGTAAATGGTGGTAAATAAATATTGTATGATTGTTGTATTATTTTGTGATTTTATTGAATGGTGTGTGAACGGTACAGAGAATGATAGTAAATTTAGGTATTCGAGAGGAGGCACAGCTGATTAAATATACAAATTTAATAGAGTATAAGAAATATTTGAAAGATTAGTTTAAAATAATTTAAAAAATTTTTAATAATAAAATAGATTAAACAAATTGTAAATAACTAAAATTTATAAAAATTTAACCATTTTATAACTTGAAAAATGATCAAAATTTAATAAGTTACTAAATTATTTAATTTAAAATCTTAAATTTTCAGTAATTAAATTGATAATAAAAATTCTCTGATATAAATGTTGTTAGAGTAATATAGGTGATAGTTATTTAATATTAATTTAATAGAAAATAAAGAAGCAATTTAACGTATTAATAAGGGATTTTAAGAATTGTAACAACTTTTAAATGTAACTATATTTCAAGTTTATTCTAATAAAGCTGTGAATGATTGTTAATTTGTTCGAATTGAAGCTAAATAATTTAATCTGTATTATACCTTTCAGTTATGATATAAATTATTCTAGTAAATGTCCAAATGGTAGAGTATGTATAATATTTAATTAGTGTTAATGTTAAACTGAAAATACATTTTTTATAGAAACTTGCTGTTGTAGTTTGTACTGGTTTATAGTTGAGAGGTACTTGGTTACGTGTGGTGTAAGTTGTGTAATGCTATAAGCTTGGTTAAGTTCATGATCACTGTAATAGATAATTCTGAAAATATCCATTTAGATTATTCGTTCAAGGTTTTTAACGAAATGTTTGACATAAACTTAAAGATTGTACCTACGGTCTATAGTTTTCTTAATTTATTAAGTTTGAGTTTAACAGTTAAATTAAGAATAAAATTAGATGTGGCTCATATAATTACTAGCATATTTAAATTTAAGTAGAAGATACTATTAAATTCAAAACATGAAACCTCAATTTACTTCCATCAAATATCCATCATTAAATCAATAAATATAACAGTTCACTCTGAATTCAAAATTTACCATTACAATGAACACATTAGTAAAACCAGATTATTATTTTAAATTTGTAATCATATACAGTACATATTGACTTAATTATGTCTTAGTATATTCATCTTCTTTGATTTCTTGACATATACTTCATCGTTGAGTATACAATGATGATTCAAATTTTATAATTATGTAAAATTAGATTGTATTCAAATTACTGAAAATATTTACTTAAATAACAATATTAAATAACAATGTTGACTATTAAATATCTTATAAATTTAACATTGTAAGTAAGATCCAATGTTAACCATAATTAAACTATTTAAAATCATTCTAAATTCATATAAAAATTAACAATTTCAGTTATAAAATTGAATTTAATTAATATACATTAATTCAATCTATAATACAATTACTAAATGTATTAACGGATACAAATGCCTATGAAAATTACTTCAAATTATTTCCATCTTTAATCTATTATAACGAATACTAAAATAAGAATCCTGTGGATGTACATTTCAAACTTATATTTCTATTTAAAAGTGTTATTAATTGTTTAAATTTCATTTATTAATTTTTTGTATATGAATTACTAATTTCCTTAATTATTACAATATTAGTGATCTATTTTACATTATAAATAACTCTGATTACTTTAAACAAATAAGAACCTGAAATTACTAGTATTATACCATTAATCACTTCCATAAATAAGGATGATGAAACTAATATCAGAACTTACATTATCACACATTGCAAGTTTAAGTATACGGTTAACAGATTCACATATTTCTAAAATGCGTAATATATACATTATATTTACATATCATCAATTTTCAACATTTCTCATACTTAATCTTACCTTAAATATAATGATGTTAATAACTATTAGAAAGATTGTTGTTTAAAAATTTAGGATTACTTTCTTAAATTTATTAAAGTAAACAATGATTATTAAACTGTTCAAATTTGAACGTACTTGTACTCAATATAAACTCTACACTATTTATTGACTTAAACAAGCTTATTATCAAAAAGATTATTTGCTAACTTTATACATTTAAACTTAAATTGTGTAATAGCTTACAAGGCATTTCGTAGTACTTTTAATTATGCGCTATTGATACGATAGTAAAATGTAACGTTGTAACATAAATTGGATTTCAGATATGTTCTTGTGAACCTACTTAAATAAATTAACTTTAATATGATGATTCAACGTATTCAGTCCATTATATTTCATTAAATTGCCAATTTGGTGTTACTGTTTCGTAATGCTATTCATGTAATGTTCATATGATTAACGAGTCTTAGTAGAACATCTTGAAAATCTTGTAATCAACTCTTGGAATAGTAAAATATGTTATAGTGAGGAATTACATTTATTCTGATATTTAATCAAATGCTTGAACTAATTTACAATAATATATATCGTAACTAACAAATATTATTTTGTATTTAACTTAGATTATGTTTAAAGATTAGTTATTTATCATATTATCGTTATTGATATGAATCCCACTTGAATTGTCATCACGTATAAACTATCGGCTTGTAAGTTATAGTTTGATAGATAGATTTTAGTTAGTCTTCTATGCCAAGTTTTAGAACATAGTTATCTGCTGAATCTTATGAAACCTAGTGACGACCCTATAAGATTACCTTTCTTTATGGACATTATACAAGTGAATATTACATTTAAATAGCCGATGGACTTTGTATTATGTTTGTATAATAAATTCTAACAGTTAGTAAGACTAAATAGACTATGACACATCTTTAAATAGACAAGCTTTATAAATTAATCATACTGTAAGAAAAGTTACTAATAGTATAAATAATTAAACATACTTTAATTATAAGTGTTTAGTTTACATGATATTGAATGTTCATAAATATTTCTGACATATATTAAACATTACAATACATATTAACCATCATAATATTATTTTAAATTATTAACATGCATCAAAATTTAATAATTATCATTAGATATAATATCATTAAATATAATGTAACAATCAGAAGCAGACTATGTACCAGTTATATCGTATATTACAGCTAAGTGAAATTCAATCGTATTACATAGTCGTTAAATGCATTTAACTGACGATTCGAAATCGTAATGACGTCAAAATAAATTTAATCACGTAAATCAACTGCAGCCATTTCAGTTAATGCTTGATATGAAGTCATTGCTTCGCTCTAGTACTAGACAACTTATTAGAATGAATTGAGTCAAATATATATACAATATAACTTATTAAAAAGTATATTACAATTAGATTAATATCGTAGATACGTATTTGTAATAAGGTTATAGATAATTATTAATCTACATAAATGATATTATCCAGTTTATAATATAATAATTAATACATATTAATAAATTTCATTATAAGTAACGTTAGTAAGTATATCATATTTATTAATTTATATGTGTATTAGCATTATAATTGATTAATACTTAGACTTTAGTTATAATTTTGAATTACTTCAAGTATTTATGCTCATATTATAAATTTTAATTGAACAATGTATCTCTTTATAGAAATTCAAATTAATCTTATAACTTAAGATGACTATTAGATATTAATTTCTATAATTTGTTTGATATTCTGATTGATTATCTGTTATTATTTAGATTACTGATTGTAATATCAATGCAGACATTTAGGATTCTATAAGTATATTATAATTATTGCAGATGTATTTTAATATAATAAAATGCTGTTTAGATGATTATATTAATTAACTGTAACTTTGATAGTTGTAAAGATTAATTCAATTGTTAATATTTAAGATACTATTAATAATAATGTTGTTACCAGTAGTTGCATTGTTTGAAATTAGTATTCTGATAATAGAATTTGAAATTGTTGTCTACAAATTACACTTGATATCGTAATTTGGTCATTAACATTATACACTTTTCTATAATTCCAACAATGGCCATGTTAAAATGTTATCATTATATCTTTTATGAATAACCCAAGTGTATAACTATAATTACGATTACTTTGTTAAATTAGTATGTTGTTTTAGAGAGTTATTTGTATATAAGTTACTAGAATTATTCGCTTATTGTTAATTACTAATTAAATAAATAGTCACTTACACTTTTAATTCTAATTAGTAATATATTTGAAGTTATATTCATGACATAGTTGATATATTTTTATAATCTAAAATTTTAAATTATGTATGTAATATTACGATAGTTAGTAAAATGTGAATGTTACTTTAAATAGATTATACAGAAACTACAAACATCTTCATTTATAAAATCCGAATAATTTAAACTAATACATTTCTTTAAATGACTTAATCTATAAATTATCTAATGATATTACTAAATAATTTAAAGTATTACGTTTTGAGTATTTATACCAATATAACCAGTTAAAGACTAAATACTTAATTTCAAAATATAATATATTGTTCAATTCGGTTAGATTTATTTGTATGTAAAATTACGTTATTGAATAAATAATTATGAATTATATTCTTGTTATATACATATAAATTTGATTAATGTGAATTAGAAATGTGTAATTCTAATCTGTATTAAAGCTTAAGTCCTTTATCTAGAGAAAATTAATAAAACCATGCTGTAAGATGATAAAAGTTAAATGATACGTTAGTTTATAGATGTACTAATACAGTTAAGATCATAAATTCAATAATTTATTAATTAATATAATTATTTATTATGAATCTAAGTTGTAAGTTAATTGTACGTAAATTCAATTCACACAAGTTATTAATTAATATTAATAATCAGATAAAATTAATCAGAGTAAATTATATAAATATCCATATTAAATTGATTAAAATTTCGTAAATTCTAACATAGTGATAAATTGCTATTATGATAAATATATGAACATTGAATGTAAAGTCATTATTTGTAAGTTTTTGATAAATTCTCATGTTAAATATATAATTTATCAATGTAATAAGTTTAGAAAAATTCAGTTGACATGTATGATTTTAAGGTTTAACTAAATTTAATCAACAAATTCAAGTGCAATATAAAAATATTATAAATTTTGATTAAATCGAATTAGAAAATTCAGACGAATTATTATGAAATATTCATGATTTTATTAATATGAAATGTAATTTGATTAATATTTTAAATTATTATAAAATGTAATTAAAGATGATAATTTATAATTTGTATGAATTTATTAGATAAGAAACAGATTTCTTTATTAAATTATGAAATATAGTATAATAATGTAAATAATATTTATTGAATATTAAAGTTGTTAATTAATATGTGTATACACTGTTAATGTAATGTTTAAAATATCCAGCATATATTAAATGTTAGTTTCATATATTTCAATAAATGTAATTTTAAATTGAATCAAGATATTGTGAATTTATTCGAATTTCAGAATTAATGTAAGTTTATAAGAAATTGTTATCAATGTTATAATATTTTTATAATATCTTTACTGAATTATAATATAGTTGTAAATATTTAGAATTAATTAAACATGTTTCGATAATTTAAATTTAATTTAATATTTTAAATTAATTAAATATAGTGAATATACTAATTTAAGCAATTGTATAATTTAGTTAGTATTTGATATTAAAAGTATGGCGTAAGTATCAGTTTTTAATGATTGTTCTATAATTTTATAGAGAATTATCTTAGACTATAGTAAATTTTTTGCTACTCATAAGATTGATTAATACGATTATGAACAGTAAATTAGCTGTCAATTTTCGTTATACTTGTTAGATTATATACATCAACTAACTCATTTCCAAAATTTCTTATTAATATATTTACAATTATATTGCTGTAACTTACTGAAAATTCATTTAATAGAATAATTTCAGCTTAGTATCTCAGAAATTCTTCTTTCACATTTTGCTAGACTCTGAAATCATCTATCATAATACTTTCTACTAATTAAATCTTTAACTATAGTTACTTACTTAATCTTATAATCTTGATTTACGAATTTGCTTGTAATTTCGGAATTAAGTTGTATTATTTAATTCATTTAAATAGTTATGTCTATAAATTAATGTTTTTAAATTTATGGTCATTGTAGTTTATCTAATTTAGTTACAAACTTATCGTTACTGTTATTTATCTAATTAATGAACTTTATACTCGATAATTTATTATCACTCATTTAAAGACTTTTTCGTTAATATTTAATTGATGTCTTTCAAATTTCTCTATTTTTCAGTTGATTTATTATTTAAACATCTCGTACATTACTATTTCGAATTGCATTGCTGTGTTCATTTTTGACTTATTATTCATTATTTAGCTAGTTTATTTTGTTTGTATTCCTATTTTGTAATGTACTAATTTAGCTTTAGAATTCTTGATTCTGTTTTACTATTCTTTATTTGTTCTATTTATACAATATTTTCTTTAATTCAAAGATTGTTACATTCTAACTAATTCAGTATAATTCATTATAGTAATTCTAGTAATTCACTTTATTTATATTTTCGTATCGTTATTCAATGTATATTGATATTTTCATTGTCATTAAGTATTTACTTGCTACAATATTATTATATATTCAATATGAATATTTAACATCTGTTCTGTATAATCTTTGATGATTTACCTAATGATTAGTTGATTCTAGTTTCCGATATGCACTATTTTTGAATATTTCATATTGTTCTAGTTTCTTCTAGTTCTTTATCTTCATATGATTTAATTAACTTCATTAAATTATAGTTGAGATCTCTTCAGTATCAACTTACTTAGTTAAAATTTATCAACTATTTACTTTAGTTCATAGTATTATTTAACGATGTTCACGTCTAGTACTGATTTTACTGTTCAATATTCTCACGATTCTTAATTATCGATTATTCAATCTGATATGCTTATCATATTTCACACTAGTTATTACTATACATCCATTTTAAGATTTCACGCGAATAAATCGTATCTTCTTCTAATTAATTACTTCAATTTCTATCCAACTTCAGTATCATGCTAATTGAACTAGTCACTATTCCCAGTTAATTCCTTGTTAATTAATATGTTCTGCCAAACTTTAATTATACTTAATTTCAATTTTCATATATCAAATGTTATCTAATCTTTATATTATGTATCTATTATTGCTTCTACTAATTCTTCATTAATTTATAGAAGCTATATTTATGATGTATTCCCTCATTGATAATTATTCTACTATCATCTCTTTATCGATAACTTACATATTATCTCAGTCTTACATTAACTAATTTTAGTACTATTTACTTAAATATTTCAATTTTTTAGAAATTTGTTCATAATTGACATATTGTCAATTAACTAGTAATCTTAATAATAAAGTCTCTTAATAAAATCTAATTATGTTAGTTTTACTATCTAATTGAATGCTCTGCATTTATAATTCTTATAGATACTTTTCTGTTTACATTTAGTTAAAATTTATTATTGACATTTCATATACTGTTTTGTATATTGTATAATCTACTATTTTTAATCTGTATAAACTTTGTGTACTTTATATTTGTAAATATACTTACATCATTCTATACAATCTTTATCGAAATACATAACATGATTCTATTTTCAAATTAGTTCTAATACTGATTTCTTACCTTTTTATCAAATTTCTCATTGTATTCATGTTTGCAATATACTTGTATTTCTATACTATAAAATATTTCTAATCCTGACTATTGAGTGCAATATAATGGCTTTGCTTTAACGATTACTCACCTACTTCTGTATGTATCTTGTACAATTCATATACTTCGTTCAACTAGTTGTTTTTACTTCTCTTTGTACTTTACTTTATTCCGACAATACACACTTTGCGTATCTACAATGACAATTATCTAAACATGAATTTTACGTTTCACTCTATTCTTATTCATGTGATTCAACTATCTAGTCATCCTCTTTAAAGCATTACTCGTCTCTTCACTATTTGACGAATTTATTTACTTGGCGTACTTATAATTAACTTGTCGATTACCCACATGTTTTCAAAGTAGCTATATTTCCTTATCACATATACTTGTAGCTTAACTCACTTAATCAAGATTGTTTCATCACTTTTTATTAGACTCAGTTATATTCTTATCTATTCATATGTCGTACTATTAAGGATTACCATCTTCTAACTTTACAGTTGTCATTTCTACTGTTTCTCTTGTTAATACTTGTCTTTAATGTTTGTACCTTTGTATAGCACATCTGTTAGTTTAATTATTGTTTTATCTTTTTCTATTTTGTTTGCTACGTTTTCTTTGTTTCTCTTTCATTCTTTCTAGTTCTTCTTTGTTTGTGTATTTAGAATATTTCCTGTTTTTGTTAGTATTGTTTTATCTTTTTCTGCATTTGTCCCACTTATATGTCATTTTTTTTAGTTTACCCGTCTTTATCAACATTTTACTTCTTTGTTACTTCTTTTGCCTGTGATTTAACTTCTTTCATTATCTTTGACTTATAATGAATTTTTTAGAATTTCTACGTATGTTTTTATGATTACCGTTCAATTTAGGTTATCCTTTTATTTCTTCTATTTTTCTAATTATTTTTTTATTTATTTACTTCGTATTGTCCTGAATTATTACATTTATCTTCCTACCTTAATCTTATTGCTCTTTATGTATTCATTGTAACATATCGTTATTTGTTCTCATTTTTTTATCCGTTTATACGTATATTTATAGTACATTTTATTTCGAATTTGTTATGGGTATATGTCTTAATTTACTCTTACATATTATTATGGCGTTAATGAGCCTTTCACTCTTGTGTTAAATATTAGTTATACTTTAATTTATAACTGTAAAATATTGTTAAATGTTTCTGTAATATGCAGTTAATTCTAAATAATTGCAGCTAAAACTTCTTAATTAATCTTAAATTAATGTTAATAATCTGTAAGACTAGTCTATATTTATAATTATTGAATGCAATATTAAACTGTTCAGATATAAGTTTTATATGAAATCAGAGTTATCAAAAACTATATTGATTGATTGCATACTAAATTAAATAGAATGTCATACATTACTTGCTTATTTTCTTAGAGTTGATTATGCTAGCAGACATTGGAATTACTTAGTATGTTTCATTGATAATGTAACGACATGTAAATAATTTAATTATTGAAAGTATTAAGAAACGCCAAGTGAAGTGCACATGTAATCAAGGACAATTTACACAGTTTATTAACGTTCATGGAGAAGCGCTACTTTGTATCGCAACGTAAGTGCACTGCAGATGTCAGTACAGCGGTCCAGACGGTCTGTACTAAGATTACTTAGAATTATAGATTGCAACAATGTAATTATGAATAGAGTTAGAATAGCAGACATGAGATCTGCAGTACCCACAGCCATGTGAGGGGTAGGGATATTATAAAGCCCGGGAGCCCCAGTCGAGAAGTTAATCATCGTCAGCTTTACATTGCAGTTCGTTAGATTTCACTTAGTAAATTAATATTAATTTGTCGAATAGTTTCATTCAAGCTATTGTAAATATTTCTCATTATTCTGTATAATCAATAAATTGTTTATAAGTTTGGAAATGGTTTTTAAAAAGGCGCTCAAGCTCACGACCTTAACTTGCAGGGACAAAATTGATATGCTTGATTTGAAATGTAGCGGTATTAGTATCTAGCAAGATGTTGAGCTGCTCTTAATGAAATGGAAGGTTCTAAAATGAGATGCGGTATGGAATTAACAAAATAACTAAGTACTTAGTATGCAAAGGAGGTAATAATAAAACAGAATACATGTAACAAGAGTTACAAGAGGTTAAGGATTCTGTAATTATGAAGCCAAATATCGTCAAGATAGAAAAAGCGCAAAAGTTATAAAAATTTTAGCATCAAATCGTGCTACATTACAAGTAATAGCAACTACTTGTTTTCAAAGACTAACAATCATGAACAGTAAAGTTGCTTAAGATATGTGTCGGCATTGAACTTATGGCTGTAAAGCTGTACAGTAGGAGAAGCTGACAAGAAAAGATGTAGATCTTTTGAAATGTAGATGCTAAGACATGTGAAGATATTATGGAAACAAGTTTAAGAATAAAGAGGTACTAAAATCTAGGTAAGAAATAAATATGTTGAAATAGTTAAAAACAGGAAGATGGAACTAGGCCACATATAAGACATGGGGAATAGTACGAATACATTTAGAAGCAAGATGGAAAATGCAGGTGAAGTAACCTAGGCTAGCTATTGAACCATAGTGAAAGATGTAGGATGTGGGAATTTCTGGGAAATGTGTAGGCTATCAGATTGAAATATGGAGTACAGCCACCAGTCCCAATATGGATAATTAATAGGAACAAATATAACTGTATTTAAATGAGATTATTATAAGCAACTACAAGTACTGTTGGGCAATATTCTGAATAATGTTAATTGTGTAAAAGGATTTACTGGAAAACTATTAATTCAGCAAATGTCTAAGTGTGATCAATGCAGCAAGGCTGCTTAACCTTTCAATACATGAATGTCAGAGAAATAGGGCTATAATTGAAAACAATATGAAAGGGAACCGAGTGTATATAGGCTGTCGTAGGAATTTCTAGGAAACTGTGTAGGTAGCTCAGAATTAATATAATGAGGTACGATTGTCGCCATTTTGAGTCGGAAGACCTAATGACGTAATATATAATAAGCCAGATAAATCGATGATTATGATAAATCAGCTACAGGTCGTAGTTTTCGATATTGCAATAATTTGACTTCGAAAGATGTATTATAGAAAAATATTACATACCTGAACATCGTTTATTTGTTGAAGTTTGAGCGGAATTTGTTGCAGTCAGAATCGTCTGTTAGCGGGTTTCATCCTAATTTTATTCGTCGAATTATAGACGGTCCACTTAGAATAATCGAATAATAGAAGGTTATAGAACTGTAGCGATTAAAAGCCATCGAGTTCGTATATTACTACTTCGGAATCTTCGAAAATTAATTAATTTTTCGCCTTTTTTTCCGACCATTTTGGCCATTTAAGCTTTCTAATTGTAAATAATCTTAGTTTCTTTATAGAAGTTGATTCACCTTTTTTTTATTGGATTTTCTCAGTTTAACGAACACGTTATTAATTTTAACTAATACTTTCTAGATAAATCATGTATATACGCTTTCATCAAACACGACCAGTCAGCATGATTATAACCGAATTTACCGCAGTTGAATCATTTTGTAGTATAACTGTTTTTTAAACCCAGAAATCTTTTAATACGCGTTGTTACGGATTATAATATTTTAATAGCATTTACTTAAGATACTTATCAGCAAATAAGTACTTTTATAAAGTTTTGAAAGACCATTTCCTTCTACAATATTCCTATGATTTAAAAAAATTCTTAAAATGAGTGATGGCCTTATAATTAACTGCTGGGAATGTACTTAATACAATAGAGAGAAATTGCAATACATTAGTCCAACTTTTAGTTACAGAATTGTATATGCATATGTAAAACCTAACAATACCAATTGGCGTCAAATTGATTAATTAGACCATAAGCAACGCATATTACTTCATATGAAAACACCTGACTTCATAATTAGAAAATAAAATTAAACCAAATTTTAAGGAATATAATTTTTAAAATTATCTGAAATGCGCGGTTAGGAAATTATCAATTACTGATGCTTAGTAAAAAGGTTTACTTAAATCAATAAAAAAGGACTGTGTTTTAGTGAAAAATACGGTATTTACCCAAATACATTTACATCCCAATCATATATTATCAAAAAGTTGTTTTATAAGTACCTCAAATGAAATATTCTAATATAAATATAGCTATTAATTAGTCAAATGCATGTCCAGTTTATGTAAAAGCTCATATTTTAATAGGAATTTTTTTAAACGTACGTTAGTATTATTGTAAACGCGCATAAACAAATGTTTAAGAATTATCTGTTGTAATTTCACGACAGACGTTTCTAATTGAGACTCTGCAACTAAACCCATGTTTGAACATAAAATGTTTGGTAAGCTATTAAACAGCAAAAATAAATGCGTGAGAAATTGGATACAATTCTGCTTATTCCCAAACTATCATGAAACTACATTTAAAATTCGCGTGAAATAGAACATACCGAAGCGTCTAGATCAAAGAAATACAGTATAAATGCCACGTCGAAGAGGCTCGCCTTAACTAATTTAGCCTAGGTTTTAGTGTTGATTAATAACTGCATGCACGAATTAAATATAATCGTTACAATTTAAAGTGCTTAATAAAATTACAGTATATGATAAAAATTGATTTAAACACATTAAAATGAAGTAGACTAATTTAAATTCAACTATGTAAGAAATTATAAAGAAAAAGAAATTTAAAATCAAAATGAATAATTTAAACAAATTTTAAACTTTAAAATAATTTAAAAGCTGGCAAAATTATATTTTTGGAAAGTTATAGCCAATAAAAAGATTGTAAGAAAAATTCGTAAATCGAATTAGTTAGATAACTTAGATAATTTAGTTGCTTAAGTTTCATAATGTAGCGTTAAAAATTCTTTAACTTAATTTAAATTTCGGTAAACTTACGAATAACGTTTTCTATTACAAACAAATAACAAACTTTGAATCGATATTTAGATAGGTCCTAAGGTGGTACGGTAATCTTGTATTATCAAGAAGTTGTGATGTGAAACCCCATTTAAGAGGTTTCTGAATATCGTAATTATGAAGACATTTTTTAAACGCACTTCTATGTCGTTTATACTTTAAAGTTGTTTCAAGAAAAGTCTTAGTGTTGCATACTTTGCTGAAAATGTTTCTGACGATTATTTCGTCATTTTAAAATCTCTCGTATGATTGATTATTTTAACCTCAGGGCGTTGTAAATAATTAAGCGTAGGCAATTAAATCAGTCAGGCAAAATATGTTTTTTAACGTCTCAAGCCGGGCGGTCTATAGTAACTTTTATTACGCCCACCCAGGGCCTGTTTAAATCGTATTCACGATATTATATATATATATCGATATTCTTGTGTGTTTTGTGTGTTGTGTTCGTTGTGTGTTAAATGTGCATGCGTTGCTAAGGATTTATATTTAAAATTTTCCAATTCCATACCATTCGGTAGTTAATTAATTCCCGAAACAAACAGATTCGAACCCTGTACCATATATTTTAGACGATAAAATCATTGTTTCATTTTTAATTAGAAATTATGATAAAATTATTGGTGTATCTTGATGGCCTGATGTCTAAACTACAACTAGTTCACAAGTGGAGACAGTGTCTATTTCCAAAAGAATGGGACTGAAAAACTTAATGCATTTCACATTTTCACTAAATATGAATCAAGTAAAAGACCAAAAGTGTGAAATCAATTCATCTTCTCGACTTCAATACTGCGTGTTGTGAATTTTGTTGATATATACCTATTGACGTTATTAATCCTCATTAAAACAATAATATACATGTATGAGATCTCGATACATAATAAACGAATTACTAGTAATCATATTTGAGCATTGCAGCAATTCGCACATACTTTATTTCTTTTACTTTGATTACAATCATCCATATTTATTAACCACCTTACAAATGATGTCGATAATGTAGTCAAAAAATAAGCTTTTGTTTCGCAAATTAAATTTCTTTAAAATTGTCGATTTGACGTTTATTCTTTATTTTATTTGTAATAGAAAATATAACTACTAAAACCAAAATATTACATAACCTTCTAATTGGTTGAAGTATTTTTAAAACTCAACTGTCCCATTTCTATTTAGCTTTAAAAACCACGATCTAACCTAAAATTAAAATTTTAAATTTCTGTGATTTATTAAGTTTTATTGAAATGTTAATTTTTTCTAATGTACTTCTTAGAGAGTTATATTAAATAGTTTACTTAGTGTTTAATTTTAAAAGTTATCTAAATAATATTTTTGATATTGTTGTTGTTAAGTTTAAGGCCCGGTGGAAAAAGTTACATGGTACATTTACCGGTGGCTGGTATAGGGTCTTACAATACTATAAATTTTACTTCGAGGTTAAACGATGAGAGAAGCTCCGTTGATCAGACAGGGTCGCTATTCTAGATATCCAAGGTCGGTACGATTTCCGTACATAACCCTTGAAAAATGTTAGCGAACATTGTAAAAAAAGATAGTTAGTAATTTAGAAAAATGAGGTCCATGTGTGAATAATCAGCATTTAAAGATCCGTACCTTGCCTAAACAGCTAAACTTGAAAATCAAAATTTCCGCAAAGAACTACATACCGGCCGATTGTAAACTATAGGCAGGTGGCCAGAAATAAACAAGATAAAAAACTAGGTAACGACCTAACAAAATAAAAATACCCATGGTACAGAACATACATACCAACCCTAAAGACAATCAAACACAAACATGGATTTAAAACCTATTGCAAACATATTTTTGTTAAAATTGTAGGAATTATTACGCTATTTCTTAATAATAAAACTATTGTTTTGCATGAATGGAGATGGAAGATGTGGAGCAGCAGCTTCTTGAAAATTGCGACACTGCTTACAAACCTATTTTAGACTTTACCAAAGCCGAAAATAAATTCATACCAGCCAGCATTAGATTCGGTATTGTGCTACTAAAATTAGAGCTGGTTCTACCCATTCCTTTATACCTTCAAATAAATTCATAAAACAAGTATCATTGGCTAAGACGTTAGCTGTTGTAGAAACATTAAAAAATTTCGATTTATTTATTAGACATACATTTCAATGCATTACCATTGCAACGTGAAGGCGTCTAGTAAAAAAGGATATATACTCCGGATAGCCGTGGTATTACGAGTTTGACTTCAAAGTAGTTTATCGACCGGGAACAGACTTATACATGAGATGTTTCACACTGAATCCGACTTATGAAGAACCGCCCGCCAAATTTCGAATTAGCAAGCTATAAGTTTTATGGGACAATTCACTACTCAAACTGAAAAATTTCGAGAATTCGTGATGCAAGTCCAAGACTCATTTGGAACAGGTTTTACAAAATTATATTTGAATGACTAATTTCATAGTAATACATTGAGGTATATGGGTAACCGCAGTAACTGAGACGTAAGTTGATTAATTTGGCCGACGACTCTGGCCATTCGGCGTAGAAGACCTTACATCGACTTTGTGAAAATTATTGGTTCACATGTGGTATTACTCATCAATATCGCCTGTTGATAGCCTGCTTTTATACAAATGAACCGGAGGACAGAAGAAGGACTATTGCATCCCATGAAAAGGTTCTACACTACATGTACGACATACTGAATGGGCTTTTCCAAAAGTCGTAAAATTAACCACTTATTGGTAGTTTTGATGTTTACAAATTTGTTTCTAAAGCCAGTAGTTAACAAAAAAATTAGTTACCAATATTTAGAAATCTAAGCTACATGGTCACCAATTGTTATAATGATCAAAAGGCGTTTACTTAAAAGGTCTTTTGGATATTGGAAGAAACCTATGAAAACCACGTTCTAATTAACCAGAGCCAATGGACAAGTCGAACATTTAAATAGAACTATAAAGTTTTCCTGTTACAACGATGAAACGTTTTACGAAAATGTCAAATGTCCAGTTTACTATAAACTTACTGTTTCTAAAACCACTTAAAATTCCATTACAATTTAATAGGTAACGGTGTGGCAACAATGCCGTTTCGAAAAGCAACGATTTGAAATTGTTATTGATTACTACGTTGCGATAAGAAGTAAGAAAAAATGATCAGAACAATCTAAACAAAGTGATTTGATAAAATGAGGAAAGGCCCAAGCTCTATGGAGTAGACTAGGTTTGATCAATGATACAAGGAACCTGATAATCAGACAGAAAGTTAGTACTCCCTATGCCGGCTCCTGGTCGTTAAATTGCTACCTAAGATCGATACGAGTTCCTATGCCCAATTTAATACCAAATCATGCAAAAACAAAATAAATTTGCCGTCGAATGAATCAAACCATGGGTATCCAGGTGGATCTTTCTTTACCAACAGTCATATGGTTTGGCTTGATATCCAGACGTTAGTCCGACTCTGATTCATCCTCCACCTCGGGACGAGCGAAATTTAGGAGGCCTGAATGAAGTGAGTTAAAAATTTGCCACTTTAAATCAGAATGATTGTAAACTATGACCCCGCTTTTATACAATTATGAGTAATTCCGTGTCAGTAGCTCGTGTTGTGACAATAAGACATTCGTAATTGAAATTTAGTGATAACCGTACTGTACAGTTCTGAGTAAGTGCGTTTTATGTTTATACAAATTCATTGATTCTTCTCATATGTTTTATCCTTTTTAATTTTTCCAGAATGTTGTGAAGTGATGTGTTTGTTTAATTTCTACTACTTTGTAGAGTGTCATTGAAATTATATTATTTCTTTGTGGCCGTTTGGGTTATTGATGAGATGCTTAAATTAAGTATGGAATTTGAGGAAGTCGCTTCGTTCTTACCTTTGTAACCATTACTCCCTATAACGAGGCTCTAGTATCTGGAGAAGAGTTAAGGCGTTGTATCCTTGAGAATGTTCTCAGTACTATTTGGTTGGATTGATGCTGCGCGTGTATCCCTTTGCATTCGGGTGCATCTGCGATGTATCTGCTTGGGCCTGTTAGTGCTGTGTGATTCAACGCCTTGTATCCCTTTGGTTGACAAGATAAGTATCCTGACGCATAGAGGTATGTGCCTTGTTTTCTTTTATACATGTCAAGGATTGTTGTTAATCAACGTTTGTTTACCTGAAATCGTTCACCATACTTGATAACTTTTGGCTGCCGCAGGTGTTTCTGGTTATACTTCGTTTGATCTTACTATAACGTGGCCTAATTTAATTCTTAAATCTGAGGCTGTAACTTTCGATAAATTCAACATTCGTATCCTTAATTCCGGCGTATTTGCTAAGAAGTAAATTTACATTTAATAATAAAATTTAGGTGCTTACTATTGGGAAAATCTACATTTAAAACTTGCTATTGGTATTGCGAATTCGAAATATTAATCTTTTTTATTTCAATGAATTTTTTCCATGTTTCCGCGAAATGCACTTCGTGGATCCACTATCAAATTTGTCTATTAGAATATCACTAAAATTAAATACTTTTATTTGTCATTGCGAATCAAGCATTTTTCTTTGTTTTTATTTATTTTAGTTGTTAATGATAATCGTGGACGATGTAGTTAATTTTTCTGTGGTTTATTTTATTTTTTTGTTGGTATTTACGTGAATCCTCCACTCTCAAGTTTGATAGCTAACTGGTATCGTTTCGTCCGGCTACGTACCAATACGTAGCAGTGCTGAATTTCAAGGTCCAAGTATGATTACCGATCTCAATCGTTTGTAAATGTTAAGCGAACATTTTCACAAAATTTGTTGTGGTTCGGATGATGAATAAAATGTAGATCTTGTGTGTGAGTGTTGTCACGCGCGTTAAAGATCCCTAGCTTGCTTGTTTAAGTAAAATTTTCCCAAAATTCAAAAATTGCAGTTTCAATAATCGCCTCCCGGCCAATGTTGTCCCTTCGGATGAATTATCCGTAACAACTAAGGATGAGCGATGTGCAGGGTGGCTAGTGAATTGAATTTAACTACAATGATAAATACGTTGAGCCTACTGGACCTAAATCGGATAAAAATTAACCAGGAATGGTACAGGAACCTTTGATGGGTACCCTAACCCCAATCGAAATCACGCACCTGTAGTTTAAACCTATTGCATAAATATTTGGTTAAAACCCGACGGGGTTTGGTGCTATTTCTTAATAAACTAAACTGTCTTGTTGCTTGAATGGATCCGATTGTTGGAAACTTAATACTTCATAAATCATTTTGTTATAATTACCATTTTTGACGGATATCTCTGTCCAAAAAATATCTACAAACAATTTCTATTAATACCTTTAATGTGATTTTAATATATCAATGGTACACAATATTAGAATGGCATGAATTAATTGGTCAAACGAGTTACATAGCAATAATTGTTAAAATTCGGCCATCCTCAATTTTTCTGTTAATAAGAAATACACGGTCTAATAATTCTCAACTCAAATCCTTCGTGTTAAAAACGAAAATTAATTCAGCAATTAAAATAAATCTTTTCACGCCTCAATTCATTTATCTATTTGTGGAGATTCAATTACCATGGTTACATTCTTGAGCCTAATTAATAAGAAATAGGCCTTTGTAAGAATTCATAAACGTAAAGTTTATGCTAAAACTTAACACAAGGCGATGACTGGTTTTCCGTTTGATTTCAGCGATTCTTAATGTGTTTTATTTAAAGCATCGTCAAATTAAAGCCGCGTATTACCCCAATAAACCGTGTTTTTCCAGTTTTATTTCTTAAACTTCAATATGACTTTGAGCAATGGAAATTAGTTTAATAAATTAATATTCACTTGCTTTTTAATCTGCACAACGAAAACACGCTTGAATTGTTGCTGTTTAGTGTTATTTTGCGCACGCCTTACAGCGCAGTGGGTATTAATGGGTTTTATGAAATTGTACTTTTCCACGACATTAAATTAATTTTATTTAATAATTACTATAGCTCTTTCCGGTGGCCCTTAAAGCCACAATGAATGGTCGCCCTTGTTGTGATGGGAGGAACCATTCATTAAGTGGAAATCATTTTCAAGCCTGTGTCACCGTTTCTACAGACATTAGGATTCTACCGCAATTTTGGTGACTCGAGGGTTGATTGTTTATTCCGTAATTTTCTTATATGGGTACCCGGTAGTTGTTGTAAGCAACATATGTCCTTAGCTCTACGGATGCATCACCTTGTTGGTGGTAAAATGTTTGGTTTAGTTGGTGCGAGGATATTTTGTATACAATCAGTACTTACAATGCTGATTTCGAGCTGTAGTTTTGTTATATACTAACATTCTCAATAGCTAAATAGTGTGTCTAGTCTACCTTATAGGCGGCAGAGGTTTTTACTTATGAAGGGTTCCTGTTTAACGTTTAAACCAGGGTTAAAACGAATGTTAAATGGTTTTGAATAATTGTTTCTTGTAATGAACTTCCATCCATTTAAGCTTCTTGAAGTTAGGGAGAGCTATGAGCTAAGATCGTAGGATGGTATACGAAATTAAAGAGATTTTATTGGACTCAACCGTATCTTGATGAATGCTGAAGATAATTAAAAGAATATCAGATACGAAAATCTTTGAAAAAATCCTTAAGATGAGCAATATATAAAACAATAATACTTACTTTTGACTCTGCAAAATGGAATGGTGAACGACTTTCTCCTACAACCTGAAAATTTAATCATTTCTACAGAAGTTTAGACTAGGTTACGTTAGATTTTAGTCACTTTATCAGAAAAATATTAATAGTAAAGAAAGATCAAATAGCGAAAATTATGCTTAAAACAATAATTTAAAGCAACACCAATAATATATCTTTTTCGTATAAAAATTTATAAATGTGGTTGGTTGTTTCTGTGGAATAATTACTGCTGACTTCAATGAAAAGAGCTTTACGACAACTTATTATTCTTTCTATTAATTTAAATAAGTATATTTATATATTATATATATTTTTTATATTTCCGTATCTGATCGTTAAGGGGTAGTTTATAGTAAAGGTCATTTAAATATGAGAAATTACCATAGGCAGCAGAAAATTTCTTTTATTTAGTAAACGAATCCTAAATGAAGATAGTTTGTAAATAGTAAGCAGTCATCACCCTGTATGGAAAGTATTATATAAAGTATAAACATAGGAAGACGCATATCTTTTAGAAACCTGGATAACATTCAATTAGGTAAAGCTTCGTTAATTTCGATAAGGCAAATCAATATTTCAGTGGAAACGCGTATATTTTTATGTAAACATAAGTATCCTACAATTAAACTCGCATTCCAAAGAGTTCCAACCGATTAGATTAATACGGAGATAGAAATAGAGCTTCAGGAAGCATAATATTAATGCGTACAAATGTTTAACCATTTTTTATAAGAAATTTTATTAATAAATTCTGTGAATAACAAGAAGATTTGAAAATTTAAAGTGGAATTGCCTCAGTTGTTTATGGAAGTTTAATTAGGTTGATCAAAACACCGCATGTTGATAACGAAGACAGCTGCAAGCAGGTTACAATTATTGGGAAGCATAGAATAATTGATCAGAAACTACTTTAAATGTAATTGGTTGATTGGTTTATATGAGTTTGAGTTTGTTTACCATACCCACTGACTGAATGTAGTTCAATAATATATTAGTGGTGCAGTGATGACAAAGTTTTTTTGAACTCAACTTTTGCGAAAGTGCGCCACTATGAAATAAAGTGATACGAAATAATTTTTCTAGTCATTTTAATGTGCCAAGATGAAATTATAATTGCCGATTAAACGGCTTCGATTTCGGAGACTAAATTGGGGTTCGAGTTTGGTTTAGAATAATTTTCTACGTTCCGATTTTGTTTCGAATAAATTGGCAAAATGATGTTGTACTAATTCTAAGTTTGGGGAATTTGATAAGAAGTAATTCTGAGTTTGAATTTAACCGACAATAAATTGGGGCCCATTAGTTAATAATGGTAGTCCAATTGGTAATGGCACTAATTTAAATGCAATGGTTTAAGCGTGTAGATACATAATATTTCGAATGGGCATGTAATAAAGCTGAATTGGTAATTAATTTTTATTCAAATTTATGCGTGGATGCGAATAATAGACCATTTCAGATTTTTAGTTATAAGATATTTTATTTTTCTATCTTTTGATTTATATTGAATTTTCTTAATATAATATCTGTGAATGGTCAACAAAAAGAATTTGTAACCGTATAAAGTGCGTGATTTGATAACAGGTTTATAACGTTCTATACTTCGTTTATAAAAATAATGGCTCTTAGTGGTGACTTTGGGTTTTGAGTGAATGTATATGATTTGTAATTAAATGAGATTTATAACATTAATTAATTGATTACGGTATTTCAAATAATTTACAAAACTGTACATAATATTTGTTTCTTTTCATAGAATTCAAAATTGACTGTTTTCGATAATTCCAAAATGCTAGTCGGGGTCATAAGTTAAAGTTTATGGAGTGATTTGATAATTTAAATAGTTCAATTTTGAGACAGAGTTGAATAGGAAACTTGATAACAAGTCAGGCGGTAATGTATCAAATTTTGTTATTGGCAGACAAGGTTTGTTCAAGATAAAATCCAGTTAAGTTTCTGGAGATTTATAGCAACAAGTTTAGAGCCCAACGTTGGAGGAGATAATTCGGATTTTGTTTATTCATAGTTTTAATAATATGGTCGCCCAAAATTGGGCGCGAATAATTTTAAGGATTATAGCACTATAAAGCCCAACGTAGGGCTCGATAATTCCAGTTATCATAGCATTACTTATATATATATCAGTTATCTGCATATATATGTGGCTGATATTCGCAACAACGCCTCACCAGAGTCAATATTCGAGCCTGCGAACTGGTTGCGAAGATTTGCTGTGATTCTCGCCCTGGTGAATCTCTTCCAATAATCGCCTCTTTACTCTTTCCGCCTCGGCTTCCTAGATAACTTTGTTCTTCATTCATAAATTCTAACACATTCCTATCACAAACATACGTTAATATGTTTACATCAATATTCATCATACATTAACATTTCAAGTAACTGTCAGTTAAAATTTGCTTCCGAAATTTCACGTTCAATATTATTCATCATTTTCCTTTGCTCCACTTAAAGTCCTTGTAGGATGCAATACTAATCCCCAACCAATATTTGCAGACCTGAGTCTGAATTAAAGGTAGCAGGTCTTCTCCTTTACGTCAATTTAACAGGTTAGTCTAATTGAGCTCAAAGACATGTCCGAATTTTCATCATAATCAAAAACATAAACCTGATAAATAACTCCTTTCTACTTATACAAGAAACTTTTCCTTTAAAATTCAAAATTTGTTGTTTATACAAATTTTTACTGTCCATTTTTAATCATACTTTTTATAAATGTTATTCAAGACAATCAAAACATCTAAGATCGAACAAATAGCTGAATTTACCTGAAGGTTCCTGCACTCGTGGCTTCAATGTACATCGGATTCCACTTTCCAGCTGGTTTTGTTTGGCTTCAGATTCTGACCGTTTTTTAACTTTTGTTGACAACCATTCGTCTCAATTGTTTCATGGCTTCTGAGGAATTCATCTATGTATGTCTTAATCTTGTTTTGTGGATCCTAGCACGATTCCATTAACAACTTGATTACTCACTCCCGAAAATAGCAAAGAAATTCATAATTCCGTTCACGCTATTGTGAAATTGCATACTTTAGGTATTTATTTGTTGCTACTAATTTGGATAATTGGTAACAGTAATTCCCGCAAATATTACTAGACATTGTACTTATCTATCTTCTTTAAGTGTACTAATAACGTTTATTGTAGCACGTAATCAATTCGTCTTCTACTTAAAGTAATCAAAAAAGTGCTGTTTGTTTAAAGTATCGAATAAGTCAAATCTAAGAGCCAATTCCTTTAACCAATGGTTTCTTAACTGGCCCGCTTGCACGTCGAATTTGTTCCTTAACGTTCGAGTTTCAATTTGCCTTCCTATGTTCCTTTTTACGGTTCGGCACAGCGATTCTATTAAATTTGCACACGTCCAAGTTGAAAATCTAAGAAATTTCTACACGGCTCGCAAACACGTCCTTGAACAACTGATTAATTTTACACATCGACTGAAATGCTTTCTCCTCTCATGTTTGCATCTTATTTCGACCAATCGTAAGCTCTAGTAAGCTTCACAAATCCGGCCTTTTATTATCTGACTAACTTTGCTTTACCTTTTTATCCGTCTCTTTCTACCCTGGTTTGAGTGGTACTTCGATATTCTTTACTATCGGCTGTGTTAATTTCTTTGACTCGCGACGTGACTTACTTGAGTTAAATCCCCGGTCATCTAGTCTTTCCCATTAATACGAGCTACAGTTTATTCGACCATTCACAATATACGCAGAATTTTCATGTTTATCCAAACAAATTAAACAGAACGTGATATTCAAAATTTCGTTTGTGTTCAATCCGTAATGTTTCTTCTTTTTGGATATTCCACGTGTTGAACCTTTTGAATATTTGTATGCTCCCAACGCGTCTTACCTTGGTATTATTGGGCGTTAACAGCTTTTATGCCTATTATACCTCAATAATCGTTCAATTAACTCCAATTAACATAATAATGAATGGCATTGACTTCTACCCTTTAATTTTTAGCGAATACTAATTAAATATTAATTATTATTTTACACTTTGTTTAATTCTCGTTACTTAAATTTGAATTAATTAATATAAATTTTGCAGGTAATTCCTATTTGTTTCTTGGTGGGTGATTAAAATTATTTGATGTCGTTAATTAATTTTCTTCCCTTTCCTAAATTTGAGTAATATATTTATATATATATATATGTGCCTCATCGTTTGTACAAAGTTATCTGTACGGGACTGTTGAAACTTTTAGTTTCTTAAGATCTTCATTAATCTCTGAATACTTGTAAGGATATTTATAATTGAATAATTTACGTTAATTCTCTATAAGAAATATATGGTTTTATTTTGATATTACAGTTTAATTTGCACTTGAATCGTTCCTGTTCAAGTTTACAAGAATTCCCTTAACATGCTCAACCTTTGGGCCTAGATTATGGCACGCTATTTTTAACTGATCTAATTGAAAGAATCAAAGGTCTTCGAACTTTATTGTCTGTATTAAGCTGTCTTTCAAGTAACTGTCAAAATATGTTATACACTATAATGTGGCAAACAAATATCCACCTATCACATGTTTAGTTATGCTTCCATTTTCTATAACCTTTTAATACAAAATTATCTTATAGAATTGCCTTTTAAATAATAAGAACTTGAGTCACTATTCAATTTATTAAATTTTGGGTAAAATTATAGGTGTATCAATATAAATGCTTATAACTTTCACAAAATTTCGTGTATCAAATTTAAGTAAACATATATCGAATTTTCAAATTTGTTTGGGTTTCTAAAATAATTGTTCCTTGACATGCTTATAGCTATTTGGTTTACGATACCCCGCCGTTAATTTGCTGGGTAGGCATTTTCTTTAAACATCTAAGTACTTACAATAATTGGTGCGCGCAGTGTTACATGTCAAGCTTGCCTCTATACTAACCAAGCATTTGTGGAAATTTCCAACTTCTCGTATAGCAACATTAAAACTGCTTTCACAGTACATTTAATATCTGATAAATTTATTACGTGTTTGCATATCCATATGTTTTTACTTTATTTCAATCTAAATTCATACTTGAGTACTTCGTTGCGTAACTTTACTTAAATAAAAGGTGAATGTATTCATAGTTTCATAACTTGTTCTTACTTTCGTTCTTGCGCTATAAAGAAATGGGGAAATTGATTTTAAAGGTAAGTTTGAGAATTGTTCACCTACCGTAGATTTGTATTCTTGACTATTTAGTTCGATACTACAACTAAAAATGAAGCCAATTAACTATTCGACTCCACTTCACTAACTTTTTGGGACGAACATTTTATTGAAAACCTGCAGGCTCACGTTAATACTTGTTTTCTGATTACATCCCGATCTCAAAATGAAGCTTGATGACGTGTTAAATTGCATGCATTAGAAGAGTTCTTAAATTGTACTTTCAATATTTAGCTATGAGGCCTCTATGTATGAATTCAATGAATTGGTTTCCCTTGGAATTTAATATTTATTGAAACCAAGGGAACAAAAGCGCTTATTTAAGAAGCTGATAATCGTATTCGTTACAGTTTTAGTGGAGAATTTTGTTCCTTTGTTGTTTGAAGTTTAATATTCTATTGACCTACCGCTGCAGTTCTCCAATAAAATGATTGGTTTCGTTGTATATTGTATATTGTGTACCTACGACTGGTTCATTTTGATACTATTGTGTATTATATATGTTTCTGTTTTCTTTTAAATTAGAGGTTTTAGTTTGTACATATTGATTGTAAGTTGTTGTATTGTTGTTTTCAGGGCTACTTTATTCCTTTTTTTGGTGAATTTAATACCCTAGGCCCGTCGCCTATTAAGCCCTGTCATTCTTTAAAATTTCTTTTTTATTTAATTGTTTTAGACTACGTCGCTGAGCGTAGTCCATATTATATCAAAATTTTAGTTTTGGAAATTTTGGAGAACAGTTGATGGTTTTGTGTAACATTTTGAGCTATGTCGTAAAGACTTTAGGACCGAATTATCAAAAATTTTTAGAAGCCTTTAATACCCTCTTTCAAATGATAGCTCACACGGTCAATTTGTTAACACTTTTTTTTTTGACCGAATTAACCTCCGCCATTTTAATCTATTAAGATTTTTAATTTTCTACTTTGGAAATGTGCGTGCCATAAACACGGAGGATTGTGTCAACATTTCAAATTCCTACGTTATAAGTTTTCGGAAAACCTCTGTGACAACACGTTGGACGGACACGATTTTGATCTTTTCAATGATACCTTATACCTTATAAGGTACGCAACCCTAAAAATGGCGCTATGTTGCATAATTTATAACATTATATTGTACTTTTAAAGTGTAACAATCAACCTTTAAAATATAATTCAGTGCAGAAGATCTGAAATGGCAGACCTGTGTTTCTGCAATTTAGTGGTTACAATTGTTTATGGCTTGAATTTTAATGACAAAAAATGGGTCAATTTTCTAAACATCTGTCGATTCAACCCGGCGAAGAAACTGCAGATTTGCATACTTGTCTCCGTAAGATGAGTAAATCAGCGGTAAAAACGTTACCTTAACTTATGCATGAAGCTTAAAAATTTGCCAAGTTTAGACTGGTGCAAAATTTAAAGGCACGGTTGCCTTTTATTTATGAATAAAGGTAACAAATATCTCATAAAATAGTGCTTGGATGTTATCAACTAATAAATCATGGATATTGGACACGCCTCTTGGCCTATTAGGCTTGCTGAACCGCACACTTCGAATGTTGTACAGTCAAAAGCGAAAAACGCAGTTGCTTGTGATTAATAAAAATCTTTCTTACAGCTGTTATCTCATTTGTCATCATTTCTGGGGTCACCTGAAGCAGAGATGTCCGAATTAGAGCTTTTGTGAGAAGTGGCTTATTGTAGACCTTAGAATATTTTGGTCTACGATTAATTGCTTTTATGTAATTTATGTTCTTAAAATCAATAAGCTGTATGTAACCAAGAGATCATCAACTTTTCTAAGGAAAAATCCTAGTAAGCGTGCATCAGGGCGAAAACACTTTCCGTGCAAGTTTTACGACACATACATCAAACGCTGCTAGTAGAAAAACTGACATAAAATAAGAGGAGTACAGGGTAAAGGAGAAAAGCTTGAGGCATCTTCTAGACATGCAATTAGAATTATGGATTACTAGAGTCGGGGTAGGCGCACACAACACACCCGCAACCAATCGATATTGTAGTCTGGTCATTGTACCCGTGACGCAACATTCGCATTGCGTGTCAGGTCAGTGCCACCACACCATATTTTGGCTTGGGCTAGGTCGGCCCCCGCAGACCCACCGTCAACCTTTCTCTTCTTCGTTAGACAGACACCCACTCGCCCGAAACAAATAACGGACGCCGCAATAAAATTAAGCGAATGGAAGGTTTTTATGTTATTTATTGATGTTTAGAAACTCCGGAGAAGCGAAGTTTAGAATGTTCTCCTCAAATTAACTAAGAAGAAAAAATGCGAACTCAACTTGTTTGTGTGTCTGTGAGAAACGAAATCGCTAAAGTAATCTTATATTTATGAGTTTATGTTTGCGGGTTAAAAATGGATGAGATTATGTGCATATTTCTTACAATCGTCAAAGCTCTGAGGTTCGTGGAGCCATAGTATAAATTCAATTCACTAACGCACTCTTTCACTAATATCCGATTTTATCATCTAGAAGAACGTTGCTCCAGTCTATCCATCCATATTTCAAATGGCGAAGGCGGTTTCGCCAGACTGATCAGCACAATTAAACAACAGTTCACTATTTTTTGTATCCTGTTCTGCTCCCATTGAAAATTCCTCAAAATCGTTACCATAAGTTACGTCTGTCTAATTTAGAAAGCATGTCCAACTACAAACTAGTATCTAAAAAACCCTCAATCGTAATTTTGTGTTTCTATTGTTGCAAAAAGATTTTTGATTCATTAAAATGCACCGAGCACGTACGAAAACGATTACTTTCTTTACGCTAGATCGAATCAGTTAAAATAAAAAATCCTTTGTTCTAAAGTAGGTTAAATTTTATAATGGATGGGATGGCTTCATGCTGCGATTTTCAATTACTGTTTAATCGCGACCAAATATAACGGAAGAGGAAGATTTATATTTTATTGGAGTAATAGTTCCAGTTAGTTTTAAGAATAAACCTAAACAATTCAGATTAGACGATTTTTAAGATTTTGATATTATATCTCCAGGTTGAGATATCTTTTAGCAGATCGTACTATTATTAAATACACTTTTAATGCTGTTACGAAAACTCTATTTGCAATAACAACAGTTCTTTATTTTCAAACTGATTATAGAAACCTATCCAATAATTCGTAGTTACAATGGAATTTGCTAAAAGCTCCCCAAGAATTTATTTTCGGCTAATCGCTAACAATATAAGTATTATTTTCTTAACACTGCGATGCTATCTTCTTAATTACTATCGAACCACTATAATTAGCTACCCAAACACTAATTACTAGTTCATAAAATTGCTACAATAATTTACACAACAGTACACAGAGAAAATTAAATCACATCTCTCAAAGCTTTAAACTAGAACATATCGTAATCATAACTTAATCAGAACTGCTCTAACTAACGCTCACACGGCAATTTATATTTTATTTAATTGTTCTAATGCACCCTTCCTTTTTAACAGGTAGGAATGGGTGTACTACAGAGTCTAAACAAAACTTTAGCGGGACTAGCATCGACCGTTTGTGGCTGCAGTAGATTGCAAAAGACTATATCTCAGGGGTTTTTACTCTTAGATATTTTGAGAACAAAGTTAAATTTTACCCAGAAAAGTTATAGGGATGTAATTTAAAATATGACAAAGAAAATACCTTAATACAACCTATATATTGACGTTTAATTAATAACATTAGAAAAACAAAATATATACCCTTATTTCTTACAACAAAATTTTCATGTGATAAAATCACTGAGTGAAATATATATAGGGTGATTCGCAACTTCATAGAAATATTTTAATTGATGCTTAAGAAAGGGACATAGATTCATATTTACACAAAAAAAATTTTCTTAAAAACTAAAAACCCAAAATTTGAACTGATGTTTTTAAGAAAGAGTGTACATGTAAATGTACAGTTGAGAGGTGACATACCATTCAAGTACCATTCAATGTACCGTATGAGGTTGTGATTTACGCAGTCTTCTTAACTTTGTAGAAATATGATAACTGATGCTTGAGCTTGGGGATAGTATTAAGTAAAAAGCTTTTTTAAAAAAACAAAACTAATGTTTACAGCAATGTCTTTACTGTACCTTGAAATTAAGGTGGCAACTCACCAAGTTATACTGCTTATAAGGTATTCAAAATGCCCTCCATTTTGCTGAATGCACAAACATGCTTTTCTGAGCCAGTTTTGCAAAATACTTTAATAGACATTTGCTTCCACTTCTTCCACTAATGCGTCGGCGTAACTGCTCCACAGTATCAATGTTCACATTAACGGCATACACGATATCTTTTAAAGCACCCCACAGAAATAAGTCTATTGGATTAAGATCGGGCGAGCGTGCTGGCCACGGCACTGACCCTCCTCTACCTATCCATCGTTGATCAAACTTCTGATTTAAATACTGCCGTACGCGAGTTAAGGTTCGGGCTTTGGGAGCTGCCTTTTTAAAAACCAGTTCCAAAACTTCTTAACAAATTTATTTATTGATACAGAATCGACATAGAATTTTGACAAATTAATTAAATATTACTTTATATCGAAATTAATTAATAAAGGTACTATTTTGAGTAGTAAGTAAACTGCAGTGCAAAAGCGGATCACTTGACTGACTACTGCGTCCTTGGGCTCCCAGGCGATTTATAATGTTCCTACCCCTCACATGGCTATGGGAACTTGCAGATCTCATGTCTGCTTATTCTCAATACTATTCATAATTACATTGTTGTAATCTTAATTTCTAAGTAATCACGGTACCTGACCGTCTGTGACCTGACATCTGCAGTGTCACTATCGTCTGCGATACAAAGTAGCACATCATGAACGTTAATAAACTTTACAAATTGTCCTTGTAATTATTTTATTACACTTCACTTAACATTTCATTACACTTTCTAATAATTTCCTAAATGTCAGGTGTTTTAGTTAACATTAAGGGTATTTTTGGAGGTTTCCTGTCGTATTTCGCTTTGTCACGTAGTTCACATTGATTGATAAAGTCTGTAGTTAGTTCTTTCATGTCCTTGAAATAATATCGTCTCATGATTTGTTTTAGGGTTTCATTAATTCCACGATGGTTGGTTTTTCCTTCGTGTTGGCTTCTGATCACATCATTTATTTCGTCAGGCTCTTCTAAGGTTATTAGTTTTCTAGTGCATCTTATAAGTTCAGGGCCAGAGTTATTCAAATAATTTAACATATAATTCTGAAAATCGTTTGTACAAGTTTTCGGTGTTAAAGTAAAATCGTTTTTTCTCGGGGGTGTATTCTTTTAGAATTTTAATTATTTGTTCTTCGTTGTCGTCTTGGTTATCTGAATTTGGTTTATCTTTTTGTTATCTACTTTTATATATTTTACAGGATCGGCGTTGGTAAAAACTTCGGTGATTATAAACTGATTGGGTTTCATATCGATGGCTTCATTTAAAATTTTAATCGTGGTTTGCGGTTCTTCATTTTGTGTTGAATGTATGGTGTCCATTTCGTCTGAATCTTCTTTAATTTCCGTTTCGTCTACGTTTCCTATAACTGATTCTGTTTCCAGTGCGTTGAGCCGCAATTCTACTTAGAGCGTCTGCGTTATTATTATAAATTTCTTTCTTATATATGATTTCGTAGTCATATTCTTCTAATCGGATTCTTCATCGTTATAATTTTGAATTAGGTTCCTTAAGTTTGCATAGCCATACTAATGGTCTATGATCGGTGTATATATATAAATTTTCGTCCGTATAGGTATGGTCTAAAATACTTTGTTGCCCAAATTCTGGCTAACAATTCTTTCTCTATCGTGCTATATTTCTGTTCGGTTTCGTTTACTGTTCTGGATGCGTAGCTGATGGATTTATCATTGCCTACTGTTCATTGGCTTAATACTGCGCCTAATGCTACATTTGATGCGTCTGTCGTTAAGATGAATGGTCTCGAAAAATCGGGGTATTCTAATACTGGGTGATTTGTTAATATACTTTTGATTTGATCTACAGCTTTAATGAATTCTGGGGTATGTTCAATTTTATTTCCTTTCCTTAAACAATTTGTCAGGGGCTTGGTTATTTGAGCATAACCTTTAATAAATTTGCGGTAATAACCACTAAGTTCTAAAAATCCTTTTATTTCTTTGTTCGTTTTTGGTATGGGGTAATTTAGTACTGCATTTGTTTTATCGGGGTTCGGCATGACACCTTGGGGTTGTATTTATGTCCTAAAAATGCTACTTCTTTCTGTAAAAATTCGCTCTTATCTAATTGTATTTTAAATTGTGCTTTTCTTAATCTTTCGAACACTTCCCTTAATCTTTCTATATGTTCCACTAATGATGTTGAATAAACTATGATATTGTCTAGGTACACAAGATATTTTTCTTGTGTATCCCACGTAGTATATTGCACATAACTTGTTGGAAAGTTGCGGGTGCGTTATTTAATCCAAATGGCATCCCTTTATATTCGTAATGTCCTCTAGGCGTACTAAAGGCTGTTTTTGGTGTATCCCTTTCATCCATTTCTACTTGATGGTATCCTGAGGCTAGATCTAGCGTTGAAAAATATTGGCACTTGCCTAATTTATCTAAAATTTCGGTTATATTTGGTAGTGGGTATTTATCGTCTACCGTTTTTCATTTAGTTTTCTATAGTCTATTACCATTCTATATTTTCTTTTTCCTGATGCGTCCAATTTTTTGGGTACTATTAATACGGGGCTGCTCCATGGTGAGTTGGAGAGTTGTATGATATCTTGATCTAATAAGTCGGCTACTTGTCTGTCAGCTTCTTCCTGACTTGCTTGAGGTAGTCGGTATGCTTTTGTAAATATGGGTTGGTTATCCGTTAGTTCGATATTATGTTGACTGTATTTGTAAACGTTAGGGGTATTCCTTCGCAATGGAATATGTCGCGGTATTCAAAACATAAATTTTTGATTGCTCTTGGTTCCTCTTCATTGATGTCGGTATTAAAGCGAATGGTACTTAAATTTTCTCTCAACATTTCTTCGTTTTCTACGGGGTTGTAATTGTCGTTTAAATTTTCGTCTATTTCCATCTCGTTAAAGTTTAATTCTACCGCGTTAATTGGGTTGGTTAATGATAGTTCTATGGGGTATTTATTTGAATTTAAAATCGTCGTTGTGGCATAATTATCTTTTATTTGTACTACTCCTTGTTGAAAAGTTATATGATTTATTATTCCTAATTTGTTATTTGAATTTACTGGGATTCTTATCTTTTTCTCTGTTCGTGGTTCTATTGTGTATTTTTGTTCAACTTGGGTATTTTGAAATTTAATGGGGATTCGTCCATATTTCGTTCTTAGTAAACGGTTCTTTATGTCGATGTTGGCTCCTAATTTTCTTAGAAGGTCCATTCCTAATAGTACGTCATATTTGTCATTAAATTCAAAGATGCAAAATTTATGCTTCATCTTTACGTTAAATGTTTTAGGTAAGAGTATGTTAGCTACGAATTGGTGTAGGGTTGTTTGATGAGCTGTTTTAATTTTAAATAGGGATGGACACGAACCGAACAGGTTCGAGGTTCGGTTCGAGGCTCGGTTCGATTTTTCGAACCGAACCGAACCGAACTGGACATTTCATTTTCGAACCGAACTTCGAACCGAACCGGCAAATTTTTCGAACCGAACCGAACCTAGCTAAAGGTTCGGTTCGGTTCGAGAGGTTCGATTTTTTAAATAAAAATTTAGTTTAGAAATTTAATTTTCACTAAGAACATGTCAATCGTAATTTCTCCCAAATGCACATTTTAAAAATTTCTAGTCGCAAGCATATAAGAAACAGAACGATTTTCTAATGTATATGGTCATCTAGTTTTAAGCCACTAGGTAAAAAGTGTAATGGGTATTAGTGTTATACATCTAATAAATTTTGTTATCGAGGTGCGCTCTTTCGTTTTTTGATGATGATGCTTTAATATGCCTTTTTCATCAGTTGTGTCCAGAATTTAGTTTGCCAGGACGAAAGCAGTTAAAATGAATGGTTTTAGAACGATATGACGTACTGAAAAACGTTGTTGTGAACATACTGAAAAACAACAGTTCAAAAATATCTTTTACGTTAGACGGATGGACTGCCATTGATAGAAAGTTTTATTACAGCATCACATCACATTTTATTGACAATAACTGGGAACTCCAATCAATTGTAATAGACTTCGTTCCGTCTTACGGTGGACACACAGAATAACACATAGCCAAGGGTTTTTTGAAACAGTAAAAAAATACGGCATTGAACAAAAGATACAAGGCATAACTGTTGACAATGCTTCAGCCAACACTTCATTCATAAAAGAATTGAATATACTGCTACCGACATTTGACAGCGTAAATCATCACTTTAGGTGCATGGCACATGTTCTAGATCTGGCAATGCAAGATTTATGCCGTACATTGAACTTAAGCCTTGAACAAACTGATGAAGAAGAAGTTGAAGATGAATGTAGCAGTGATAGTGATGAAGATGAATTTAACAGTAAAGCCAAACTCAATTGTATTGAGAGAATTAGAATAGTCTTTAAGAAAATTAGAAGATCCGAGCTATTGGGACAGCGATTTAAAACTGCTTGTCAGACTGTCGGTGTGTCTATAGAGCTTTCTCCGATTCTAGATACTCCTACACGGTGGAATTCTACTTATAATATGTTAGATATAGCTTTTAAGTTAAAGTAAGGACTAATATGCTTGTGCGAAAGTGATCTTACTCTAAAAAATTTAAAACTTAATGAAAGTGAGTGTGTAATTTTTTAAAAATGTTTAAAAGAGTAACTGATAAGTTAGAAGGAGACAAGTACGTTACCTTACCTTCCGTGGTAGTTTGTATTAATATTTTATCGGATAAAATAGAAGAAGAGATGAGACAATTAGATGAAAAAGCAAATAGATCTGCAGTCAATGAGCAGTTGTTGATAGCATACCAGGGTTCAAAAAATTAAATATTAAAACATTATCGTCTTACCAATTGGCTATATTGTGCTGTACTAGTGCTCGACCCTAGACACAAAATAGAGCTTTTTGACCACACTAGTTGGGGAAAGCACTTAAAAGAGGATTCGCTGAACTTCTTGAAAAACCTTTATGAAGAATATATCCTTTACCCGAATCTTCTCAAGATTCAGGAGACAATTTTAGTGTCTCTAAACTGTACAAATCCAAAAGGAGGAGGGAAGACAATTTTAAAGTGATGGCAAATTAACAAGCAAAGGTTTCCGACACTGAGTAGTATTGCAAAGGATTTATATAGTGTGACAGCAACCTGAATCCCTTCTGAAAGACTGTTCTCAAAAGCAGGTTTGGTTATAAGGAAGCAAAGAATAGAATCAGCTAACAGACTACTCTACCTTAATTCTTGGGTAGGAAAATCATTTCCCAACTTAAACACTATAACTATTAATAAGTAACTGCCATTATATTAGAATGGTTAATTGTAAATACATAAGGTCATAAATCAAGCTTGGGGTTAGAGTAAGAACTTACAAGAAAGTCAAGTTAGACATGTTAGGGTATTTTAAATAATTAATTTAGAGCTTAGTCAACGTATAATAATGCAGGATTAATTTAATTGTAGTTATATTTATTTAGGAATGACGTAGCATAATATTTATGAGAGACAACGACGTAAAAATGCCATATTTAAGTTTTATTTTATGTAGCATACGAAAACATGAAAGCTTTGCATATTCGTTAGAAATAGGATTATTATTGTCAATGGTAAAACCAGAATACGTTTCAGAGCATAGTAAAAGGGGGGCATATTTTAAGATAACGCGTACGATAAACAAGCTTTAATATGTTACAAGAAGAAAAGACCGTTGGGAGTTAGCGTAGTCGATATACAACGAGGACAGAACAGCAAAAACATAAGTAGGACGAAGAAGCAGTCTGTTTGTTTAAGATATCGATTTTTAATTATAAAGGTAGTATTGGAGAGAAGCTAGAAACAACTGTCATGGAGGAACAAGGACTGAGCAGAAACATATGAATACGAGTGAGAAACGGAGAATTAATTATAGATGTAATATATGAGGGAAATGACGAACAAACTTATTTTAGAAGGGGAAACAAAATTAATAATTTCTAGGAATATTAGAAGTAGACGCGCATCGATTGAAAGCAAGGGAAAAAAATTGCGCGAGATGATTGGACGATACAGGTATACGTGCGACGAGTTTGTATTAGGTAGGGTAAATATTCAGCTGGTGGAAGCATATGTGTGAAAAGAAGCTATATGAATAAGAGAGATGAAAAGATGTTTGTTTGAGTTTGAAGGCGTAAATGTATTCGCAATCGCTTGACAGTTGAGGCTAGTTTCGCGAAATCAGAGGGAGGGTTGGCCGTTGTGTACCTTTTACTAAATATTTTAACATGTTTGTTATCGTAATTCTAAGGAAACGAAGAGTCGTTAGAGCTTTTCGCGGTAATATCGAGGCAGTTATGCGAGTTGTTTTAAGAAATAAAGAACGGTTAGTGCTTTTACACAGAATATTATAGTACGTTAGAAAATTTACGTGCGAACGTGAAAACAGTAGAGGCGTAGCAAGGCTATATAAACCACTTTCAAAGGGGGTGACGCTTTCTTAATTGTTCTTCAGTCCTTCGCGCTTCATTGAGTTACTTTAGTGAAAGTTAGTGAATTTATGTATAATTGCACATAAGTTAGTATGATGACAAGTCAAGTCAATTAAAAAGCGAATGAAGCATTTTATACGAAGAGTAAATTTTGTATGTAAGTACAAACGATTGTTATTGTGGTTTTGGAATGCACAAAAGTTATTAAATTTTGGAAATATTTGATGATGAAGGCAGCAATTCTTGATTAATTTATTTGGGAATATGAAGAGTAAATTTTGGAAATTGGATGGTCATGGTTTTATTGTAAATGACAAGATTTTGGGGTAGCAGCATGCATAGAAGGATGGTAATTCAACCGGAGAGCTGTTTCATGGAGTAGTGCCATATTGGACAACATCATCTTCAAGGGCTGGGTGGCGGATACCTGTTGGAAAATAGTTACCAGGTAACCAATTGTATAAAAACATTTTGTGGTGAATAATTGCTATGGTACTTTTGATTTGTTTTTTGCTTTGGAGTGTTTCTTGTTTGATATATTTAATGAACTGAAAATTTATGAAATTTATTTAGGTAATCAGGGATAATTAATCTACAGATAACCAGGCTATGTTGTAAAGAAGTATAAGAAGCTTATTTTCTTTTATAGTGCAGTAAATTTGCACTCACATTTAAAAATATTTACTATGAGCTCATGATAAGACAAAGGGGTAAGGTAAGGTATGAGGAACGCCCTCTTACTCTAAGAAAATATTTGTTTAATAAGATTATTGACTTGAATTACTTTTGAAAATGAAACTATTGACATTACCAATAATACGAGTGTACATAAAGAAAAGTATTTTAAAAATGTAATATTTATTTCATGTAAATAGAGTGTGATGTATTTTGTGAATTGCGTTATTTTGAGAGTGTGATTGTAAGGTGTGAATTTCTATTAGGTTTCAACATAGAGGCAGTGAGCAGGAGTTTTTAGATTCAGCCGTACAAAGTAAGCGTCTGTGTTAGTTTTGTGAATTTAGGATTTTAGAGAAGAGCAGCCGAGGTAAAAATACACAATAAGTATGACGGTCCAACGCTGGGGCTCAATGGTTTCCAGAAAAACTACACCATAATTATGGCATCCAATTTGTGGGGCACGATTTCTACAGGAAAATTCCACAATAATATATATATATATATATATATATATATATATATATAGCACAGTTTCTTTATTCCTGTATTGTACGAAGTGTTTAATTTTGAATTATAAAGATAAACTGACAAACAGCTTTTTGTTTGTACTGTATCAGAAATCAATAACACTTTATTATCTTGATACTCTTACTCTTTTGATACTACCTAAAACTAAAATAAAAGTAAACGCAAAGATCGTGTGATATCGTTATTGTACGGTAAAATGACATTAGTAAAAATCATCAATTATTAAACATTCTAAATTTTTAAGGTGGTTTTCAATATTAACCTAATTATAATCACGCTTCGTTAAAAATATTTTATACGTATTGAAAAATCAAACCTGGACAAATAGTATTAATATGATTTATGCTACTAAAATCTAAAGCAAATTGATGTTGGGTTTATTTGAAAGTAGCAACTACGAAATATAAAAACAACATTAAGCATTTAAATTGTTATAGTTGAACGCGCCAGTTGTTTGAAATATCGAACCGGTTCGGTTCGGTTCGAGGTTCGGTTCGTTTTTAACGAAACCAAACCGAACCGAACCGGAATATATTTTTTCGAACCGAACCTCGAACCGAACCGGACTAAAAAGTTTTCGAACCGAACCGAACCTAGGGCAAGGTTCGGTTCGGTTCGGTTCGAATCCATCACTAATTTTAAACGGTTCTCTTTCTATTTAGTCTAAATAGTGTTTCTTTACGGTTTGTAGACTAAATAATGTTTTCGAGGATCCGGGATCGATTAATAGTTTGAATTCGGCATGGGGTATTTCTATATAAGGTAGTAGTAGGTGGGTTATATTATTTAAGTTTATTAAGTTTAGTCGTTTATAAAGCGGTCTATCCGAAAATTTGAGCACGCGTTTTCTTCGTCGTTCTTTTCATAAGTTTCGTATGATTCGTCGTGTTCATAAGTTTCTACATGGTGTGATTGATTGTTCGTACTGGGGTGAATGTAATTATTCTGGTCATTATCAAAATCCTCTACCTATTGATGAAATAGTTCTTCCGACGTAATAGTGCGTTTTTGGTTAGGGTTCGGTCGAGCGTGTGTTATTTTTGTATTCGGTCTGGTGTTACCAGATGGGGTATCCATTGGTGTGGGTTTGTAATAGTTATTAGGATTGTTATTGTTTGTCATTGATGAATTTCTAACAGGGTTCGCGTTGAATGCTGGTCTTTGTTGATTTACGTTTTGGTTAAATCTTGGTTAAAAAGCGGGTTTCGTAAAATTTAGGTTGAACGTTGGTTTTGAAAATGTTTATATTGATTATTAAAGTTTGCGTTATTAAAGTGTGGATTATTGGTTCGCGGTTGGCTTGTTTGTGCATCAAAGGTTGTGAATTTTTGTTGGGAGATTGTTTGTCTCGCGTCTTGTATAGTTTTTATTGGTGAATAACTTTTATTCGCGTTGGGGTTTTATAATCTGTTTCTGTAATACATTACGTTTTCTTCTTCGATTATCATGTTCATGGCTTCCTCTAAATTTTGGGGACGTTGGAATCTGATTTTGTTTGATAGTTGCTCTGGTAGTGTATTTCGTCAAACATCTTTGTTTTTAAAAGTCTGATAATTTGGTCGGGTTCTTCAACTTTTAATTTCGTCAAGATTAAACTTCTTACATCTTGGCATTTCATTCCAAATTGGTACGGGGATTGGTTATTTTCCATTCTAAGGTTTATTAAGTCGCGTAGTACTATGCATTTTAAGTTACGTTGATTGCCAAAATACGCAATCAATACTCGTTTGAAATCGTTCTATTGTTTTAAATCATCTCGACTGGCAATTTATGTTAGTGCCCTTCCGGTTAGTTTACGGATAATAAGGCGTAAGATTAATACGTTTTTTCGTTGTCACCGGGTTTATAAAAGGTTTTCAAAAATATTTCACACGCGGTAATGTAGTTTACTAACAAAGTTTGGTCGCCATTATACGTAGGAATGGTTTGCAAATAAAGCTTCATATCTCCACTCATTATGGCTGGGGATTGCTCTGATAATTAATATTTAGTTTTGCTTTCGATTAATTTCGAATTGTGTAAAAATTGGGATTTATTTTGCAGTTTCTATTGTTATTCCTTGCTTGGGTTTATTAATTTTTCGTTTAGATGGCGTCGGGTTACTTGCTATTTTTAGTTTGAGTCGTTTTAGATTATTTAAAGAATTGAGTTGCTTGTATTGTATTTACTTGCACGGTGTTGTAATTATTTTATGGGTTTTACGCTTGATACTGTTTTGAATACGTTTATTTTTAACTTACTGATGTTAATTTTATGGTAGGTTTGATACCTGAAAGGCTTTGATGCGTCAGTTAAAACTTTTCTAGTTTAATTCTGTTGATTTTATTGTCTGTTGTAGTTGTATCTTCCCGTGTGTGTGTGTATAATTTATAAGTGTGTCTACGATGCTTATCGTCTCTTAAACTTAAGTGTTAATTATAAAGTTTGCAAGGTTTCGTCTTTTGAGTTGGTTCAAAGTTGCATAAAATTTCTTCCTTTGTAATTAATACAATGATCTTGTTTTAATTACAATGTTTTAAACTACTGTAGGTGTTATTCCGTCTCTGTGAATGCTGTGGTATATGCAATTATATTTTTTAAAAGGTGTCGTTTTTAATTGATATGAAATGAACTTTGCGTCTTTTCTATAATTAATTATCTCGTCTTGAAGTATTTAATCGTACAATGTTGCGTTTGGAATGATTGAAATTTATACCTTGTTAATTGCTGCAGTATTTTAATTATAGAATGTCAATGTAATTGTGCTTTTTTTATAAGGTTGCAATATGCGTTTCAATAGCGTGATTGTTTATAGGTTTCTTAAGTTGATTTTACAATTAAATGTATTTTTCGTATTTAAGATGATGTTTTTATTCCTTGATAAGAATTTCTGGCCGTAATTCCTATGCTTTGTTTTAACTAAAGATGCTATAATATTATTCTGGTAGATTGAAGAGATTTCGTATAGTTATATTTAGATTTGCAATGCGTTTTGAATGGTTTTGTATTCGCTGCGTTCAAGCTGAATGATTTGTTGAAGATAAGACGCGTTTGGGTTTGTACTTTGTTAATTCTATTGATAATTGTAAGGTGTGTCTATATTTTATAGAATGCGATGAGTTTGCGTCTAGATAATTCGTCCTCTTTATTTTGTTGCGATATTTACAAGAATCTCGGTTTTAAATTATGATTTAATTTTGCTTCATTTTTGGGTATTTTTAAATTATTTTTGTGCGCCAGTTAATGTTGTATTGTTAAATTAGAAATTCGTTTTTGTTTTGTTTCTATAATTTTTGCTCAGTTAACTTTCGCAATAATTGTCTCAAGTGCGCATATAATGCGTCTTTTGGTTCTCTCTAGTTTTTATGTCTCTTTTAAACAAGAAATTAATTTTCTTAAAAATAACTTGAAAATAATTCCTTGCAATAGCTGTGTAAATTATTTTCATCAAATAGCATAAATAATAGTACTAATAGTGAATATACGTATCTAAATAATAAAATCATAAAAATTCTCTTATACTAGCAAATATCAGGTGTTTGGAAAATAAAAAATTCAATTGGTTTAAGGAAATGAACTTACACTAATAGTTTTGTTGATTTACATAGGAGTCCTGTGGATTTTTGTAATTTCTCCACGTCGGTTTTTTGGATTGGATCTATGCTTGTATCTTCTTCAGTTTTCTTTTGTTGAATTTGAAGGATTTTTGTTTCGCCTTCAACTTCTGTTTATTTGTCAGGTTTGAACGATTCTTGTTTTGCTTCCAACTTCTGTTTAGTTCTGTCAAATTCGGAATTGAAATTCCAGACCACCAGTTCTTCGAATTTGGGTTTCATAGTGACCTTTTGACATTCTACCGACTGCGCCAGTTATGGTTCGGGCCTTGGGAGCTGCCTTTTTAAAAACCAGTTCCAAAACTTCTTAACAAATTTATTTATTGATACAGAATTGACTTATGGAATTTTGACAAATTAATTAAATATTACTTTAAATCGAAATTAATTAAAAAAGTACTATTTTGAGTAGTAAGTAAACTGCAATGCAAAAGCGGGTCACTTCACTGACCGCCGGGTCCTTGGGCGCCAGGGTTTTTTATAATGTTCCTACCCCTCATATGGCTGTGGGAACTTGCAGATCTCATGTCTGCTTATTCTTAATACTATTGATAATTACATTGTTGTAATCTTAACTTCTAAGTAATCACGGTACCTGACCGTCTGTGACCGTCTGTGACCTGACATCTGCAGTGTCACTATCGTCTGCGATACAAAGTAGCGCATCCGTTCTCATGAACGTTATTAAACTTTACAAATTGTCCTTGTAATTACTTTGTTGCACTTCACTTAAGATTTCATTACATTTTCTAATAATTTCCTAATTCTTCTATTTTAATATGTATACATCAATTGGGGGATACATAACTCGCGTGCAGCGTAATGGGGTGGAGCACCGTCAAGTAAAATCCACATTTTGCGACGAACATGAATAGAAAAGTCTTCCAGCAAATCTTCCAAATCATTTTGTAGAAACTTTAAATAGTCTGCTAAACTGGTCCTAAAAATCTATTACCTATCATTCCAGCCCAAACATTAACACTGATGTTGGAAAAGAGCCTGCCTTGTTACATGTGGATCTTTAATAGACCAATAGTGGGTGTTATGTCTATTAAATACAGCATTTCCTGTAAAAGATGATTCGTCTGTACATAAAATATTATGTGCAAAATTAGCGTTAATGTCGTTTTGATTCACCAACCATTCACAAAACTGAACTCTTTACGGATGGTCTCCAGGTTGTAAGCACTGCACATGGTAATAATGAAACGGATGCAGTCTTTTGTCGTTCAATATTCTCCACACTGTTAGTTGAGAAATATCAGTCATCACAGCAATCTGACGTGTACTAAAATTGGGCTGGTTTGCAACCAAATTTAGTACTTGGTCTTCGAAGTTTTCAGCGTAATGCAGGGGGTCGAATTCTACCGCCTCCTAATCCACGACGTAGACGCACTTTACCCGTTTCTCTACCACGTTGCACCGTGTTTATGAAAACTTGAATATTTGGAAGCTGCCGTCGAGGATAACGCACTCTGTACAGATCTCGCGCAGCTGCAGCATTTTGTCTGGCTTCACCATACGTTAAAACGATATCATTAACTCCACATTAGTAAAGTCATTCATAGTTATAAATTAAGAAATATGCTGAAATTATTGAATATTAATTATGAGATTTTCAAAGCTAGGTACTGACTTTAATAACGTTTGTTGTAAGCAACTGCTTCTAACAGACTAAAAACATAATACATAATGCAGGAGCATTTAAGTCGTTGTACCATAATGCGTAGAATAATATTTCACCCTTTGTTACTAAAACTAACCAGCATCGTAAATTTCTTGAAAAGATGGCATGTTTATGTTTTAGCTAAGCTTGTTTAAAATAAGGATTACGATTTAAAGTTGTGCGAGTAATGTGATATTTTGTCGGGATGGTAGTGCATGCAGCACGGTGTATATTTTGCACAATGGAGTTTGCGAGTAAAGTTGTATGGGAATTTTGTGGTAAGGCAAGTTGGGGGTTAGAGATGTGGTTTCGCAGGGATTTCAGGAAGCGGGGCCAATCTGCTTTACTTGTGTTATAGAATGACGATTTGTGGAATTGGCGTGGTGGAAGGTTGGGGAGGATGTTGAATGTTATTGGATTGTGGTCGCTGGAGGTTATGAAGTGGGATATATTCCAGGAGTCAATTAAATTGCCGGTTGATGGAGTGGCGAAGGTAACGTCAATGTTGGAGCTGTGGTTTAAGGATTCCAGGTTGGAAGTGTTTAGGATGGATAGGTTGTGTTGTAGGATGAAATCTTCTCTTTATCGTTAGTGGTGCCATTGTTCAATAACGTAGAACGTGCGTTAGCGTCTGCACATATAAGTGTCGGTTTATGTGCAAGTGTTTGTAAAGTGTTGTCCAGTTGTTGTAAGTATGTCTGAATGTTTTTGTTGTATTGAAAGTAAGCTGAGATGATGTAGATAGTGCCTGTCTTCCAGTGTAGTTCGGCAGTCATTACTTGTGGAGTAGAGTGGGAAACGATAAGTGATGCATCTCTTTGGGGGTTGTTGATGATAATGGCTACTGATAGATTAGGGTCTATTGGATGTGGGTGGATAAGGGATCTAGTATACGGTGGCAGGTTGGAAATTTTGTTGTTTATAAGGTAAGGTTCTTGGAGGACAGCAACGGATATTTTTTGTTCGGTAAGGATTTGGGCAAGTTCAAGTGTTGCGGAGCGGAAGTTTTGGAGGTTGGCTTGTATAACTGATATGTAGGAAGGTGTTGGGCGGGGATTGTGAGTGGCCATAGGAAATTGCGTGGTGAGATTAGTAGCCATAGTCGGTTCGTAATTTGGATATTTCTAGGGATTGTTTGTACACGGGACAATTAGGGCTGGTTACGGAGTGGTTACGGGGGCAATTAGGCAATTAATGCGTACCCAGTTAAAACAGATGGGATGTGAGGAATGGTTAGGGCACAAATTTGAGGTATGTTCTTGAGCACAGTGTCCACAGGTGGTTGTTGACCGACAAACTTTGGCTGAGTGCCAAAGCGTTGGCAATTATACCATCTTGTTATTGAAACTAAGGTCTAAAATTCTGCAGGACTTATAACCGATGTACACGTGGGATCTTGAAATTAAGATCGTTCGGAGTCTGGAGAAACGTTGAGGATGAGGTTATCGTTGAGTCGTATCTGGCGCGGCGTATGGCTGCGGATGCTTCGGAACGGAATTCGTTTTCGGGGATGAGGTGCTAGAGGGAGTTTTGCTGGTATTGGAGTGAAAAGGTGTCTGGAGTGGGTACGTCTCGGTCTATGTCAAATATTATCAGTTGGGGTTGTCTGGGTTTTGGAACATGTACAGATTTGTTGATTTAGGTTGGAAATTATATTAAAGTCAGAAGGTTTATCGGTTCGTACGGTTACGGCGGTTCCGAAAGGGCGGATACTACGGATTGACAGGTCTGATAAGGAAGGTCGCAGGTTTTGTTTCACAATATTAAGGAGCTGGGATGGGGTTGTGTCGGAGGATGTCGGTTTTAGAGTGATGACTTTGGGAGGTGGTTTGGTAGATGGTGCGTGTTGGAAAGTAGTAGCTGAAGCGTGGGCGTATGTAGGTGGTATGTGTGTGGGTAATGTTGCCTGTTGTGCCGAAGTTGTCTTGATGTTCTTTTCTAACTGGTGGAGTCTGGCTTTGTATATCTCGCAGTCCTGAAAGGCGACGGAGGCTATTAAGGCGATATCTTCCATTTTCTGCAGGATATATTGAGCACTATTTCGGTTAATCTTGTCCCTAAAAACACATTCTGTGAGGTCTTTCTTTATGGCTGTTATAAATTCTAAATTAATAGTTGAAATCGTAACGTCATCATTTCTTGCTTGTTTGGACTTCTGGGAATCGGAAAGGACAGAGGCCTGATGAGGTCCTGGATCGTGGTGGCCGTAGTGAGTGGGACATTCTGGGCGGTTTCTGGAAGGGCATAAGCGAGTCTACAGATGGTGGGCGGCGGTGGGAATGTGACTGTAGAAGAGATGCTTGTCGTTGGTGTTATTGTTGAACCATTAAGTTTGCTCTTCTCGGCCATACCGCTTGTAGTTGTGGATTTTCTGTGTGTAAGGCTAACAAAGTCTCTGAAGTAGATTTCCTTAATCTGCGCATGAACTTGATGTTGACACGTTGGTCGAACTTTTGACATCGCGCCAACTGATCGCTCCTACCTCCAGAGATGAAATGGGTCATGGGCGAACTGGGTCACTAGGTCCAAGTGGGTCACTTTTTTGTTTGGCTCACTGGGTCAGTGGGTCCCGTGTACTGACCCGGATTGACCCAGTGACCCACATTGACTCAGTGACCCACATTGACCCAGTGGCCCACATTGACCCAGTGACCCTAATTGACCCGGTTACCCAAACTGACCCAGTGACCTAAACTGACTCAATTGATTCAGTAACAAATTGAATTATTGAAGTTATAAAAATCTTTTTCCCATACTTTCAGCTCAATTTATTAACTATTTTCACAAATGCATAAGCTTATTGGAGCCGTTAGTTGCTAGCATTCGTTTCATATTTCAAGCAAACGCTAAAATGTTTTGTAATCAATACATCGCTTTTTATATAATATGAAACGCATTTTTACATGTTGAAACTAAAATTTCGAATTTGGAAATTTGAAACTAAAAATTTAAATGATCACCAGAAGCGCTGTTTGCCACTACAGGATGCAAGTGCAAGAGGTAGCAAAATAACATCAATATTGTAACAGTTTTTTTTACCACAGTAGAACATCAAGGAATTTTTAGTCCTAATAACTCTAGTAAAGTCATCAATACCATGCGAACCATTTTTAAATAAATAAATACAAGTATTGATGTTGTATGTGCTAACCGCCATACACAAATGCTAGTTTGGTTGCTAACATCAGGCGCCGAATGTTAATACAATTATTATCAAGGCCAAGCAGCTTTCCTGTTTTGTGCATAGCACATTTGCGCCCACATTAGCTAGAGCTCTCGTCGAGAACGATAATTGAACCAATAAGGGTTCTACCATGCAACTTGCGTCTGGCTTTTTGTGCGGTAGTTAATCCCTAGTGCGCTGGACACTATGCCATTGATGTTTTAACGATGGTAAGAATTAAAATAATAATTAATTAGACCAACTAAATAATTTGTTGTAGCGCTCTTTTCATAAATGCACTTTTCGTAAATTTTCTTTTAGTAATTTTTCATTTCTTCCGTTATAGCGTTCCCTTTAAAGACGTTTTTAAATGGCTTCTAATAAATAACTTCGTTTGGATAATTCTTTAAATAAATTCATTTAATTATTCTTTGGACATTTGTATAAATAACACATAAAATATTCCTCTAATGATTTCGTAAAAGTACGATAAAATGTTTTACAACGCTTCGTAGAAGTCATCAATTAGATTTTTATATTATAATTCTCAACTTTAAGAAGTCGTTTTGTATTATCTGGTTTTATAAGACTAAGGCCGCGAGTGCACCTGCGAGTATCAACTTGTGGTTCATTCACGTCAACTTTGCGATAGGATATCAATCCAATATGAACGTCCTTCAATCGTACGATGGATAGTGGTATTTGATGTTATATTATGGAGAAAAAAGTATGCTCGAATTTTAAGGAATCGTTCTACAAAATATGTAGAAATTTTTATGGTTTGAAAATTAAGTCCGATGATATATTGGAATGGTACTGTTGAAACTTTCGTTCAAGATTTACACACAGTAGAACGTCTACGTCTAGTATTAAAATTTGGTTGGTCCAGTTCGTGCGTATGACCAAAACGTATAAAAGTTAGCATGGTCCAGTCCAAGGGTCATGCAGCTGTTCGTGTTCTGTGGAACATGTGAATTCGACGTCATTTGTTTTCTGAAAAATGTATGTATAAACACCTGCCCTAACATGTTGTGAAGACAACATGTAAAGAACACCTGCAGAGCCAAGGTAAGAGATTAGAATTATTCTTGCATCACGTCTACATTTGGTGATCTTTGATACGAAGCTGCTTTCAGAAAATATTATTGTAACTATCTATTCTGATAAATCCGTTTCGCATATTAAGAAGGACCTTAGTAATTTTTTGTTGTCAATACTAGTTCAGTACAATTACAGTTATTAAATTTTATGAAATTACGCAAACTTAAAGAGTTCTTATTGATGTTTCATACATGCATGATTTTAAATAATGAATTAATAGACAAAGTAGTTAAAGTTTTATAAAAATGTAAACAGAAAAAGCAGATCTGATATTTCTGGTATAGATTCAAGTTAAACCTTTGTAACTAAAGTAACATTTGAAGTTTTGATATTTTTCTTTGAATATATAATCCTACCTTATGAGTAGATAAAACCTGTATTATCTTTTCTTAAACATGAATTTTATATTTACAATTTTTATGATAGGACAATTTTAATTAAAGAAACAACATTTAATTTTCTTAATTAATTGTTTTATTCTGAACAAGTACGTTCAGAAGTAGGGTAACAAGGTATAAGATCAAATAGAGTAAAGTGGTAAACCCAATTTAACAAGAAGCTTTAATAGCCTTTTCAGAATTTGAAGCATAAAATCTGTGTTCATGTTATTGTTGCCTGATTAATCTTTGTGGTTTTTTATGTGTGGTAGCAAGAGAATACCTCTTGTGTACTCATTTTTGTATATTTAATTAAATTTTCATTACAGCTCCTGCGTTAGCAGTTAATACGGTATTCCTCCCTAAGGACGCCCAAGTCCCCCTTAGGGAAACCCTGTGTTTAAAGTTACTGACTTGGTGGCGCCCTATTCAAACCCCTGTTTTGTCGGGAATCTAGCCCTAGTAATAAAATAATGCTTTGTAGAAAAACCACGACCAATCCTCATAAGCTCTGCCCAAGGAATAGACCCCTAGCACAGTCGGAAGATAATTGCGTTCCATCATTTTAAGGAAATCGTTCCTGTTTATGCGCGGGGGGTCTTATAAATTTACATATCGACTTACCTCCGCGGTGTTTTTTGTTGTTCTAAGCTGCAGTTCCTATTCCTTCAACCAAGTGGACTGTATGCGAAATTGAGTCTGTGTTACGTTGCACTTGCACTGTGTTTTTTAGGGGTTTAACAAATAAAGTTCGCGGCACTTGACTAACTTACGGTACCGAACGAAAAACCGACGACTGTTCTGCTTCGATATCCATAAGAAAGTGTTTGTTCACTACTCTGGCCAACTTATTCACACATGCACAAGGAATTTTTATGGCAGGATATAAGGGAACAAGGGATGACAGTTTTACAATTAGATTTACAACTACGAATTTAAAGTAACTTAAAATTAACCACGCAACGTGCGACAAAGAGACCGAACAGTTCCTTAAAGGTTACTGGTCACATTTGGGGATATAAAATAACCCCCAACTAGTAATTAATTAAGTTATGTTATAATATTTAAAAAAAGGAATCCAAAAATAACTGATTCAGATTTTATAAATGTCAGAAAACGGCAAGTATTTTTAACTGTCGGCGCTTATTTACCATTTTCTGTTAATGAAAATCCGCATTTTGTAAACTTTGCACAAGAAATGATTTCCATATGCGCAAAATATGGAAACATAGAAGCATCGGCCGCTTTAAGTAGCCGAATAACTGTTTGGAAGGAATTAGTAAAATGTGCAAATGAAGTACAGGTGGACATAAAGCCGCTTTACAAAATTCTGTAAAAGAAAAGTGTATAGCCGTCACAACTGATTTGTGGTCAGACAATGTGGTACATCGTAGCTATTTAGATGTGACATTTTTTTGGATTGAAGAATCAAAAGATGGTTTTTGGAGTTTAAGCAGATGTATGTATGCGTGTAAATCCTTCCCTCAAAAGAAGACTGCAGAAAATATATCGTTTTCTTTAGATACCGTATTGTTAGAATGCAATTGTCGACATTCCAATTGCAACAGATTGCGGTAGTAATATTATAGCTGCTACCAATCAAAAAGTGCGTATAGACTGTGCGTGTCATAGACTAAATACTTGCATACAAACTGCTTGGGAACAGTGTAAGGAGTTAAATGAAAATATTAATCTTGATGAAAGTTCGAATAGACTGGTAACGTACGTCAAGAAAACCACAGACATCCAATCGGAATTGCCTCGAGCCTTAAAACATGGTGGAAGAACAAGGCCCTGGAGGTCATTATTTAACATGATTAGTTCGATTACTGAAAACTTGAATGTGACTGATGAACGAGAAGTTTCAGTATTAGTACCTCTCTGAACAGCACGAGAACGCATCGGTTTGGTTGAGTGCATTGATCGTAAACTACTTAATGATGTGTTAAATTTCTTAAATCCTGTGGGACAAATATTTGATGTTCTTGAACAGTCTCGCCAATGCACTCTACAAAACGTCGTACCTTCGTTTTACTGTTTGCGAAATATGTGGGATTTTCAAAGTCCACAAGATCCAACCGAAATTAGATTATTAAAGCGAAAATTTGTTGAAGCATTGGATGAAAAGCTTTGGTCTTCCATAACAGCCTTGCATTTAATAGTAACATTTTTGGATCCATCATTAAAGGAATTTTTATTTGTCAAAAATAGTGAAGATAAAAATAATTTTTACCAGCAAATTCACGAAGGTTTGATAGAGTATGGAATTTCAATAGCTAAGGAAATGAGTTTTTCCAACATTAGTTCATCAGCAGACGAGGAAGCCCAGTTGCAAGTTTTAGAGAAAAAAACATCCCAGGTAATATTTAATGTATTATAGTTTTTGATCTCGAGTTATTTATTTGAAATGTTAATAGTAAATTCTCTAATCGGTTTTATTATTTCTGGTAATCATTTTTAATTGCTTTTCGAAGTTTAATGCAACATTACTATGAAACGCAGAGCCGATTTTATTCCTAGACAAACTAGACAAATAATGTTTAGGATTTATTAATTTTAATTAAGTAATTAATTAATTAATTAAATTAATTTTAATATTAAAATTTTTTGCAGAAGAAACGAAAGCTAGATCCATTTGCAACATTTCGAACTCCGGGGGAACAGCGCGAAGGAACCTCTTCTACTCGCACTGTTGACTTTCATCGGTAATCAGATGAAGAACTAGAACATTTTATAACTAATGAAGAAGTTTTGATTGGTCCATTTAATGGCGACAAAGATAATGACGACGAGAGATTTGATCCATTAAAATGGTGGAGTGTCAATAGACAAAAATTTCCTTTGATAAGTCAAATTGCTAAAAAAATATTAGTAGTTCCAGCGTCATCTGCTAAATCAGAGAGACATTTTTCTAGCGCTGGAAAAATTACCCGGAAGGATAGGGCCAGACTTAAAGCTGATGCCGTTGAAAATCAATTAATTGTAGCGGAATGTTTGAAAAACAAAATTATAAAAATATAAGTTATGTTATAAACCTTTTTTGTTATTACGTAGATTTTTAAGATTAGTTTGTATTTGTATATCGTATTTTTTCTTATGTTTTCTTTATTAGGAGTGTATTTTTATTATTTTTTTTCTTATGTATTTCATTACATTTTTCTAGGCGATTGTTTAAAATAAATATAGTGTTTCGTTGATAACAATACTTGAATATCATAAAACTAAATTATATGTTAATATAGGTAGGTATAGCAGAACCACTATAATTTTAGAAAATATAATGCCTGCGCAACAAATCTAATGTAGTTCAATTTTGTGGCGGTTTTAAATTTAGTATTCAGAACAGACTTAGAGGAGCACTTATACAATACTACCGTTTAGTTAAAAGAAAGTTATAGTGAACTTAATCATCGTCAACTAGAAACATCAAATTTTTACATTACTACAATTCTCACGATTTGTAAGAATAAGTACAGTACATTTTTGGTTCTACTTTTTGCAGAAGTTAGAAAAACGTGCTTGTGGCGAAGGCAGGATCAGTGTAATAATTAAACATGTAATGAATTTACTGATAGACATTTGGTTGCTTTTTCTCCTCGGCTCATTTATAGTGTTTGTTACGTAATGAATAATCGTAAATTTATGTTTTTAATTTTTTCAAGCGTAAGTAATCGATCTTTGTTTAAACATGAAAGACTAAATCCTTGCTGATTTATAAAATTACTATTGAAAGTATATTCATATTTAAATAGTAAAAAAGCAAAACAATATAAATATTGGATATCGGTAGTTTACATTTTGCAGGAATTTCTAAGGATTTCTTGATAAGACTAATTAACTAAAAGAATGATGAAGCTCATATAAAACAATGTTCCTGTATCAACAGAGGGCCAATTTGAGACAGTAAGAAAATTTTTGCGACTGCATCAATTTGGGTCAATTTAGGTAACTGGGCCAATTTGGGTCACTGGGTCAATTTGGGTCACTGGGTCAATGTGGGTCAATTTGGGTCACTGAGTCAATTTGGGTCGCTGAGTCAATTTGGGTCATTGGGTTAATTTGGATCACGGCTAACTGGGTCAATATGGGTCACTGGGTCAATTTGTGTCATGGGTCACTGGGTGGTGGGTCACATCCTCATTTGGGTCACTGGGTCGTGGGTCACATTTAGGTGACCCATTTCATCTATGCTACCTTCAGCTACAGTGTTGTTACACTGTCGTCAAAATGCCTGTAACGAAATAAATCAATTATTCGTAATTCCGGATCATTTTACCTGACACTCGTACAACACTGTGTCAAAATTGCTAGAATAGCTGTTGGAGGAGTTCTTTAAAACTCAAAATTTGTCACGGGTAGTTTAGTCCCTGAATGTCCGTATCCGGAGTAATTTCTGCCGCAATGCATTGCAAGAACCTTATCCGCATTCTAGTATTGTACACGAAGAAATGGAGAATTTTACTCAAGCACGAATCTCAATAGAAAGGAGAAATAAAGAGTTATAAGGGAATAGATATCACGATACATCAGTGTGGTGCAGATGCTCAACTATAACAAATTATTGAGCACACAAGATATGCTTCTATTTAAGTAGAGTGTTAGCGTTAGGCAAGTAAACAGAATATATACAATGCCGTAAGATGGTTCGGTAACAATATTTACAATAAGTTCATAATAATAATAATTTCGCTAATAATAATAAACCAGTTGTCGATCAATCAATCAACCAGTGCTTTTTATTTGCACAGTGAATTTATAGGCCATAAGCTATCGTGTGAAGGTTATTTGACATGATAACTAGAATAAACTAATTTGGTTTTTTTGTAAAATTTAATTCTTACAGTTCTATTGATTAATTCCGTTGAAATACTTCTACTAATGCCTATATTTTTAGTGTCCTAGATATTAAAAATTACGAATTAGGCTTATTAACTTTACTATAGGCTAATAATAGTAAAACAATTAGTGTGCTGCGTCAACTTCGATAACCACAGATGGTGAACAGTGGTGTAAAAAAGTAACGTTTATAAAAAAGGAACCTTCAAGTATTTACCAGTAACAACTTCAAATTTAAGCGGTGGCGGTTGTACGAGGAACTGTCGACCTTTGACGGAACTCAGGTGTTAACATGTTTATAGTACCATAGCTACGATCACACCAGCCTGTTTACAGCAACTGTCGCAAGGCATCACAAGACAAAGCACTTGAAGGTTAATCGCGGTAAAACCATAGATTATACTATACACGGCGGAGGGGGGTAGATTGACCTGCAAGCTACAACTTATGCAATAATTAGAGTTAATTTTAACCAGTATATCTTAATTTTTATAAACGGAACATATCGCCCACCAAATGCAAGGCATTTTTAGAAAGAAAATAACTATAAAAGGTGGAACCGAATGGTAAAAAAAACTAATACAGGAAAACCCAGGAAATATTTATGCGCACAAAAGCAAAACGAAAAAGATAAAGAAAAACTTACAATAACAAAGCTTAGCGACGAGGCGTTTCAGCTCGCCCTGTGCGGTTTTGAGAGTAACAACCCTAATGACTCCTTTAGTTCCTGGATGGACCGCAACAACACGTCCAAGGGACCATCGAAGGGGTGGAACGTTATCGGTTTTAACTAGTATTAAGGTAGCCACCTGAATTTGCGGGGACCTTTTGTGCCATTTGGACCGTTGTTGGTACGTATGTAAATACTTCTTAGACCACCGCGACTAGAAATCTTAATGAATTCGCCTGAGCAATTGCTAACGAAACAGGCGATTAAGCGAAAGATCAGAAACAGTAGATTCTGGAATAGCGACTAAAATAGTCAAAGTCAGAATGTGACCTGGTGTCAGGCAACTCAAATCGTCGGGGACACGGGGTGAGAGGACACGAGTTTAAGATAGCCTCAATCTGAACAAACACAGTGTCTAGTTCCCTGTAGGTCAGAAATTGCTTACCTATGCCACGAAAAAGCAAGGTTTTAACCGACTTCTCACCCGTCTCCAACAAACCACCAGAATGAGGCTCGGAAGGCGTATAAAGTGCCAAGAAATATGTTCTTTTGTGGCAGCAGATTTTGCGAGAGAAATTAACTCAACAATTTGTGCCGCAATCACTGTAGAGATTATCACAACGGCCATGCCCGGCAATAAATTGGCATAGAGCAGTTACAAAAGCCTCAGTTGACATCAGAAACTAATTCAAGATGGAGTGCCTTGGTAGCCATGCATATAAAGAAACATAAGTATGATTTCAACACTTTAACTCTGTATACTCGCGACATGGTAATAGAGAAGTGTGTAACGGGCATTTTTGTAGTTTAACATTTTACGCTTCCTTTCTGTTAACGTACTTAAAAATACATCGTTTCTTTGGGATCACTGTTTGTATAAAGGACATACTTCAGAATAATTCAGATTTGTATGTAATTTAACTCGTGGGTATTACTTTAAAAGTAGATAATTTGAAGATGGATTTTCATTAATAAATAAATTGCGAGGAACGAATGTTAAATGGATTATTCGTAAATTACTTTCCAACTTATTGAATATGATAAACAGCTCGTAATTATTTAGTAGATATGATGGCTGCATTCATTTATTGGATGTTTCCTTATGTTATTAACAAGTTTAGATAATAGTCGATAAGAGGTTATGGTAACAACGACTGAATATAAACAGATGAGAGCGGAGTGGTAGTTTGTGCTTCGTTCCTATATAGTAATTACGTTAAAAATACTGTTTCCTTGTTGCTTTACTAATTGTGTTTTTAGTTGAGTTTTCTTGTGAAGTAAAAGTTGTTTATTAACTGTAAGCAGTGTAGTTCTGATGGCTTTTGAAGGAAGTATACTTTATATGTAACGTGTCTGATTTATGTTTAGGTCATTGACTGACGGTTTTAGTGATACGCGAGTTAAAGTTCGGGCCTTTGGAGCTATGTTTTTAAAAACACATTGATACTTTAACAAAAAAAGTTTAATAGTTTATACAGAAATTACAATGAAATTTAGAATAACTGGTTCACAATAACTTTAATAAAAAAATAATTAATTGTACCGGGCGAGTAGTCTAAGTAGACAACAATGCTAAAGCTGTATTACAAAGACTGACTCGATTGAGTAGCTCAAACAACGAAGTATGGAGTTTGAAGACTGACTGCCGGGCATTGAGCTCCCGGGCCTTTTATAATAACCTGCCCCTCACACGGCTGTGAGAACTTGCAGATCTCATGTCTGCGTTTCTCTTTAATTGTACACTTTATTACAATGTAACAACTTAATTCTAAGTAATTGCGGTCTGTTGACCGCCTGTGACCTGCCACCTGCAGTATCACTGCCCTCACGGATGCAAAGTTGCATGTCCGTTCACATGAACTGTCGATAACCTCTCTGGGTTATCCTTGTGTTACAATGTTGCATTGAACTTATACTTTTACTTAATAATTTCTAATAATTCCTATTAGATTTAATATATCAATATATATATGTAATTGGGGGATACATAACTCGCGTAGCTTTACTAATTGTTTTTTGTTGATCTTCTGTTGGAAAAAAAAGTGATAGAACTTGTTGACTCGACCGCACGTGCTTGTTTTACGGAACATTATTTTAGTGATACGCTTGTCTTCCTAATTGTTTTTAGTTGTTTTTCTTGTGAGATAAATGTTTTAAGGAACATTTGACGGACTTGCTTTAGTGATACACGTGCTTTACCCGTTATGGTTCTTTTTAGTTGTTTTGTCTTTTGATATTTAAACGGTGTGTGCGATCTAGTTCCGCGGTCCTGTTCTTCTCAGAGTAGCGCATACTTTGGATTATTTAAATACAGTGATACTGTAGTTTCTGAATTTTCTAACAACAGAGAATCTAAAATAGATCATTACTAGCGCAAATTTCGTTATTTGCGAAATATAACAGATTACCGGTTTACAAAGGTATTGTTTGAAGTTTCTCACTGCTTGTTGGGATGTTTATGAAAATAATATACATCTGGTCCCAGTTGGAATTGAACTAGTGCTGCGGAATATTTCGAAATTATTGTCTTAGGAAATAGAATTTATCAAGGCTACATAGTTCCGACGCGTGATAATGTCTGCTGCTAACACCAGTGAAATACGTAGGTGTGATTAGTGTAACGTGTGATAAGTTCCATCAACACCCTCACAGTCAAGGGTGAAGTGCTTCGTTAGTGCAGGACATCGTTGAATCCCACACTTCCGTTGCGAGGAAGCGTTGCTAAAGGACTTTTGTAAGTTGAACTATTTCCTACTGGTTATTACTTTAAATATCTATCCGTGGCTTTACCATATCTTTGTCGTTTTGATACCTTTTACAATAGACTTGCATGCTATTTTAAAACATAGAAAAAAAAAGAAAGAAAGAAAAATCAATGCTACTGAATTACTCATACCAATTGTGTCTTATCTATTTATCTTTTGTCAACATTTTATCTGATTTATGTTTAATTGGTGTGTGAGGAAACGTTTCTGCTACTCCCCAATATTACCTCACTTTGTACTAAAAATTTTTCTGTATTGCTTTTACCGTTGTTATATTATATAGATTATCTAAACAGTTTTTTTTACATTCTACCAAGTACTGAATAACTTAGACTATGCATTGCTGCTATGCTTTTTCTTTATTTCAGGTTTGCAGGACTAATCTTTTTTATTGCAGGTTTGCTATTCTAATTTCTTTTATTGCAGGTACTGTTACTAACTCCTTATCGCCGCATACATCATAGGTAAGTCTGCTTTCAACAACCCCCACTCTCCGATTGAGCCCGGTCATTTCTTTGACTTTCTTTGTGTTACGTAACAGAATTTTTGGCGCCCAACGTGGGGCCACGAAAAAAAACGTAACAAGTGACGATCAAAATAAACGCCTTACTCAAAAAGAGCTCGGCTTGAGTGACTCGACATGAGGGAAGGTGGTCCGTTGGAGGTTGCGATGCAGTAGAAATAGTATTCCAACAAGTCACACGCTGACTCAAAACTCGACGAATGGGCTGTATACTTGAAACAATCCAAAAATGTTGGCAAACGAGAAAATCAACCATCTGAGCACCAGTCTGAAAGTATCTCAGATGAACAAAATTGATATACAAATCCGTAAAGCGACTTGTAATAGGTAAAAGAGCGGCATATTTTCTATCTGAAGATAACAGTGCGTGAGATTGGCGACCACAAATCCGTAAGATTCTCTCTCTAATAAAGAAAGTCAATTTGCGGAGAGTCTTTTTAGAACTAATCATGACTGGATGGCATCCAATTCAACAGAAAAGTGAGTCTGTTGTGTATATTTAATCAGGAAGTTCAAAGCGCTATGGAGCTCAAAACAGGACAAAGGTCCTCTGTATTTTACGAACGGGTTTTATATATTATGGACAAAGCGGACAGTACAAGCGGCCATGAGAATTAGAGACTGAAAAGATGAATGATTTTCTGAAACCGTTTCAATCATAGAAGGGGTACGACAGCGGTGAAAACAATAAAACGTTCACCAATGAGAATTTCCGAATAATTAAAAGGCAGAATTAGTGGACTGTAAGTTTAGAAAGAGCGATGTAAGGTAGGCAATTCCGCCACCCCCCACCCCCCATAAAGAACAATGACACAAATCCTAAAGTAGCAAACCACGTGAAGCAACATCGGCAAAATTCTCAGTGGAGGAAATATGATACCAAGAAGCGCGAGAAGTGTTTTCTTGAATATAGGAAACTTAATTGGCGACGAAGGTCTCAAATCGCTGCGGTGACGGACGAATCCCAGCAAGAACGACCATGGAGTCAGATCAACAAAAATTTTTTTCAACTTAATATGGGAATCAAAAGTTTTGAGGTTAAGGGTTAATAATTTCGAGACTAAAGCGGCGGCTAACAGTTCGAGTCTAACCAAGAGAGGGTACAAAGAGGAGCAACTTTGGACTTAATACAAACTAAGCGAACCTCAAAAGAGAAAGAGGTAAAAAAGCGAAGATAAACGACAGCACAGTAGTCGCGTTCGGAAGCGTCTGCAAAATTCTAGCGTAAGTAGCAAGCATCGTAAGGCAACGTCGGAAACACTCCCATCAACGGAGTAAGTCAGGGAGAGAAGTATCATCCCAGTCTACTTTTAAAGACAACAAACGCTGAATTAAAGGTGTTACCAAAAAAATTGGAGGAGACAAAATTCCTATAATTTGGAAAATACGGTCTAAGTGGGAAAGTAAGTTTTGCTTAGTACAGGCGGTACATTATAGCTTAATCAGAAATCAAAAAGTACCTGACGTGGGATTCCATTGAAGACCTAGAACTTTCAGAGGCTGAGGGTCAGGATCCGCAAAGGAGCGAGGTAGTGTAAATTGTTGCAAAGCGAGAAAATCCTTTAGTAATTTCGAATAACTATTACACCACTTATTCAAAAGCACTAAGTTTTAAAAAGACGTTTAGTTATTTTCGTATAGCCAAGGTTGACTCCATAGAATCTCCACCTGAAGCGATATCATCGATATAGGTAGGTTGCTAAGGGCAAAGACAGACAAAGGAAAAGAATTTCCTTAATCTTCAACCAAGAGAGCGAGTATCGCAAGAAAAGGAACGAAATTTATCCCAGATGTAACGGTATTGAGCTTGAAGTCCTGAATCGGCTGATAAAGAGGAGAACGCCAAACAGTTTGTTCATAATCAGGCTGTTCAGGATTAATTAATTAATATGAAGTACAGTATTTCGACGACATGTCAAGTTGGCTGCTTTGGTAATCCCAAACCTCGCCTTGCCGGTACCGTTGTACACGAACATGAACCATTTATAATTTGGACAAGACCTCGGTTCGTTCTTCCGGCTTCCAAATTGCCTTACTTTATCATGGCCTTTCGCATAGTCGTAGTCGTTACTGTTGCAAAGTGTCAGTCTGTTAATATTTACTACCATTGTCCTGCCTTTCGGGAGCTTACAATCCTGTATACTACAGCGTTGATACGTTTTAGTATTTTGTAACGACACTCAATTTCTTTGTAGTTTTGGAGACAATCCACGTCTCCTTCTGGTATTGTACAATCATAATCCGTCTTCCGTTTGAAAATCAGGGTCTTGTGCAATGATCTCATATCTGGTCTTCAGCCGGTCGGTCGCAATGTGGACATTGTTTCTTACGTTTCCTTGAATCTCATACATTTTCCGCTTGAGTCTCTCAACATAACTTTCACATACAACATTTTCTCTAGGTCTACTATTGATCTCAAGGTTACATGGTAAAAATATCTCACTTTTCAGTATAGCACGTGCAGGACTCTGTTTAGTACTCTCGTGAACCGTAGATCTGTAGGTCAATAAAAAAAGGTGTATGTATTGATCCCCGATTTCTTTACTGTTCAGAGACTACTTTGGGGAGATACCTTCCCAAGTTGCGGTTCGTACGTTGTACCACACCATCCAACTGATGATGCAACGGTGTGACTCTGGTTTTTATCATCCCCATCAACCAACCAACTTTCTTATAATAGCACCGACTGAAAATTCCTGCCATGGTCAGCGTGCAGTTCTAAAGATATTCCAATACGGCACAAAACTTCTTTAACTAATTCGTCAGCAACTGTTGTTGTTTCCTGGTTGGGTCATACGTCTTTAGTCCATTTTGTAAAGGAGTCCATTGTCAACAAGATGTATTTATTTGCACAGTCAATTTTAAGAATTGGTTTGCGATGTCAATTGCCACTCTCTTTAACGCGCTTACTACGTTGTATTGTATCATGGGCTGTTTCCGGCTATCTATTGGCGCATATAACTAGCAATTCCTGCACTATTCCCTGACGTCTTCCTTGCAGTCTACCCATAAAAACCTTTACCGATTTTTTCTAGAGTTTGCTTGACCGCGAAGTGCCCTCCTAACCTCCCATTATATTGATGTCCTAAAATCTCGGAGATTTGGCTCTTGGGAAGCTCTACCTATGGGTATTCACAAATCCATCTTCCTTTTCTAGGAGTGACACCAAAATACCGTCCTCTAACTACAAGGAATCCAAATGCGCCCATTACGGCTTTAGCGTGCTACTTAGCGGACTAACATTCTGCCATGATGAAAGCTTTCCCTTGATTTTCAAATCCATAATGACGTCTAGGTACGGGTTACCCTCTTGTTCGGTCCTCAGCTATTATGGCTGCCAATCGTTGTTAATCGCGGTTGTCTCCAGCCGTGAATAATGGCTACAATTTTTAAGACAAGCTATCTGAACAATGCATTTGCGTTACACTGATTCAAATACGCTCGATGTTTAGTGTCGACATCATACTCCTGTAGCCCTTCTATCCATCTGGCGTTCTACCCTACCGGACTCTTGAACTGCAATGATTGCGTCAGCGCTGCGTGATCTGTTCTCAAGTGAAACTTCTGACCCTAGAGATACTTATAAGAGTGCTCTACGGATTTCACTACAGCCAACAGCTCTTTGTCGCTACTCAGAAGTATATTTTCGATGTCAAGAATACCTTACTGAATTAACCAGTCACTTTTTGTCTGTGCTATATATCTGGGACAACATACTTCCAATGGCTACATTACTTGCGTCCGTGTCTAACAAGAATTTGTCTTCCGACCGAGAGTAACTTAAGATCGGAGCTGCTGTCAATAAATGTCTTAGCTGTTAAAACGCATTTTGACAACCTACGTCCCACACAAATTACGTTCTTCTCCTGTTAATTTGGGCAAGGACTTGGCAATATTCGCAAATGTACAAAGAAATCTTCTATAATATATGCATAGTCGAAGAAAACTTTGAAGAACAACTCAATTGTATTAAAATAATGATCATCGATTCTTCTCGACAGACTATATGATTGTATTTCGATTCCTGTGAATCCTCCTTCTTTATCGCTAAATAGATATGAGACCACTTTATTAAATGCCGAATAAGTGTAATTTCCAGAGTGTTCTATTTAATTCTTAATTACTCTAACATTATTACTGCCTATATTACTCAACAAAAGACAATTCCGTACACATGATAATATTAATAGCTAAAATAAACCCGAAAATTTATATTAATATAGAAGTTTATGCTAAAACAAAGAAAAAGGACTCAGGAAGTTGATCAATTGAAAACTATCATTATAAAAAAAAATAAATGACTATGACTAATTAGTAATCGAAATGCGAATTTAGCTATTAGAATATTTTATTTAAAATGCAAATTAAAAATTTTCAAAACCCTATTAAAACTTTTCTAAAACTTATTATACCTCCATTCTCTTTTGTGAAGAATCCTTGACATTTCAATAAGCACTTCATTTGGCACGTTCCGTAACTCCATCCACAATCCAACTTTTTATATAATAAGTATAACAAATTCTCCTAACAGAATTTGTTAATATCACGCGATTATACCCTTAACCAAAAAGAAAACTTGAACTCGTGACTGTTTGCAATGAACGTGCCGTCACACAAGTTTCTAATAATTTAGAACTGCATCGTTGGATTTGTGGTGAAATATGTTCATTCTGCACGCTGCTGGATTGCACCTATTTAATTTCTTTTGAGCTGCTATAAACTTTGAAGGATATAAAAGCTGTAAGTACAAGATTTTGACGTTTTAAAATAAGTTTCGTAAAGAATAAAAAGAGGGGTTATATTACATCTATGGATGGGTTTCTACTAGTTGTTTTTCTTCCTCTGCAGTTTCAACAAATTATGGAAGGTGTAAGCATTGCTTCTTATTTCCAATAAATATACGGGGTGTTCCGCAATTCGAAGACCATAGCAAATGTACATGTTCTTAAGGTTATTATAAGACAAAATCTCTATGAACATAATTCACCTGCAGTAGTTGTTGAATATTACTAAAAATTTTCTAATTACAGGCTATCCAGTAAACGAATATTTAGTCGTGCCATTCTAAGGATTAGAGTGTGGTAATTTTAATTGCAGTATCATCTAAATTGCAGTATTTTTAAATTAATTATCATATTCAGTTACTTTATATCTTTTAAGGTCCTATTATAAGCATTAGTAAGATTATAAACTCCCAAGCTATACTTGTGTATATTAAGGTTTGTATGATATTCAGACGCTAAAACTCCTATAAACTTGTCTGTGTCGTTTCTAACACAGTGGTAGGAGTATGTTTTACTGCTTGCGTCCAAAATTAACGTTCTTTCTAACAAATACTAATTGGAATTATGAATCCTCTTTAAAACTTGAGATGTTAAAGTTCTTGTAGAAGGCATGCAATTTAAGAATTGCACTGTAAAAGAAATAACAGTATTAAATGGTTTTGAAATTGACCTCTTCGTTAATGGTTGGTAAGAAGTTGCTTTTAATTATTAGTAATGAGTTTTATTTGTAGGGCTAAGTTTGGAAAATAAATAGAATAATTAGTCAACTTCGAAACAGTTGCTAGTTGCAATGGCGTTCGAAATATACATGCAATTTCAGGTGTAGGTCAAATAGTTAAATGAAAGCCAGATGTTGGTTGTAAACTTTGGTAAAGTAATCACATCGAATTTATATCGGAAATACGTGTAGTATATAGTTGAAATCATAGATTTCGGTGCAACTAAAAGTAAAAAAATTGAAAGTGAATTTTCATCTGATCATCTATAAATTTAACAATACCTCTTGTAAGTTACTGTTAAAATAATTGAAATACTTGTCCATCTGCGTTCCTATCAGTTTTCTACAATAGAACATTTGTGTGGCTATCAGCTGTTGGATTATATATTAATCAAATCAGCTTGATACGACCTTAATAACTGGATTCTTATTATAATTATAATTATTTTTTGCATACAGGGTATCAGAAATGCTCATCTATTCAATTTGTACCTTGTAGAAAACGATTCCGCTGTGATAAGTTATTTCAATAACTCTCAATAGCTTCTTTGTAATTTAAGTCGTAGTATAGCGTACTTGAGAGCTACGTATAAAGTACACTGATGTCAAACCGCAGTTTTGCTTGCAATCGTACTCGATAGGTGATAGTTGTCACACACAAAATAGAAGGATAGTAAATAACCACACAATTACACAGTCTTAAAAATCACTATGAATACCCAACCAGCCCCTTCGGCGGAAGCTCTTACTCCCTTTTTCAGATCCGTTATAATCATTAGAACTGCAAGAACCACAACCTAGAACGGGTTTCGTCAGCTCGAACCCTACCAAGAGACTAAGGAACGAGAAGGAAGGAGCAATGAAAGACACAACAAACCGACTACTTAACATCAGCATAACTAAACAACAACTAACAGACTACGAATACAAAGAAAACAATAAAATTAACCGATCTAGCGGCAATTAAATACTTGAAACAATGGGAACAACTAGCACACATTACTATTGAGGCTATTCAGAACTCAAAGGTAACCGAGGCAAACTAGTAGCTACGCAACAATGCTTACACTCAACTCTGCAAACCGTCGCTAAGATAAATAGCACCCCTACACGACCAACAACCACACAATCTTACACCTCCACCGCATCCCCTAAACCACTAGCTCAACATATGCCCCTAACTCGGTTCCCATTTAAAGTTATTACCTTCAAACTCACCTGCTCTAACACCAACCCCGGTGAACTCCTAAGAGTGATAAAAACAAACCTACGCCCTCCCTTCTAAATTTATGCTTTCAAAGAATCCGCCCTACAAAATCTTCCGTATCCATCTGAACTACCAAACCCACAGATATTAACATAATTTCTTCCTTGACTCAAAAATCATGTAGCATACACCTCCCCAAGCTCAAACTTCCCCAATTAATCAATTTTGATTTTGATAAAGACATCCCTTCCATCGACGACCTCAATTTCAACTCCTAATTTCGGAAGACTGCTACAGATTCGAAATGTTCATCGCCGTCCGCCGCTCTAAAAATGACCACGCAGACTATCTTATCATAAACGTTTCCCCCAGGCTTTGCGCTATCCTCACCACTAGTTCCCACATTTTTATTGATTATAAGTCCTGTAGAATCTAAAATGTAGTTGCTGTTTCCCATGGTTATAACTGTCAGTGCTTTGGATATTCGGCCAAAACCTGCAGCAGGCCGTTGTGCTAGATCCCATCTAATCAAATCTTGTTCTCATCCTACCACAACTGCTCCCATATGTGCAAACTGCGCACGTATTTACAAACCACACGATCACCCAGTTACTAGCCCCGACTGTCGCAACTTTAAGCAGTTAGTCCACATGAAAAACTACAAACAGACCGTGGATTCTAGACACCACACTCACAATCGCACTTCAAGACAGCCCCAACTTAATCATAAACTCAGCATCATCAAAACACTCCTGCGTCACTACTCTAGAATTGTCCCACTTGAAAAATATAGTATCCATTTTGCCTTAGTCCAAGAACCTTATTTAATCAACCACAAATTCCCTAACCTTCCACCAGACTTACTACATTCATTCACCCCTCTCCTCCAGACCTCTTGCCAAATTAACCCCAAACCTCACATCTGCAACATATGCAGACTCCGATCCTGATTCCCTAGCCAATACAATAGTCAGAAATATACTTATTTCCGTCAATGACGCTATCCCACATAAATACCAAATACCACGAGCAACGCCGTTGTGGACAAATGAACTTACCACCGTCAGATGCTCAGTTGCACTTACTCGCCATAAACTCCAACGAGCCAGACGAACTAGCGCTAACTCAGACGTGATTAACATCCTCTGTATCACATACACTAACGATAGGCGACTTTACAAAAACCCGTCAATAAAAACGAGAGGGCAGCACTATCACAACGTAGTACAAGACCCACAAACAGACCCTTGGACAACGTTTAGGAAACTAATAAAATCATCAACAACTCACATCATTACAGTTCCCAGAATCTCTATCCTAACTAGATATAATAATACAATTTCATTACTACTAGAATCAGTAATCCCCTCCTCAGCTTCTGACGTTCCCACTCTTCCACAGCAATTTCTATTAAATAACTCAGGTACCCCACGAGAATATTCCCTCGACAACGACCTTGATATCTCCCTATTAGATTTTCTGGTCGCCAAACTTAACCTTCGCAAAGCTTCAGGTCCTGACAAAATATCCAATGACATTCTTCAAAAAACCTGGTCCATCATTAGAGAATACACCCATCTACTATTTCAAAAATGTATAGCTACAGGAGCCTTTCCAAACATATTTAAAACAGTCTCCATCATCCTCATCCTAAAACTAAATAAGTCCCTCGAGGATACAAAGTCATACCAACCTATCGCCTTCCTGCATACTCTAGGCAAGCTCCTAGAACAATTTATCCTCCTTAAATTAAACTCTCATATACAACTTCATACCCTTCTCTCCCCCCACAAGCACGTTTCCGCCTCGGTCACAGTGCCGAACGCACTATCTGCTCACTAATAACCGCAGCTTAATTTTTCACTCACAAATATGTCATAGCTATTTTCCTTGATTTCTACTCCGCCTTTGACCTTCTATGGTGACCCAATCTCCTAAATCAAATTAAAATAGCCAACTTCCCTTCCAATCTTTCAAATCATAAATTTTTTCTCACATTGAGCACTGCCACACTCGCTTCGAAATACCATTCCGTAACTAAAATCCTCACGCCAACATATCCATCTTCACCTATATAGAAGACGTTGTATTCATTGTTGACGAAAACTCCCGAGCATGTCTAGAAGTCTCAGCCTTAGCTGAAATTTTTGTGAACGCAATTGAATCCTAGTTCTTCCTAAACAGAAAACTACTTACACCTTCCAAAACAAAGATGATCCTCCGTAAAAGCTTCCTAAATCCAAACTGAGGTCCAACCATCAACATACTTAACACCCACCCATCCGCTTCTTCAAATCAGCCATTTATCTTGCACTCCACATAGACACCCGCCTAAAAATGAACATCCATCTTTCCAAACTCCGTACTAAAACTTGCGTTATCTTTCAAAAGCTCCACAATGCCCTACCTAAATCAATCCATCTGACCATCAAACAAGAAGTTTAATCCTCAAGCAAATTATAATTCCAATGATTCGATATGCAGTAAACTCCTGACACCCCCTCCCATCTCGGGAACCATTACTACTCTACACCCCCAGAGCCTACCGAACTACCTCCACTTTAGCCCTGTGTACCCTGCTCTAATCCCACGAATTAAGATCCAACTTCATTCTACTTTACAAATCACCCTCCATAACAGAATCCTATCACCAGAAGCTTACCGTAACCTTCCGGAAACGAAAATCAATTCCCATTTGTACACATGGTAAGAGCCTTGGTCTCTCTCTCTCGTCCACCAGCAGATATACTTGTGACATCCTCCCAAATATCACAGACATCTCACGTCACATCGTCCTCTCCAATCCGCTATTCAGCTACGGCAACTTCCGTCAAAATTTTCACCAATTCCGCATGATCCCATCACCATTCTGTCCTTAAGACAGCCAATCTCCAGAAACCCCATGCACCTCCTGCTCACTTACGTCCCAACTTCAATCTGAATTAAAAACTGCAACATTCTTTGATCCATTCGTTGCCATCCTGAACATAAAATTCCTTGTTTCAAATCATCCCTATGCTTTAAACCACTTCCTCAACAAAATCCTTCAGACAAAACCACCCATTAACTTTATTCGACACTAAAATACACACAACCCAACTCACCTACGTACACAACCGACGCATTCAAAGTTCCAGTTTCCACGCCTACAGGACACCACCACGTGCTTCTTAGACAATAAGGGCAAGGAGATAAAGCCCTAAATCCAGAACCGTAAGCTAAATTACTAATTTGAATTTGATACATTTTCTTTATGCAAATTTACTTATTTATCTAGAATTGTACAGCTAGGAAGGATCTCAGAACCAGGTATAGCTCCTAATAAATTTTTGATGATGTTGATAATGATGATGATGAATTACAACGCCTATCGTTTATTCAGATTAATAAAGTTCGTGCATATTTTTTTATAGCTACTAATGTTTGTTTTATGATCTAAATTGTTATAAAGATATTGACGCGGATTTAATACCTCATCATGTTGAAGTAGTGATTAAAATGTAAGTGCAAAAATTAAATTTTTAATGTCTAGAAATTTCATACAGAATTTTCTAGTTGTTTAATGAATTATGTTGCTAACAGTTGAAAAATTTTGCTTTTGAAGAAAGTATCATGCAGTGCAGAACCAGTTGTTCGCATGAAAAAATTGTTTTTTGATAACTAAATTGTTTGTTTCAACAAATATTTACTTTAGTTAAAAATAATTTAGATTATTTTAACATGCATATATTTGAAATGATTACCTTTATTACCAGGTTTATACCAAATGAAAAGTTAACACAAATAATTTGTTAATGTTTTTAAGTTGATGCTAGTTACATATCTTCCAAATTAGGATATATATGTAATCAAATGAAATTATTAAATCTTAAGTTAGATTGTTACAATGTATGATTGAAGGACATATTACAAAAGTTAATGAAGTTCATAAACCAGACATAAGAACGGATGTGAATACTTTGTATTCCAGACGAAACATGACACTGCAGGTACAGGTCACAATAGATTATAAGAAACTTATTGTTAGAATTAAGATTACTAAGAAGTAATACTTTGTATTGAATAAAGAAATAGCAGACCTGAAATCTGCAGTTTCCACAGGCAATGCGAGGGGCAGGGATAGAATAAATACCCTCAGGAGCCCAAAATGGCCAGTCAGGCTCGAGCTTCATAACTGTTACATTGTTGGTTGTTCAAGCTACTCAAATTTAGTTTAATTAATTAATTAGTGAAAGTAACGTTGATTATTTTCAATTGTTAAAACGCTAATGAATATAACGTAACCACTTGTTAAATTCCATTGTAATTTTTGTATTAATTAACTTACACTTGATAGGAATGTAAATTTGGAAATAAAGTCTTTTTAAAAAGAAGCTTCCAAAGGCCTAAAACCTATTTCGCTAAATATTTTAATTTTATGAACTATCTCTAAAGTAGACAGATCTGTTAATAGGGTGTATACAAATGATATGCACCTCCTTTATGTTAATAATTAAATTAAATGAATCAAATCTAGGCTAAACTTTTTGGATTATTTTTGTATATATTTTATTGAAACCTGTAATTGGAAATGAAAATTCTATTTTATTTGAGAAATAGAAATACTCTTATTATTTCTGGTTGTCTTACACCAATTATTAAAAGATAGTTTCAATTCTTCTAATATCATTATTGCTTATCCTCGATCACAAATAGTGATTCCATTGTATTTATTAACTGTAGCTTTCCTTTTTAGGTGCAGGTATCACCAATTTACAAAATTTTAACTTAGATGTTACCATATAAGTCTGAAGCGAACGGAAGAAATAAGAGAGCCCCACTACGTCTCCTAGTGTATTTATAAGCGTTGAAACCTACCTCCTGTACCCCGTTTTTATTGAAAAACACCACCACTGTAACCAATCCTGAAAATCCAAACTACAACAATCTTTTAAAACTCAGAATTTCTTGTTCAACTCCGCTTTAGTCCGAAAATACTGCCTCTCAAACACAACGGTCACAATGCTCCTAGAAATGTCTCTCACTCCACTTCCAATCAGTCAATCCAGACCATTTCCCCTGTCGTAGGTCTATCATCCAACTATGTTATTCTCGTCTAACTCATAATTACCGTCTTTGTTAAAATCCCACTACAGCAACTTAAAATCAATATTGTTGTTAGCCTCTACAAATTATCGCGTGCTTTACATGGCTGTTTTATCCAACGTCTATTATTTGTCATCCTCGTTTAGTATATGCTATTGATATCCCGTCTCTACTTTGTTTTCAAAACACCTGCTATTTCGCAGCCTTCGCTTCGACCGTTAACTCAAATTTCTAAAGAATTATATTTCAACGTACATTCTGGTTTCTCGAAGTGTTTATTTGTCTGTCAGTCTATTCTATGAACCGATTGCCAGTTTGCAATTGTACTTTCCCATGTTGTTTAACCTGTAGATTTCTTAGAATTTGTTTTTAACGAACACTTTGTTTAGTTAAATAGAAAATATGCGTTTACATTATTGATTTTATATACAAAAGCTCTTCCTTATTATTGGATGTGCTTGATTAACAACCTTTAAATATTAAAACTAATTATACTCTTATTATTCTTGAGTTTATACGTACTACAAAGCTTCCACACTATGCACTTTAACATTACGATTTATTAATACAAATGTATGCTATTATCCGTTTGTTTTAAGGTCAAAACTAATTAATTTGGAGCGTAAATAATTTATTCTAGTTTTCTATATACACGGTCCTTACAAAATTACTCTCTTGACTTATCTATCCCTCTTTACATATAATTTACACGATAATATATATATATATATATATATATATATATTGTCGTGGAAATTATAGGTTAAGAGGGATAGATAGGTCTAGATAATAAATATTTAACCACTGTGTATATAGGAAATAGGAACAATTTATTTACGCATTAAATTAATTAGTTGTGACATTGAAAACGGACGGATAATAACATAATTTTTGTATTTTTAAATCGAAATGTTAAATTTACAAACGTGGAAAAGCTTTAGAGTACGTGAAAACCCAAGGATACGCATAATTAGCTTTAATATTTTTAATCAAGCGCATCGAATAATAAACAGAGCTTTTGAGTATATAAAATCAATAATGTAAACGCATATTTTTATTTTAACTAAACTAAACGTTTTTGAAATGCAAATCCCAAGAAACCCTAAAACTTGGAAATATAATTTCAAACGGACAGTTTGCTTCATAGAAAAACCTGACACTTAAAATAACAAGTTCAAGGAAACTTAAATGAACGTTGGAACAGAATTCTGTGGAAGTGTATTTAACGGTCAATGCATAAGCTATTAAAACAGATGGTTTGAAGGCAAAGTAAAACGGAATATCCGTAGTGTAAATCAGACAGAGAGCATGGATAATAAAAGTTGGTTAAAATACTCGTTTAAAGTACGCGGTAGGTTTGGAGGTCAACCACAATATCAATTTTCTGTTGCTTGAGTGAGATTCTAAGAGACAGCAAATATGGGTTAAACAAGGAAAGATAGCTAAAGGCTGGACGTAAAAATGGGGGAAAGGAGTCTGATTGGTTGAAGGCTAGAAATTTTCAAGAAGTTCGCGACGGTTATATGCTGTGGAGCAGTTTTCAGGCTAAAAGCACGGTGGAATAAGAATTTTCGGTTGTACTAGTCCGTTACGTGCAAAATTTTTAGAATTAATTATGATAAAATGAGCTTTTCGACTGAAATAGGGTCCGAGAGGGATGTAGCAAAGAATATAAATACACTAGGAAATGTGGTAAAACTATCTTACTCTTACTTATTCTCGTACTTCGCTTATCTGTTGACTTCGCTTTGCTTGTAAAGCAACATCCTAATTTAAAAGTGTATAAAGCGGTGTTAGTACAGTACGTCGATAGTTTATTAAACGTGTGATTTGCACAAGTGGGTGCTAGTTAATAGACGGTGCTGTTACTATATTTAACAAACTACTGAAAGGGCGTTACTAGGGTAAGCAAAATGAGAAGTGTTTAAAACAAGAATGCATGAGGTTTAGTAATTACGGAAGGTGATTAGCTTCGTCTAGACAAGTATCGGGGTAGAAACATTGAAGGCGGCTGCAGAGATTGTTACGTTATTTCGTGGCAGCCACGTTGGGCGCCAAAGTTTCTGTTACGTTAATCGTGGCAGCCACGTAGGGCGCCAAAGTTATGCTACGTTGGCTCGTAGCCGTGCGTAACACAAAGAAAATCCAAGAAATGACCGGGCTCAATCGGAGAGTGGGGGTTGTAGAAAGCAGACTGACCTATAATGTATGCGGGGCGGTAAGGAGTTAGTGACAATACCTGCAAAAAAATAGTTAAGCAAACCTGAAAAGAAAAGAATAAGCATAGCAGCAATGAAACGTCTAAGTTACTCAGTACTTTGTAGAATGTAAATAAAACTGTTTAGATAACCTATATAATATAACAACGGTAAAAGCAATACAGAAAAATGTTTAGTACACAGTGAGGTAATATTGGGGAGTAGCAGAAACGTTTCCTCACACACCAATTAAACATAAATCAGATAAAATGTTGACAAGAGATAACTAGATAAGACACAATTGGTATGAGTAATTCAGTAGTATTGATTTTTCTTTCTCTCTTTTTTTTTCTCTATGTTTTGAAATAGCATGCAAGTCTATTGTAAAAGGTATCAGAACGACAAAGATATGGCAAAGCAATGGATAGATATTTAAAGTAATAACCAGTAGGAAATAGTTCAACTTACAAAAGTCCTTCAGTAACGCTTCCTGGCAATTGAAGTGTGGGATTCACGATGTCCTGCACTAACGAAGTACTTCACCCTTGACTGTGAGGGTGTTGATGGAATTTCTTACACTTTACACTAATCACACCTACGTATTTCACTAGTGTTAGCAGCAGACATTATCAGGCTGATGGAACGATGTAGCATTGATAAATTTCTTGTTAATTCTATTTCCTGAGACAATAATATCGAAATATTTTGTAACACAAATCGAAAAAAAAAATGGTAATAAAAATTTAGAATCACGGGCTTTCAAGGCACGATGTAATGCATTAAACTAACAGTAATGTGAGGTGTTTTATTTGCTACCTATGGTAACAAAGAACAATCTAATGCTTTTGAATAACGAAATTTGCGCAAACAATGATCTATTTTAGATTCTTTGGGGTTAGAAAATTCAGAAATTACAGTATCAACTGTATTTGGATAATCCAAAGTATGCACTAATCTGATAAAAAAAAGGACCACACACAGTTCAAATATAAAAAGATAAATCAACAAAAAAACACAATTAGTAAAGCAACACGCATCACTAAGTCAATGTTCCGTAAAACGCACGACAAGTTCTACTACTGTTATTTCCAACAGAAAAGCAACAAAAAAACCAATTAGTAAAGCTACGCGTATCACTAAAACCGTCCGTCGATTTTCCGTAAACAAGCACGTGCGGTCGAGTAAAACACGTTCGCCTATAAAGCATCTTTCCTTCAATGTAATCAGAACTACACTGCTACAGTTAATAAAAAACTTTTACTTCACAAGAAAACTCAACTAAAAGCACAATTAGTAAAGCAACAAGGAAACAGTATTTTTAACGTAATATCGGAACAAAACACAAACTACAACTCTTCTCTCATCTGTTTATATAAACTCGTTGTTACCATAAACTCTTGTCGACTATTATCTCCTTCGCTAATAACATAAGGAACATCCAAAACGTGAATGCACCATCATATCTAATAACTAATTACAGTTGTTTATCATTTTCGATAAGTTAGAAAGTAATTTAGGAATAATCCTATTTAAAATTCGTTCCTCGCAATTTATTTAGTAATGAAAATCAATCTTCAATTAATCTATTTTTAAATTAATACACACGAGTTAAATTGCATACAAATCTGAAAACTATTCGAAAGTATTTACTTTATACAAACAGCGATCCCAAAGAAACGATGTATTTTTAAGTACGTTAACTGAAAGGGAGCGTAAAATGTTACGCTATAAAAATGCCCGTTACAAGATTTGGATAGCGAGTGAAAATGGGTGTGATCTACGTATAACAACACAATGTATGGATGCAACGTCGAGGGTTTTGAATAACATCTTCAGAGGTGATGATAAAAAAAAAACTTGCTCCAGGTAACGAAATTAATTTCTCTTGCTTTTGCTTGAACAATTGTGCTGTTATTTTTTGCTTGAGTGATTTGACTTATTGGGGGCGGGGTATTTTATTACCATAAAAAATCACTTGAAGGGGTATATGTAAAGGACAATTGATTATTATTTTAAAATGTTAATAAATGACATAAAATTTTGGATGTAAAGAGTAAACGGGTCTTTAAGTTTGTTTTAAACAAAGATGTAATGTTTATAAGCGTTTAGAGTAACTGGGTTTATACTGAGCTCACCATAGACCAGCATAAAAGTCAATTTAGTGTTTCACGACGGGCCCATTTACTCGTACAAAATAGAACTGCTAAAATATATAGAAATCATGAAATTTTAAAAGGTTTAAAGATTGAGATTGTAACATTTTATAAAACTGTATATACAAATGTGTAAATATTTTCTTGGTAATGGAAACTTTTGAATATGTATAAATAAAAAGGTTGTATGTCTTGTTGCATTCTTTGAGTGGTATTTCTATTTGACTGTATATGTGAGAAAGAGTGAACTTAAAATGGTAAATATCCAGAAAGAAGCAGATTTTAGAGCTAGCCGGAGTGTGCAGAAATAAGGAGGTGTTCCAGAGCGCGCTTATGAAGGAAGCCAGGAATTGTGTGTCAGAAGCCCCATTCATACCTCTCTCTGTGGTGGGGGTTTACATGTGTGATTATTACAATTGTGGCATAACTACGAAAATGTAACTTAATTTAAATAGTATATTCAGAAAGGGTTGAATAATTAGATTGGAGACGTTAGGGGTAGATATTCCTATTGGTATGCCGTAAAAACATGAACGATATACACCGACAAAATAAGTCAAAGTTCAACGCGGTTAAATAGCTTCAATTACCGAATTAAATGAGAAAGATCGACTCCTCGTATATTAGGCGGAAGAGGTGCGTCAAAGTCGACTAAAAACCCTTACTAGAATGGCTTTTTAACGTGCGCTATTATGAGCAAAATAATGATGGGAAGTGTGTAATAAAACTTCAAACGGCCATTTCCCTTTACTTCCGTGACTTAAAGCAGGTGCGTTTTTGGATGCATATTTACAGGAAGATGTCTTCATTTGTACTCTAAAAATTGTTCCCAAACTTTGTATATAAGTTTCAAATGCACTCCCCTTGGACCTGTCCTTTTAAATGAAGAAAACAAAAATAACCCAACTGATTTATATACCGAAAGAATTCCCTTAAACAGCAACCAATAAACTTACTAGCAAAAACGTTTAAACTGTACCCATTAACGTGAAAAATATCTTTTTATAACAAACCCAATGAGAACTTTAATGGTTTGAATGTAGAGATGATTGAGAGGAATGCAGCCCACTTTGTTAAAAGTACGTGATCTGCAAGCATTACAAGAGGAATCGATGAAAACATTTATCAATTTAAGTGTGATGGACTACGCAACCAATAAAATGCGACTGTAAGGACAGTTGTTTATCTATCACGACAAGATTTATCGCCATAGATTCTGATTTCAATTGCAGCTATTGAGAATGGACTACAATATTAAAACTGGGATATAATGTAGTTAATTGAAGCATTTTGAAGATTTCTATACTAGTCAAATTAGAAAAATAATGTAGTGCCGTCGAACAAACAAAGGGACGCTGAAAAATTGTTTAATCGAAATAGTACGTGTCACTAATTCCATGATGATGAAAATTGCTTTCGATTGTTCATTTGAGCTTTGGCTACCGATTCGTAGAAATCACGAAATTTGTACTATTCCTTAGTTTCCTGTATTTAACTACAGGATAAAAGCACAGAAATCAATTTATTATAAATTGTGAGGCTAAATTGTCCATCATATGGCTAAATTACTTGAGGAAAACACTTTTTATAAAAAATGCCCTGTGATGCTTTAACTGCTAATTTTTCTCAAACAGTGTCGTACATCGAATTTTGACAGAATAGAAGTTGTAAGGAATTTAATTTAGAATTCGTTATTTATGAAAATGGATTCTCGAATACTTCTATAGTTAAGTGTTAAAGCTGTTAAATTTCTTATCACTTGCTCAACAACTTAACCATTCCGAATGAACCTGCATCTTGAAGAAGTTCTAGATTACTAGAACGGTGGAATGACTTGCGTGTTCCAGTAATCTAAAGAGTCAAACTAGAGTTCAATCAAAGTAGTAGGTTCGTTAGTAAGGAACCAGACTAAGGCAGGTCCCCGAAAGAGGGCAGCAGCTTTTTCGGTACTTAGAGTGGCAGAGACCATAGGAGTAGGTATGGCATTCTAAGACACACTATTGCGATTTGGAAGGCACCGGAAAACCACCCCATTAGCTCGCAAGTACACAGCGTACTTAAATTGTTATTAAAGATGATGGCATCCTCAGGGGTAAAAAATTCCGGAGTTAACATAATCCCCCATTCGTATCTCCGGGAGGGGAATACCTCGGGGAATGTGATCGGAAAGTATAAAAAAAGTTCTGAACATTCTGCAAGCCGGAGCGTGAAATGTCAGAAGTTTGAAGAAAGTAGATAAGCTAGAGAACTTTAAAATTGAAATGGGTAGGTTAGCATTAGACATAGTATAGATTATCGAAGTTCGGTGGCCAGAGGCGGGAGATTTTTAGAACAGACACTTTAGGGTAATTCATACAGTATCAGAAGAAGGCAATTCGTGCGTAGGGATAGATATGCGAAAAAAGATATGACAACGAGTAGAAAACTACATACAAAATAACGAAAAAGTACTCATGGTTAGATTAAAATCTAAACCGGTAAATACAGTAATAATACAAGAGTAGGGAAGGAGCGGTAGTAGGTTTATTTGGTTTAGGCACGAGAAATGACAGTGGAAATAGGCTGGTAGAATTTTGCGACAAGAACAATTTAACCATCAGAAACACATTATTTCAACATAATGCTAGAGGACGATACACGTGGAAGATGCCAAGAAGATGAAGATATCAAATAGATTATTCTTGTTAGACAACGGTTTAGGAATCAAGTAAAAGGCTGTAGAAGCTACCCAGAAGCACATATAGACACTGACCACAATATCGTAATTATGAAGCCGCTCTTAAATTTAAAAATTCAAAAAAAAGAAACGGAAAAACGCACTTCTCTGACTTTGAGAAACTAAAAGACAAAGATGTCCACGAAAGATTTGAAAAAAGTAAAATGAATTGCTGAAAGATATCGAGATAATTTCTTATACTAAGGAAGTAGAAACAGAATGGAATGACATTAAATCCAGCTTAGACATGGCGGCCAGAGATATTCTGGGGTTATACACAAAAATGAAAATAAGAAACAATGGATAGCAAAGGATATCCTGAATAATAATAAATAATAATAATAATAATATTATATAATTATATAATTATATAATTATATAATTATAAATGTTATATAATAATAATAATAAAAGAAAGACGAAAATTCAAAAATAGATCAGACGAAACAGAAAAACAGAGATGCAAAGCCATAAAATAGGAAATTATTCGCAAATGCAAGAAAGCTAAAGAACAATGGATTGATGAAAAGTGCAAAGAGGTACAAACCAAGATGGAAATAGGAAAGACAGACTAAACATACAAACTAATTAGAATAAATTCTAGCGATATAAACCCATATAGCAAAAATATAAGGACGCGGGAGGAAACGTCATTATAGAAAATGTTGAAAAAGTGGTTAGATGGCAAGAATATATAGGGAATTTATATACAGGAAAGGAACTAACAGCATTAGAACAGGAATTAGACATTGAAAATGATGGCTTGGGATATCCTATACTTAGAGATGAGTTTGAATTAGCATTAAAGGGTCTGAAAAATGGTAAGGCGCCGGGTACAGATAAGGTGCAAGCAGAAACTCTAAAAGCCGCTGAACAAGCAGTAACAGATTGTCGCTTCCAACTTGTAAGCTATATGTATGAGACAGGCGAAATACCCAAAGATTTCAAACATATAATCATAGTCACTATACTAAAAAGGAGAAGCGCGGGTAGATGTGAAAATTTTCGAACGATAAATCTGACAGCACACGTGTCAAAAATATTAACTAGAATTGTACAAAGACGAATGGAAAGACGAACTGAAAGAATACCAGGAGAAGATCAATTTGGGTTTAGGCGAAACAGGAGCACACAGGAGGATATCTTAGCTCTGAGGGTGATAATGAAGAAAACAATAGAAAAAGGCGAAAGCGTGTACATAGGGTTTGTAGATCTGGAAAAAGCATTCGACAATGTAAAATTGAAGATATGTTTGAAATACTCTAAGGATTGGAATGAGTTTTAGGGATAGACGGATAGTACATAGCTTATACAAAGAGCAAACAACGATAATAGAATTAGAGCAGAATTATAGAAAAATTAATATTATAAAAGGGGTGAGACAGGGGTGAGCCCTATCTCCATTTTTTAATTTGTACATTGATGAGGCAATTAATACTGTCAAATACAGAAAGACATTTAGAGTTGCTATGCAGGGACAGAAGATTGATATGCTTAGGTTTGCAGATGATACAGCGGTATTAGCATCTAGCAAGGCAGAGTTTCAAGCTGCTCTTAATGAAATGCAAACAGTTCTAACGGAGAGATACGGTATGAAAATTAACAAAAATATAATTTAATTACTAGTATGCAAAGCAAGGGAAATCAAAAACAAGAATACAAATAGGTAACGAGAACTTACAAGAGGTTAAGGATTGCTGCTACCTAGGAAGCCAAACAACGCAAGATGGGAATAGCACAAAAGATATGAATCAAAGATTGACACAAGGTCGTGCTACATTTAGGAAGAAGAAGCAACTACTGTGGTCAAAGACCACAAACATAGAAACAAGGAAAGGATTGCTTATAACATATGTGTGGAGCACAGCACTGTACGGCTGTGAAGCCTGTTCAGTAGGAGGACCGGACAAAAAAAGGTAGAAACCTTTGCAATATGGTGCCACAAACATGTGGTGAAGATATCATGGAAAGAGAAAGTTATAAACAAATAGGTACTGGAAATGGTAGGGAAGGAAAGAAATATGTGGAACACAGTAAAAAATAGAAGAGATAGGATGATAGGCCACATACTAATACATGAGGGAATAGTGCGGAATATACTAGAAGCAGAGATAAGAAAAAGAGAGGTAGAGGTAGACCGAGATCAGAATTTCGCACGCAGATAGTGATAGATTCAGACTGTGCAAATTTCAGGGAAATGTGTAGGTTAGTTCAGACTAGGAAACAATGAGGGTTCGCATCTAACTAGTTGCAGGACTGAAAACCTGATGATGATGATGTTGCCGACAATTTTTGTAAAAGTTGGTGAATCCACGAGCGCGTAGATTGTTTTAGGGTTGTGATCAATGATACGAGCTCAAACTTAGAACTGGAAAACGAACCTATTGTAAAGAAACATTCTTTGCAACAACAGGTGTTTATTATTAACTGATTAAATAAGCTTTCTTACTTATAGCTGCAGTGTACTAAGAATGGTTTATTCCATCTAATCACTAACAATACTACCATTTGGAACATTATTTTACTTGGTTGAAATTCGCACAACGCAAGCTACATCCTCAGGCCATTTTTCGGTATCCCTACGCCTCAGAATTTGGTTGCTTTATTATTTATGGATACTGTGAACCATTTGGAACATTATTTTACTTGGTTGAAATTCGCACAATGCAAGCTACATTGTCGGGCCATTTTTTAGTATGCCCACGCCTCAAAATTTGGCTGCTTTATTATTTATGGATACTGTGAACCATTTGGAACATTAGTTTACTTGGTTGAAATTCGCACAACCCAAGCTACATTCTTGGGATAGTTTCGGTATCACTACGCCTCAGAGTTTGGCTGTTTTATTATTTATGGATACTGTGAACCATTTGGAACATTATTTTACTTGGTTGCAATTCGCACAACGGAAGCTACATCCTCGGGCCATTTTTCGGTGTCCCTGCGCCTCAGAATTTGGCTGCTCTATTATTTATGGATACTGTGAACCATTTGGAACATTATTTTACTTGGTTGAAATTTGCACAATGCAAGCTACATCCTCGGGCCATTTTTCGGTATCCCTACGCCTCAGCATTTGGCTGATCTATTACTTATGAATACTGTGTACCATTTGGATCATTATTTTACTTGGCTGAAATTTGCAGAACGCAAGCTACATCCTCCGGATATTTTTGGTATCCCTACGCTTCAGCATTTGGCTGCTCTATTATTTATGCTATGAACCATTTGTAACTTGATTTTGCTTGGTTGAAATGCGCACAATGCAAGCTACATTCTCGAGTAGCAATTTATGAGTGCCCTATGAATGATCATTTAGCGTGTCTTTAGCGACATCATGTTGTATTGGCAGAATTTCACTATAACTACAATAGTTAGGCGCTCCTCAATAGTTATCGTAGTTAAAAGTTATGTTTTTATACATTAGAGTATACTATACTGTAGAGTGTGGCTGGTTCACAATCACTGCTTTTAGAATCGGCCGCTACTTTTGGCTGCAAACACTACTCTTTTGTGGCGGTAAACAATCGACTTGTTTGTGTCACTGTCCTCCCACTATAGGAATCTAAGAAACACTCGATCTGATTGCTTTATCCTTATCATTAAAAAGGTTGTCCTGATATCCGCAATCACCACAATGTTTCCAAGTCGTAAACGTAACAATAGAGACGGAATAAGTTCCAATGGATTTTGTGCTTTTCCCAGACAGGTTAAGCGACGACCTGATTCTAACATTACAATATGCGTCATAGACCGGGCGTGCAGGAGTCGTTTTATTTTCTTTGAAGACGGCGCGATGACGGAGGTAGTGCATTAAACAATATTGGTCAGCGCCTTAAACTACCTCTATAATGTCTACCTTTAACCAGTCTTTAAAGACCTTTTGATATTCCTTCAGTCTATCTGTTGATCGCATTTAATCCACGGCATTCTTGAGTCTATACTCTCTTACTTGTCGGTTGGTGGGTAATTTGGACTTTAGCTCAACCCATGGAAGTTGAAGTGATCCATAGTGTTTCTAAGCCGTTTTTTCATTGGTCGATAATTATTACAAATATTATAGCGGACATTTCGATATTCGAAGGTATTCGTTAGTAGCTCCGTAACCACTTTCAGGTTTCTGAACGCATTCTGGGATGTCAGAATTTAGACTAGAAGTGACGCATGCGTATGAAAGACGATCTAGCGGGTCGACAAGAGTGAAAGCACTTTGGTCTTGATTTTTCAAAATGGTAGGTCGAAAGAGCTTTCACTTGGCTGGTTTTATTAAAGGTAATGTTTTATAAATTAATAATGTAGTTAATATTTAAGGTAATCTGATTACATCTTTGTAATCAGAGCTTTGTTTTGAATGGATGTTGGTGTTTATTGTAAAACCGTTAGTTGGTTAACCATTGAAGGGAATATTTTTATGATTGCCTGTTGCTTTTGTATCTGAATTTGCCATTTGCTTTACTTATCAAGTGTAATCTATACTTTTCTTGTCGATTTACGATTTTATTGAAATTATTTATGTATAAATGAGTGTTATTTGTTTAAACGGCCAAAGACTAATATTTATTTATTCGAAATAATGTTTATTTAGTATTTAATACGGAGTTGTAACTCCAATAGCATTTCACCTGTTACCGAATCAATTAAATGTACCTTTACTGTGATTGTACGAGCAATTTTGGTTATACGATAGTAATTGAATTTAACTATAACAATGTTGTGTATATTTTTTTTGTTTGTAACTATACAATGTCACGATGTTGTTCAATCTTTCAAAAGGTATCTTTTAACCGATGCAATTATAATGAATAATTTTTAACGTTTGCTTACTAGATTTCATGTATATTTCAACTAACCTGCTTTTATATAAACATTTAACGCCTGAATATGGACTTGTATTTTGTGCTATAAAATTTTGATATGTTTTGCTGCCTACATGTTTTATAATGTTTGATATTTGTGATGCATTTGACATTTTTATTTTGTATAATTGTTTTATTTTCAGCATATTAACCACATATTCCACTGCATCTCTCATATCTCGGTTTAAACGCAATTATATAATTTGTTGTTTTGTTTATCCTATTATCTAGCCGATGTTCTTATACAATTAACTAGTATTTAACGTTTGTGATAATTGTTGTGATGTAATTAAATGGAACCTCTGGTATGACCGACCTTCACGTGCCTTTCGCGTTTGCATTTATGACTATATTGGGATAGTCTATTCAATAATAAGCATCTTTTTAACTATGCGCAATCATACCATAAGTTCATTTCAGTAATTCATGTTGTCTTGTCAATGTACTGGTAGTTGTACTCTGGCAAATAATGGGAAGTCGGCTAGCCTTTGTGAAGTATTTTGTAACACGGGCTGAAAACTGTTAATGTATGTATGTGGGCGCGTATGATCGAGCCTTGTTGAATATTACTAACAGCTTATGTCCGTGCAGGAAGGTACATTGGTAGTAAAGGTGTAGGTCATCTTCCTGGTGTCCCCTCTCTTCAACTTTAGCTGGGTAGTATTGGTCTCGTCGACCTCAGTACCTACCAGAAAAGACTAGCTAGTTTACACTAACGTTTCTTCAGTTGTCACGTGAGATTTGCCTGGGTAATAGTTGACATCCCGTTAAATTCAATGTTGGTGATCTGGGTACCTGTATGTTACCCGTCCTTGTCGAAATGTGCCAAATGTAGTTGGAAGTGTGAGGGCAATTTGGGGTTTTTTCTGCCGTGCTCTTTCCCCAATCGCCCAGGTTGAGTACGGCACTGTTTGCTTTGAATTTCAATTTTACTATTTCTTTCATGCGAATGACCTATTCTGTGGTTATTTTTTTGATTAAAAGTCAGTTAGGCAAATACTGTAGTTTTATTTTAAACCTTCCCGCCTTAACGCCATCTTCCCAGTGTGAATTTGGGTTACATTATAACAACACAACGTAGGTGTCGTCAAGCCACTGCCACTAGATATTAGATCATGGAGCTTGGTGTGCCGTCCATAGAGGGCGTTTGGGCAGCCTTCAGGTCGGTTACACTACAAAGTGAAACTTCATACCTTCCGTCCTTATTAATCGACAGCGTGTTATGAAAATGCTGTCTGGCCAACAATTCTCTCTCCTGTATCTGGTGGTCGTGAGGGAATCTGATATTCCAAGTGCTTCTAAATCTCATTCTCGCATTTGAACCGAAATTAATATTGTAATCATATTAGCTACCGCTTCGTAGGATTTGCTTATGAAGTATGTAATGGACCGTTTAATGTCCATCCCAATATGGTTTCGTGAGCCATTAGACCACATTTCAGCTTAACAGCCCTTCGAGTCATTATCTAAAGATAATAGATGCCTCTACTCAGAACATCAATAACGGGACGATCATCGCCGTAATCACTAATCCGCGCTCTCATTTCAGAAAGTTCCTCTTTCCATGGGCCTCATGTTAACCTTGGAACACTTTCATAAATAGTTGCTTGGCCCACAGGCTTAACTGTAACTGAATTTGTGTCATCGATGCTACATACAGGCACTTGGAATCGATTATGATGAACAGCGCCCCCACCGAAAACAACGTGTTGAATTTTTTCTGATCCAAAGGGACTCATTTTTAGCTCATTGGCTGAATTCCTTGTGACATACGTACGTTGCGAGCCTCTGTCAAATACTGCTTGCGTTATTCTCACTTTATTTTACTATTTTACTTTACAAAATGGTCTGGAGTAAAACTTTCTTCAAAGATGGTTGGTAAGTCATGTCGTGCTTTCGTGCTTATTACCACCTATCTCATTGTCTTTGCAAATTACTTTACAAATTTATCGTAGATACCAGTTAAGTTAGTTTTCCTTTCTCACTAGATATCTTAAGCAACTCTGCGACATAAACTTCTACCAGTAATGATTTCCTCCCAAACCTGCGTCGCAATGCTTCAATTGCCTTTTCATAGTTCTCTTTAGACTGTGAGTAAATGTTGACAACTTCTTCGGCTCTATAGCCTTTAGTCATACTTTGTTTGCACGAAATATTGGAACTTATCAATTTTAGTCAAGCTGTCATTCTAGTGAATTTTAGAAAACTAAGCCCAAAATCGAATCCATTCTTTAATCTCACCATCAAATTTTTTTATTTCGATTTTTAGCAGTTTGTACCGTTTCCGACATCCAATTCCGGTTGCCAAAATCTCAACACTACTAGTTAGGGATGGTGGGAGAGGGAGATGCTTGTCAAAGGTCTTTTCTATCATTTTTCTGACTTCAATGACTTTGGTTTTATATTTAGATATATCAGAGTCCGCCCACCATCTGCTTCAGTACTTACTCATCTTGAATTTGAAGAGAGATGTGAGTTTTGTTGACCAGCTCTAGCAATTCCTGTAGGCGTTCTAGATCTGACACCGCTCCCTCATAAATCTTCTTGGTCTCAGCTGCCAACCTGGTGATCTGAGCACGTATTGGAGCTCATCTTTTCTTGATCGCGCCCATTTCGGCGTTCGTTGATGAACTGCAATTATAAAGTTAGTTGCTCAGTCACCGACTACCAAATCACGTCGGGGTCACCACAAAATGTTGGAAATGCTACGGCCCTATCAGGTTATCTAACCACCTTTTTCTTGAACGTGACCTACAGAATTAACTTTGTTACTAATTCCTCTAAACGAGACAAAACAAATCTAAAGTCAGGGTTCGGAAAACATTTTTATTTGACATCTATGAAAAACAGACAGACCTTTTCTTTTTAACTTAATATTGAAAACAAGAAAATTTGGAATGAGCATGGTTGATTAATTAGATTTAAGGTTTCTTTAGGATTTTTTCTTTTAATAATACCTGGCCAGAGTGACGTTAAGAAATTTAAGTTCTTTTAAGAAAGGTATATTATGAATTTTTATTTGATATTAATTTAATTTATTTTAATTTATTTAAGAACTAGATAGACAGACATTTGTAATAGTTATCCAGCTCTCCCAGTGATAAAACTTCATTTAGAAGAAGTATTTTATTTTAAGAAATTTCTTTAAGTATTTTTAAGGTAGTTTCAAGAAAGGTAAATATAAGATAATAAAATTTAAGAAACCTAAGCAAAGAAGACTTAAGCGGAATAACCCTCTCCGTGTAGGAATAATATTAAAAGGAATTGCTGTGATAAACGGTTTGGTGCCCTTCAATTGTGATCAGCAACAAAAACCCTTTTAAGGTAAGTGGTAATGTGACATAGTTTTTGTATTTCAGTCATTTTATATATTATTTTTTATTTCCTTAATATTTTTATTTTGAATATTCTATGTTCTTTTCTAATTGCTCCTGTATGAACCCACTCCCGCACCACTGCAGTTAGCTGACGTACCCTTGCATTATTATAGAGTCCCCGCTCTTTCAGAGAAAGCCAAAATTAATTCACTAACCGCTCATTATACTTGTAACAAAGTTAACCTTCCATATACGGTCAATATCTGTACTCTAGTAATAGAAATACACATCGGCAAATTCCTCTAAGAATTCCTGTTTGATATAATGCATCTATTTCAGATTATTTTGGGTGGTACTATTCTGTAGGTGCTTTTTTGGCGGGGTATATTTAACGGGTTGTCTATTTACCGTTACAATATATACGCATACAAAGAAAACATGCACTCGTGCGTGTGAACGTTTGAACACTAGAAAGTATGCGCACAAGCGAGAACAGACAAACACACGTACACGTATCTATCTGCCAATGTTAGCGTCGTGTGTGTGTGTGTGTGTGCGTGCATATCCATAAGCGTACATGGCAAAAGGTGATGTAAACGCTTGCGCACTTTCATTTATTTTTCCGCACACGTACACATCGTAGACACTCAAATTGTTACAAAGTGCGTGCGTGCGTTCACACTCACACACACACGCGCGCGCGCACACACACACACAGAGTTTCCATGCCGTTTCAACCACTAAATACGCATTTCTTAATAGGTTTACTGCAACAAAGTGGTAAGAAATAACACTATATAGATACAAGTAACTTGCAATATTGAAAAATGGCAAAAACAAAACCCGTACACTCATTAGTTATGTAATAATAAAAAGTATGAATTCACACATACGGAAGAAGATGAATTTCTTAATTGCGCTAATGTATTTAGTTAACTTTGTATTTTAATCACATAAGGTTATTCATTATTTTTATTGGTGATAATTAATAAATAAATATTTTATTTAGTGTTCTGTTTTATATTGACCTAATGCAGGAGCAAACCACTGTATCATATAATGGCAGAATTCACTTAAATTTTATTATTTGTAAAAATGAACTTAATAGTTGTTTAAGCTATCTTTGGCACAAAAGTTAAGTAGATTCTTAAAATGAATCAATTCCCAAAATTCTCTATAAAAAATATATTACGGTGCAACTCCACTACTTGGTTCTCAAGACCTGGAATCTACGCCTCAGCCTCATAACTCCACAGTTACCAAAAATTTAACAATTGTACGTCAGACAAGAATTGTCTGAAACTGTTTAACGTTTTCAAAAACATTATGTTTGCACATTAAACATAACTCATTACAGCAGTTTATAAACGCTGGTGCCTGATTATTGTATACCTGCAATACAAGTTAGGAACCAAATATTGTTGGTTGCTGTTCTAGACCTTTGTCCTATTGTTTGTTTGTCTGTGCAAGCATAAGACAGCGCTGATTATAGAAGTTATGCCAGTCCGACACCTTCTGAGCATTCGATCTCCAGCCCTTGCTTGGTTCACAATGACAGTCCATCAAGGAAAGAACCTGGAGGTAGTTAATAGTTATTTTATCCTTAACAATGGCCAGGTACATCGTTTAGGAAATTCATACCACTTATGCATTATTTTCAGAGCGACTAACTTCTAGTATAGAATATTGATGGTTTTAACAGAATCGTTTATTGTAAGAACATGAACGATTAAGCCATTTGCCGTGGTGTTGCTTTTTCGGTTAGTACATCACCGCAGTGTCTACCTAGTATGGTATTGTTGTGGATTGTTCATCTTTATAATTGGATGCTTCATACACAAAACGATATGGATGGTGTTGCAAATCTTCGTTAGCAAATGAATCGTATGCGAGCTGGTCTACAATATACCTTTTTCTCGCGTTTAAAGTACTTCGAGATGACGGTGATATTTCAATATCCCATTCGTGTTGATTGCGGTGTTAACATATGGCGAACGAACATTAAAAATATTTGTTTTGTTTACATTTCAGCTAACATTGACAAGTATAATAATATGAACGGCTCAAGTTATTGTGGTAGTTATCAATTATTCCCTTTATATTTACTTTTTTTTAGACGGAAACTGCCGTGCTTTTGCAGATAAATAATATTCTATTTCAGATACGCTTATGTTGTATAACATCAGTAGTATAACTGTCGGGTATTTGTGTTATTTTTCGGGTTTCTATACCTCCTCTAATCCAAAGATACAGTGGCGCCTAATAATTTCAAATCATTACCATCTTTTACAGTAAATCACTCCCCGCCCTGCGTGTTGCTCACCACTAAAGTGAAGTTGAGAACTAGACCACATACGTTCATCGTTCATCTCTGGCGGTAGGGACAGCGCAGCTGAATGGCGTTAAATTGTTCAATTGACTCTTTAAATTAATTAAGTTTGAGTTTGGCTAGAAATCTTAACGTTCTGAGTTCAATTCTCGACGAGGACTGCCTGAAAAATTTTTAACTGGCTTTTTCTTAAAAAGAAATTACATCTTTGTTGGGATGAGAGGTTGAACGTAGGTCTCTTAAGTGTGCTGCCCCTCTCGATGAAGTTACCTACATTGTCTGAAATGGCAAGGGTTGGGTTCATTTTAAGTTTCCAGTAAAAAACCTCGTAAAAGATGTAGTACCTTGAGTTGGAGCATGGGAAAATTCAAATTTATGGTATAGACAATAGTCTATAACACAATCAGCTGTTGAACAAATGAATAGATTAAGTCAGTCACTACCCATGTTCACTACGGTGGGTGTGTTTGATTGCTACCTAGGTACTACGGCCCAGATAGCTTAGTAACCCGGTCACGGATGCCTAAAATTGCAAGAGTTGTACTTCAAGCTGTAATAAAGCATTTTTCGTTACTTATGGAAATAAGAAATTTCGTATTATTTACTACGACGCCGCTGCAGAAAGAATAACGACCCCAAATTTGATTTTCCAATGCTCCATAGTTCGTTAGCCAGGAGCAAGTTTTTTGTACATCTCGACAATCAATTGACTTGAGGATTAGTGTCCGTCGCGGCACGTGTTCTAAGCGTTTACTTGCTCAGTCTGCGTAGTTGCAAAGCCATACTACTGACTTAGGCGGTATGGTTCTCAGATCCAGGCTTCCGGCGTCACTTGCGACCGACGCGATGTCTCAATAAGCTTGATCGCCGTCGCAGCTACAGGCTTATGCTTCTACAAGCCACGGCATGGCTCCTAGAAGTCCTCTCACACTTTTTCTTTGAACAATTTGACCTCTGGAATTCGTTTCTTCAGTAAAGCTGTTCGAACCTCTGTCCAAATCGCTGGGAATAGCAAAGCAACGAATGGTAAGCTTCTTTATAAAATCTTGCGCCCACAATCCTTAATACCCAAAGTGTGTCACAAAATTACCGTCAGAAGTGCTGCGTTGTTTTTCAGAAAATATTTTTAACAGATAATTTTTTTTTGCTTTTAACCCAGCATTTTAGGTTGTTCTATCAACAACACGCCTCGTCGTTGAAAGTATTTTTAAAATTCCCGTCCGAGGCCAAAAACCTTTCCCCAAACTACATTTCTTTAGACGAACAAGAAGCTGTGGGATTCGAATTAGCCATAACCGAGTCGGATGGATTTACCGATTGAAAAAAGCTTCACTCGTAGACAAAGTGAAAAAATTTGGTCTACCACCAGAAGGTACCGTAACAGAACTACGTAACGGATTTGTGCGATATCCTAGGAAAGGCCGCCCTGAAGCTAAACTTGGCATTATTCTAGGTATACCTTCCAACATCCGCAGGAAAACCCCGAGGACGACCCTCCACCCCTACCATTTTAGTGCTATACAACGCGTGAACGCTTCTACCTCCAGCCTACACGCTTTTGCAGTGTGTTCGTACGTTGTGCCGTTTATTCATGTTACTGTTACTTATTTTGTTGATTTTAAAATGAAAATCTGATACTAGCTAATGGAAACAAAAATGCACCCCGACTCACCACACTATCCATCATGACTATAAAAAAACTTGCCGCACGTCTACACTTCCAGACTCTAGCAAAGACCAAACCACCTCAGCAATTCCGACCTCCTGTACCGGAGGCGTTAGAGCCGTCGGCAAGGAATCCTACATGCCTTAGGAACCACCAATATCAAAGATTTGATTCCAACTCGACCAGGATGCCTCAAACAGAAAACGAAAGAAGCTTTTCAGCCAGTTAGATTCGAGGAAACCTATTACGAGATAAAAACTCCAGCTCCTAAACCAAAGGCTCTGACTGAGAGAAAGGGGTCATTTTAAAAAGGACCGAAGGCGCTAAAACAAAAGACCCAAATCAAACTCACGCCAGGCAATCTCTACGACAAACGATTTTGTTATCGTTGCTGAATAGAACCCTACAACCGTGGATCTCTTTGTATAAAATAAAATTATCTCGTTTCCAATTTTCTTACTGTGTGTCTATTATCTTTAAGATACTCCCCCCCACCCCCCGCCCGCCAATATGTATAAATGATACGATTCTTTTCCCTAAATATACCTTCTAAATACCGTTTCAAACTCTAGGACTCCATCTCGCCCAGCGACTACTGCCAAGACCAGTTCTTGTGACCGACGCGATGTGTGTGCTTGACACTGCTAGATCCAATGGCTGAGTTGTGAAACCTTACCGGTGACTAACACGGACGAGTTGTCCGATATCATGGCCACTCGCTGCCGCCGTACTCCTGTGCCATGCTGATAATCAATTAGTGTGAAGAATAGTGCTTGTATCCGTCGCGGCACGAAGTCTAAGTGTTTTCTTGACCCGTCTGGGGATTGCTAAGCCATACTAGTGATCGATGTGGTATGGTTCCTCGATCAGTCAAATCGCCACTATACTACCGTCTAGGCTTACCGGCGTCACTTGTGACCAACGCGGTGCCTTGATAGGTCTGACCGCCGTTGCAACTATAGACTTATGTTTATAGATTCCACGGCATAGCTCTTAGTACCACTCGCATTTGTTCCTTGAACGGTTTGGCCTATGGAACTCGCGAGAAAATTGTTAAGTCAATAAATAAAATTTTTTAAAGCATATTCGTGCATTAATTAGCTTTGCGGTTGCTTAGTAGTCGTTAGATCCCGAATATATTTTTGAAGGGCTTCTTAAAAAATAAATCGATAGAATCAATAACTGCTCAAGTGCAAGGTCGCCAACTACAGGAAACAATTGGTTGCTGGTGCCATAGTATCGGTGCATAGATAGCTTTAGAGTCGAACTCCAGTATAAACTGTAAATAACGAATCACACAAGAATCTTATTAGGTGGAGAGGTGCAAGTCATTTGAACGGTTCCGTGAATTAAGTATGTTTATGTGTGACAATCAATAGCAGGTCCTGAGTTCGGTTCTTGGCACGGCCCTCTTGGAAAATTTTAGGCAAGCATTTGTTTGAAAAAACTACGTACCGAAGAGAATGAGAGATTAAGGAGGGCCCCGTCTGTGAGTGCTATGATGAACGGAATTGATCCACGCCTTACTAGAAATAGCAAAAACTACATTAATTTCGAAAATTTTAAATAAAAAAAAAACGTTTCCTGATCAAAATGTAGTACAATTAGCTCCAAAACATAGTTTGTTCGCAGGTGACTACTCGTCCCCAAGGCTCCGTGTTTAATGTACAATACGCCCCACTTGAAAAATGTTAGGTGAGCATTTTGTTAACTGTCCCGTTACTTTAAAAACCCTTTTAGTTCCCGTTTATTTAAATTTACACTTGCTACATTTCTATAAGTTCAAGTCGCGTAAATAGGAAACCAACTTTACTTGTCCTTTATTCAATCCAAAGTCCGCATGCTTATATTTTCTGGTTCCTTATCTATACATGCATACCTTTGAAGTAATCGTAGATATATCATTCATGACTGTTTTTGTTACACCTTGATGTTCTATTCTAAGGTATACTCGTTAAAGTCCCGGCGTAATTGATAAGAGCCACTACGACAGTTGGCAATACATATAATAAACACGTACATAATATTGCACCACGAAATATTACGTCAGATTTATGTTTCAAATTATTGTATCACATACAAAAAATGTTTATTGCGATTATAGGAAAAGATAAAATGTACTCACGTAAACTGTGGAGCTCTTCTCAACATGGTAGCTATTCTGGCGTTAGTTGGGCGTTATTGAGCGTAGGTAGGGCTTCGCCCCCTCGTCGAGCCAGATTAATTTGTCTTCCTTCTGTAGCGGTACGATAAAGGATCAACCAGGTAGGAGGAACGATAATAGGTATAAGGCAGGAACCCTACATATCTAAAAAAGAAGACAAAGGCACACCCCAGATAACCACTCTGTTCGACATTTAGTTCACTAGTCTATGACGTAACGGAAACCACCACTTACTTCCCCACTCCGCGTCTGTGCATTCTCGGGCGCCGACGCAACTATTTAAAGTGACGGAAATGCACGCACAAGTCTTTTAAAATATTGGCGCGAATTCACTTACAAATTTAAACTAAAATTAGAAATGTTTACATAGCCGATTTTCGGCATGTATCATTTTATGAAGTTTGTTGTACGATATAAAATGCGTGCATTTTAGTTTAAGTCGTCGTTGACTTTAAAAACCAATAGTTGTATTTTTCTCCATCGTTTGTTTGTCTTATTTAGCGCCAACAGTTTTAGTGATCTTTCCATAAGCAAGTGTTTGTTTGCTGTTTTGTACATAAAACAACTTTAGGTGAGAAATGACATGATAGCCAGTGTTACCAAACAGTTTTAATCCCACAATAACAGACGGAACATGAAGTAAAAGACAGCGTTTAAAAATGGTGAATCACTACGGTAAGAAATTGATTGTTTTATTTTCATTTACATACATGACATATATTTTATAACAAGGAACAAAGGCGTTATGACTTTCTATCTGTTATAAACTTTTTTAACGGACAACTGCATTGGAGACTAAATCAACCGCAAAATACTATAAGTAAAATGTAGTGCATTAGAGGAAATATTCGGAGATGAAACATATGACAAACTTCAACTTGACCTACTGTGTAAAATCCTCCGAAGCGAATTGGTCTTGAGGTTTTCCTTTTTCTTTTCTATAACCCCCACCCCACCACTCGGGCTCTACGATTAGTTAGTTAGCACGACAATCTTCTTTTCCTTTTTTTGTTGGGGTAATCGGTGCGGACTACGTACATTGCTTTCGTTGCTCTCTTCTTTGTCCACCCGGTATACCGTAACAATTTTTAAAAAAATACGACCTCGTTTGAATAAAAGAATAATCTTAGGGCCAATGTGTGAGTGTTGTCATACACGTCAAAAGTCCCCACCTTGCTCGGCATTGCAAGGGTTTGGTCAACGCGGCACCTTTAAATTTACGATGTAATCCTTAGCATGATATAATTATTTGATTTAGCTTATTTTTTTTTTAAATTCAAACTTTTTTATTGATTGTCCTTTTTATAAGTGTAATCAATTTTAGCCTGTTACAAAATTATTACAAAGCCAACAAACACCGAATACCACTTCAGGTGTACGTGTCCAATAAGATCAGACTTGTGTGGAAATTGAAAGATTGTAGGATTAGGCGTTGGAAAAGAGTGGAGAGAAAAAAGAAAGAGGGGTTAAAGGAGTGAGAGAGGGGAGAGAAAGAGAAAGCGCGCGCGCGTGCGCGAGAGAAAGGGAGAGAAAGAGAGGTGGAGAAAGAGCGAGAGAGAGAGAGAGAGAGAGAAAGAGAGAAAGAGAATGCTAACTATATTAGATTTTAATGCAGTTGTAGGTCAAGGCAGAGAGAGAGAAGTTGCATGATTTAAATGTAAGAAGCGAAAAAGTTGGTAATCTAATAGAGTTCTGTATCAGAAATAAATTAATTGTAGCTAATATAATGTTTAAAAATCACAAACATAGGTTATACAGGTGAAAATGAAGAAGATTGCCAAAGTTATCCATGTACAGTAATAGAAAGTTATTATAATTTACTACTACCAAAATGTGGCTTGAGGGTAAAGAATATAAGAAACAAAAACAATAAAACTTAAATAATAAATTAAATATAGGTAAACTAAATGACATAAAGACATTAAAAAGGGTAGATAGAAAAAAATGTCTCAGGTTACTTAAAACACAGAGAAAACTGGTACTTCCTAAAAGAAATAAAGGATGTGCACATTAAATTTGAAATTAAAAAGTATGTAACTAGCAATACCAAATTTCAGAGAATTTTATGTTTAATAGAAGAACCAAGAAAATTTAAAGTATGCTACGTACCATAACTTAGACGGAAGAAAACGTAAATATACCAGGCTAACAACCAATGCGGTGAGGGGAGGGGTTCTTAGCAACACAAAAATAATACATCGCCAACGATTTTCTATTTATAATAAAAAAACACCAATATGGAAATTTCTATCAAAACAGCAAAACAAAATTAACTAAGGTTGCCATTCAATAAAACAATTCTACTCCATGGACAAACTCAACAACTGTTCCACGAAGCGCGCACCTCGCAGCCAACACGCAACAAATCCAATCAGCACCAAAAGGAACAACGCTGACACTTTCGCATAAGCTGATGGACCAATTAAAAAAATATCAAATTTAGAAACCTTTCCAGCAAGGACCACACCACACGAAGCAACTGCTACAACTCCAATCAGCAAAAAGGAATACTGCCGAGACCCTCGTGCAAGCAGATGCGGCAAGTACAAAAAATAAAAGCATCAAAGTTCGAAACCCCTCCAGCAAGGATTTCTCCAGAACAAACACCAGCGCATCCAATTCTAAACTGGGCCCATCCCTGGGTATGCCAGAAAAGGAAAACAAGCCACACACATGCGTCGGGACACCCATCTTGCCAGCCCCCGGAAGCAAACCGATACAGCATCGCGGCGGCAGTCAGCAACAACCACGCCACTACCGCAACTGCAACGGCGGTCCACATGCAAGAGCAGCCGATCAACATCAAGGAACAATCGAGCCACGTAAAAACCAATTCAGCCTCCAGCCAAAAACCAAAAAATAAGGAAAATCCCACCAACATTAACAACTCAGGAGCGCCCACCGATACACACCAAATCCACCCACCCGACAGAGGAGAAACTTGCATCGCTCCCGGCGCAACAGAACGCGCAGCCCCCACAAGTGCATCAACGCACAAGCTGCAGAATCAAAGTTTAAGGATCTTGACTAATTAATTGTTGCATAAACTTGTCGTTTCAAAACAACTAGAATTACGTTAAAAAATTTTAGAAAGAGTATTTATTATTAATTATGCGGAAGGATTTAACAATAGATATGAAATTTATACGAACGGATAATGAATTAACAAGAGATTTGAGTTAAAAATTATGGTAAAGCGAACTTATTTGAACAGGTACAATATATCTGGTATTGTGGGACAATTTAATACTAGAAAAGGAATTCATGTAAATAAAATAACCAATTATTGCCTAAAATGAACGTAACAAGTGTTACAACTAACGATGATAAAAAAATATACTAAATTTAGGAATAAAAATAGGCAGCCTAACCAGCAATTAGTGCGACTGATATGAATTGTACGATACTAGCGAAAAAATTCAATCCGAGGGTACTAACCTAAGAAAACATCTCGAGCAATAAAAACCAATATACTTGTAAATTACTTGAATCAAGTAAACAAATTTTTTCATCGGTGAAATTATTTTTTGAGAGTTTGTTTATCTCCAAATAGTAATTATAATACAACCTTCTGTTTAATACAATATTTTACTATACTCACTTTTATCCACTACAATATCGTACAAAGTCGCCCAAATTTTTGTTTTTTACATCAAATTAAATTTATATTCTAAACTTACTGGTAAACGTTTTTAAACCTATGTATAAGTTCAGCTAAGCGAAATTTAACTACTGTAAAGTATAAATCGATATGTACTTAATGCGTATGTAAGTTAATCTTTTTCTTAATTTAGAAAATCTGCAAGTTCACTGTTTGGCAACACAAAATATCTTTGATAATATATTTTTAAGTATTAATAAAAATTAATATAAAGAATACAAACTTGTGCAACTTGTAATTACATCGGTCTATAGTGATGAAACCTTTTTGATGTGACGAGGACTTCAAAAACATCCTTGGATATTTTATGTCAGAATGTTCTCATGCTCCGATAAAATTTAACAAATCAACATAGGTGTTCTCTTAAGAAATTTAATCCCTGTTTTATTTTAAACCCCATCACAAATGTTTGCCATTTTCTTGTAAAACTTCAGAATATGGATACTGAAGACATGTTTACACTTTGACGAATTCGGCGGAAGTCTCCAGTAAATCATATTCCGCTGGCAACACAGGCCATGATTTCTTCCACGACAGAAAATGGTCAGAGCAAATAAATACCTTGTATTTAACACTATTCCTACTTTCTACACAAAATTTTAGATCTCCCATAAATGATCGCCAACAAAAATTGCACAATGCGGCAGTCGAATTGTGAGAACTATATCACTTAAGATACACGATTAGTTAATTTGACGTCATGCCATACATTTAGTAGATGAGAAATTAAAAAGAGTTTCAACATGTCTTAATTAACATATTCTTGCAGTAAAGTATTTGTGCGTGTTACCGTCTAATGCTTTAAATGAAAATTTTGAATGTCAAGCGAATAACTTTGTTAACATTCGCAAAAGGAATTAAATGGAAAAGGATACAGAATATTATACATGTACATCTTTTACAAGAAAAAGCGAAATGTTGAAAAACGGAAAAGAACCTCTGGAACTTCAATATTTATTCAAAAAGTATAGGTTGGAAAACTGTCATCAACATTGCAATATTTCTAAAGATTGTGTCAACAAAGCCATCAGTGTCGTTAAGGATGAACAGAACTTTTCCAAATTAAAATTAATCAAAAATTATTTAGTTCCACAAAGAGCAATTTTCGAAATTCAGCGGTTCCTTCCATAGAAAAAAAAACAACAGGTGATATAAATTTTGACAACCACAAAAAATAATTTTCGAAATTCAGCGGTTCCTTCCATAGGAAAAAACCAACAGGTGATATAAATTTTGACAGCGTCATGCAAGACTAATAAAAAACAAAACAAAATTTGTAATAATGACGCCGAACAATCTACAATTGAAAGAGATGAAGCCATTAAGATAACAAGGTATGATTGACAGCTACAAAGGTGTGTTTAAAAACTGATAGAAATCAATCAAACAAGATGAATCTATAAGCATCTTGTAATTTCTGGTATGATGTAGAAGTTTTTTAGTTAGATATATAAACCGTACGATCAGGCGGTCAGTTCAGTTTAAATGTAGATCCGTAAATATTACGAAATAAATTATTGTTTTAATTTTGAAATAAATACACTTAATGTCTATATAAATTGAAATTTAACCTTTAGTGCTTGTATAGTAATAAATTAAGAGTGCACCAGGTGTACGCAGTTGGATTAGTTATAAATATAATGTAATCGTAGTGTAGAAATAGAATGTAGTGTTAATAAACATTGTAGTAATTATCAGCAGTGATCTCTGTGAATACTTTATAGAAGCTCTGTAAATAATTGTAAACAGTCAGCAAATTGAAGTTCGTTAACGATATAAACACGCGTTTATTTATCTTTATGCGTACAACAAACAAAATACAACTTTCTTTAATTATTTTTGTTTACTTAGTAATGGTTAATAACCCGTTTGATGATTAACTTAAAATCGGCGTCAAGTTAGGAACCATCATTGGTAGTACGTGTAATAAATTAAACCCATTTAGTTCTAGGTTTCAAGACCCCTGACATTAAAAATGGTATTTGAAATATCACATACTCTTTTCTAATTTCCTCAATGCAAAGCAAACAAACGACAATCAACAGGTTAATAACACAGCCTACATCAGACATTGCCGATGTACAATTCTAGATTATAAATCTTGATTAATTTATTATAACCCACTGCGTGTATAAAACATCCGGAACTCATAGATCAGCTATCTTCCATTACATATAAATCAAACGCATCCACGCATGATTTGCTTTCAAGAGTGCTCATGCTTCATTATGTTATTACCTTAAATGTAAATCTGATGATGTGGGAAATGTACAACTTCATGTAAATTGCCCACATGTACATGTAGCATTACGGTTTACTCCATTTTTGTTTTATTTTATAGGTATTGAATTTGGTTTTTGTTGATGTATAAACAGAGCATTTATTTTGTTTTCACTGTGTAGGACGAACGTTCGATGTCTATTCTTAAGAATGGTTTAAAGGTTAAGGTAATTATATGTTTCTATGCGCATTATTATAAACCTTAAATGTCATCATCATTATCATCTTCAGTCCTGGAACTGGTTAGACTCGTACCATCATTGTTTCCTATTCTAAACTAACCTACAGATTTCCCTGAAATTTGCAGTCTGCATCTATAACTATCTGATCTAGGTCTACATCTACCTCTTTTTTCCTATCTCTGCTTGTAATATATCTCATACTATTCCCCAAAATGCCTTAGAACGTATTCTGCCCTTCTATTTCTCTTATCTTTTTCCCTAGATATCTTTGTTCCCCTACTATTTCTATAACCTATTTGTTATTATCTTTGTCTGCCCATGCTATCGTCCTCATACATCTGAAGCACAGCATTTCTAAAGGCTGCTACCGTTTTTCTGTCTGCGTTTCAGACTGCCCGTATTTCATAGGCATACTGTGCTGTGCTCCACACATATGCTTTCAACAATTTTCTTCTTGTTCTGTTTGTTGTCTTTCCTCATAGGCGCTGTTCTTTCTTGTTAGATGCAGTTCGGTCAACTTCTATTGTTTCACAATTATATACCCTATTTCTCCGACCTTCAGTGGTTGTGAAGGGAGAGGCGTCGCCTTGGATCAATGTAGTAAGCGTAAGACTACGAATCCCAAGGTCCTGGGTTCAAATCCCGACACGGCTTGAAAAATGGTAGGCGAGCATTTTTCACAAAAATTACGCCCTCGTTCGGATGTGAGGATAAATGGAGGTCCCGTGTGTGTGTTGTCACGCACGTTAAAGATCCCTATCTTGCCTGGAACGGCAAGGATTCGGCAAAATTCTAAATTTCTGGGCAACAAAAAACTCACCTCCTGGCCAATGTAGTACCTTCGGGTGGAGCATTGGAAATGTATATGAACGGTTGTGAAGGGAGGTAAGCAGCCTGTGGCTGCCAAGTTCCCCCAACACTTAACCATTCACCGATTTAATATATTTTCCGATATATCTTTTTGCACAGTCATCATTAGTTGCAGATATTTTGCAACAAACAACTAGTTGTTTATAATAATTATCAGATTTATCTGCGCTTATTTTTTCGTCATTAGGTTTTCCGTCAAAAAAAAGGGTTGGACACGTACCTGCACTTATTTATATTCTGAGCTAACCTACATTGTTCCCTGAAATTCTCACACAGCATGTGAATACAGCTCGTTCCCCTTCTATTGTTTTCTAATTTTATGCCCTATTTCACCGGGATTCAGTGAAGGGGGTTAAGCAACCTGAGGCTACCTGATCCCCCAACACTTAGACATTTGCCGAAGTAATGGTTTTCCAGTAAATTCTTTCACACACTTAACATCATTCGAGAATATTGCCCAACCAATTCTTGTGGTTACTTATAATAATTATCATATATAATATAATAATCATCATGTAGCACAGTTATTTTTTCGTCATTAGTTTATCCATCTTGGGATTGGTTGGATGCGTACCTCTATTGATTTCTATTCTGGGCTATCCTACACATCTGTGTGCAGTAGTCTAACCTAGGTCTTCCATTTTCTTCTCTTTTTTTCCTATCTCTGCTTTTAATATATTCCGCACTATGCCCTCATGCCGTAGTATGTGGCCTATCATCCTATCTTTCCTCCTTTTTACCGTTTTCCACATATTTCTTTCTTCCCCTACCATTTTTAGTACCTCTTCGTTCTTTGATAGCTTCATCATACGTCTGTAGCACCACATTTCAAAGGCTTCTACCTTTTTCTTGTCTGCTTCTCCTACTGTCCAGGCTTCACGGCCGTACAGTGCTGTGCTCCACACATATGTTTTAAGCAATCTTTTCCTTGTTTCTATGTTTGTGGTCTTTGAGCACAGTAGTTGCTTTTTCTTGTTAAACGTAGCACGGCTTTGTGCTAATCTTTGTTTAATATCTTTTGTGCTTTTTCCATCTTGCGTTATTTGGCTTCCTAGGTAGCAGAAATCCTTAACCTCTTGTAAGTTCGTGTAACATACTTGTATTCTTGTTTTGATTTATTTTCCCCACCTTTGCATACTAGAACTTTAGTTTTAGTTTTGTAAATTTTCGTACCATATCTCTCTGTTAAAACCGTTTCCATTTCATTAAGAGTAGCTTCTAACTCTTCCTTGCTAGACGCTAATACCGCTATATCATCTGCAAATCTAAGCATATCAATTTTTGTCCCTGCATAGTAATTCCAAATGTCTTCCTGTATTTGACAGTATTCATTGCCTCTTCTATGTACAAGTTAAAAATCAATGGGGATAGGGCACATCCCTGTCTCACCCCTTTCCTAATGTTTACTTCTCTACGTTCCTGCTCTAATTCTATTACTGCTGTTTGCTCTTTGAATAAACTATGTACTATTCGTCTATCCCTATAACTCATTCCAATCTTTTTGAGTATTTCAAACATTTTTTTCCATTTTACATTGTCGAATGCGTTTTCCAGATCTACAAACCCTATATACACGCTTTCCCCTTTTTATATTATTTTCTCCATTATCACTCTCAGCGCTAAAATAGCCTCCCGTGTTCCCCTGTTTCGCCTAAACCCAAATTGGTCTTTTCGTAGTATTTCTTCTGCCCGTTTTTCCATTCTTCTTTGCACAATTCTAGTTAATATTTATGACACGTGTGCTGTCAAACTTATTGTTCGAAAATTTTCACATCTATCCGCACCTTTCTTTTTTGGTATAGTTACTATGATGCTACGTTTGAAATCTTCGGGTATCTCGCCTGTCTCATACATATAGCTTACAAGTTGGAAGAGACGTTCTGTTATTGCTTGCCCAGCGGCTTTTAGAATTTCTGCTTGCACCTTATCTGTACCTGGCGCCTTGCCATTTTTCAGACTCTTTAATGCTAATTCAAACTCATCTCTAAGTATAGGATATCCCAAGTCATCATTTTCAATGTCTGGTTCCTGTTCTAACGCAGTTAGTTCCTCTCCTGCATATAAATTCCTTATATATTCTTGCCATCTACCCACTTTCTCTACGTTTTCTATGATGACGTTTCCTTGTGCATCCCTTATATTTTTGCTATACGGTTTTATATCCCTAAAATTCAGTCTAATTAATTTGTATGCTTCGTCTGTCTTTCCTATTTCCATCTTCGTCTTTGCACTTTTTATCAATCCATTGTTCTTTAGCTTTCCTGCATTTTCGAATAATTTCCCATTTTATGGCTTTGTATCTTTGTTTCCTGTTTCGTCTGATTTATTTTTTATTTTCGTCTTTCTTCTATTAAATTCAGGATATCCTTTGTTATCCATGGTTTCTTATTTTCTTTTTGTGTCTACCCCAGAATATCTCTGGCCGCCATGTCTAGGCTAGATATAATGTTATTCCATTCTGTTTCTACTTCCTTAGTATCAGATATTTTCCCGATATCCGTGAGCAATTCATTTGACTGTTTTCGAATCTTTTTTGAATATCTTTAACTTTTAGTTTCTCTAAGTCCAAGTGCCTTTTTCCGTTTCTTTTTTTCACATTCTTAAATTTAAGTGCGGCCTTTATAATTACGATGTTGTGGCCAGTATCTATATCTGCTTCTAGATAGCTTCTACAGTCTTTTACTTGATTCCTAAACCGTTGTCTAACAAGAATGTAATCTATTTGATATCTTCCTATATCTCCTGGCATCTTCCACGTACATCGTCCTCTAGCATGATGTTGAAATAATGTGTTTGTGATGTTTATATTGTTCTTGTCGCAAAATTCTACCAGCCTATTCTCCTGTCGCTTTTCGTGCCTAAACCAAATAAACCTACTACCGCTCCTTCCCTAACCTCACCTACCACGACATTACAATCCCCTGTAATTATTAAATTTTCACGTCCTTCTACGTATCTTAATATGTCTTCGATATCTTTGTAGATGACTTCTACCTCTTCGTCACTGTAGCTAGAGGTGGGCATGTATACTTGTATTGTTACTGTGTTTACCGGTTTAGATTCTAATCTAACCATGAGTACTCTTTCGTTCTGTTGTAAGTAATTTTCTACACAGTGTCCTATATTTTTCCGCATAACTATCCCCACACCCAAATTTCCTTCCTCTGCTCCTGTATGAATTACCCTGAATTCTGCACTCCAAAAATCCCCCGCCTCCGGCCACCGAACTTCGCTGATCCCTACTATGTCTAGTGATAACCTATTCATTTCGATTTTTAGGTTCTCTAGCTTACCTACTTGCTTCATACTTCTAACATTCCACGCTCCGACTCGCAGAATGTTCCCGACTCTTATTTTTAACTTTCCGATCGCATCCTCCGAAGTAGTCCCCTTCCGAAGATCCGAATGGGGGACTATTTTAACTCCGGAATCTTTTACCCCCAGAGAATGCCATCATTTTAATATAATTTAGGTACGCTGTGTACTTGGGAGGCAATGTGGTGGTTTCCCGTTGCCTTCCACATCGCGGTAGTGTGTCTTAGACTGCCATACCGACCCCTATGGTCTCTGCCAATCTAAGTACCGAAAGAGCCGCTGCCCTCTTTCGGGGACCTGTCTTAGTCTGGTTCCTCACTAACGACCTTACTACTTTGGTTGGACCTGTAGTTTGGCATTTTAGCTCATTAGAACACGCAAGCCATTTCACCTGTTCTGGTAATTTAGAACTTCGGCAAGGTGCAGATCCATTCGAAATGGACCTTAAATGTCATTATCATAAAATTCAATTAATATAATTTAGGTTATTCATAAGTTGATGTAACCGGGATTGTCTCAGTTTCACACATTGGTCCTGTCGGAGTAGTATGATAGGGCCGGTGTCACCTCAAACTGCGTACACACGCAATATATTAAAAGTCAGTTTCAACTCAAACTGCTTGTATCTCTTGTGATACAGACACTAAAAACAGGGTCGGTTTTACGTCAAAGTACGTTCAAGTTGACAATTTAGAATTAAAATTTTGCAGTATCTTGATTGCTTATATCTGGAGGGGTTAATTTTCTAAAAACCCGTGGATACAATATACGTAAACTTTACAAACTGATAATCAAAATTAATTATAACTCTGCTTATCTTTGGATTACTGCATTTTAGTAAGCTGGATAACTAATGACTATTGTGGGACTACGAATAACAGAGTGACTTTCCCAGATCATATTCTTGATGGAGTTCGTTGCTATTAGCTACAACTTTTGCAGAAACATAAATAAGATACGACAAAGATTTGGTGAAGGAAATCCGGGTAAACACTCCACTACATTATTTTATAAAGCACCCAGACCGGTAGTTTAAGAAAATATCGTCACGTTCAGAATGAATATTCCGGCGCACTTTCCACACTTGTTCAACACAACCGCTTCTATGAAGCGCGTTCTGATTGGTTGAGAAAACAACATGTCGGTTTCACGACCGCGTGAACTGTATAAAAAATTACATAATAGTAGAGGATATTCTCCTTTAGCATGGTAGAGGAATCATAGACCACGTTTATAATTTGTAATCTCTTTAAATTAGTTATACAAAAATTCTCTAACATAATTATTTACCATAACTCATAACTATCGCCCCAAAGTTTGAAATAGTAAAAACAAAGAAAAAGCCCTTGTACAAGAGTTTATATACACGGAACAATTATATTCTAGTAATGTGTTTAGGATCCACCTGATTTTCAAACAGTAGCAATCCTTGCTCTACTAAAAAACGGAATAAGTAGCCACGCGTTCATCAAGTTACTTTATTGTTTACAGCCGCACTAACGACGCAAAATTAGTCGATGAGTATGAGACTTGATACTTAAGCGAACATGTAATTGTCACTGTAAATGCTAAAAACAAAATTAATCTTCTCTTTACATTGGTTATAAATGCATAAAAAAATTTCAAAATCGTTAATGTATTTTGTTAACTCGAAACAAATTAACAATACTGGTTTACTAGCAAAGGCAAAATCGAAATACGTTGCAGCAATAAAAACTTTACATCAAGAAATTACCCGGTAATATTGCATTAACGATAAATAAATTTCTTAATCCTGTCCTATCAAAATACAAAGCTAAAAGGCTGGTTGAGCTCTTTCTATTTACAAAATAATTCATATCCTTAATCATAAATACCAAATGTTCGCACATCAACTAGATTAGTAAATTCGCAAAGATATATTCAAAGAGAAAGTCACAAAACTAATTTATAATTGCAGTATCAATTATATAAGGTAACATATCAAAAATAATTTCAGAGAGAAGGATAAAAACATATTTTATGGGTTGGAGCACCAACTAGATAAGATAAAATCTCAAAGATATTTTCAGAGAAAAAATAAGTAACTAACCACTTATGGTATAGAATATTAATTAGATAACATATGATCTCCAAGATAATTTCAAAGACAAAGATAACAGATAACAATTTATATGGCTCGTAGGTCCTACACGTGGCAGCCCACCGTCCCTCTCTCTCCCTCTGTCTACCTATCTCTCTCTTTCTCTCTCCCTCTCTTTCTCTTTTATATATTGACGTAATAAGGGGATCACAAACGGTCATTGAAACCCAAATTCTACAAATAAAGCCCACCAAAATATAAAAGAAACCGGAACGTTGGTTATTTATGTAATGGATAATTACACCGTGCGTACAGATTTAAGCCGTGCTTGTAAATAATCGCTCTAAGATAAATACAAAGCCATTCGTTTTGCACTCCCGTACACAAAATAAATAAATTTGTGTACAAAAAACACGTTTTAGTTACCGTGAAAGTAAATATTTTCTTTTACAATCGTTAAGAATGCAAATCGTTTGCATGATAAAGTAATTAAAGCTTAAATTAATTGACCAATATGACTTCTACAACATAAATTCAATTTTAAATAAAGAATTCTCTCGAATGTTCGGGATTAAGAAGGGATGCGTCATCTATACTTAGAACTACGTATATAACTCATTAATAAATAAACATTTATTCCAAGAAGCCACGCGGATAATAGAAATATTGTAAAATCTACTAGATAGTATACAACGCCACAATAACTGTATGTGTTAGAGAAGGACGGCGCAGTGCGCGTCATTATGAAATAAATCATGCTGGCGAGGTAATAAACTAAGAAATTCCCAGAAATCTTAAGTCAGGTAGGTGTAATCCATCGACTAGAATCTCGAGAAATCTAGAAAGACTGACGTAGTCAAAATAAATTGTATATAAACCAGAACTTCATTAAAGAGGGCATTCGATTTATTTCAGTAATTCGATTTATTTTGATCGACAACGTAATTTCGCGTTGACTAAGTAATTGTAACGTTGAGTATGACGTTAAAATAAATTAAATAAATTTATTTAACCAGGTAAGGGCAACCCACTCGGTAATTATTATAAATTGAGTTCCTTCGACTTTAAATGAACGTGATTCATATTTATAACATTTCAAACGATAAATAAAGTTAAATATTGTTAGTTTCTTAGTTAAACGAGTAGACAAATTGGATATTATTACCAGAAAGAAATCGCGAACATGAACTATTTACAACAGGCAAATCTTTACTAAACTAAAAATATAACGGAAAATAATAAAGATAAAACAAAAATTATGAAATTTTACCAAGATTATTTAAAGTTGTAGTTTTAAGCTTTCGGAAGGTTTAAATTAACCTCTAAAAGGGCAAAATATTTTTTGATATAACTCAAATTTTAAGGCACGAAATATACTCTGATTTGTAAACGAAAGGTTTTAAATACCATGTGGAAATTTTATGTAGGTTAAGTTTTTATATAAAAGCAAAATATTGGCGAATTGCAGTAAATTTACTCACCTTAACATACACCCTGTATTTTTCTCATACTTAACTAATCAAATCACTGAATTAACTTAAAAACTAGTTGTTAATGAATATTACACAACTTTTAAAATCAACAAAAACAGGAAAACAAGATTCTGACAGTGTTTAAAATTCCACCTGTATCTAAAAATTCAGTGGAGAGAAATTATCGTTAGAACACTTTTAAGTTAACTAGATTGCATGATTTTTTGGTATATTTAGATAAAAATATAGGATGTTTTTAAGATACAACTACATTAGTTAAATTTATTGGTTTAGATAATAAATAAAAATTGAAAATTTTTATTAGACAATTATAAATTTTCCATAAAGCAGCAAACTCTATTTTCCAATTAACTAACAAATTTTTTACTACAACAAAACAGCCACTAGTTTGGGCGCCAAATTATCACGTTCAACCCTCACAATAAACTCCCAGGGAAGTAAATAATTACCTAACATTTACACGGGCGTTATCATCAGGGGCGGTTCTCTTTGCTATTGTCCTGTTGTGGATCGCTGCTCCTGCTCCTGCTGGCAGGGCTTCGCTGACGATGAGGTAGGGATAGGGGTAAACAGGTGGGAACGGAAACTCGCTCACGCCAGCACTACCCGGTAAACGGTACGATAATCGTTGAAAGTCGGTACGGTAATTCTCAAACTAGGCGACGTTCCTCGCCTTAAATGTCTCTCCCCTCCAATCGAGATTAACGTACTTCCGCCCGCGTTCGTGGAAAGATGAACTTCCCCCATACAAAACCTTACGAAAGCGCTTACGATTGCAAAGATAATCATATGAGGTCAAGACCCGTGTGAACGCTAATAATCCCGAGGTTTTACAGAGTCCACAAAAATTACAGTATTTAGCGGGAATTTTTCCGAATTCTAAAGATGTCCCTAACTTTAAATTAATAAATCTAATTTTTAGCTTTACAATAAATCGCAATTTGTGTATGCTTTTGTATAAGTATGTTTAAAGTACTGTACAAGTTGTCTGGTCTGATTATATTGTATAAATTTGTGTTTCGTAGTTATTGAGTTAGATTGTTGTATTGGTTTTCGTTTATTGTTAATTGACATTGCAATGTCATATGTTCAGGTGTCCCTTCATCTACACAATCGCATCTGTTAGTGTTCTTAATGCTCATCTTATACTTGTATGTCAGGTAAGGACCGTGGCTCGTGATAAAGTGGATTAGTTCTTCAAATGAGTAGAAGTTCAGTGGGAGAAGTTGATAGTCTTCCCTTGTCGTGGCATTATTCCATCTTTCTTGCCATAGTTGAACTGTTCGCTCTTTTATTCTTTTCTTTATGGTACATTGTGTGTTCATGATATTATTTACTCTTTCTTGGTTTCCTACTTTGAACCAATATAAGACGAGTCATTCCCTAATCTCTAACTATATCGGCATAATTCCCACTCTTACTGTCAGTGCATTTAGAGATGTGGTATTGTACGCTCCGGTCAGTAGCACAAAATGCATCGTTCCGTTCTGATTATAACGTTTTTCAGTCTAACAAGTGTAAATCTATACGCCCAGACACTTGCAGTATCAGATGGTATTGCTACAAGGACGGCACTTAAGAACATTCTCGTGATATCCTGTTTCGATATTGTGCCAGGCTTGCAATCTTGTTCATTATCAGTTTCGATTTTTCGCATATTTTGGTTATACGTTTTAGCAACAAGTCTTGTTCGTCGATCGTTACTCCTAGGTATACACTTACATCCTTTCTTGATATTCCTACCGTCGGTAGAATGGTTGTTCTTCTCGTGAGTATTGAGTACGTGGTTATTGTTTTTGATACTTTTATTTCATTATCTGTGCAGCAGTTGTATACTTTACATGTGATTTTCCAATGTTCCACCCGAAGGTACTACATTGGCCAGGAAGCGAGTTTTTTTTTACTTGGAAAATTTGGAATTTTGCCGGACCCTTGCTGTTTCAAGCAAGGTAGGGATCTTTAGCGTACGTGACAACACTCACACACAGGACCTCCATTTTACCTCTCATCAGAACGAGTGCGTATTTTTGTGAAAAATGCTCACCTAACATTTTTCAAGTGGACCATGTCAGGATTCGAACCCGGGACCTTGGGTGTAGCAGTTGCATACTTACATGTGATTTTCCGATGCTCCACCCGAAGATACTACATTGGTACTACACTGGAAAATTTGGAATTTTGCTGAACCCTTGCTGTTCCAAGCAAGGTAGAAATCTTTAACGTGGGTGACAACACTCACACACTGGACCCCCATTTTACCTCTCATCCAAACGAGGGTGTATTTTTGTGAAAAATGCTCGCTTAACATTTTGCAAGCGGACCGTGTCGGGGTTCGAACCCGGTACCTTGGGCGTAGTAGTCACACACATACCTTACATGTGATTTTCCAATGCTTCATCCGAAGGTACTACAGTGGCCAGGAAGCGAGTTTTTTTTACCTGGAAATTTGAAATTTTACCGAATCCTTGCTGTTCCAAGCAAGGTAGGGATTTTTAACGTGCCTGACAACACTCACACACGGGAGCTCCATTTTACCTCTCATCAGAACGAGTGCGTTTTTTTGTGAAAAATGCTCACCTAACATTTTTCAAGTGGATCGTGTCGGGATTCGAGCACGGGACCTTGGGCATAGCAGTTGCATACTTACTGTGATTTTCCAATGCTCCACCCAAAGGTACTACATTGGCGAGGAAGCGAGTTTTTTACCTAGAAAATTTGGAATTTTGCCGAGCCCTTGCTGTTCCAGGATCATTAACGTGTGTGACAACACTCACAAACGGGACCTACATTCTACCTCTCATCCGAACGAGAGTGTATTTTTGTGAAAAATGCTCGCCTAACATTTTGCAAGCGGACCGTGTCGGGATTCGAACCCGGTACCTTGGGCGTAGTAGTCACACGCATACCATACATGTGATTTTCCAATGCTCCATCCGAAGGTACTACATTGGCTAGGAAGCGAGTTTTTTTTACTTGGAAATTTGAAATATTGCCGAACCTTTGCCGCTCCAAGCAAGGTAGGAATCTTTAACGTGCGTGACAACACTCACACACGGGACCTCCATTTTACCTCTCATCCAAACGAAGGTGTATTTTTGTGAAAAATGCTTGCCTAACATTTTTCAAGCGGACCGTGTCGGGATTCGAATGCCGTGATCTTGGGCTCAGTTGTCACACACATTCTTTATATGTGATTTTCCAATGCTCCATCCGAAGATACCACATTGGCCAGGAAGCGAGTTTTTTTTACCTGGAAATTTGGAAGTTTGCCGAACCCTTGCTGTTCCGAGCAAGGTAGCGATCTTTAACGTGCGCGACAATACTCACACACGGGACTGCCATTTTACCTCTCATCAGAACGACTACGTACTTTTGTGGAAAATACTCGCCTAACATTTTTTAAGCGGACCGTGTCGGGATTCGAACCCGGGACCCTGGGCGTAGCAAATGCATACTTACATGTGATTTTCCAATGCTCCACCCGAAGGTACTACATTGGCCAGGAAGCGAGTTTTTTTACCTGGAAATTTGGAAGTTTGCCGAACCCTTGCTGTTCCGAGCAAGGTAGCGATCTTTAACGTGCGCGACAATACTCACACACGGGACTGCCATTTTACCTCTCATCAGAACGACTACGTACTTTTGTGAAAAATGCTCGCCTAACATTTTTTAAGCGGACCGTGTCGGGATTCGAACCCGGGACCCTGGGCGTAGCAAATGCATACTTACATGTGATTTTCCAATGCTCCACCCGAAGGTACTACATTGGCCAGGAAGCGAGTTTTTTTACCTGGAAAATTTGGAATTTTGCTGAACCCTTGCTGTTCCGAGCAAGGTAGCGATCTTTAACGTGCGCGACAATACTCACACACGGGACTGCCATTTTCCTCTAATCAGAACGACTACGTACTTTTGTGAAAAATGCTCGCCTAACATTTTTCAAGCGGACCGTATCGGGATTCGAACCCGGGATAATAGCTAGCGCAGGCATACAAACTTCATTATTTTAGCTTTTTATCTTTTCCAGGTGCGTTAATCTGGCCCCTCACAATGTCTAATTCTGCTCAAAATGCTAGCGCAGCTTAACTATACCTAGCGCAACCTAGCGCACCCCTTAGCAAAGCTAGCGCAGTAAAAGTGCCGTATTTAGAGACCTAAATCTGTTGGAAGGGCTATATTAACGTTAGCCCCCCCATGTTGGAAATACTAGGTTAGAGTGCTAACGCAGATTACTTAGACCTAGCGCACCCGAAATAATAGCCAGCGCAGGCATACAAACTTCATTATTTTAGCTTTTTATCTGGTGGGACTAAGTTAACGTTAGCCCCTCCATGCTGGAGGAACTAAATCATACTACTGACGTAAATTACATAGGGCTAGCGCAACCTAGCACACTCCAAGAGATAGCTAGCGCAAGCACAGAATTCCATTTTGTAAATCTGAATACATTTATTGGAAAAGAAAAATTCAATCAAAGAGAATTACATTATGTACGGAATTTCCAAGTTAACAAGTATTCTTAAAACACTAATTTCACTAATATAGCCATTATGATCCGCTATAGTGTGTTAAACGAACAGAATCAGTAAACAAAATAAATGGGTAAGTACGTTAACCTGCTTCCCTCCACAATGTCTGATTGTGCTCAAAATGCTAGCGCAGCCTAATTATACCTAGCGCAACATAGCGCACTCCGTACCAATGCTACTGCAGCAAAATTACCGCTGGATTAACGTTTCCCGCTGCATGTTAAAAGTACTTACTTATAATGCTAGCGGAGGTTACCTAGAGCTAGCGCAACCTAGCCCATGCATAGGCATAGAAGCTGCAATATGGTTGTTTTTTTTTTGGTGGAATAAACGTATATCCATCCGTGGTGTGTCAATCTTTACGCTGCGAATCAAGTTTCTTTCACGTTTCTAAAGCCCATCAAATTATTTTGTTTACTGATTCTGTTCGTTTAACACACAATAGCGGAAGATAATGGCTATATTAGAGAAACTAGTGTTTTAAGAATACCTATTAATAGGGATGGACTCGGGCCGGGCTTTTAATAAGCCCGGCCCGGCGCGCCGCAGAAAGATAACCGGCCCGGCCCGAAATGAAAATTGACGGCCGGCCCGAAATTTCAAGCCGGCCCGACTTTATTCAGCGAATGAGAAGATATTTTTTCTGTTGTGTTCAACAAGTAACTATCACTCTTTTGTTTAATTTCAGAGTATAATGATTTTGAATTTCAATCAAGATACTTGTGGAACATATCGTAGTATATCATTTGATTTTTGATTCTGTTACGTACCTAGACATAGCCGGAAGAAAAGTAAGTACCAGGCTAACTATTAAACGCGGAGAGTGGGATGATTCGCCTACATACCAAAAAGAAACAAAAAACACATTGCCCACGATGATTTACAAATAAAAATAAATAACGGATTCTGTACAAACAAGCAGGAGCAATAAATTAAGCGTTACTATTTGAAAACAAACAGTTAGGTGATATGAACAATTTAGTACATTAGATACGAAGTGCGCATCTCGTATTTACACAAAATAAAATTAATCAGTAGTAAATAAACCTGCGAGAGCTTTTGTCAAGCATTTTTAAAGTTTCACCTAATACTTTTTGTAAAATAACTAATTAGTAGGAAAGAATTAACGTGTGGGAGCTTTTGTCAGATATCCTTTAAATCGTACATAGTACCTTTTGTAAAATAAACTAATCAGTACAAAGGAGTTAGCGTGTGTCTGTCCAATACTTTTAACACAGGTACATCACACATGTAGAGCGATAATATCGATTAGCAGCAACGAACAATAGTTCTACAAAGTGATGTTTCTTGTCACATAACTACACCAAACGTTGATACGGAATATCCCATTGACACACACAAAAGGAAATGAGTTGCATACCTGTAGATGTTTGGATACTTAGCTTGAAAACCGTCGGGGGTGAGTCAATACAGAAACGCCGTGGAATTCAGGATCCATTCACCCTGCCATCGTAACTACAGCAACGATCTACGGACAAAAGCAGTTGGTCTATAGAAAGGAAGAACTTATTTGGCCTCCAGCTAAAAAAAGCAATCCACGCAAGACACCTCCTAGTTGTCAAACAGAAAATAAACAGACGTGCATTGCCTTTGAAATACGGTGACGAATAATGTAGAAAATATGTCGACGCACAAGTTGTAGAAGCAAATTTAACAATGGTTCAAATAACACGAATTTGAACTGCAAATCCTCGCTTATCGAAGCGCGATTAAAACTGGAAAACCCGGGTTTTGTCGGATAGTGTGCGACCTTATTTCAACAAGTCTTTACATTGAAAAAATAGAGAAAACCATTATAGGCGGTCGTAATGTATACCAAGATAACGGGTACCTGAAACAGGATATAACTATTTAGTTGTTGCATAAACTTGTCGTTTCAAAGCAACTAGATTTAAGTTGAGGAATTTATTCCAGAGCGTGTTTATTATTATTATGTTGAAGGACTTAACAGTAGAAACAGAATTTATTGGAGCGGGTATTGAATTAATAAGGAGAAAATAGGGTAATTAATTTATGCTGAAAATAAACGTAACAATTCTTTAAAAATCCTAGAAATAGGTAACAAAGGTACAAAATGTTTAGCAATTTTCAATGTTTATGAAGTTGTACGCTTAACGCACCTTATAACTTTTATAATAAATTTGCGTCCGCTTTATTTTGTCGTTCCTACTTCAAAGAATTTTACTAAAATTACCTACTTGAAATTAGAGAGTTGTTGCAAACTCATTCTAAGCACACTTTATTAAAAGAATCTTCAAATAAAGTATCCTTTTTTAAAAGTTTGCATCCAATCTAAAGGAATGTTAGTGCAAGTGTTTTTTCCCTTACTCTTTATTCTGACATATATGTTTAGTATTCTATATCTATAGGTTATGTTTTAAAAATAAATAAAGAATTAATCTCTTTTGTGATAAGGTGACCTATAATACATGTTTAACTATATTGGAAAAAATCAAAGAAATTGTATTCACACAAAGATGAACCTTTTTTATTATTTGAGTCTTTTATTTCCCACTGATTCGATAACATTTGTATGTGTTGTCAAAGTGTTTTCACGGAATACTTTTTAAGTTTACTTCAAGACACTGTTTTTACTCCTTTCCAAGCATATAGCATATCTGTTTTCAAAAGGATTTTTACAGTTTACTTCTAGGAAAAGCATTACAAAACAGCTTCCTCGTATTTAGAGCGTTGACGCTTTGTATCTTTTTTGTGTTATAAACTTGGACATTATATTTCTAAATTTAATTACGGAAACAACACTACAAAAAACCATTTATTTCGCTATATTTATACACAAAGCAGACAATTAGATGTAAGTTTGTACGTTAAGCATTTGGCATATGTCAAAATTAAGGCGCCTTAAATAAAAGCATTCCCTGCCTATATTTAAATTAAATAAAGGTGTCCTGTATTTTAATAAAGTACAAACATTAAAGGCGTAATTGCGCATGTGTAAATGTCAAATAAGGGAAAACTTTATTAAAAAATTGGTAAAATGAACTTTGCAATAACTCTCTAGTATATTAGGCGGTAGACATAAATTGATAATATCGACGTTCACCGCATGATTGAGATTTGGAGTATATACATATACATAATATAAATCGTGCAAACTTTTGAATTATGAATAAATCACCTAGTTTGATGTTCCTGGGCATCTTTAACTTGCCTAAAGTACAACATGAGGAACATTAAATAGGACTAGAAAAAATATTTGGTATAAGAAGTGAGTTATAATATCACGTCTCCTTTACACTAAACAAGAAGAAAAACTGATTATTAATGGGTTCATGAAGACACTACGTAAAAATATAATTAAGAACGTTTACTTACTCAATGTGAGATAGAATGAAGGGACGATGGAGTATCTACTGTCTACTCGTGCGTTTTTCGGCCCGAAAAGTTCGGACCGGCCCGAGTCGTTTGGCCCGGCCCGGCCCGGGCCCGGCCCGAATAAAGTAGCCAACGGCCCGGCCCGGATTCGAGCCCGAAATCGGGCCGGATTCGGGCGGGGCCGGCCCGAAAGCCCGAGCCCGAGTCCATCCCTACCTATTAACTTGAAAATTTCACAAATAATGTAATTAATTGCCTTTTATTAAATTTCCCTCTTCCAAAACGGAATTCTCGTTTGCGCAGGTGTATTAGACCTAGATTAGCAAAAAAAATTTTGAAAGCGAGTTGCTTGCAAACAGCCGTAACTAATTGGTGAAAGCCCTCAGAAACAAGTAACTGTAACAGAGTTTCTGTGTTTGTGCTAGCTATCTCTTGGGGTGCGCTAAGTTGCGCAAGTCCTATGTAATCTGCGCCAGCAGTATGATTTAGTTCCTCCAGCATGGAGGGGCTAAGGTTAACTTAGTTCCACCACATAAAATGCTAAAATAATGAAGTTTGTATGCCTGCGCTAGCTATTATTTCGGGTGCGCTAGGTCTAAGTAATCTGCGCTAGCACTCTATCTAAGTATTTCCAACATCGGGGGCTAACGTTAATTTAACCCACCCCCCCAACCTATTTAGTTTTCTAAATACTACAATTTTTCTGCGCTAGCTTTGCTAAGGGGTGCGCTAGGTTGCGCTAGGTATAATTAAGCGGCGCTAGCATTTTGAGCACAATTAGACATGGGGGGGGCAGGTTAACGCACCTAAAGAGATAAAAAGCTAAAATAATGAAGTTTGTATGCCTGCGCTAGCTATTATTTCGGGTGCGTTAGGTTCCGCTACATGTGATTTTTTTCCACTGCTCTACCCGAAGATACTACATTGGCCAGGAGGCGAGTTTTTTTACCTGGAAAATTTGGAATTTTGCCGAACCATCGCTGTTCCAAGCAAGGTAGGGATCTTTAACGTGCATGACAACACTCACACACGGGACCTCCATTTTACCTCTCATCCGAACGAGGGTGTATTTTTGTGAAAAATGCTCGCCTAACATTTTTCAAACGGACCGTGTCAGGATTCGAACCCGGGACCTGGGGCGCAGTAGTCACACACATACCACTACGCCACGGAGCTGCCTAAACCGATTTAGTCCTCTAAATACAGCAATTTTGCTGCGCTAGCTTTGCTAAGGGGTGCGCTAAGTATAATTAAGCTGCGCTTGTGGGGGGAGGTTAACGCACCTCCTTTCTCAACGTAAATTGGTTCTCATTTAATTCTATTCCTTTCCGATGTTCTGAGTTCTTTTACACAGTAGTTTTTCTTGTATCTTTGCCATAGTGTCTAATTGGTATACGGGGCCATATGATTCTGAGTGTGTTAGATCTTTAACCAAGCCTTTTACTATGATTATTACCTCGGCCTGTTTCCACCCATTTGGTATTGTCTTTTCGTCTAAGGGGTTAACATACTGACTAATTTTGGCGCCATTGTCATTATTACTTCTGACTGGATGCCATCGAACCGAGGTGATTTCTGGTTTTTCACGCCTAGTATCGTCTCTAGGACATTTGGTTCAAAGAATTCTTTTGTTACAGCATCTGTCAGATACAATCATACAATATTTAACATGCACTAAAGAACTTTAAGTCAATTCACTTATTGCTTTATTGCTTATATGACAATATGCGGCATCATACAGCAGCGGCTCCGTGGCGTAGTGGTATGTGTGTGATTACTACGCCCAAGGTCTCGGGTTCGAATCCCCACACGGTCCGCTTAAAAAATGTTAGGCGAGCATTTTTCACAAAAATTCACCCTCATTCGGATGAGAAGTAAAATGGAGGTCCCGTGTGTGAGTGTTGTCACGCACGTTAAAGATCCCTACCTTGCTTGGAACAGCAAGGGTTCGGCAAAATTCCAAATTTCCCAGGTAAAAAAACTCGCTTCCTGGTCAATGTAGTACCTTCGGGTGGAGCATATAAAATTATTTACTCTTAAGATACGTTGAATGAAAATGTTTTGATCTGCAGCCTTATACTGGGACTAGATTTGTATTCTGTTTGATTTTTGCAATCAAATCACGTGCTACATATTTATATGCTAATGGCAAAACGACCAGGAAACAGATTTATAATTATAACATAGAAACTAGTTTGCAATCACGATTTTTACTCAAATTTATGTCGTACAAAGGCAGAGTTACCCTCGAGAGCTATAACGCACCTTGTACTGCAATTCAAACTACAAACATAATTACGCTCTCTCTAGTGTAATCGACCAAACAAAAAATTGCATAAAAATGGCGGTGACAATAGCACTCACTGGGTGAACATATCTCAATTGGATATGGATGGAGAGTAACGTGCAGAAAATTACAGCGCCGGATAAAAAGAGATTTAATACCAAGATTATACGATTATGACCACTGTGTGTAATGCGTGTCTCGAAGTGCATCCTGTGGATGAAATAATGCAATTTCTCTGTTCATTATGATAGTTTTTATTACCTTACATAACACGTCGCTGTAATTGTTTTTTTGCAGAAAATTGCTTGAGCAAGCAAATGCAGTTTATAAGGAAAGCATGTAATTTGGATTTAATTTGGTGTAAAATGTGTGGAGAGGAATTATCTATCAACGAGTTTAAGCTGAATACTTTGATGTATCTTATGTAAAGATCAAAATTTGACATGCATCTTTGTTAAATAAAATACTAATAATTATGATAATAATAATAATTATAATAATTCATTCAATGTTACTACCAAGCAACCCACTGCAAAACCAACCTTACAAATTACAGATCGCTACTACACAAAGCATTCACAAACAGACACCCTAAACTACAACTCATCACAGAACAAAGACTCTCAGACCAAGTACGAGTAATAACCAGAAACAATAGAATACCACAACCAGAACTAGATCGCATAAAAGAACAAATACAAGAAAAATACAAAACAACAACCAAACAGAAACATATACCAAATACAAAATAGGAAACGAAACATAAGAACATGCAGAAACACATTACCCAGAATAAAAAACAAAGAAATACACAACAGCAACACGAAATAACACACGGTACAAACAAAGAAATCACAGAAACAGGAAGAAAATTTGAATTGACATACATAGAATTCAAAGACATCAAACCGTTCATACACAAATACCAGATAACCCAAATATAAATACAACAATTGCATACATTAACACAATCATAAGAAACAAAATACAAAACGACATAACTATGGAAAAACTACAACAGCTAATCCGCATAAAATAAAAACAGTCAACAGACAACAAACAAAATAAACAAGCAGTACCGCCGTGGCAACACACAATACAAACAAAAATACTAAAACTGAGAAAAGACAAAGGACAATTAACACAATACATAAAAGAAAAAAATATCAGAAATAAAACGAAAAGTAATAGGAGAAATGACGAAAGAAAAATCAATAGAACAACTAGACGAAAAGAAGCAAAAACTACAAGAATTAGTCAAAAGACTAAGAAAATACCAAAAAAGTAATAACACAAAAGAACAAAACATAACATTTATCCAAAATCAAAAGAAATTCTATCAAACTATAGACAAAAACAAAATCACAATAAACTACCCACAAAACACAACAGACACCGAATACTTTTGAATTAGTGTATGATCCATCACAACACAACACAACCAGCACGCACAAAGGATCCAAACAGAAACAAACCAAAACAACACAATAAAATAAATGCAAGAAATAACCATCACACAAAGAAATTAGCCAAACTATTAACAAATCACACAACTGGAAAGCATCTGGCAACAACAAAAAGCGAACTTCTGGCTAAAAGAATTTACCAAGATACATGCACACCTAGTAAAATTATTTAACAAATATATCACACGATCACATAACAACATCACATACATTAACAGAAGGAATAACGTGTCTCAAACCAAAGGATGTAAAAGACACAGAAAACCCATCAAAATATCGCCCAACCATAATAACACAAAAACTAGTAACACATGCAACACAAAACAACATAATACACGAAGAACAAAAGGGATGCAACAAAGAGAATGTAAAGAGCAGTTGATTATAGACAGAAATAATACACAAGCTAAAATTTAAAAAAAAACATTACACAATGCATACATTCGCTACCAGAAAGCATACGACAGCATGCATACCACACTTATGACTAATACATATACAACAAATATACTAAGCAAACGTAACACTAATAAAATTCCTAGATACAATAATAAAAAACTGGAACAACACTAATCATAAAAACAAATACAGGTAACGTAAAAATGAAACCAATAGAAATCAGAAGAGGCATATACCAAGGGAACTCCCTAAGTGCATTCTGGTTCTGCCTAGCACTAAACCCACTCTCGAGCACGCTAAACAACATATAATACGTATACAACATCACAGGTACACATCCATACAAAATAACTCATCTTCTATTATGGACGACCTCAAACTAATAGCATCAACCAACTCATAACGCAACCTTCTACTTAAAATAACCGAAACGTACAACAATGACATTATAGGCAAATGAATGAAAACCAGTATAATAAATTGCAAACTAACAAAACTAGAAAACTGCACACTAAATAATAACAACGATCACATACAAACAATGGACACCACAGATACATACGCATATCCAGGATACAAGCAAAAACAACAAATAGTACACTCACAAATGATAGGGAAATTGAAACAGAAATATAAACAAGAACTCACAAAAATACTCAAAGCAGAGCTTACAGCAAGAAACAAAACAATAGCAATAAACACATATGCAGTACTCATGCTAACCTACTATTTCGGCATAATGGAGAAATACTGATCCAGATGCACTCAACACACACGATCACAATGGCACAAATACAGAATTCCCCACATTCACTCAGCTATAGATTCACTCAATAGAAAAGTTGGAGGAAGAGAATTCCTAGATACGAGAAACATGTGCATCAACAAATAGATAATTTAAGAAACTACTTCATAAAAAGAGCAGAAACGAGGAACATACACAAAGCGATGTTACGCGCAAACACACTAGTCACACTACTACAACTTAACAACAGTACTCTCAACCCCGTAGAGAAATCACCACATCACACAAAAAGCAAGAAAACTGGAAGAAAGAACACTATACAAGAAGCCTCCACACTACCTTACACAACCACATATTAACCAAGGAGCATCAAACACACGGTTCAAGAAAAACAACATGTTCAGTGAATCAGAGGGATTCATGATAGCGATACAAGACCAGACGATCAACACTAATATAGTAAACACATCATCAAAGACCCCAACACAACAACAGACAAATGTAGACTATGTAAACAACAAATAGAAATTACATTACAAGCGGATGTCCGATACTAGCAAACACAGAATACATCAAACGCAAAAATCATACACCAAGAACTAGCTGTACAACATAAACTAGCAAAAGAACATACACCGACATACAAATACACACCACATACTTGAAAATACTGGAACAAAAGCATAATAACCGACAAAGCAACACCACACAACAAACCGATCATTACACTCATCCACAATCAAAAGAAATCACACAACTAATAAAAATATCTATGCCAAACACACACAATATACAGAAGAAGACTGGAAAAAAAATAAAAAAATACATACAACTAGCTGAAGAAATCAAAAATATGTGGCACCAAGATAAAGTAGAAATAATATCGATCATATTATCAAGAACAGGAGTCATACCAAATAACCTACACCAAAACATTCAAAAACTACAACTACATACAAACACATTTACAAATATCAATCATACTGGACACATGTACAATTACTAGAAAATTCCTAAATGTATAATATAACTTATAGATAGAAAGAAAGCACGTTTGACAACAGTCCACCTGCTTATATACTAATACCAGATAAAATATCTGAGAAGATAGAACAAATAATAATAGTATCTCAAGGACCTGTTACCTCTCAAACAGGTACGGGCATGGCAAACCCAACGAATCCAAGCTCAGTTGTCCGCTCTCGTTCTCTTATTTCCATCAATTCATCAACACTTAACCTAGAAAATCAACCCTTTCCTCTACTTTTCTTCATCCCTCCTCCTCCCTCAAAAAGCAAAAACTTCAAGCCAATCTGTAAAGCAATCCGTCGCGAAAACTGAATGGCACCGGAAGGCGGCTCCGTGGCGTAGTTGGTATGCGTGTGACTACTATGTCGACGGTCAAGGGATAGAATAAAGAAAAATGTTAGACGAGCATTTTTCACACAAATACGCCCTCGTTCGGATGAGGAGTAAAATGGAGGTCCCGTGTGTGAGTGTTGTACGCACGTTAAAGATGCCTACCTCGCTTGGAACAGCATGGGTTTGGCAAAATTCAAAATTTTTCAGCTAAAAAAAATTTGCAGTGTCCTTGCGTAAAGGAAAGAAAGCAGAAATTTAGTAAAGTAATCAACCACTACAAATATGTAGGAACAATCTTTAATAGAACGGGAAAAGGACCTACGATATCACAGGAAATGAATTTAAATTAGACGATTATTAATTTTAAGAAGGTTTCATCAAGTTGCACACAGAAAACAAAAGTTAAGGAAGAATTATGTAATTTTCTCTTTGAAAATTTCAAAACTTATTGGAAATTAATGGTGTGCCCATAGAATGAAGAACAAAATAATAACACAACCAAGTTTAAAGCACGATGCTATAATTAGTTCCGATAGCCCAAGTAAAGGGTCTGCCACTATCAGAGTACTCAAGGAGAGGAAACGAAGAAAGGAAAACTAAAAATCACACGCCACAAAGGTCACGATTGCCGTAGAAAATTCGCGTCTAGGCAAAAGTATAACGAAATGACAACTCCAAATGGAAGTGTGTTTGCGGGACATGCTACTCGCAACCACACTATCATAGGCGTCTAGACAGAAACTAAAAGATTCAGATGAAATTAATCGACAATACCTTTCTGCTATCAAGTATTAAACTGCAAAGCAGATTTATCAGGTTATTAATCATAACTCTACAAAATATTTACGCACAAATGTTCAGAACTAAAAGCTATATCAGAGCGAAGACATTCAAGCGGTCAACTTCTAACGCGAGTGCACTACGGTAAGCAAACACGAGGTAATTGAAAAGAATTTTGAAAATTTGTAGAGGCTAATTTGTACGTAGACATTAAATTGGTTAAATGTATACCATTGATAAATTTAAGTTGTACCTTTTCTTAGCTACACGCTTGTTGGCCAAAATAAAGGAAGATTTTAGTATTTTTCTCTGTTATTAATTACTATGATAATCATGTTTGATAAAGTAGGTTAGATGAACAAGATCTGGAGTTCTTTTATTAGTGTTTATAGTAAACTAGTAAGGAGGTAAGAAAAGTGTAAATCGAAGCTCCATCAACTTTAAACAGCAGTGAAAACCGCTAACAGTTTCTGGGACTTCCCAACTTTCGGGAGTTTCCTTCAGGTGGGTTGACGCTCAAAGGCTGTTCTTAGACAAAGAGAGACCTTTTAATGTCGCTGTAAAAGTATTTAATACAATTGTTATAATTTGTATACCCCTAGAAGTGATTTGATTTTATAGAACCCACACAACTGAAAGCTAGTCAGTGCATTAATTAACAGATACGTCACCTCGTCTCCGGTAGAGTAAAATTATTTCAGTTACTTAGCGTCAATTGACTAGGTACCAAACTACGAATAATAAACGGGTAACAAAAGAATATTTTTGCCAGAAGTTGACTACATAAAGGAGAAAATACAACAGATACTTAGAGAACACAATCATATATAACACATACCAAATAATAAATAGTTATTATAACTAAAATACAATTAAACATAAAAACACAAAGCTGAAAAGGAAAGACAAGTGTCACTTAACAATCATATATTATGCTATATTATTATTGTAGCGGACTACTATTAACGCGTTTCACCAATTTAAAACAAGTAATAATAAAAGTCTTTATTATTCATTATTCACAAGCGTAATTAACAGTACATGCTTTATTTATAGATGTTTTCAGTCCAATTAACAATTAAGCATTATCACACTAATGAATTTAGAAGCACTAATATCTTCTTAAACTAAATTCTTAACCATAGGTCTATTTACAACACTAACACTACTATAATTTATTTACTACACTTTTGTCTATTTATGTATTCTACAAGCTGGCGGTACAATATACACGTTCACATAACAAAAATTTATATTTACTCTTGGACTTCCAAAAGCGTAACTAATTAACTTTACACGATATAATTATATTCGACATTTAGATATAGACTAACTCTATACTTCATCAGCGGTCTTATATATACCCTGAATTAAATAGATGATTTATACTCCAGTACATGCTAGAAAGTTCGAGGCCTCTGTGTTTGACGGGTAGCCTAATAGCAGCTCGTAACATTATTTTACTTAAATTTACTTTATAGTGAAATATGTAATTAGGGTTTTACCTGTTTATTTCAGACGAATAAATAAATAATTCCATAAAAAAAATAAATAACACAAAAACAAAACAAAACTGACAGAACTCGAAAAATATTTAAACTAGAATACATAAAATATGAAAATATAAGCTACTAGACAACGCAAACGAAAATACAACAAGAACAACTATAAACACAACTACAGGTAACAATTTTCAATTACCACATAATTATGTTTTAATAAGTTTGGATGTTACTTCACCTTTTACAAATAATCCTAAAGAACTGGTTCTTGATAATATAAATAATATTTGGAACAATATTAAACAAAATTGTAAATTTTCAAATGAAATGTTTTTAGAAACGATAGAATGTTTTTTCATTAACTTTATTTTTCTTTCGATAATGAATTTTATATACAAATCTTTGAATGTCCAATGGGATCCAACCTTAGTCCCGTTATAGCACAAATTGTTATGGATTGGTTATTGGATATTGCTATACTAAAATTGCCATGTCAACTTCCATTTAAAAAAAAGTTTGTAGACGATTTGGTAACAGCTGTTCCGTATGACGAAAAAAATGAAACCTTAAACGTTTTTAATTAATATAACAATTGAAGTGCAGTAGGGTAAATATGTACATGGGGCAAATTCGCACTAGCCCCTTATTTATTCGAATATACGTTGAATTTTAGCAACTGTAAGGTAGAAATCTTTCTTTGGTCAATGATCAACATAGGTGGCCGGCATTGTATTTTGTGATTACCCCGTTTAACTCGTTCAAGAAAGCTCATGGTTTTTCCAGGTGCGTCATAAAACATTTAAGCAATAGTTTACAAGTCTATGTGTTTATCTTCGATAGGCACAAAGTATAGTAAGTTAAGTTTCCTTTATTGTAATAAAATGTTCTTTTATAATTTTTGATGAAATAATAGCCTACCCTAATTGAAGAAATATTTGAGCACGTGGCAAATTCGGACTGTTTATCGGGGTAAAACCGCAATATAGTACGAATTTACCCAATATTACATTTTAATTATTACTTACTCAACTGTTTCATTAAATCCCCTTCTTGATAAGCATTTAATTTTGAATTTTTCAAACTGATGATACTTTTGCAACCCCACGATGGTCCGAAATTATGTAAAGAAAACAACGCTGCACTATATAGAGGAAATCATTGGCTGAAGCATTGGCAGAAATTAAAACTGGTCGAATGACTGTTTATAGTGCTAGTAAGCACTATAAAATATCAAAAAATACAGTTAGTGACAGAATCCGAGGAAAAAGTGGACAAAAAATGCATCCCGTGAAAATAAAAAAAGTCTTAACCTTGGAAAAATATGGATTTGGATTGTCAAGAAAAAAAATGTTGTTGCTTGTTGGTCAGTTTGTCAAAAAAAATAACTTGAAAACTCCCTTTAAAGAATGAGTACCCGGAGAAGATTTGTAGATCTAAAAAAAGCATTAGACATTGTATAATGGAAGAATGTTCGAAATACTCAAAAGGATTGGAATGAGTTTTAGGGAAGATGGATAGTACATAGCTTATACAAAAACGAACAAGGGTAATAGAATTAGAGCAGGAACGAAGAGGTGAGACAGGGATGTGCCTTATCCCAATTAATTTTTAATTTGTACATCGAATACTGTCAAATGCAGGAAGACATCTGGAATTATTATGCAGAGACAAAAGATTAATATGGTTAGATGTGTAGATGATATAGCGGTGTTAGCATCTAGCAAGGAAGAGTTAGAAGCGGCTTTTAATGAAATGTAAACAGTTCTAACAAAAAGATATGGCATGAAAATTAACAAAAATAAAAATAAGGTACTAGTATGCAAAAAGGGAAAATAAATTAGAAACTACAATACAAATAGGTACCGAGAACTTACAACAGGTTAAGGATTTCTGTTACCTAGTAAGGCAAATAACGCAAAATGGGAAAAGTGCAAAAAATATAAAACAAAAATTAGCTCAAGGTCGTGCTACATTTAACAAGAAGAAACAACTACTGTGTTCAAGGACAATAAACATAGAAACAAGAAAAACATTGCTTTAAACATATGTGTGGAGCACAGCACTGTACGTCTGTGAAACCTGGATATTAGGAGAAGCGGACAGGTAAAAGATTGAAGCCTTTGAAATGTGGTGCTACAGACGTATGATGAAAATATCGAAGGAATAAAGAGGTATTAGAAATAGTAGGGTAGAAAGAGACATGTGGAAAATAGTAAAAAATAGGATAGATATGATGATAGATTACATACTAAGGCATGAGGGAATAGTGCGGAATGTATTAGAAGCAGAAATAGAAAAAAAAGAAAGTAGAGATAGACCTAGGTCAAACTATTGCACACAGATAGTGAAAGTTGTAGTCTGTGGGAATTTCAGGGAAATGGACACCAATCTGCACCAATCAGTAAATCTACTGGAGGAGGGTGACCACAATCATGTCACAAACGTATGTGTTTGGCAAGTGGCCAGTTATGTTTAGCAAAACTAAACAACTAACTGTTGTTTCAAAATTGTTTGCATTAGAGTTAAGACTAAGATTATGATTTAATTGATTAATTTCAAAATGGAAATGTTTGTGTTGCGTTTTGACAATTGTAAAATGTCACAAAGACGTTGAGATATGAAGTTCGATAGGTTTGCGTTGTCTAAAAGAGCTCTGCAGTCGTGTGGGGTGCCAAAAACGTCAAGAACTAGACAACTGCAGTGGAAAGTAAAATTTGTAACTTTGCAGAAGTATTAACGGTCAAACTAACAGGTGCAATTGACGTTGCAGAAACAGGTTGCTGATTAGCGGCAGTAGTACTTGTTCTGTGAAGTATTTTGTGCAGAAGTAGACCGCGTATTTTTAAAATTATTTCAAAATATAAAAGGGTGGTGGAATTTTACACATTTACGACACCCTGTAGATTTGCAATTTTTTGTTAAATGACCAGCGGAGTTTATGCATAGCCGTAAACGTTTAGTCGTATTTAATTTGTTCAAGTCAGTGAGTTTTGTAAATTCTGTGCAAAAGTAAATTGTGTGATTGTCTCTATATTAAGAGCATGCTTTTGCAGAAGTTGTAACAAAGGACTTAGAAGCCTTGTTTATACGCTGTGGTGCAACCGGCTGCTGCGATTTCGTTTCAACATTGACATGTAAAGATTCAAGAATTCAACATCTTTCTTTTAAGAAGTCGGTTAAATTGTATACCTCAGGTAAGTCATCGGTCTTGTTTTCCGCTTTTCAAGCGTGGCGCAAGTTACATATCCCCCAAATTGATATATGTGTATATTTAAACGAAACTATTAAGTCTTAAGAAATAGATTGTTACATTGTATAATTGAAGGATACATGATAAAAAGTTAATGAAAGTTAATTAATCAGACGTGAGAAAGGAAGCAACTACTTTGTATTCCAGACGTAACATAATACTGCAGGTGCAGGTCACAATAGACTATAAGAAACCAATTGTTAGAATTAAGGTTATTAAAAAGTAATACATTGTATTGTATCAAGAAAGCAGACATGAGATTTTCCACAAGTGATGTAAGGTAGGGATAGCATAAATACCCCGAGGAGCCCATAATGACCAGTCAGTCTTAGAACTTCATAACTTTAGCATTGTTGGCTGTTCAAGCTACTCATCATAATTTTTGATTATTAATTATCGATTTATTAACTTCAATTCTTTTTCAGTTACTTAATTTTTAGTGAATATAAACGTCAAAGTTATATCAAAAATAAATTATTTTTGTAATTAAACAATTAAAAAGAAAATGCACTTGATAAGAGTGTTTTTTGGAAATAAAGACTTTTAAAAAGAAGCTCCTAAAGGCCCAAAACCTATCTCGCGTAGCGTTATCAAATTTACCAGTAATTATGTATATAGTCAAATCATTCCAATGTTCAGTGTGGCGTTTGAGAACACTTAAAACGCGTATGTGCTTTTGTGTACCGTCTAAAAGTATTTACAAGCCTTCATGTGACTCTTTCGTGACGGATGGTAAATTAAAAATTGCTTTGCTCTGATTAGTGACCAACAACTGTTTGTTTTCAAAGCGTTCTTGAATTAATTTCCAAGTCATTAAATAATTAGAACTAGATACTTCTAAAGATTTAATTGTATCTACAGCAATTTCGACCAATTGCAGACGCAAATAATGAAATTTGGTGACGTTAGAAATGCTCGTATTTGAGTGAATGATTGACACAAAACTGTCTTTAAAAAATAACCATTGATCAAAAGACCCGTCAAAAGTTGGTAGAACTAATTTTGGTAAATGAAAGTTTGTGGAATTTTGACCACTTTAATCACTGTGAAAATTGCTTGTTGGAGAAGCAGCTGCTGTAATTTTAAAGAAATTGTTTTTAAATTTCTCTCGCTGTGGAGCGTGTAAAGTAACATAATTCGATTCACATTGTTCGTCTACATTTTCAATAAGTAATTGAACCGCATTGAATTCATCTAAAAGTACGTCAGTTCAATTTAAACGGTCTTGTAATTCACGTAAATCATAATCTGCATTTAAAAAAAAAACACCGATAAAGCATGTAGTGATTTATAAAATTCAGTAACGCTTTACAGGTTTGAAATGCGAAGTAAATACAAGCTTACATAAAAGTATTACAAGATATTTAAAAGGAAGTCACATAAATTTCATGAAGTGTTTGGTGTGTTTTTGTATACAAATCAGTTGTAATGTAAAAGGGTGTAAACATCGTCCTTGTGTAGAATAAAACAGCAAGCAGGTAAGTACAATAAAGAGGTGGTGGGATTCCAACAGCAACTCTCGCGGAATCAACATCTACCTACCTTCGCCTCAGGGCAAAACAAGCTGAGTAGCGGAACGGTGACAATTAGAGGAAGTTTTCCAGGCACCATGGAATAGTGACTCAAGCGAAATCGTTGGGGATGCACATCCGTCAGTCCTGTTCAACAAGCTACCTGACGATGGAGCGGCTTGTTGCGAATAGCCATCCTGTCGGTCGAAAACCACAGGCCGGGAGATTCATGATTTGGATATCGTATAGCTGGAGAGCAACCAAGAGGAAGATCCGGGAAGCTACTCACCCTATCAACCACCTGTAACAGCACAGCAGACAACACGGAGCACTAGGTGGGAAAACAAGCACCTAGAACACACGCACGATAAATAACTATACACACAAGACAGTAAAAACCACATAGTTAACGCTGATTACAACACGCGCCTATGAGGGCCAAGATCAACCAAGTTCGTACAATGAAGAGTAGAAAGCAACCATCAATCCAAAACAGGTAGCTTAACCCCTATAAAATTGTGGTAGATGTATAACAATAATTTATCACTGGTTTTTAATTAAAAGATGCGAGCTATGAAGGACCAAGTTTTATGTTATGACTAAAGTGCAATTTTTGAGAATTTCATTATCATTATCATTAAAATTACTGCGGCTTATGAAATGTAAAAAAACATTCTTTGCATAGCGCAACATTACATTTTATGCAAATCATATTGCTTCATTTTTCTTTTTTCTTGTGCTAGGGTGAGCGCATCTTCTGTATGTTTTTACTTTGTCCGGGATATGATCACCTACATTTGATAACCGTAAAGTATTTTCAATCGTATGAATTCCATTGGGGTTATTTCTCTTTCTTGCTCTTCCTTTGCCAGGGGCATAACCAATATGTTTTCTACTTGAAAAATTACTTACAAGTTTATTTACCAGTAGAGATCGAAAGTTTAGATGACTTATAGGTTTGTTTTTTTGTACACATTGTCATTTTGTACAAAATATAACTATTTACAACACACACTTCAAATAGATCATAAAAAATTTTGATCCACCACCTACGAGATTTTTGATTTACACAATAAAAAGAAATGTACTGATCGAAAACATCTACTCTACCATGTATATGTTGTATGTGCTGATCATTTCAGGGCAACTGACAGTTTGAGGAACGCCTTTATTATTTTTTCGGAAAACAGGAACAGTTTCGGATGCATTATGCATAGAAGACACAACTGACACAGATTTTGTTCCATGATCTTTCCATTTTGCCACAGATATATCACTTGCTTGTGCAAAATCAAGTTGCCCTTTTACAAATTCATTGTCCTTTTTTATGCAGTCACTGGGATATTGCTTGCGGGTTTGCCTTATTGTTCCACATGCAAATATATTATCTTGTAAAAGATGGTCAATAAGGGGTATGCTACTAAAAAAATTATCAAAATAAAAAATAATTTTTTTCCAAGATGTAACAACCTTTTCGCTTAAACCCATTGATGAATTATCTTCACTTTTGCCTGTGTAAATATTAAAATCTGCACAACAGCATGCTCACACTTTGAATCCACGTTTGTATGGTTTCATGGAAAGATATTTTTCATAGTAGAACGTCCCTTGAAACCAATCATGGACTCGTCAATAGAAATGTTTCGTGACGAGCAATACAATTCCATAAATTTTCTTTTCAAATGGTCAATCACAGGGCGCAATTTATATAATTTATCAAAGTTATCTGACCCTACTTTAAGCAAATTCCTATTGTCATTGATATGCAAGTGTCTCGATAATTTCAAAAATCTTTTCAGTGGCATTATTTTGAAAATGCCTTCTGTATGAAAATTTTAATCCTCCGACCAGTAAAGCTTCATTGAAGGAAGTTCATAGAATCCCATTAACAAGATTATTCCCAAACATGCTTTGAGTTCAATCAACGTAAGACCCAATTCATAGTCCTGGTTATCTTTTAGTTGCTTAGCGTACAAATTACTTTGATCAACTATATGTTGCAAAAATGTGTCAGACAAGAACATATGCAAAATAGATATTGAACTATTTGTATTTACATTTATTGTAGGGACTACATTTTCCACAAACATAGCATGACTGTATTTGTTAGGTACGTTACAATTTTTAGACCTAATGTATGTAGCCAACTCTACAACTTTTTTTTGTGATTTTATTTTTATTTTTAATACAGAATTTGTCTTGTATATCGTACTCACACGTGCTTCATTGAAAAAAGGTAATTTTCGTTTTTTGGCAGACATTGTAACTGTTTTGTCAGTCACATTATCGTCTGAGTCCTCAGCACAGTCAGTATTGTTATCAAGGTTCGACGCCATTGAGCACTCAGTGTCTACTAAATTTGGATACGAAAAATTTTTTGATGACCAAGGCCGCAGAACAATTGACTTTTCTGAATGTGGAAAAGTTTGAGCCTCGTTATCGACAGCTTCTGAATCTGCCTCAAAATTTGAGTTTACCGCCATTTCATTACTAATTGAATTCAGATCAACATTTTCAGCTTCAAAAAGCAATTCAGCTGTTGACAGTGGTCTCTTTGAAAGGGGGCGGCTCCGTGGCGTAGTGGTATGTGTGTGACTACTACGCCCTAGGTCCCGGGTTCGAATCCCGACACGGTCCGCTTGAAAAATGTTAGGCGAGCATTCTTCGCAAAAATACACCCTCGTTCGGATGAGAGGTAAAATGGAGGTCCCGTGTGTGTGTTGTCACGCACGTTAAAGATCCCTACCTTGCTTGGAACAGCTAGGATTCGGCAAAATTCAAAATTTTCCAGGTAAAAAAAACTCGCTTCCTGGCCAATGTAGTACCTTCGGGTAGAGCATTGGAAAATCACATGTAATGTAGGGGTCTCTTTGAAAGGGCGTCGCCGTGGATCAATGTAGTAAGCGTAAGACTACGGATCCCAAGGTCCTGGGTTCGAATCCCGACACGGCCGACTGCTTGAAAAATGGCAGGTGAGCATTTTTCACAAAAATTACGCACTCGTTCGGATGAGAGGTTAAATGGAGGTCCCGTGTGTGTGTGTGTTGTCACGCACGTTAAAGATCCCTACCTTGCCTGGAACGGCAAGGGTTCGGCAAAATTCTAAATTTCCAGGCAACAAAAAACTCGCATCCTGGCAAATGTAGTACCTTCGGGTGGAGCATTGGAAAATCACATGTAAGGTCTCTTTGAAGACGGGTTTGTATCCCGACACGGTCCGCTTGAAAAATGTTAGGCGAGCATTTTTCACAAAAATACACCCTCGTTCGGATGAGAAGTAAAATGGAGGTCCCGTGCGTGAGTGTTGTCAGGCACGTTAAAGATCCCTACCTTGCTTGGAACAGCAAGGATTCGGCAAAATTCCAAATTTTTCAGATAAAAAAAATTGCTTCTTGACCAGTGTAGTACCTTCGGGTGGAGCATTGTAAAATCACATGTAAGGTCTCTTTGAAGAGGCGTCGCCGTGGATCAATGTAGTAAGCGTAAGACTACGGATCCAAAGGTCCTTGGTTCGAATTTCGACACGGCCGACTGCTTGAAAAATGGCAGGTGAGCATTTGTCACAAAAATTACACCCTCGTTCGGTTGAACGGTTAAATGGAGGTCTCGTGTGTGAGTGTTGTCACGCACGTTAAAGATCCTTGCTTGTAACAGTAAGGTTTCGGCAAAATTACAAATACTCCAGGTAAAAAAAACTCGCTTCCTGGCCAATGTAGTACCTTCGGGTGGAGCATTGAGAAATCACATGTAAGGTACCTTTGAGGAGGCGGTCCCGTTGCGTAGTTGGTATGCGTGTAACTACTACTGAAATGGAAGTCCCGTGTGTGAGTGTTGTCATCCAAGGCAAAGATCCCTATCTTGCTTGGAATAGCAAGGGATCGACAAAATTCAAAATTTTCCAGAAAACCTCCGCAGTGCTGGAGCATTGGAAAATCATATGTAATGTAGGGGTCTCTTTGAAAGGGCGTCGCCGTGGATCAATGTAGTAAGCGTAAGACTACGGATCCCAAGGTCCTGGGTTCGAATCGACACGGCCGACTGCTTGAAATGGCAGGTGAGCATTTTTACAATAATTACGCACTTCGTTCGGATGAGAGGTTAAATGGAGGTCCCGTGTGTGTGTGTTGTCACGCACGTTAAAGATCCCTACCTTGCCTTGGAACGGCAAGGGTTCGACAAAATTCTAAATTTTCCAGGCAACAAAAACTCGCTTCCTGGCCAATGTAGTATTTTCGGGTGGAGCATTGGAAAATCACATGTAAGGTCTCTTTGAAGGACGCACAAGATCCTGTACGTATCCCGACACGGTCCGCTTGAAAGATGTTAGGCGAGCATTTTTCACAAAAATACACCCTCGTTCGGATGAGAAGTTAAAATGGAGGTCCCGTGCGTGAGTGTTGTCAGGCACGTTAAAGATCCCTACCTTGCTTGGAACAGCAAGGATTCGGCAAAATTCCAAATTTTTCAGATAAAAAATTGCTTCTTGACCAGTGTAGTACCTTCGGGTGTAAAAGTTTAGTTATAGCAGAGCTTGAAAATCACATGTAAGGCTCTTTGAAGAGGCGTGCTTGGTCAATATAACGTAACTACGGATCCAAGGTCTTGGTTGAATTTCGAAGGCGATGTTGAAAGGCAGTAGCATTTTCACAAAATTACGACCCTCGTTCGGTTGAAGGTTAAATGGAGGATCTCGTGTGTGAGTGTTGTCACGCACGTTAAAGGATGCCTTGCTTGAACAGTAAGGTTTCGGCAAAATTCAAATTCCAGGTAAAAAACTCGCTTCCTGGCCAATGTAGTACCTTCGGGTGGAGCATTGAGAAATCACATGTAAGGTACCTTTGAGGAGGCGGTCCCGTTGCGTAGTTGGTATGCGTGTAACTACTACTGAAATGGAAGTCCGTGTGTGAGTGTTGTCATCCAAGGCAAAGATCCCTATCTTGCTTGGAATAGCAAGGGATCGACAAAATTCAAAATTTTCCACCTCCGAGTGGAGCATTGGAAAATCATATGTAAGGCTTCTTTGAGGTTTCAAATCCCGACACGGTCTGCATAAAAGTGTTAAGCGAGCATTTTTTACAATAATACGCCTTCGTTCGAATGAGAGGTAAAATGGAGTTCCCGTGTGTGAGTGTTGTCACGCACGTTAAAGATCCCTACCTTGCTTGGAATAGCAAGGGTTCGACAAAATTCAAAATTTTCCGGGTAAAAAACTCACTTCCTGGCCAATGTAGTATTTTCGAGTAGAGCATTGGAAAATCACATGTAAGGTCTCTTTAAGGACGCACAAGATCCCCTGTACGTATCCCGACACGATCCGCTTGAAAGTGTAAGGCAAGCATTTTTCACAAAAATACACCCTCGTTCGGATGAGAGTTAAAATGGGGGTCCGGTGTGTGAGTGTTGTCACGCACGTTAAAGATCCCTATCTTGCTTGAAACAGCTAGGGCTCGGCAAAATTAAGAATTTTTCATGTAAAAAGAACTTGCTTCCTGGCCAATGTAGTGCCTTCGAGTGGAGCTTTGGAAAATCACATGTAAGGCCTTTTAGAGGTTTCGAATTCCGACACGGCCCACATAAAAAATTTTAGGCGAGCATTTTTCACAAAAATTACGACCTCGTTCGGATGAGATGTAAAATGGGGATCCTGTGTGTGAGTGTTGTCACGCACGTTACAGAACCATGCCTTGCTTGGAACAGCAAGGTTTCGGCAAAATTTCAAATTTTCCAGGTAAAAAAAACTCGCTTCCTGGCCAATGTAGTACCTTCGGGTGGAGCATTGAGAAATCACATGTAAGGTACCTTTGAGGAGGCGGTCCCGTTGCGTAGTTGGTATGCGTGTAACTACTACTGAAATGGAAGTCCCGTGTGTGAGTGTTGTCATCCAAGGCAAAGATCCCTATCTTGCTTGGAATAGCAAGGGATCGACAAAATTCAAAATTTTCCACCTCCGAGTGGAGCATTGGAAAATCATATGTAAGGCTTCTTTGAGGTTTCAAATCCCGACACGGTCTGCATAAAAGTGTTAAGCGAGCATTTTTTACAATAATACGCCTTCGTTCGAATGAGAGGTAAAATGGAGTTCCCGTGTGTGAGTGTTGTCACGCACGTTAAAGATCCCTACCTTGCTTGGAATAGCAAGGGTTCGACAAAATTCAAAATTTTCCGGGTAAAAAACTCACTTCCTGGCCAATGTAGTATTTTCGAGTAGAGCATTGGAAAATCACATGTAAGGTCTCTTTAAGGACGCACAAGATCCCTGTACGTATCCCGACACGATCCGCTTGAAAGTGTAAGGCAAGCATTTTTCACAAAAATACACCCTCGTTCGGATGAGAGTTAAAATGGGGGTCCGGTGTGTGAGTGTTGTCACGCACGTTAAAGATCCCTATCTTGCTTGAAACAGCTAGGGCTCGGCAAAATTAAGAATTTTTCATGTAAAAAGAACTTGCTTCCTGGCCAATGTAGTGCCTTCGAGTGGAGCTTTGGAAAATCACATGTAAGGCCTTTTAGAGGTTTCGAATTCCGACACGGCCCACATAAAAAATTTTAGGCGAGCATTTTTCACAAAAATTACGACCTCGTTCGGATGAGATGTAAAATGGGGATCCTGTGTGTGAGTGTTGTCACGCACGTTACAGAACCATGCCTTGCTTGGAACAGCAAGGTTTCGGCAAAATTTCAAATTTTCCAGGTAAAAAAGTCTCGTTTCCTAGCCAATGTAGTACCTTCGGGTAGAGCATTGGAGAATCAGATGTAGGGTCTCTTTGAGGTAGGTTCCAGGTTCGAATTCCGACATGGTCCGCTTGAAAAATTAGGCGAGAATTTTTCACAAAAATACACTTTCGTTCGGATGAGAGGTAAATGGAGGTCCCGTGTGTGAGTGTTATCACGCACGTTAAAGATCCCTACCTTGCTTGGAACAGCAAGCGTTCGGCAAAACTCCAAATTATCCAGGTAAAAAACCCGCTTCCTGGCCAATGTAGTACCTTTGGGTTGAGAATTGGAAAATCACTTGTAAGGTCTCTTTGAGGAATCCTTCGAGCACATTGTAAGTACTATAAGTAATAAATATATTTAATATACAAGCACGGCTATGCAACAAAATAAGTCACACCTAATTACACCACCGAGACGGGTGACAACAATTGGAAAATTATACAAATCAAAATCATGTACACAACCACATATCTACTTTTTTTAAATATAGGCAATTGGGCCAAAATTAGGATTAAGATTTAGGTAATCTGTATTGGTGGTGATTGTTAAAACGCATGATTTTCAGGCTTGTAAATATAGGTTAAATGAAAATCTTGCCGTTGCCTTTCTTTATTTATTTGTTTATGTTAGATTAGAAGAAGTCTATGTGAACATGGTTTCAGCAGTTTGTAGAGTCAGACATAATAATCCTTTAGTCGTTTCAAAGATTGCTCACCATCTATTTAAGGCCCAAACACGAAAGTGTTTATCATTTGACTGACAGTTCAAAGACCATTTTCCGGGTAGGTTGAACGTATTAACGTTGTACACACCTGAAGAAGTTTCTTTGTTATTATTGAACTAACCCCTCGCCACTGTAGTTAGCTGGCATAATCGTCTGTTACCTTTCAAGGTAAAGTAAATTGAAAAGGCACCAGCGCCAAATAAGCACGTAACCGAAGTTTAACTCTATTTTGGCCCTATACAACAATATCCCATTTCGAATGGACCTGCACCTTGCCGAAGTTCTAAATTACTAGAACAGGTGAAATGGCTTGCGTGTTCTAATGAGCTAAAGAGCCAAACTACAGGTCCAACCAAAGTAGTAGTGTCGTTAGTGAGGAACCAGACTAAGACAGGTCCCCAAAAGAGGACAGCGGCTCTTTCGGTACTTAGATTGACAGAGACTATAGGGGTCGGTATGGCAGTCTAAGACACACTACTGCGATGTGGAAGGCAACGGGAAACCACCACATTATCTCCCAAGTACACAGCGTACCTAAATTATAATAAAATGATGGCATTCTCTGGGGTAAAAGATTCCGGAGTTAAAATAGTCCTCCAGTCGGATATCCGGCAGGGAACTACTTCGTAGGATGCAATCGGAAAGTTAAAAATAAGAGTCGGGAACACTCTGCGAGTCGGAGCGTGGAACGTTAGAAGTATGAAGCAAGTAGGTAAGCTAGAGAACCTAAAAATCGAAATGAATAGGTTATCACTAGACATAGTAGGGATCAGCGAAGTTCGGTGGCCAAAGGCGAGGGATTTTTGAAGTGGAGACTTCAGGGTATTTCATACAGGAGCAGAGGAAGGAAATTTGGGTGTGGGGATAGTTATGCGGAACAAGATAGGATACTGTGTAGAAAATTACTTACAAAAGAACGAAAGAGTACTCATGGTTAGATTAGAATGTAAACCGGTAAACACAGTAATAATACAAGTATACATGCCCACCTCTAGCTACAGTGACGAAGAGGTAGAAGCCATCTACAAAGATATCGAAGACATATTAAGATACGTAAAAGGACATAAAAATTTAATAATTACGGGGGATTTTAATGCCGTGGTAGGTGAGGGTAGGGAAGGAGCGGTAGTAGGTTTATTTGGTTTAGGCACGAGAAACGACAGGGGAAATAGGCTGGTAAAATTTTGTAACAAGAACAATTTAATCATCACAAACACATTATTTCCACATCATGCTAGAAGACGATATACGTGGAAGATGCCAGGAGATATAGGAAGATATCAAATAGATTACATTCTTGTTAGATAACGGTTTAGAAATCAAGTAAAAGACTGTAGAAGCTACCCAGAAGCAGATATAGATACTGACCACAACATCGTAATTATGAAGGTCGCACTCAAATTTAAGAATGTGAAAAAAAGAAACGGAGAAAGACACTTGGACTTAGAGAAACTAAAAGATAAAGATATTCAAGAAAGATTCGAAAAGAAGTCAAATGAATTGCTCAAAATATCGGGAAAATATCTGATACTAAGGAAGTAGAAACAGAATGGAATTACATTAAATCCAGCCTAGACATGGCAGCCAGAGATATTCTGAGGTATACACATAAACAAAATAAGAAACCATGGATAATAAAAGATATCCTAAATTTAATAGAAGAAAGACGAAAATACAAAAATAAATCAGACGAAACAGGAAAACAGAGATACAAAGCCATAAAATGGGAAATTGTTCGAAAATGCAGAAAAGCTAAAGAACAATGGATTGATAAAAAGTGCAAAGAGGTACAAACGAAGATGGAAATAGGAAAGACAGACGAAGCATACAAATTAATTAGAATGAATTTTAGGGATATAAAACCGTATAGCAAAAATATAATGGACGCGCAAGGAAACGTCATCATCGAAAACGTAGAGAAAGTGGGTAGATGGCAAAAATATATAGGGAATTTATATGCAGGAGATGAACTAACTACATTAGAACAGGAATCAGACATTGAAAATGATGACTTGGGATATCCTATACTTAGAGATGAGTTTGAATTAGCATTAAAGAGTTTGAAAAATGGCAAGGCGCCAGGTACAGATAAGGTGCAAGCAGAAATTCTAAAAGCAGCTGGAGAAGCAATAACAGAACGTCTCTTCCAACTTGATGAGACAGGCGAGATACCCAAAGATTTCAAACGTAGCATCATAGTAACTATACCAAAAAAGAAAGGTAGCCGATAGATGTGAAAATTTTCGAACAATAAGTTTGACAGCACACGTGTCAAAAATATTAAATAGAATTGTGCAAAGACGAATGGAAAAACGGGCGTAAGAAATATTAGGAAAAGAACAATTTGGGTTTAGGCGAAACAGGGGAACACGGGAGGCTATTTTAGCTCTGAGAGTGATAATAGAGAAAACAATCGAAAAAGGGGAAAGCGTGTTTGTAGATCTGGAAAAAACATTCGACAATGTAAAATGTTTGAAATACTCAAAGAGATTGGAATGAGTTATAGGGATAGACAAATAGTACATAGCTTATACAAAGAACAAACAGGAATAATAGAATTAGAGCAGGAACGTAGAGAAGTAAACATTAGGAAAGGGGTGAGACAGAGATGTGCCCTAGCCCCATTAATTTTTAACTAGTACAGTGAAGAGGCAATGAATACTGTCAAATGCAGGAAGACATTTGGAATTACTATGCAGGGACAAAAAATTGATATGCTTAGATTTGCAGATGATATAGCGGTATTAGCGTCTAGCAAGGAAGAGTTAGAAGCTGCTCTTAATGAAATGGAAACGGTTCTAACAGAGAGATACGGTATGAAAATTAACAAAACTAAAACTAAAATTCTAGTATGCAAAGGTGGGGGAAATAAATCAAAAACCAGAATAGAAGTATGTAACACGAACTTGCAAGAGGTTAAGGATTTCTGCTACCTAGGAAGCCAAATAACGCAAGATGGGAAAAGCACAAAAGATATAAAACAAAGATTAGCACAAGGTCGTGCTACATTTAACAAGAAAAAGCAACTACTGTGCTCAAAGACCACAAACATAGAAACAAGGAAAAGATTGCTTAAAACATATGTGTGGAGCACAGCACTGTACGGCTGTGAAGCCTGGACAGTAGGAGAAGCGGACCAAAAAAAAGGTAGAAGCCTTTGAAATGTGGTGCTACAGACGTATGATGAAGATATCATGGACAGACAAATTTAAGAACGAAGAGGCACTAAAAATGGTAGGGGAAGAAAAAAATATGTGGAAAACGGTAAAAAAATAGGAGAGATAGGATGATAGGCCACATACTACGGCATGAGGGAGTAGTGCGGAATATATTAGAAGCAGAGATAGGAAAAAAGAGAAAAAGAGGCAGGCCTAGGTTAGACTAGTGCACACAGATAGTAAAAGATGTAGGCTGCAGGAATTTCAGGGAGATGTGTAGGCTAGCCCAGAATAGAAATCAATGGAGATACGCATCCAACAAATCCCAATATGGATAAACTAATGACGAGAAAATAACTGTGCTTAAACACGATGATTATTATAAGTAACTACAAGAATTAGTTGGGCAATATTCTCGAATAATGTTAAGTGTGTAAAAGGATTTACTGGAAAACCATTATTTTGGCAAATGTCTAAGTGTTGGGGGATCTTGGTAGCCACTGGTTGCTTAACCCCCTTCACTGAATCTCGGTGAAATAGGGCATAAAATTAGAAAACAATAGAAGGGGATCGAGCTGTATATACATGCTGTGTGAGAATTTCAGGGAACTATGTAGGCTAGCTCAGAATATAAATAAGTGCAGGTACGTGTCCAACCAGTTTTAAGACGGAAAACCTAATGACGAAAAAATAAGCACAGATAAATCTGATGATTAGTATAAACAACTAGTTGTTGGTTGCGAAATATCTGCAACTAATGTTGACTGTGCGAATGATATATTGGAAAATATATTAAATCGGTAAATGGTTAAGTGTTGGAGGAACTTGGCAGTCACAGGCCCTTCACAACCACTGAAGGTCGGAGAAATAGGGTATATAATTGTAAAACAATAGAAGGTGACCGAACGGCATCTAACAAGAAAGAACAGCGCCTATGAGGAAAGACAACAAACATAGAACAAAAAGAAAATTGTTGAAAGCATATGTGTGGAGCACAGCACAGTATACCTATGAAACACGGGCAGTCTGAAACGCAGACAGAAAAACGGTAGCAGCCTTTTGAAATGCTGTGCTTCAGATGTATGAGGACGATAGCATGGACAGACGAAGATAATAACAAATAGGTTATAGAAATAGTAGGGGAACAAGGATATCTGGGGAAAAAGAGAAATAGAAGGGCAGAATACGTTCTAAGGGATTTTTGGGGAATAGTATGGGATATATTACAAGCAGAGATAGGAAAAAAGAAGTAGATGTTGACCTAGATCAGATAGTAATAGATGCAGACTGTGCAAATTTCAGGGAAATCTGTTGGTTAGGTCAGAATAGGAAACAATGATGGTACGCGTCTAACCAGTTCCAGGACTGAAGACCTAATGATGATGATAACAATATCCTCTATGAACGTTCCTAATTTATATGAAATAATTTTTATCGGCAATTATACAGTCTCCTAAAGCTGTGATAAAAAACAGGTTTTTACTGTCAGGTGCTGGTTTTTTACATCGGCGAACAAGGCCAATAAAAAAAAGACTAGGATAGTTTGGCAAACTGGTTCATTAATTTTTTGTTTCTTAACTTTTTCTCAATCTTTCCTGCGCGTTGTATTTTATATTCATACATAACTAACAACCGTTTTACTTAGGACGAGTCTAATTTAATTGTTTACATTTCGTATTCAGAAGTATTAGAAACGCATATATCAAACAGAAACTTTGCTCATAACTTTTAGTTCCATCGGTGCAGAATAATAGACTATAACTAGATAATTACAGCTGCTTTTATGTCCAGTGAGTTAGATTATCGATTGTGTAGTCATTGTATACCTATAGGTTCTTGACTTTTAGTACGTATGCATCGACGATGCGAATGAACACATTAAAAAGGAAGCCCTTGAATGTGATATAGACTGATTAAACACATTGTGTCGTTACTTGTGGGCAAAAGAACGCAGTCACGCACGCATGGATGTCACGCTGACGCGGTCCACGCATTGTTCAACATCACGACAGCACGATCTAATATTGTGTGGGTCGACATTGCTGACGCATTGTTCTAGGAATCAAATCGCAGGTGTTTTTTACTCTTACTTCGTGTCGAATTAAAATTATGTAGTATTATGCAGTCTATAATGTAACCAATTTATTACGAAGAACGCGCAAAGATAAACTTTTAAGTAATATTTTTTGGCAAACACTTTGTTCTCTAGGCGTTCGTTCATACGACCAATCTTTTCATAAATTTTTAAAGCGTGAACAGCATACTAGTGACCTTTAATTCATAGAACAATCAGTCACAAATCAGAAAAATATATAAAATCAAGTCGCTTCAGCGCATCCGACACTCAGGTGCAACTTTTAAGGAACCTTTCTAACTGTAATTTTTGCAAATTAGATTAGATTAATAGGATTTTGAAGATGCTCAAGCACTTTAAATCCTTTCAAATTTTCAGTACTCTTAGAATTTTCAGGAACATCATAATTTCAAGATTTTCGGAATTTTCAAGATCTTTGAATTTTCTTGATTTCAGTTTATTCCGGATTTTTCGGAATCGCAGATTCATGATTTTCTTCATGATATACAGAATTTTAGGATTCTCATGATTAAATTTAGGATTAACAGTATCTTCAGAATCTTCGAGAATTTCAAAATCCTCAAGATTTTTAGAGGATCTTTTTCAGGATATCATAATTTTCAGGATTCTTATGATCTTTCGGATTACTAGGACTAACAACAGCTTCGGTATGTTCGAGAATTTCAAAGGCTCAAGATTTTTAGGACCTACAGTTATTACAGGATATTCAGAATTTTTTAGAACTTTCAGAAGGTATTTCAAAACAACTTTGAGAAACTACACAATTTGCTTCAGTATTTCCAGTTTTTCATGATATTCAAGATTTTCTGTGTTACAGATTATCAAAACATTTAGGATTTTGAAAAACTTTAAGATTTTTAAGATTTGCAGGATTTAAAATTTTCAAAATATTGGAAATTTTAAGATATTTGGTATTTTCAGGATTATAGGGATTTTCAAGATTTTTAACAAGTTCAGGTTTTTTAAGATTAATCATCCAAGATACAGGATCTTCATGATTTACAGAATTTTCAGAATTCCTATTATTTTAAGGATTATGAGGAAAAACAGGAAATTCAAGATTTTCAAGAATTTCAAAATCCTCACTATTTTCAGGATTTTTAAGACTTTTAAGATCTTCAATTTCTGCTATTTTCATTTTTTAAGGGCTTTCAGGATTTTCGGAATATCTCTGGCTGCCATGTCTAAGCTTGATTTAATGTTAATCCATTCTGTTTCTACTTCCTTAATATCAGAAATTTTCCCGATATCTTTCAGCAATTCATTTGACTTTTTTCAAATCTTTCGTGGATATTTTTATCTTTTAGCTTCTCAAAGTCAAAGTGCCTTTTTCCGTTCCTTTTTTTCAGATTTTTAAATTTAAGTGCGGCCTTCATAATTACGATGTTACGGTCAGTGTCTATATCTGCTTCCGGGTAGCTTCTACAGGCTTATACTTGATTTCTAAACCGTTGTCTAACAAGAATATAATCTATTTGATATCTTCCTATATCTCCTGGCGTCTTCCCCGAGTATCGTCTTCTAGCATGATGTTGAAATAATGTATTTGTGATAGTTAGGTTGTTCTTGTCGCAAAATTCTACCAGCCTATTTCCCCTGTCATTTGTCGGGCCTAAACCAAATAAACCTACTATCGTTCCTTCCCTACCCTCACCTACCCGGGCATTAAAATCCCCCGTAATTATTAAATTTTTATGTCCTTTTACGTATCTTAGTATGTCTTCGATATCTTTGTAGATCGCCTCTACCTCTTCCTCACTGTAGCTAGAGGTTGGCATGTATACTTGTATTGTTACTGTATTTACCAGTTTAGATTCTAATCTAACCATGAGTACACTTTCGTTCTTTTGTAAGTAGTTTTCTACACGTCGTCCTATTTTTTTTTCGCATAACTATCCCCATACCCGAATTTCTTTCCTCTAATTCTGTATGAATTACCCTAAAGTCTCGACTCCAAAATCCCCCGCGTCTGGCCAGCGGACTTCGATGATTCCTACTATGTCTAGTGCTAACCTATCCATTTCGAGTTTCAGGATCTCTAGCTTACCTTGTTTCATACTTCTGACATTCCACGCTCAGACTCGCAGAATGTTCACGGATCTTTTTCTATACTTTCGGATTACATCCACCGAAGCAGTTCCCTCCCGGAGATCCGAATGGGGACTATTTTACCTCCGGAATTTTTACCCCAGAGGATGCCATCATGTTTACTAACAATTTCTGTACGCAGTGTACTTGGGAGGTAATGTGGTGGTTTCCCGCTGCCTTGCACATCGCAGTAGTGTGTCTTAGAATGTCATACCGACCCCTATGGTCTCTACCACTCTAAGTACCGATAAAGCTGCTGTACTCTTTTGAGGACCTGTCTTAGTCTGGTTCCTCACTAAAGACCCCACTAATTTAGTTAAATCTATAGGTTGGCTCTTTAGCTCATTGAAACGCGCAAGCCATTCTACCTGTTCTAGTATTTTAGAACGTCGTCAAGATGCAGTTCCGTTCAGAATGGTTGAATACCACGTATATGGTACTTTTAAAAAAAATGAATATTTTATATTTTAATAAAACTGTGGATAAAGCACTTTACTGTGCATAAGAGAACGTGCAATTTAAAAAACCTTCAAACTTTTTCAAATATCACGGTTTACAAACTTCCCACTAAATACCATTTCAGACACGCCCTTGGACCATGTCACCAGATAATTTTCGTAAATTTCCCTAATTTTATTATCACACGCACAGGAAATGCGTGTATTTAGGACAGAATAGTATACGAAAAAATACACGCGAAATCCATATTATTACTGAAGTTTAGCAATTTAAAAAAATTTTTTAGCACGCAATGAAATTAGAGGTTATATTCCTGAAACTACTAATCTTGTTATGATATATACGCAAATAGCTATCTGTGTTATACTTTCAGGAATTGAAACAAAGCGGATTAATCAGAGTATTGTTAAGGTACTTTTATATTAATTATTGGATAAGAATATCATCGTTCAAGGTGTGTATGTGTCAGTGTTTATGTTCGAGGAATGCTAACTAACATTCATTATTACATAGAAGCGATGTTGGAACAAACCTGAAAGTGCGTTTATCGTGCATTCTATAAATTTCTGTTATTGTTTAATGTAGCTGGAGAATTTCAATAATAAGAAGAAGATCGGATGACTCAACGTGGTGTTACTCTGATAAAATCACCAAAAGAAAAAGGAGGATAGTTTTTATTACAATTAAAAGTACACCTTGTTACCATGTTTAGAAAAGACAGGGTTTTGCAACCCTAGCGGCAAGGTGTTTACTGAACACAGGTGGCACATCAGAAAGGTGGCATTATGTGGTAACTGGAGTGGCGTATAAGGTGGTTTTTAATCAAAGTATATGTCTGCTACAGTTAGAGCTGTTTTTACTGCTGTTACACTTGATTTCTTCAATGTAACTACTCCACCTTACAGGCGGCAAAGTCCTTAGAAACTATAGGGAGTTGCTGTCTAAAATTCAAGCCCAGGGTAAAATGTATGGTAAGCGGCTTTTTGTATAAAAGGACCCTCAAATAAGATCTTTCAGCCAGCTAAGTTTATTCAACTTAGGGCAGAGCTATGAGCTAGGGTCGTAGGTTGGTACACGATAAAAAAGAGAATCTTTCTAATAACTGTAATGTCTAACAATCCGAAGATAAGATACGGAAATCTTCGGAAAGAAAAAAAATATCTTATGAACAACTAAAACGTATAAACAAAATACTTACTTACTTTTAACACTGCAAGCTTGAATTAGAACGATGATCTTGTACTGTCTGAAAATATAATCACCTCAAGAAATTCATAGAACTAGGGCTTCACTAGAGTCTAGTCAAATTATCACAAAAAATTTCAAAAATTGGCAATTCAAAAATATAACTGTAAAATATCTTACCAATAGAATGTTGGTGGTCTTTCTTTCTATACTCATGAATTTTATGAATTTGTTTGTACCAATTATGAGAAACTATTATCAACTTTAATAAAAATAAGATTTAGAATAACATAATCCATTCTGTATTTGGTTAAAGAAACATATATACATATTCTATACAACTTTATATACACTAATGTTTTTTGTAATCAAGCTAACAGAGTAATTATACGTAATCTCTTAATATTTAAGTGCATTTCAAGAATCTCAATTATATATCAAAGTAATTTAAAGAAGATATTGTGTTTTTTAATAATACGCAACAACTTTTTAATTATTACCGAAGAAGGATCCTGTTTTGGTTTACAAACAATTATGATAAATGATTGGAACTCATTTCATGTAACGTTGAATTTAGATATTTATAAAAATTTATTTGAACGAAAAATCAACTAGCCTTACGGTATAAAATAATCTGTGTATTATTATACTTTCGAGTAATAAAGCCTGGTTCATAAAATGTGACAAACAAGTGCTAAAATGTCACCTGCTAAGTTACAAACAAATTCTTGTTAAACCTTTACGATTTTCTGAAACTTATCTTTAAATTTTCAACGTTCTTACGAACATTTATACAACTCAAACTGGTAAATATTGAACAAAAAAATATTTACACCAATTTAAATTACTGTATAAATTTACAAAAAAAAACACATTTTCTGTAGTTTCTTAGTTTAGCGAGAACTGAACAAAGAAATCACTCACCATAAAAATTCGCATGACATCTATATAATTCCGGTAGCTAATATTTACCAATTTATTCAAGACTGAACTTTGCACCCTCGCCCATTAATTCTTGTGTTCAACTCTAGCAACAGCTGCGGGTCCTTCACATGTGCCTCAGATTACAAACTTGATTTCCATTCGAAAAGGAACGCTTAAATTTTTGTTATTCACGACAAGGACGCCTTAAAATTTCAACTTAAAATATTTAATAACCCAAAACTTTGCAATACTTATTAGTAACTAAAACTGCAATACTCAATAACTAAAACTTGCACTACAAAAATTAAGAAGCATTAATTTAAATTCAAAATGAAAATAATTACATACCGTGATGATGTTACTTCAAAACCAGATTCTATAAATCATCCTAAGGGTCGATTGACTAAAGAAGAATACTAAACAAAAGGTTTTTCTTGATTCTCTAGCGTGTACACCAGTGATGGTTTCCACTTTAAAGACTAAAAAAATTCTCCTCCTCCAGGCCACATGCCTGTAGGACTGCATCTTTCCAACAAAAACTATTCGACCACGCGTCGAAAACTTGTCTATCTGATTAAATCCTCGAACCAAAATAGACAAAAGCAATAAAGTATTTTACTACGCGAGTAAGCGCAGTGGACCTAATTCTTGCATAAACACGTTAGCGAATATCAGGGGAACGGAAATGCTACATTAAACCCATAAAAATAGTGGAGCTCTACACGACAACGATTAAATATTATATTAATGGAATAGAAATTTACGCTTTCAACACCGTAAAGGATAATCGTAAATTAATAATTATAAAAAGGCGTAAACTAGCCATGAATGAAATTGTATTCGTTACACTGCTGCACATACAACAAAAGTAAAAGAAAAAAATTATTTGTTATATTAGTTGTGCATAGCGCAATTATAACTTCCTTGTTTAAACGGTATAAGATTCTGTAACGAATCCGCCAGATCGCGGCAAAGTTATTTTTAGCACATTGCATCAGCTATCATTCGCCGTTTGTCTAAAAATTCTAGCTGCTGTCAATCAACAAAAACGCAACTATCAGCTACGGCTGTCAAAGATAGTCGCCTGTATCTTATCAATTGTCAGTCGACTTGAAGTCTCCAAATCTTTCGAAAAGCTACCTTAAGTTATATGAAGACGCACGTTAGTGGTGAAAAAGAAAGTTCCTTTCTTTATTTCAGACCTCCCTTAATTTTTGTTGTAGGTATAATCCCTCGCCCACTCGCCGATTGAGCCCGGTCCATTTCTTTTTTTGTTTTTTTTTCTAAGCTACGTCAATGCACTTAGCATAAATTTCTGACGCCCTGGCGTGGAGCTGCTATTTTGTTTAGTTAATTTCTTCTGCGATTTGGTTTTCGTTAATTTTCTTGTGCTGCGATTTTGTTTCATGTAACTTTAGCTCCGATTTTATTTTAGCTAGTTTTGGCTTCGAGTTCGTTTTAGTTAAGTTTTGCTACGATTTTTTGTTTATTATTGTTAGTACCTAAGTTCCTACACGCGTCGCATTTTCTCGGCCTGATATTACTTATGTTTCTTCCCTTACGCTTAATATTATTGGTGGGTTAATTTCAGATTATTGGACTTGTGTTTTCGCCAATAATCCTACCTCATTGAAAACGATGGCGCACAAGATTTTTCGTTTTCTTCCTTCCCTCTCTATACATTTTGTTTTCCCCGTCACGCCTATAGTTTTTTTTCCTCCGATTTTTTCTTTTATTCTACAGCCCTAGTCTAATTTCTATTTTGTTTTTTCGCTTCCATTGGTGTTTCTGAAGTTTATCCGTCGGATATGTTTTAGATTGTCTTGTATTCGCAATATTTTCTTTGGCTTCTATCGAGTTACCGTTAGATTTATTTAGTTACTTTCTACCAATTTCTTTCGTGTCCGTATTCAAACAAACCTTTTTCGGCTTCCCATCAAGGTCTTTCAGTGTGGGAGTGGAATTTAAAATTTTCTGGTGCCCCAAACACTTTTACCGTACATGATATTTTGAGACGGGTCGAAAAACTCCGATGAACTCACCATGTGTCCGAATTGCTGTTATTTGAGTCTGCAGTGGATTTGTTCGAGTCTAAAGCATTACTTTGGTATCGTGGTTTTCGGCATAGGTTTTCTGACAGGAAGTCGTTGTCTAATTTACTGATTCGATATTTTGAACCCCCGAATTTTGTTTATAAGTTTGCTACTACTGAGGAAAATACTTTTGCTTCACCTGACCGTGTTGTTAAGATTTCTGCGACGCCTACCAGTAGATCCGATACTTCTTCTGTACGTTCTACTTTTCTTCCTCCTACGTCTACTCGTCAAGTCATTTGCTTTAATTTCGAAAACCTGGTCATGTTTCGACACGTTGTACGCGTCCTCAAGTACTCCATTGCCATGGTTACGGATATAAGGGAGTTTCTCGCCGCAACTGTCCAAATTGTCATCCTAATACTAACAGGTTTTCAAATAATACTTCAACTTCTATTCTCATCTCTACGAGGCAAACTTCTTCTGCTTCTCACTCTACGTTCTATTCTGTGCCTCACTATGCTCCTCCTATCAAAACATACCCTTCTTCGGCAAATGTAGCTTAGAACAAACTTTCTTCCGTTTCTAGTTCTACATTCTATTATACACCTCCTTCTGCTCGCCCCACTTATTCACTCTCACCTTGAACTGTACCTCCACCACCATCGCAACCCATACTTCGGCTTAGTGACATGCAGCTAGCTTCTCAAGAATTTGTTCCCACTTTCTCAAATGATTCTACCCAAGAAATTCCTGTCGTGTCTGCAAGCACACATGTCGCTGAAATGACGATTATTTCTAGTTTAGTCAGAGAAGGTCCTGTTGAAGTCCGTGAACCCGAATCTTTAATGCCTCTTCCCGTTTTTTGTCAAAATTTTACCTGTTTCTGCTTTCATAAATGCTTCTACTCAAGAAATTTCTGTTGTGTCGGCAATCACAGCCGTAGCTGAAGTGAAGATAATTTCTAATACGTATAGAGAAGGTCCTACTGAAGTTAGGGAACCCGTAGCCGTGATGCCCGCTGTTGTTGTCGTCAAATTTGTACCTCATCCTGTTTTGTTAGCTACTCTTACCCATTTTTCTCATGCTGACAAAATGTTACTTGATTCTGTTCTTTTAGTTATGGTTGGTGAAATCTTAACTGAGATCCTGTTATCTACTGTTGACGAAGGTCAACCTGATTCTACTTCCTTATCTATTGTGGATGAAGGTCTTCCTGATGCTGTTTGTTGTTGCAACATTGATGAACTTCTGCCTGCTTCTGCTCCTTTTCCTAGAGTTGATACTCCTACAGCCAATGCTGTTTTCTTTCCTAACTGTGATACTTCTAGTCCCTTATCTAACATCGATCAACTTCTGTCCCTCTAGTTAACGTAACTGAAGTGTGCTCCGCTTGTGTTTCTCTTCGTAAGGTTGATTCTCTTACAGCCACTTTTTTTTCTACCGTTGATATTTGGACAACTCATGATGTTTCTTTTTCCACCTCCAACCCTAGTAACAACAAACAACTTTCTTCCTTAACTCGTTTCGAGTTTTCCAAACTACCTTTGTCACCTCCTACACCGCGTTCTACCACTACTACACCCCTGTTATTCCTATTTGGCAGAAATCTGCCTAAAAGGGGCAGACATTATTCTATGCTCCTTCCGAACCTGAGGACATATGTCGGCGAAACCCTTCTTCTGGCGGCGTAAACTCCTTAAGCCCAATATCTAGTCCTCGCGCCCCAGATTCTTATGCCGACTTTGCTCTCCTTCGTACTTGATTTTTGGACGTTCCGATTTCGCCTTACGTGCCTGTTTTGCTAGGTTTTCTTTCGTTTTCTTGCTTTTCTTACCCCGTGTGGTTCAGGGAATAGAATAGTCTCACGGTAAGACCTGCCTGTCGTAAGAGGCGACTACAGCGGTCCAACACATACATATATACACTTCATAAACACATGCACACACTCCATAAACGCACACACTTCATACATCCACGCATTTCTGTTTGTTTCTCCTTTCTATTGTTCTTTTCTTGTTTTTTCTTTCACCGGTGTGGGTCCGGGAATAGAATAGTCCTACGATACGACCTGTCTGTAGTAAGAGGCGATTACAGCGGTCCGACACATACACACACACACACACACACACACACACACACACACACATACACACACACACAAACACACACACACACACTTTATACGCGTCCAATCCATGCCCTCTTATAATTACGCCGCAAATTTTCCCGCCATTGTTATATTTTTACAGATCACGTTTCACCGGGTGATGCAGTTGCTGTCTAAGTCAAATTCACATGCACTGATTTAGGTAAAATCGAATTACTTACGTGAAGAGTATCTCGGAATTTCATCAAAGTCCAGCAAGTGGTTGTTGGGTTCGATAACGCCATGTTGATCACCAAATTGGCTATCCGTCCTAAACTTCTATTGCACTCGTAAGTAGTTGAAGGAAATAAGATGCCAGGTACAGGAAACCTACATACCTGTTTAAAAAAACACACTCCACTCACATGGTTGTCGCTTGGTTCATGTCTCGTGGCTTAATCCCCGCATTCGACACTCGCGCACATCCGCATTCCTTCTGCGCAGACGCGACTGTCAACGACGATGGAAGTTGGGGTTATTAATTTAAAAATACCCAGCAATTAACTTACAAATTATATCTAAATCTAAAAATGATACATAGCCAGTTTGGTATGTAACAACCCACACACTTCATAAACACACAGTCCTACTTGGTCCTCCTTTCTTTCGTCTTCTTCTTGGTTTTTCTTTCCTCCGTTCTCTTCTTGTACTCCTTGCACCCGTGTGGGTCCGGGAATAGAATAGCCCCATGTTACGACCTGCTCGTCGTAAGAGGCGACTACAGCGGTCCAACACATACACACACGCACACTATATACACGCACAACACATACATACACACTTCTTCCCACCCACACACACACACACATACACACGCGCACACACCTACTCATATATAACTACACTGGGATTCTGTTATATTTTCTTTTCTACAATTTTTAGTTTATTTTTGGGTGTTGTACTTGGCGTTGGTGTTATTCTTGTTGGGTTTTTCCTTTTTTTTTTCTTCGTTCCTTCCATTCCACATTCCTCTCCTTTTCCTTTCGTTGGTCTTCCATGGTGTCGGTTCCTATAACGATTGTGTTTCGTCCATCCGCTCCTGTGGTAGGTACTTTCTAGTTCGTCTTTCTTCCTTCAAAAACTACGACTTAGTCGACTTAAGAATTAGTTAGCCTTTCTTTTCTTCGGTTCTTTGGTTTCGACTACCACAGTTGAGAGTACATCGTTCCTTTTCCTAGCATTCCTCCTCTCTTCCTCTCGTTCTCCCTTGTTGTTTCTTTGTTTGCTTGAGGCTTGACCATTGGGTCTCCTTCTGGCTGGTACGGTTGGGTTTTCTTCTTTGTTCCTTTACTTCTGTTGAGCATGAAGACTGTACTGTTTTTCACAAGAAATATCCGTCCTCCGACGACTTTTTTAGTGTCCAGGCCGTTCCATCTTAGTCCTCCTAGATTGTGTATTGCACGTCTTTCCTTCCTTCCTTCCTTTTTCCATTTCTTTTTCTTTCTTATATTCTTCGTTCTTCGAGCCAGATAAAAGTTCTTTTTTGTATGTTTTGTTGGGTGTTTTTTTTGGTTTCTTTATTCTGGTAACAAATTTTCTTTTAGTCCACAAGCGAATTTTTTTTCTTTCTTTTTTTTTCTCTTTGGGTTTTTTGTTGGTCCTGCACACTCTCATTATTTTGCTTCCCTACGCCTACTTTTTAATTTTGCTGGGACGAGATTTGTTCCGTTCATTTTCGGTAATAATTGGTTGTGTTATTTATAATAATTTTCAACTCAAATCCTTTGCTAATTAATTATCCGTTTTTCTAAATCCCATGTCTACGATTAATTAAAATCGTGGATTCGTAATTAAAAAGAAATGCACTGGCTAATAATTTTCAACTAAAATCCACTTTTCTTCTAAGACGAAACTTTATTCGATAAATTAAATATCCTGTATATTTTACTTGGTAAATACTTCCGCTAATTAAGAATAAATTCTACTTCTCAGAATTTCCTAACGTAAAATTTACGCTATACTCAAATAGTCGATAACGTGTTCCAAGTATCCTATAATTGCTTCTTATGTGTTTTCCGTTGAAAGAATTTGTCGAATTAAAGCTGCGTATTATCCCAATATAAACTGTGTTTTTCCAGGTTAATTCTGAATAGAAATATTACTTTGAACTCTGGTTACTGGCTGAACGAAATTGATTTTATTTGCTTTCCAATCTACACAACGGAAACACGTGTAGGAATGTTTGGTTATTTCCGTTTTTCGATATGAAAATTTCGCGCACGCAATACGGCGTGCTTCTTCCGGTAGCCTTAAAGCCACGATGAATGGTCGTCCCTCGCTGTAATGGGAGGCCAAGTGCGTTCTTTTTGGGTGTAGGCCCACCTACTCGTTGCCGTGGACCAGCTAGTGACTCATCCCCGACGTCAGCAACTTCGAGGGTGAGCGTTATCTTTCTCCATCATTTACGATTGCGACCATATCGGTTGGAATTATCGGTTTAAGCTCATGCATTCCTAAATTTAATCCGTTTAAACGACACTTAGTGAATTAGTTTGAGATTTATTGACACTATATGAATTCATTACTATTTGCTTTAAATAACTAAGAGTGTACAGCTTATTAAAATGAAAATGATTTGAAGACTTGCTGGCACGTGTGAAAATGTTGTTGTCATTAGATGTATATACTTAGTTTTAGATTTACCATGCTGATTTCGAGCTGCTGGTTTTAGAGAGATAATTTCGCTTTTTTTTTGTCAAACTATGGAGTAACCTAAAACCGGCAGCTCACCATTTAAAAAAAAAAATTTATTCTTTTGTTTGATATTGTTTTTGAGACTTAGTGTGTAATTATGTCTTGCTTGTACATATTGTGTTTAATTATAGGTTTCTTTTGTTGACATGTTGTGTTTTGAGTATGAATGAGTGTGTGAAACTTTCCTTTCTTTTTTTTGGTTTTTTTTCTAGGCTACGGCAATGCACGTAGCACATTTACGATAAATAAATTAAGAAGATTTTGTGAAACTGAAGTTACGCAAACGCTACCGTACTAAGGAGATATACTATTCCAGCTTATAAAAAAATGATAAAGCAAAAAAGCTCTCTGGCGCTCGATACAAAAAGAAGAGAGTGACCAAAGAACAAAAAAGAAAGATAAGGGATGCAATTTTCAAATACGTGAAAACTGAAGAATCGGTTCCGCCTACAAGTCACGATAGTAGTTCTACCTCTCAAGTAAATGTGAGTAGTGAAGGAAGAGTATGTGACGTTAAGGCTAATGTTCCATCAAATACTACCCATGGTGCCTGCATGGATAGTGCTGAAGTCGTAAACTCATAACTTATTTCACAATCTTTCTTAAGTGACAAACTAAGTAAATGGTCAAAGACACTTTCACATGCAGAAAAACATCGTTTGGTTGAAAATGGTTCTGTTCTAGTTAAAGAATGCCCATATTCAAAAAATGAGGGCAGAAAATTCTCAGATTATTTCTATTTGCGCATTTTTGTAAACGGTGTAACATCCAATAGAAAGTGGCTTTTGTGTTCGGTGTCTAGAGATTGTGTGTTGTACTTTTATTGCATGTTATTTACACAAAAACAAAACATTTGCGGAAACTTGTACAAATGACTGGCAACACTTATCACTCCTGTTGCGACACCATGAAAAAGCAAAAAATGCTTTTAAAACATTTACAAATCTTGAACTTGCTTTGTTAAGTTAAATTTCCGAAATAGATTGATTTCTGCATTATTTATATATAAATAATAAGTTCGAACTACTTCGGTTACTTCTTATTAAGAAGCGTCTCTTAAAATTTCTAACTTAAACGACTGCACACTTTTTATGTTATTTCAAATATTATGAATTTTCATTTAACAAGTTTGATTATCTTCCGATTGAAATGAGTACTTATTTAAGTGTCCTATAAAACTTCATTAAGTGTTCAATTTAACGGTAAATACTTGGAATCTATTCTATGATAGTTTACTTTGGTTTAACATGGTTAAGAGCTTCGCCCCATAAATTCTCTGAAATAAGCGGATACCTGCAACGTAAATAAATATCTACTACGAAATAATAAACGCGGTATTTTGCTATCTCGTCAGAGTTCACGTTTACGAGCAATAAAAAGTATCACCCACTTATTAGTTCTTAGTAATATAATTAGAAATACTTAATCGCTATGGTTTTATACCAGAAAATAGGCAATCTGTCCTACATTTTGCTACACAATGCTACAAAAAGGGTTGCAAACTTTCTTAACCATTTGGACATGCATTGTTTTCCCATGCGGATAAATTCGTGGAAGTTGTTATGTTATTGTTAATTGGCTCTTGTTTGCAAGCCGTGTTCTATGAATGCTTTACAGCTGCTGTATAGAAAATACTTTTACAGGTGCGGTTCTAAGAATACCTTACATTTCATCGTTGGGAAATAATTTTGAAAGGAAAACGTACTACCCCCTGATGTTCTATTACTATAAATACAGACTGAGCTGTTGACAATCAATATTTTATACAGCGTCCTTTCCTGTACGGAACTCTGTAAGTCGCGGTGCTACTTAAAACGTCTTTTTAAGAGGCATTGTATCCAGTCTACCGGCATATCTAAGTACGGGTTTCTACATCTGCTACGATTATATCAAAGACAGGCAGCTACTCTTCTTAAGGTACGATTATGAAAGCTACTGTATCCCTTCTGCTACGTCCGTCCTTTGTAATTATACTACCTAAATAGCAAAATTCATCTACCTCTTCTAACTCGGTATTATCTATTTTTAATTTTGGTTTGTAACTAGGCCTTAACTCACTTGCCATTATTGTGGTCTTTCCTGAGTTAATTCTAATACTATAGTTACTCTGTAGTATTTCATCTAAAATATTTAAAACTCTTCTAACTCTTTTCTAGACTCTGCTATAATCTGCAAAACGTAGTATGTCTATTTTCTGTCCCTGTACACTAATACCTATCTCTTTTCTCTCTCTGGCTAAATTTAAAGCTTCTTCAGTATAAACATTAAAAATCAAGTGAGATAGTATACAGCCCTGTCTAACACCATTTCTAATCTTAGCTTACTTTTCAATTTCGTCAAATCTAATTACTACGCTTGGTTTTTTATCTGTATGAGAGATTTCTATTTTTTGCAAAACCCTGAACATAACAATCCAATTAACCCTATCAAATACTTTTTCCAAATCTATAAACGCGAAATGAGTTTTTTTTATTTTTTTGTAACCTTTTTTTGATAATTACTCTAATCATTAGTATCGGTTCTCTAGTCCCTCTGTCTTTACGAAAACCATATTGATTTTCGTCTAGATAGTTCTCAGTCAAAGCTTCTACTATACTTTTAATTATTTTTATTAGTATTTTGGAAGCGTGGGAAGTTAAACTAACCATTCTAAAATTCTCACATCCATCAGCTCCTGACTTTTCGAGATTGGAATAATAATATTTTTTTCGAAATCTATTGGGACCTCACCAGTGTTATATATTACTTTTACTAGTTCATATAATCCGTCTAAAGTTTTCTGACTTGCGCATTTTATTCATTCTGCGGGTGTATTGTCTATCCCTGGCGTTTTATTTAGTTTAAGATCCCTAACAGCTCTATCAAATTCTTCTCTTAATATTGATAACCTTATTTCTACATCCTCTTCTTGGTCGTTTTTTAACTCATCCATAACGTCTCCTTTATATAAGTCTTTTCCATCTATCTGCTCCCCAACTTTATTTATTAGCTCATTATTCTCATCTTTAATACCATTATATTTTTTACCATGTTCCCCGATAAACTTTTTAACTGTCCTGTAAGCCCTGTCTGTCTTACCTACTCTCAAATCATCTTGTATTCCCTTAAAATTCTCCTCCATCCATTTAATTCTACCTTTTCTACACTCGTGTACTAACTTATTTCTAACTCTATTATATTTTTGCTTACTTTCATCATCATCATTGGGTCTTCAGTCCTGAAACTGGTTAGACGCGTACCATCATTGCTTCCTATTCTGAACTAACCTACAGATTTCCCCGAAATTTGCAGTCTGCATCTATCACTATCTAATCTAGGTCTACATCCACCTCTTTTTTCCTATCTCTGCTTGCCATATATCCCATACTATTCCCCAAAAATGCCTTAGAACGTATTCTGCCCTTCTATTTCTCATATTTTTTTCCCAAAGATATCCTTGTTCCCTTACTGTTTCTATAACCTATTTGTTATTACCTTTGTCTGTCCATCCTCAAACATCTGAAGCACGGTATTTCAAAGGCCGCTACTGTTCTTCTGTATGCTTTTTAGACTGCTCGTATTTCGTAGGCATATTGTCTGTGCTGTGCTCCACACATACGCTTTCAACAACTTTTTGTTCTATGTTTGTTGTCTTTCATCATAGGCGCCGTTCTTAATTGTTAGATGCAGTTCGGTCACCTTCTATTGTTTTACAATTATATATTATTTCTCCGACATTCAGTGGTTGCGAAGGGGGGTAAGCAGCCTGTGGCTGCCAAGTTCCCCCAGCACTTGAACATTTACCGATTTAATATTTTTTCCAAAATGTCTTTTCGCACAGTCACCATTGGTTGCAGATATTTCACAACAAACAACTAGTTGTTTATAATAATCATCAGATTTGTCTGCGCTTACTTTTTCGTCATTGGGTTTGCCGTCTCAAAACAGGTTGGACATGTACCTGCACTTATTTCTTTTCTAAACTAACCTACATGGTTCCTTGAAATTCTCATACAGCAATACAGCTCGGTTCCCCTTATATTGTTTTCTAATATTATGCCCTATTTCACAGAGATTTATTGAAGGGGGTTAAGCAACTTGTGGCTGCCCCTCCAATGCTTGTAGTTGCTTATAACAAATATCATGTTTAAGTGCAGCTACTTTCTTCGTCATTAATTTATCCATCTTGGGACTGGTTGGATGCGTACCTCCATTGATTCTCTTCTGAGCTAGCCTACACATTTCCCTGAAACTCCTACAGCCTACATCTTTCACTATCTGTGTGCAGTAGTCTAACCTAGGTCTACCTCTTCTTCTCTTTTTTCCTATCTCTGCTTCTAGTATATTCCGCACTATTCCTTCATGCCGTAGTATGTGGCCAATCATCCTATCTCTAATATTTTTTACCGCTTTCCACATATTTCTTTCTTACCCTACCATTTTTAGTACCTCTTCGTTCTTAACTTTGTCTGTCCATGATATCTTCATCATACGTCTGTAGCACCACATTTCAAAGGCTTCTACCTTTTTCTTGTCCGCTTCTCCCACTGTCCAGGCTTCACAGCCATACAGTGCTGTGCTCCACACATATATTTTGAGCATTCTTTTCCTTGTTTCTATGTTTGTGGTCTTTGAGCACAGTAGCTGCTTTTTCTTCTTAAATGTAGCACGACCTTGTGCTAATCTTTGTTTTATATCTTTTGTGCTTTTCCCATCTTGCGTTATTTGGCTTCCTAGGTAGCAGAACTCCTTAACCCCTTGTAAGTTCGTGTTACATATTTGTATTCTTGTTTTTGATTTATTTTTCCCTCCTTTGCATACTAGTACTTTAGTTTTACTTTTGTTAATTTTCATACCGTATCTCTCTGTTAAGGTTACAAAAAAATAAAAAGACTCATTTCGCGTTTGTAGATTTAGAAAAAGCATTTGATAGGGTTAATTGGATTGTTATGTTCAGGGTTTTGCAAAAAATAGGAATCTCTCATAGGGATAGAAAAATTATTTACAGTCTATATAAAAACCAAAGCGTAGTAATTAGATTTGATGAAATAGAAAAGGAAACTAAGATTAGAAATGGTGTTAGACAGGGTTGTATACTGTCTCCCTTGATTTTTAATGTTTATATTGAGGAAGCTTTAAACTTAGCCAGAGAGAGAAAAGAGATAGGTATTAGTGTACAGGGACAGAAAGTAGACATGTTACGTTTTGCAGATGATATAGCCATTATAGCAGAGTCTAGAAAAGAGTTAGGAGAGTTTTTAAATATTTTAGATGAGGTACTACAGAGTAACTATAGTATGAGAATTAACTCAGTAAAGACAAAGATAATGACAAGTGAGTTACAGCCTAGTTCTAAACCAAAATTAAAAATAGGTAATACCGAGTTAGAGGAGGTAGATGAATTTTGCTATTTAGGTAGTATAATTACAAAGGATGGACGTAGCAGAAAGGATATCGCAGCTTTCATAAAAGCATCAAAGAAAAAGCTCAAGCTAGAAAAATGTTTTTAAAAAAGAAAAACTTACTAATAGCTAATAGTATTAGTTTAGATAATAGAAAAAGTTTTTTAAAGTCGTACGTATGGAGCGTTCTACTATACGGTAGTGAGACTTGGACAATTAAAGAAGTAGATAAGAAAAAGATAGAAGCTTTTGAAACTTGGTGTTATAGGAGAATGTTAAAGATTAGTTGGACAGATAGAGTAACAAACGAGGAAGTTTATAGAAGGATAGATGAGGATCCCTGTATGTGGAAACAATTGAAGGTCAGGAGAGATAGAATGATAGGGCACCAGTTAAGACATGAGGGACTATTTAGTAAAGTCTTAGATTATAGACTACCAAATAAAAATAGAGTAGGAAGGCCTAGACAAAGCTATATTAGTCAAATTATTAGAGATTTAGGTTGTGAAGGGTATGTAGACCTTTTTAGACTAGCTCAGAATAGAAAAGAATTTAGAGCTGCGTCAAACCGACTTTAAGTAAGTTCGAAAACAAAACAAAAAAAAAATAAAAATCAGTTAACTAAATGTCACCATGACATAACTCACAATTAGGTAGCGGTCTGGCATGTGGGTAGCGTTTCGTTGCTTAAGCCTTACCGTAACATATATTTTAACACTTTTCCTTTTTGAAGGTTATATTTCATTTGGTAAACATGTAAACATGTTAGAGTTCTTTAACAACCATCATGTTGCTAATATCTATGTAAAGTCAGATGGATAGGAAAAAGATAAAAGGATATAGGAAGACCTAGACCAAACTATATTAGTCAAATTATTAGAAATTTAGGTTGTGAAGGGTATGTAGAACTTTTTAGATTAGCACAGATTAGAAAAGAAGTTAGAGCTGCGTCAAACCGACCTTAAGTAAGGTCGAAAACAATATGATGATATGATGATGATGATCTCTCTGTTAAAACCGTTTCCATTTCATTGAGAGCAGCTTCTAACTCTTCCTTGTTAGATGCTAATACCGCTATATCATCTGCAAATCTAAGCATATCAATTTTTTGTCCCTGCATAGTAATTCCAAATGTCTTCCTGCATTTGACAGTATTCATTGCCTCTTCAATGTACAAGTTAAAAATTAGTGGGGATAGGGAACATCCCTGTCTTACCCCTTTCCTGATGTTTACTACGTTTACTACGTTGCTGCTCTAATTCTATTACTCCTGTTTGCTCTTTGTATAAGCTATGTACTATCCGTCTATCCCTATAACGCATTCCAATCTTTTTGAGTATTTCGAACATTATTTTCCATTTTACATTGTCAAATGCTTTTTCCAGATCTACGAACCCTATATACACGCTTACCCCTTTTTCTATTGTTTTCTCCATTATCACCCTCAGAGCTAAGATAGCCTCCCGTGTTCCCCTGTTTCGCCTAAACCCAAATTGGTCTTCTCCTATTATTTCTTCAGCCCGTTTTTTCATTCGTCTTTGTACAATTCTAGTTAATATTTTTGATACGTGTGCTGTCAAGCTTATTGTTCGAAAATTTTCACATCTATCTGCACCTTTCTTTTTTGGTATAGTTACTATGATGTTATGTTTGAAATCTTTGGGTATCTCGCCTGTCTCATACATATAGCTTGCAAGTTGGAAGAGACGTTCTGTTACTGCTTGACTAGCGGCTTTTAGAGTCTCCGCTTGCACCTTATCTGTACCCGGCGCCTTACCATTTTTCATACCCTTTAATGCTATTTCAAATTCATCTCTAAGTATAGGATACCCCAAGTCATCATTTTCAATGTCTGATTCCTTTTCTAATGCAGTTAGTTCTTCTCCTGCATATAAATTCCCTATATATTCTTGCCATCTACCCACTTTCTCTACATTTTCTATAATGACATTTCCTCCCACGTCCCTTATATTTTTGCTATACTGTTCTATATCCCTAAAATTGATTCTAATTAGTTTGTATGCTTCATCTGTCTTTCCTACTTCCACCTTAGTTTGTATCTCTTTGCACTTTTCATCAATCCATTGTTCTTTAGCTTTCCTGCATTTTCGAATAATTTCCCATCTTATGGCTTTGTATCTCTGTTTTCCTGTTTCGTCTGATTTATTTTTGTATTTTCGTCTTTCTTCTATTAAATTCAGGATATCCTTTCTTATCCATGGTTTCTTATTTACTTTTTGTGTATACCCCAGAATATCTTTGGCCGCCATGTCGAGGCTGGATTTAATGTTATTCCATTCTGTTTCTACTTCCTTAGTATCAGATATTTTCCCGATATCTTTGAGCAATTCATTTGACTTTTTTTCGAATCTTTCTTGAATATCTTTCTCTTTTAGTTTCTGTAGGTCCAAGTGCCTTTTTCCGTTTCTTTTTTTCAAATTTTTAAATTTAAGTGCGGCCTTCATAATTACGATGTTGTGGTCAGTGTCTATATCTGCTTCTGGGTAGCTTCTACAGTCTTTTACTTGATTCCTAAGCCGTTGTCTAACAAGAATGTAATCTATTTGATATCTTCCTATATCTCCTGGCATCTTCCACGTATATCGTCTTCTAGCATGATGTTGAAATAATGTGTTTGTAATGATTAAATTGTTCTTGTCGCAAAATTCTACCAGCCTATTTCCTCTGTCGCTTCTAGTGCCTAAACCAAATAAACCTACTATTGCTCCTTCCCTACCCCCACCTACCACTGCATTAAAATCCCCCGTAATTATTAAATTTTCATGTCCTTTTACGTGTCTTAATATGTCTTTGATATCTTTGTAGATTGCTTCTACCTCTTCGTCACTGTAGCTAGAGGTGGGCATGTATACTTGTATTATTAATGTGTTTACCGGTTTAGATTCTAATCTAGCCATGAGTACTCTTTCATTCTTTTGTAAGTAATTTTCTACACAGTATCCTATCTTTTTCCGCATAACTATCCCCACACCCAAATTTCCTTCCTCGGCTCCTGTATGAATTACCCTGAAGTCTCCATTCCAAAAATCCCCCGCCTCTGGCCACCGAACTTCGCTGATCCCTACTATGTCTATCGATAACCTATTCATTTCGATTTTTAGGTTCTCTAGCTTACCCACCTGCTTCATAGTTCTAACATTCCACGCTCCGACTCGCAAAATGTTCCCGACTCTTATTCTTAACTTTCCGATCGCATCCTCCGAAGTAGTCCCCTCCTGGAGATCCGAATGGGAGACTATTTTAACTCCGGAATCTTTTACCCCAGAGAATGCCATCATTTTATTATAATTTAGGTACGCTGTGTACTTGGGAGATAATGTGGTGGTTTCCCGTTGCCTTCCACATCGCGGTAGTGTGTCTTAGACTGCCATACCGACCCCTATGGTCTCTGCCAATCTAAGTACCGAAAGAGCCGCTGCCCTCTTTCGGGGACCTGTCTTAGTCTGGTTCCTCACTAACGACCCTACTACTTTGGTTGGACCTGTAGTTTGGCTCTTTAGCTCATTAGAACACGCAAGCCATTTCACCTGTTCTAGTAATTTAGAACTTCGGCAAGGTGCAGGTCCATTCGTAATGGTGCTTACTTTCATTATTTAATTTTCTGAAAGGTTTAAGCTTTCTTCTATTCTCTATTAAATTTAATATCTCCTTTGTTACACAGGGCTTTCTCGCTTCTACTTTTTTCTTACCTTTAGGTATTGTTGCTGTATCATATACAGCGCTTTTTATTTCTTTCCATCTTTCTTCTACGTTCCCTCCTATAGCTATCTCGTTGATCTTATTATCTAATACTTGTTTATATTCCTCTTATACCTCACTATCATTAAGCTTACCTAGATCCCATTCCTCTCATTTAGCCTTTCTCAATTTTTTGAATTTTAGATTACACTTCATTTTAACTAAGTTATGATAGCTATCTATGTCACCCCTGGATAACTACGATATTTTTTAACTTGGTTTCTAAATCTTTGTTTAACTAAAATATAATCTATTTGGTATCTAGCCCCATCACATGGCGCTTTCCAGGTATATCTTCTTTTAACATGTTCGAATAAGGTGTTTGCAGTGACTAATCTATGTTCCTGGCAAAACTCCACTAATCTTTCTTCTCTATCATTTCGTCTACCATACCCAAATTTTCCTACCATTTTTCCCTCACTACCTTCTTCCACTGACGCATTAAAGTCGCTCATATCTATTAAATTCTGATCTTTACTTTACTTTACTTTACTTTATATCCTCGTATACCTTTTCTATTTCCTCATCCTCGTACTGAGTTGTTGGCATGTAAACCTGTACTAAAACAGTGTCTGTAGGTTTTGTACTCAATCTAACCATAATTATTCTATCACTGAATTGTAAGTACTCTTTAACTTTGAGTCCTAATCTTTTACCGAACACTATTCCTACCCCTGCCTGTCCATTAGTTGAAGAAGTTGTAATTATTCTATAATTATCTTTCCAAAAATCATTACTATCTGGCCATCTCACCTCACTAATACCTAAAATGTCCAGCTTTTCTTTTCCCCCTTTCGACTAATAAATTTGTTAATTTATCTACTCTAAAGAGTGGCCTTACATGCCAAGTCCCTATCACTAAATCGAACCGTTGTTTTAAATTCTTACGATGACGAACCCCAAGTACCCCCTCCCGGAGATCCGAATGAGGGGTATTTTACCTCCGGACAAAATTTGTGAGCTCTCCAGCATACATAGTTTGTGTTTTAGGCCACGCATACTTGGGAAATATTGTGGCAAGTTCCCATATCTTTCCACAACGCAGTTTTTAAAAATTTTAGCAGAAATCCGTATCTGTCACGGCCAACCCCCAACAACCTTGTAAATTATTTAGGATCGCCCGAGACCAACCGATTCTCCTCCGATAGCTTTTAGCCAGCAAGGCTGCTGCCCCTTGCTGCACCTTTTAATCGCCTTTTCGATATGCAGGCTTACTTTGTCCCCTACATAGTGGCTTCACTAAGGCATTATGTATTGTGAAAACCGATGCCAAACATCACACCATAAAACGTTCCACTATGAAAGTATGATTACCTTGTGATTGGAGGATGATAGAAAAATTCTGTAATCTGATTCGTTATCAAAAGAAAATAAAATTTACAATTTGTTTTCAGTGTTAGAGAAAATGCTGCTAGCCCATGACTGGTGGTCTATCCTACTAACGTAGACTTATTTTTGATTCTATCTCAATTTGTTCGTTACCTAACATAATTTGCACAACTATGTTAATAATTAAATGTAGAAAATTAGGCAAGAGTGCACTTTCGCACAGTTTTAAAATGCTTGCATTAAATAACGAATTAATCGCTCATATCATTAAGGCTAAAACGCCGTCCATTTAATTACTGTGCGCCAAAAAAAGCTGAAAAATATCCTTGGGTGTGCATACTACTAGTTTCTATGCTAAAATTATACAGCCAAGGTAAAGAAATCACGACTTTCAACTCTCCTGCACCCATAACTAAAACAAGAAAACCGACAAAAAATTAAATTACCGCCAACTTCTTTGCTGCAAGTTGTCGAAGCGAATTAATTTTATAGCCGCCAAAATCTATGATTAACCTTGGTTTCCTGCAAATAACAAACCTGTTAACTAACGCACAAAAAAGTCAGACGGTAAAAAAATTGCAGATCATTTCTAACAAATTATACATATATAAAAAATTATGTGTTTCTAATGATTACGCAACGGATTTAAGCAGTTTGGGTTTACAGGATGTGGCGAACATACGTTTCCATTACTTCTGCAATTGGTTAATTATACACGTACGGATGAGACGCTGTTCTTTTAATTATATTTTTATATTTGAATTAAAATGGCATTGCTGCGGGATTTTTCTTTAATTCAGCAAACCTTGAATCGTTGATGAATTGCTTCCTATACCTACGGATGCGAAAAACTATATTCAGATTATAAATAGAACTGCGTTCTTTATGAGCCTATAGCAGTATCCTAATAGCATATAACCATTTTTGATTACATGAAGGATTTTTAGACAATCGGTGATTGTCATATCCACGTACGGGTATATCCGTAGATATATCACACAGATACATCCGTGGAATCAATAACGAACTATGAAAAATTCCTTTTAGTAATTGAAAGTCGAATACATATCCCATAGCCGGTGACGCAACCAGGATTTCACCCGGTGGATGGATAAAAATAGTAAATCATCATTAAGTCTTCAGGCCTGGAACTGGTTATACGCGTACCCTTATTGTTTCCGAGTCTGAACCAGCCTATTCATTTCCCTAAAATTTTCACAGTCAGCATCTTTCACTATCTGCGTGCAATTTCCTGATCTTGGTCTACATTTACCTCTCTATTTCTATATCTGCTTGTAATATAGCCCCCACTATTCCCCAAAAATGTCTTAAAATATCTTGCTCTTCTATTTCTCCTATTTCTTTTTTCTTTGTTTCAGACAGATATCTTTATTCTCCTACTATTTCTATAATCTCTTTGTTATTAACTTTATCTGTCCATGTTGAAGCATAACATTTTGAAAGGCTTCTTCCTTTTTCTGCCTGCTTCTCTTATTGACCTTACTTCATAGGCGTACAATGCTGTACTCCACACATAGGCTTCCAACACTTTTGTCCTTGTTACTATGTTGGTTGTCTTCGAACTTAGCCGCTGCTGTTACTAGTTAGATACAGTTCGGTTCTCCTAATGTTTTGTAAATATATACCCTATTTCACCGATATTTAGTAGATGTAAAGGGGGTTAAGCAGTCTGTGGCTACCAAGATCTCCCAACCATTTGCCAAATTAACAAATTTTCAATAATACCCTCTGCACAATCAAAATTAGTTGAACATAGTGCAAAACCAAGCACTGTAGTTGTTTATAATAACAATCAGGTATAAGGGCAATTATTTTTTATCATTAAGTTTTACGTCTTCGAACCCGTTGCACATGTACCTTCACTGGCTTCTATTCTGAACTAGTCACAATAGTTGCCCGAAATTCCCACTGCCTGGATACAGCTCGGTTCCCTTTCCATTGTTTGGTAAATTTATACCCTATTTCACCATATTAAAAGGTATGTGAAGCGGTTAAATAACCTGTGGCTACCAAAATCTCCCAACACTTAAACATTTGCCGAATTAGTAGTTTTCCAATAAATCCTTCCGCGCAGTCAGCATTAGTTGAAAATATCTCAAAACCAACACCTGTATTTTTTTATAGTACTCATCAGGTTTAAATTCAATTATTTTTTCGTCATTATGTTTTCCGTCTCAAAACTGGTTGGACACGTACCTCCACTTATTTATATTCTGAGCTAGCCTACACAGTTCCCTGATATTCCAACCGCAAATATATATATATATATATATATATATATATATATATATTATAGTGGTTTTAAAAGATCAAAAATAAATATAAACGAAGCAATTTCAAAACACCCTGTATAAAGGAACAACCAGAAATTACGTGCGAAAGTTATATTAGCTAATTCATTTTTAAGTATCAGGTATTAACGAAATTTTACAAATAATGATAAATATTTAGAAGGTTTGCAAAGAAATTAAATGGTAGAAGCCAATGCCATTAATTTATTAATTAAAGTAAATTTAATTGAACGATTATTGATGTATAATATGCATAAAAGCGTTTAAAAACCCAATAATACCAAGGTGATACGCATTGCTAACAAACAAATATATCAGTAGGGTTGAAATACGTGGAAAATCCAACTCGTAGAAGTGTTATTTAAAACGTTACGATTGAACACCTGCGTATTTTCTAAATGTCAAGTTCTACTTAAATTTTGTAGATAGCAAACGGTTACAGAAAATATCGGATAAACCGTCGCTTATATTCGCGGGAAATGCTAATGAGGGGTTAGTTAAATCACGTAGTAAGTCCACGTGTGGTAGACAGCGCACAAACAAGAATATTGATTTTCTACCACTCAAACCAGGTTAGAAAGAGACGTAGAAAATGCATAAGCATGAGACAACGGTAGGATAGGAGGGATTTGAGAAACGTCAGTGGGTCTACGATTGGTCGATATGTTAGCTTGACTTGATATAAACACGAGGATAGAGTAGCGTAATTTTCTTAAAATATTATAACGACGTACTAAAATTCGCGGACTTAAAAATCGGGGTGAGTGCAAAATTGTGGGAATGTGCTGTTGTGATCAGGAGATTTCGAATAATCGTGGCCAGGAGGTGGCAATCTAAAGATATAAATAGTTTACGAGAACATTATTAAAGTCCTTATTCTTTCGATCGTCCCAAAACAACGTATGAAAGTCAACACGAGTTGTAAGTATTATAAAATCGTTTAAAGTATATTGCATAGTGGTAGCCTCTTGATTAGTACGCGGTTAGTGTGCCGAGATTACTTATTTTAATTGAGGTATCACCTATAATTTTTAACCAACTCGTGTCGGGACGTTTAAGTAACGTAGATTACAGTAAATATTTGTGAAAGACGTATAATTGAAATGGAATTTGGAATTTGGTTGCACCGTGGAGGCGGCGTTTGCAGTTCAACTTAGATGGAGTTCGTCTAGTAACAGCTAGGAACGGCCTGCAGACCAGATAGAAGAAATAACTACCATCATCTACAAAGCGGAGATCGTCTAGACATTTCCAGGTAACGATTTGAAATTGTTATTCTTATAAACTGTAAATATTGGGGGACGTATGAGAGTGTTTTTCAAGGTAGTGTGGATTATTTTCGTATTGAACATAATACGTGTAAATAACTTTATTATGGTATTCAACTAGAAATTTGAAGGTGTCTACAAAGCTTTTAACGTTCCATCAGAACGTGAAATTTTGTGAAGAGTACATGGCTTTGTTTTTTTTAATGCAAAGTAGAAGGGCATACATTATGCAGAATTAGCTGGGTATCATGAGCTCACCCTACCCCAGGGTTTACTTAGATTAAAAAAAATAAATAAATAAATTATAAAGAAAGAATTTTAGAGAAGGTATTATTCAAGGCCCATTTACTCCAGGTACATTTTATGTGTTTGATGATTTTAAAATAAAATACAGGACATTACAAAATAAAATTTACTGAAGTGTAACGTCAACAATGAAATATGGACAATATTGAATTTCTTTTGTAAATAGTAATAAATAAAAGATTGTATGTTTGTTGTATTTTGTGGTTTTATTGGGAGTGTGCGTGAATGATACAATATGAGAGTGAATATAGATATCCAAAAGGAGGTCCAAATCAGCTAGCCGGAAGCAGTTGAAGAAGGCCATTCAACCGAGGAAGAGAGGAAAACGGGTAAGAAATTTTTTTTTGTATTATTTAATTTTGAATTTTCGAGTTTTGAAAATTTTAAAAAATTTTCTAAAATATTTTTGTTGGTGAATATTTTACCCGAGTTCCACGGCAATCTTATGACGGTCCAGCGTTGGGGCTCGAATGTTTTTGGGAGAGTACAGTACTAAATTAGAGCAGAGTTCCACGGCAATATATATATATATATATATATATATATTTATATATATATATATATATATATTAATAGTTATTAAGATGAAATGAAAACCCAACTTTGTATTTAAAGTTGAATTACCATTTCAAATCGAACTAGTAATTGAAAACCACTAAAAGAACGGCTACAGCAGGATTTGAACCTGCAACCTCTGATTCTCCGGATCAGTGCTCTAACCAATTGAGCTATCTAGCCCAATTGTTTAGATGATACTTAATACTACTGAAGCTTGGCTCTTGTTAACGATTTTACAATTACGTCTATATATTAAGCATTCATTTGCATTCCAAATGTGGATTATTCTTCTCTATTAATAATAATATAATTACATGTTTGTATTATTCCGAACGTTGCAAAAATGGGATGATCAAGTTATTAGTACATGAATTATGTATATAACTAGATTCAATTTCCTTAAATGCAAGACGTAATTGTAAAATCGTTAACAAGAGCCAAGCTTCAGTAGTATTAAGTATAACACCATCTAAACAATTGGGCTAGATAGCTCAATTGGTTAGAGCACTGATCCGGAGAATCAGAGGTTGCAGGTTCAAATCCTGCTGTAGCCGTTCTTTTAGTGGTTTTCAATTACTAGTTCGATTTGAAATGGTAATTCAACTTTAAATACAAAGTTGGGTTTTCATTTCATCTTAATAACTATTAATTTTATTTATTTTCCACCTAATATATATATATATATATATATATATATATATATATATATCTGTATAATCAATCCTTTTATTAAATATTAAATAATATAATACATTATAATGTTATCCAATAAACTTAATTTAATAACATCGATTGTCCAATAAAGAACTAGTATTTAGTTCATGTTAAAAGTTAAATTCTACGGAGACAATATAAAAGCTTTTGTTTGGTATCCTTCTTAAAGCCCCCTCTACTCAGGAACCGCGAGGTATCGCTGCTACCAGGCGGCAACAAGCTCGGCCGGCACTTCTAACACAGCTGGGGTTCAAGCAGGTCGATAGTTGTTCTTAGGAGCGATGTCCTTCATTGATTTTTGGTGTTGGAAGCGTGCACGATGGAAGATTGCACGTGTAAGCCATCTTCAGAAATTGTTTTGGATGGTCCATTTTTTTGTTGAAACCAGTCGTGAAGAACGATGAAGTTTTTGTTAAAAAGACCATTAGGAACAGTAAGTGAATTTGTTTCTATAACAATATTAATTAAAATTTTCAGTGTAACTTTGGGAATAATTAAATTTAAATTTAATTTATATTGCAACGTAAATTATAAATAAAAAACTTTTCTGAATGGTATTCATGCGAAATTGATGGAAAACAATTCTATCCTTGTATAATATGGAATCACATTTATAATTTATTCAAGTTAATTACAAACAACATTTGCTTTCTTGTGGTGTGAATTACGCCTGGAACATCTGTAAATTGAAACGCAGATAATGGAAGCCAAGTGACGTGTTTTTCAGTATGCAGCGCAGCTGTTTGTTTGGAATGGAATTTTCGTTGTTAATACATACGTCAGCTTTCAAGCAAGTATTTAGGTGCAATTTGGAGTCCTGGTATGTACAAAAATTATATTCGTATGTTGTTTGAACTGTCGACGTAGTAACGAGATAAATTTTACTTTAACCGACTTGTGTTAACTTTGAACAGGTCAAGGACAGACCTCAATTATATTTTTCGTAGTCATACGATATGAATCTGTAATTTGTTCCTACAAATTCTTTTATTAACTCAATGAAACATCAGAAGATGTCACTACTAATTAGATAAAGTAAATTCTTCTAATTTTGAACCTTTAGAAATTAAATTTCTACATTTGATATTTTATGAACAATTATCTGTAATTATTTACTGTGAAATTAAGGTAAATTTACCATAATTAACTCTTTCTATAAATAAGCAATTTTATGCTTTGTCAATTTGTTATATAAACTTCATTAAATAGTAATTGGTACGGATATATTCAGTACCATTGTAATTAACTCTTCCTAATTTAAATTAACTTATAAAGGAAGACATATTTTTTGTAAAAAATTACTTTATTGGATACCAAAAAGAATAAATTCTTATTTTCGGACTAAAGACTATCTTTTATTTAAGAGGAATGAAAATCGATTCTGATTGTATTTAATTATTTTTGAGTTTGAATGCACAAACAGTGCTTTTCTTTGTTTAATCTGTTCACACGTGCAGTGCAGGATTGCTAAGGTCAAGGTCGAGCCATAAGGTAAGATACTTTAAAGATTAGGTGGTCTTTAAAAATTATATAGCGGTTATAGGAGAAAGGTTTCCGCATTAGCCTTGTACAAGGGACTTGTATTAGGTCTTCTCAGTATAAAAAAATACGGTGGCGCCTTATTTTTATTATTAGTGGTTGCAATTACACCCCGACCCACAGCTCATTCTCTACCCAGAGCATATAGTTCGACTAGCCGCTTTGCCTTTGAGATTTCCTCAACTTAGAGCCACCTTCCATCTTAATTTGCCGTGGGCTCCTTTTTAATTATCGGAAATTCTCGTTAAACTAAATTGGAAGTAAAAAGGCAATAATATATTAAGCATTCATTTGCATTCCAAATGTGGATTATTCTTCTCTATTAATATATATATATATATATATATATATATATTACTCATATTTAGACCAGGGTAGAAAATTAAATAATCACATCAAATAATTTTAATCACCGTGTAGAAGCTTTGGGAAGAGGTACGCTTTATTAAAACCGTGAAGCATAAAATTTCATTCGTTTTATTAAAAATAAGAGATTTAAATCATGTACAAGACGCTTTAGATCAAAAGAAGCAGTATTAAAAAGCTCTACATGTAATTTAATTATTCCTAGTAAAGAAACAAATAAAAATTACGTGCAAAATTTATATTAATTAACTCTATTTTAAGTAACTGGTATTAAACAAAATGTACTGATAATAATTGAATATTTAATTAGGATTCACTAAAAATTAAAGGGTATTAATTTTAATTGAAGTTAATTGAACCGTTAGTAACATATAATATCTATAAAAACTTGAAAAACCCAATAAAATACCATGAAATAAAGCTCTGAGAATTAATAGTATGTTTAAACACCTGCGTATTTTTAAAAAAGCTCATTCTGCGTAAATTTGGCAGATAATTAATGGTTATAGAGAATCTTGGAGAAACCGTGGCTTAATATTCACGAGAAGGTGCGATACGGGGTTATTTAACCCAGATAGTCCACATGGACTGAAATAATCGATAATAAGGAATATCAATTTGCACTAATAAGAACAGGGTAGATAGAGACAGATAATATGCGCAAGACCGAGACACATATAGTAAAAAGGCGTGAGTAGAGCAACGTCATGGGGTTGCGATTGGTTGAAAGTAAAAGGCAAAATTGGAGAGGTAAAAATAACATTTCTGTTGGAAATTCAATTAGTTATTTCCAGACGTTGCTAGCCGTGTTGAAATTTCTGAGATTTAACTGGGGCGAGTGCAAAATTCGTAAAAATCGCATGCCGGGCTGCGGAATGGGAACATAGCAGGCGAAATTCTTTAGAATTGTCCGTTTTGGAGACTCGACCGACAGACAGGCTAACCTCTATATATACCGAGGTGAATATGAACAAGCTCTCTTAGATCTTCGACTTGATTCAACGCGTTAAACAGTGCTTTTTAGTTTTCCGGTTTTAATATTAAATAATTTAAACAGTTTGCTCGAATATTTTTGTGTTAAACAGCTTGTTCTTTACGTGCTACAATGAATGTACCTTAGTACACTTAGAAAAGAAGATACAAGGTAATAAAGTTTAGTATCACTGTACCAATTGGTAAAATTTACAACGACAAATAAATACACAAAAGTAGGCAGTTTTGGCGTATATTGGTGAAAGAAGTATGAATTTCTTTGTTATTTTTCGGGGGTATTAATACTTAAATGGTGCATAAACGTGTCTGGATCCACAAAACAAGGTTCAGATATACACAGATGAGTTCCGGAAAAGCGCTGAAACAACTTTAAATAAATGGTGATGGAGAAAATTTTAAAAGCGTTGAGAATCGGCAGCCGTAAATATAACCCAGTTGGAATGGTGTAATTAACAAAGGGACGATGTACATTGAAGCTACGAGTGCAGTAACCTTCAGGTAAATTATACTATTTTGTTCGAACTTTGATATTTTGGTGTGTGTTGAATAACTTTATAATTGATTTACTTAAAACGGACAGTAGTGAAATTGTACTAACAATAATATTTTAATTTTAAGGTGAAACTTGCTGGTTTAAGTAGAAAGGGGTATTTAGTATTGATGTTCTGGATTATGATAAAAATATGGGTATGTCTTTGAGCTCAAGTAGACGAACCTGGTTAATTAACGTAAAGGGGTGGTAGATGCTCCCTTTGTACTCAGACTCAGGTCTGCATATATAGTTATAGTAATTAGTAGGCATCCTACAAGGACTTTAATTATCGATGCACTTTAAAATGATAACAAATTTAATCTTGAAAATTTCTGATACTAAAATTTATGCTGAATTTTAATTTTGAAATTTTAATGTATTGTGAATATTGATGTAAATAGAGTTAACGTTGATGTTTGTGGTAGGAATGTGATTGTTTTTTTTATGTATGAGGATGAAAGTTATCTAGAGGAGCAGCCGAGGCGATTAACGGAAGAAAGTCAATGGACCAACACAGTTAAGGTAATGAATAGCTTTTTGTAGATTTCACAGCATTCTTGACGCCCAATTAGCAGAGGCTCGATTAGAAAGAGGAGTACCCGGATTTTGGTGGTTTCACAGCAATATATATACGCATTTCACCGATATTCAGTGGGATGTATAGGCGGCTAAGCAGCCTGCAGCTGCCAAGATCCTCCAACACAGACATGTGCCGAATTTATAGTTTTTCTGTAAATTCTTTCACACAATTAACGTTAGTTGAGAATATTGTAAAACCAACACCTGTAGTTAATCATCAAGTTAAAGTACAATTATTTTTGTAATCATAACGTTTTCCCTCTTGGAACTGGTCGGTTTCTATTCTGAGCTAGTCTACACATTTCCCTGAAATTCCCACAGACTACATCTTTGACTATTTGTATGCAGTAGTCTAACCTAGGTCTACCTCTACCTCTCCCTTTTCCTACCTCTGCTTCTAATATATTCCGCACTATTCTCTCATCCCTTAGTATGTGGTTTATCATTCTATCTCTCCTATTTTTTACTGTTTTCCACATATTCTTTTCTGCCCCTACCATTTCTAGAACCATGTTGTTCTTAAGTTTGTCTGTCCATGATATCTTTATCATACCTCTGTAGCACCACGTTTCAAATGCTTCTATCTTTTTCCTGTCCACTTCTCCGACTGTTCAAGTTTCACAGTCGTACATCTCTCTTTGTCACTAACTTTGTCTGTCCATGCTATCATTCTCATTCCAAAAGGCTTTTGCCGTTTTTTTGTCTGCTTCCATTACTGCCACTATTTCATAGACGTACTGTGCTGTGCTCCACACATATGCTTTTAACAATTTTCTCCTTTTTTCTTTGTTTTTTGTGTTCTAACATAGCCGCTGCTCTTTCTTATTAGATACAATTCGGTACCTCTTGTATTGTTTACAAATATACACTCTATTTCCCCGATATTGTGGTATGTTAAGGCGGTTAAGCAACCTGCGGGTACCGAGATCCCCACCAATTGAGCATTTGCCGAATTAATAGTTTTCCAATGTATCCGTTCGCACAATCAGCATTAGTTGAAAATATTTCAAAACGAACACCTGTTGTTTATAATAATCATCAAATTTAAGTGCACTTATTTTTTTCGTCATTAAGTTTTCCGTCTTAAAACTTGTTGGAGGCGTCTTCACTTATGTCAATTCTGAGCTAGCCTACACCGTTCCATGCCAGCTAGGTTCCCCTTCTGTTGTTTCCTAATTATACGCCATATTTCACAGAAAATCAGTAGTGTGTAAAGGTGGTTAAGCAGTCTGTGGGTACTAAGGATCCCCCAACATTTAGACATTTGCCGAATGAATAGTTTTCCAGTAAATCGTTTCGCACAATACATATTAGTTGAAAATATTGCAAAACCAATACCTGTAGTTGCTTATTATAACCATCAGGTTTAAGTACAACTATTATTTTCGTCATTAGGTTTCTATTTTGGAACTGGTTGGACGCATACCTCCAATTGATTTCTATTCTGAGCTAGATTGCACATTTCCCTGAAATTCCCACAGCCTACATCTTTCACTATCTATGTGCAATAGTCTAACCTAGGCCTACCTCTACCTCCCTTTTTTCCTATCTCTGCTTCTAATATACTCCGCACTAGTAGAGGATGTGGATGGCTCTGGCACAAATACACCTTATGAAATCCACCCAATCCATCGCACTAACCTAGGTTATTACATGTAAAAACCCACTACAGTGCAAATCCACCTTATGAAATCCACCCATTCCACCGAATCCACCCAATACACCCGATCCTAGGGCAAATCCACCTTATGATATCCACCTAATCCACCCAATCGACCCGATTCATTTTATGGGATTCACCACTCGGAGCGTTTTTCTTAGGGTATGATACATAAGTTTGATCTAAAATTTCCCGGGCAATCTAACCCTGTTTCAATTGTTTAAATCAAACCACTCTTCGAAAGTTTTCTGCGGGATAATTTTAAGGAACCTAATAAAGCGCCGAATTTCTAGGAATTTTTCAGATTGCATCATCCCTCAGGGAGCTACCCTCATTTTAAGATTTTTTACTATCAGCAATTTCTGACCGTCTTTATAAAATTTTTAACTATGCGACACATCAAATTAGTGTAAAATTTTACGCAGAATTCGAATCTGTAAACAGATTTAAAATCGGACAACCCCTTAGCGTTTTACACACCCTCCAGCGAACATATAGAAAATTATTTTTTTGTTTGTTTTAAGATAAATGTACCTTGTTTGGTATCAATTAATATCAGATTTTTCACAGCTATCCGAATTTTTAGTAATTTTTTAGATTGCATCATTCCCCAGGGAGCTACCTTCATTTTAAGATTTTTTACCGGTAACATTCTGAAGCAAATAGTTTTCTTCAACTAACCATTTCATCTTCCGCGATAAAGCGATCTTGTTTGGTATCAGTTAATATTAGAATTTTCTCAGCTATGCGATTTTCTAGGAATTTTTCAGATTGCATCATCCCCCAAGAAGCTACCCTCATTCTAAGATTTTTTTACCGGTAGCGATTTCTGACCGTCCTTATCAATTTTTTAGTCATGCGATACATCAAATTAGTCTAGAATTTTACGCAGAATCCAAATATGCAAACAGATTTAAAATAGGGTCACCCCTTACAAAGTTACACCTTTTAAAGATCCAAACCTCTAAATTTTTGCATTTATATCTAACCTAGATAAAAGTTTTCTTCGACTAGCCATGTTAACCTTATCTATAAGTTGCCGGGCAATCTAAAACCGTCGGAGTTGTTTAAATCCAACAGCCTTTTACAAAGTTATACCCCCTATTTTAGGAAGTTATCCAAACCGTCTTAGGGTATGACATAAGTTTGGTCTAGATTTTTCTAGGGAACCCAAATCTGTAAATAGATTTTAAATAGGACCACCCTTGAGAGAATTGTACCCTTATACCTAATATCAAACTTATTAAAATTTGTATAAAAGTATTGCGCGGATCGGTATTATAGAAATGAACCCTTTAAAAACGATAAGTGTTTGATATTTAAAACATTTTCAAAAAACGATCTAGCCCTTTATAACCCATAGGTGTTTGATATTTAAAAATATTTTCAAACAGTAATGTTTTGTTTTTAGAATAATGTAAAACATTCCAATGTAATGTGTTTTTAATATATAAATGGGAAGGTTGAGTTTAACGTCATGATCGCCTGAATTATATGTGAAAGCGGTGTAGAATTTCTTTTCAATGAACTTTCTATTAATTATATCATTGACTGCGTGTTTTTGACTTATACAAGATATATGTTTCAATGCCGCACATTAGAAATCGACGCATAATTGCTTGGGGGTTATTATTTACTCAAGGTGCTGGAAAGTACTGTACTTTGACTAGTCATCATAGATATTAAGCTGATCAATTAACGGATAATCATGTCAAGTATATATAACACGGCCTACTTTTCAAATTCTAATTGTATCGAGTATCCCGTGTGCTTTGTGTAAAGTTATACTGAAATTTAAACATTCGTTTCGTGTTTGTGCAGTGATTTTCGTGAAAAATTTTTTATAAGATTTAAGGTGTCTGCTTTTTTAATTAAAACAGAACTGAATTTATTTGCAAACACCAACTGTCGTGTATTTTACTGTTGTTTCTGATTGTATTTTGAAACTATCTAGGATTCGTTTAGATTTTACATTGAGTAATTTATTAGTCGCTATTAATTTTTTCAAAGTAATGCACCTGTTTTAAATATATATTATATTACGTTTTTTCAAATTTTAGATAGTCTTTTAGCTAAGATAAAAAAACCAATTCCCACAAATATTTTATTAAAAATTAAATACATTTAAACATCAACAAAGGGCTGCATCAGTAAAACATTCTCCTTGGAACAACTTAAATTATTCAAACAGTGGTTTAAACAGTGGTTGCACCTATCGCCGAATCTTCTTAATTCTTCGAGTCTAGGGACTGAGAATCCACCTTCCATGTTTAAAATGTTGTTTGATAACTATTTCGATAATAGCTGCTTCTTTTGTTCTCCTTTAACATAGACAGTGGCCGCAGGAGGTATGATTTCTTTCAGCATATCACCCACATTTGTATAACCTCTTGTAGACTGTTCGACCCAGCAGAGTCCATGAATTTTTTCCTATAACCACTCAACTTGCTTTTTGAAATCATCACTTAGGGAGTTATATTCTACCGTCATGTTCAGTATCGCTTGCCATATTACATTATTCGCTATATCAAAAATGGCGATCTCCTTGCAATAGAAATCACTAGTTTTGTATTGACACCCTTGTAAATCGATTATGAAATACATGTTTCTCTGGTGAAAATTTGATGTAAATTTACCTAGCGCATAGGTGGTCTTACCTACTAGTATGTCGATACCTAATGGCACTCTTAGATCAATTTTAACGTCAACACAACAAAAATCCGTGTTTAACTTGTAATTTTCATCAAACTCGACGATACTTTGACGACTAATGCACTGCAACATGGCTCCCTCACCTTTTATGCCGATTGTCGAGCGTGCGCAGCTCCTTATTATGTTAATTGGCGTTATATGCAAGTCTTGACTGGAAAAGTGACGTTTATAATTGTTTTATAGTGGGTTTTACCTGTTTGTATTTAACCACCAACACAATTTTTAGAATTTTTATAAAAAATTACTCTTAGCAGTATTTTTAATATAACTCCGTCGTGTAAGATATGAATTATTATTGTGTTTTCCCTCAGGTTCTCAAATACTTCGGATTTTTTTTCAAATCGAATGACTGATTTACAGATCAACCTTTTACAAACCATATGGGGTTCATCTGTAATCTATTTCTAAACAGTATTGCTTTGTCTTTTGAGATAAACCCATCGTGTAACCTATCAAATTAGCATATAATTTTCCTGGAGAATCGAAATCAATTATCACGTCTTTTAAAATTAGCTCCAACAAAGACCCACATAGTGTTTTAATATTCAAAACCTAATAGCATAACACCTCTGCATTTTTATTTAGATTTAACTCAATAATAGAGTAAAACTCAAAAAATATTTATTATTATATAGAATTGTTAAAATTTTCAATTAGTGCATCTACACTCAAATAATTAGACCAAAAGGTGAAATATATATTAATTCTGCACGGTGGGCTAGAAAGTGGTTCGATAATCTATTTTAAATGTAGTTTAAAATAGGACGTATTTTCTAAATAAATTTAGTGAAATGTATGATTCTCAGCCTCGCATTTTTTTGTCAATGACGTCTGACTATTAATTTAAGTACCTTTCACAATTATAGTTAATAAACGGGAATACGCATTCTATAATTTGATTTAAATTGGGTGAATGTAAAAACAAATTATACTTATACGTTCTCTATGTACATAAATACGGGGAAATGATACCAAAAGTTCATTTTAAGTTTATTTTTGTAAAACGTAAAGTCGTTAAAAGTGTAATTAATTGTGTTACAGAATTTTCCGTCTTTGAAAATTTCGTGTAAGGACTATCGACAAAAAAGAGTTAGTCTTAGTTTGAATTTTAACCTGCAAACGTAGAAGAAATTAATATTTACATGTACAATTCAAAAACTGTTAATCATTAATTTTTTCTAGACTGAACATCTTAAGTATCGCATGCAGTGTGTGTGAAAGCGTTTTTACTGGATGTGACGCCATAAAAAAACACAACGAAAGGTACATCGAGATGGTTTATTTCTAGGAGGAACTAAAAATTACAGACAATAAGTGGGAACAAATTAAGGATTTGGAAAACCATTCGACCGCAGCGCATAAAGAATATATTAACGCCGCAATTCAGTTAGAGCGAACCAAGTTGCTATTTGAAAAACCATACGCTATAACAAAATCTTTTTCCAAAATCATAATTGTAGGCCTGAACCCGTTCGACGATTATAAAATAATTTTCAGATTTGTTGACATCATTTCGCAGACCGTACTTGAATTATCCCTCAACGTTTTAGGAAGTTTATATCAAATCTTCCATACATTATACGCACTATGGAAGTTGGCATGCGAAATCAGATATGCAAATTCGACAACTTGCGTTTTTATTTAAATAAGAATTGTTTAGTGAAAATGGTGACATTTGAGAATTATATGTTTTTTACCAAAGGAACTTTAGAACACTTTTTAGGGGTATCTCAGATCATTCTCAACCACGCTAATACTTTAAAAGAACTAACGGCAAACGGTACTCCTAATATAAATCTGTTTCTGTTAGATGTAGCAATGGAAAGATATAATAGGAATGATGTCTTACAGAATCTCGCACATGATGTAATTAAAAGCAAATACAGTAATAGTGATATTGGGGTAATATTATACGAATTTATAAGAACCTACCCAAGATTGTTTGAAAACAGTATTTGTAGTCAAGTTGAATAAATGGAAGAGTACAACAGGTTTCCATTTTACGCGTTTACGAGCTTTGTTTAAATTTTAAGCCATAGATTTAAAATCTATTTACAGATTTGGGTGCCCTAGAAAAATCTAGACCAAACTTATGTCATACCTTAAGACGGTTTGGATAAAATAGGGGTATAACTTTGTAAAGGGCTGTTGGATTTAAACAACTCCAACGGTTTTAGATTTCTCGGGAACTTATAGATAAGGTTAACATGGCTAGTCGAAGAAAACTTTTATCTAGGTTAGCTATGAATGCAAAAATTTAGAGGTGTAACTTTGTAAGGGATGATCCTATTTTAAATCTGTTTGCATATTTGGATTCTGCGTAAAATTCTAGACTAATTTGATGTATCGCATGACTAAAAAATTGATAAGGACGGTCAGAAATCGCTACCGGTAAAAAATCTTAAAACGAGTGTAGCTTTCTGGGGGATAATGCAATCTGAAAAATTTCTATAAAATCGGATAGCTGAGAAAATTCTAATATTAACTGATATCAAACAAGATCGATTTATAGCGGAAGATGAAATGGTTAGTTGAAGAAAACTATTTTCTTCAGAATGTTACCGGCAAAAAATCTTAAAATGAAGGTAGCTCCCTGGGGGATGATGCAATCTGAAAAATTACTAAAAATTCGGATAGCTGAGAAAAATCTTATATTAGTTAATACCAAACAAGGTACATTTATCTTAAAAGAAACAAAAAAATAATCTTTTATATGTTCGCTAGAGGGTGTGTGAAACGCTAAGGAGTGGTCCGATTTTAAATCTGTTTACAGATTCGAATTCTGCGTAAAATTCTAGACTAACCTGATGTGTTGCATGGTTAAAAAATTTATAAGCACGGTCAGAAATTACTGATAGTAAAAAATCTTAAAATGAGGGCAGCTCCCTGGGGAATGATGCAATCTGAAAAATTCCTAGAAATTCGGCGTTTTATTAGGTTTCTTAAAATTATCCCGCAGAAAACTTTCGAAGGGTGGTTTGATTTAAACAATTCAAACAGGGTTAGTTTGCCCGGGAAATTCTAGATCAAACTTATGTATTATATCCTAAGAAAAACGCTCCGAGTGGTGGATCCCATAAGGTGGATTGGGTCGATTAGGTGGATTCGGTGGATTGGGTGGATTTCATAAGGTGGATTTGCCCCAGGATTGGGTGGATTGTGTGGATTTCGTAAGGTGAATTTGCACCATAGTGGGTTTTTATTTGTAAAAACCTAGGTTAGCGTGATGGATTGGGTGGATTTCATAAGGTGGATTTATGACAGAACCATCCACATCCTCTACTCGCACTATTCCCTCATGCCTTAGTATGTGACCTATCATCCTATCTCTCGTATTTTTTACCGTTTTCCACATACCTCTTTCTTCCCTTACTATTTCTAATACCTCTTTGTTCCCAACTTTGTGGTTATTATCTTCATCATACGTCTGTAGCACCACATTTCAAAGGCTTATATCCTTTAGCTGTCCACTTCTCTTACTGTCCAGGTTTCACAGACGTACAGTGCTGTGCTCCACACATATGCCTTCAGCAATCTTCCCCATGTTTCTATGTTTGTTGCTTTTGAACACAGTAATTGCTTTTTCTTGTTAACTGTAGCACGAACTTGTGCTAATTTTTGTTCTATATCTTTTGTGCTTTTCCCATCTTGCGTTACTTGACTTCCTAAGTAGCAGAAATCCTTAACCTCTTGTAAGTTCTCGTTACCTACTTGTATTCTTGTTTTTGATTTATTTTCCCCTCTTTTGCATACTAGAACTTTAGTTTCATTTTTGTTAATTTTCATACCATACCTCTCCGTTAGAACTGCTTCCATTTCATTAAGAGAAGCTTCTAACTCTTTTTTACTAGATGCTAGTACCGCTATATCATCTGCAAATCTTTTGTGCTTTTCCCATCTTGCGTTATTTGGCTATACCTCTTTCTCACTGTAGCTAGAGGTGGGCATGTAAACTTGTATTATTACTGTATTTACAAGTTTAGATTCTAATCTAACCATGAGTACTCTTTCATTCTTTTGTAAGTAACTTTCTAGACAGGGTCCTATCTTTTTTCACATAACTATCCCCACCCCCGATTTTTCTTCCTCTGATCCTGTATGAATTACACTAAGGTCTCCACTCCAAAAATCCGCAGCCTCTGACCACCGAACTTTGCTTATGCTTACTCTGTCTAGTGCTAACCAATCCATTTCAATTTTTAAGTTCTCTAGCTTACGTACTTACTTCATACTTCTGACATTCCACGCTCCAACTCTCAAAATGCTCCAGACTCCTTTTCTAAATTTTGCAATCACATCCTCCGAAGTATTCCCTTCGCGGAGATCCGAATGGGGGACCATTTTAACACCGAAATCTTTTCACACAGAGGATGCCATCATCTTAATTACAATTTAAGTACCCTGTGTATTTCGGAGGTAATGTGGTGGTTTTCCGTTACCTTCCGTATCTTAGTACTGCGTCTTAGTATGCCATACCGATCCCCTATCATCTCTGCCACTCTAAATACCAAAAAAACTGATGCCCTCTTTTGGGGACCTGTCTTAATCTCGTTCCTCACTAAAGACCCCAGTAATTTGGTTAAACCTATAGTTTGACTCTTTAGATCATTGGAACCTGAAGCCGGTCGACCGGTTGTAGTAATCTAAAACTTCTTCAAGGTGCAGGTTCCTTCAGAACGGACGAAAGTAAATATCTGTAAAGTAAATATCTGTATCTTAAATTGTTTATAGCCTATTTTTGTAAGTTATCTAAACTCTTACATTATGTTATGAACACCGAGTAGTACATGTCAGAAGATAAATTCGTCGAAGAAATGGAGTCTCGTTACAAATATAGACATTTTGATCGCTAAGAAACATCTTATTCAAGTACGCACAGCTGCACCGCAAAATGCTTGAAATACTATAGAACGAAAATTTAATCTCCCACATTTGGAAAAGAGACTTGATTCTGATGTAAAGTTGCGGTTAGAAAAGGCAGTGTGAAATACTGTAAACCCTCCACAAGCCCGTTCACCTATAAGCTACACTACCAGGAGGATACAAATGTGCGTACCAGATAGATCGAATCTGTTTGTTTATTTAGAGCGACTCTAATTATAATGTAGGTTGTTGATTTAACCTCCTATTTGTATGTTGGTAATTCAAGGAGGGAGGAATGTTAGAATTGCCATGCATCTGTTGATCAGTTTTTGAATGCGTTACTTAGTTTTTTGATAATAATATCAGTTTTATTAAAGGGTAAAAATTTAACTCAGAAAATACTCAGTTATTCAAGAAAGTGCTGTGTTCGGAAAAAAGATCAAAACGGGTAGTTTTGACATCTTACATTGTGCATATTTTTTCTTTCACTTATTATAAATAGAATAATGTGAGGTTATTCAAAATAAACCAAATAAAATAGTAGTGTTCTAATGCTAATAATGACAAGAACAAATTAATCATCACAAACACATTATTTCAACATCATGCTAGAAGACGATATACGTGGAAGATGCCAGGAGATATAGGAAGATATCGAATAGATTACAGTTTTGTTAAACAACGGTTTAGGAATCAAGTAAAAGATTGCAGAAGCTACCCAGAAGCAGATATAGATACTGACCACAACATCGTAATTATGAAAGCCACACTAAAATGTAAAAATTTGAAAAACAAACCGGAAAAAGGCACTTTGACTTTGAGAAACTAAAAGATAAAGATATTCATGAAAGATTCGAAAAAAGGTCAAATGAATTGCTGAAAGATTTCTGGTATTAAGGAAGTAGAAACAGAATGGAAAAACATTAAATCAAGCCTAGAGATGGCGGCCAGAGATATTCTGGGGTATACACACCAAGAAAATAAGAAACCATGGATAACATATCCTGAATTTAATAGAAGAAATACGAAAATATAAAAATAAATCGGACAAAACAGGAAAACAGAAATACAAAGCCATAAAATGGGAAATTATTCGCAAATGCAGGAAAGCTATAGAACAATGGATTGATGAAAAGTGCAGAGCTACAAACTAAGATGGAAATATGATAGACAGATGAAGCATACAAATTAATTACAATCAATTTTAGGGATATAAAACCGTATAGCAAAAAAATAAAGGACGCGGGAGGAAACGGCATTATAGAAAATGTAGAGAAAGTGGATAGATGGCAGGAATATATAGGGAATTTATATGCAGGAGAGGAATTAACCGCATTAGAACAGTAATCAGACATTGAAAATGATGACTTACGATATCCTACCCTTAGAGATGAGTTTGAATTAGCATTAAGGGGTCTAAAAAATGGTAAGGGGCGAATACTGAAAAGGTGCAAGCAGAAACTGTAAAAGCCGCTGGACAAGCAATAACAAAACGTTTCTTCCAACTTGTAAGCTATATGTATGAGACAGGCGAGATACCCAAAGATTTCAAACGTAACATCATAGTAACTATACCAAATAAGAAAGGCGCGGATAGATGTGAAAACTTTCGATCAATAAGTTTGACAGCACACGTGTCAAAAATATTAACTAGAATTGTACAAAGACGAATGAAAAAACTAGCTGAAGAAATACTAGGAGAAGATCAATTTGGGTATAGGCGAAACAGAAGAACACGGGAGGCTATTTTAGCTCTGATAGTGATAATGGAGAAAACAATAGAAAAAGGGGAAAGCGTGTAAAATGGAAAAAAATGTTTGAAATACTCAAAGAGATTGGAATGAGTTACAGGGATAGACGAATAGTACATAGCTTATATAAAAAGCAAACAACAGTAATATAATTAGAGGAGGAACGTAGAGAAGTAAATATTAAGAAAGGGGTGAGACAGGGATGTGCCCTATTCCCATTAATTTTTAACTTGTAAATTGAAGAGGCAATGAATATTGTCAAATGCAGGAAGACATTTGGAATTACTATACAGGGACAAAAAATTGATATGCTTAGATTTGCAGATGATATAGCGGTATTAGCATCTAGCAAGGAAGAGTTAGAAGCTGCTCTGAATGAAATGGAAACGGTTCTAACAGAGATGCGGTATAAAAATTAACAAAAATAAAACTAAAGTACTAGTATGCGAAGGAGAAGAAAGTTAGTCAAAAACAAGAATACAAATAGGTAATGAGAACTTACAAGAGGTTAAGGATTCCTGCTACCTAGGAAGACAAATAACGCAAGATGGGAAAAGCGAAAAAGAAATAAAACAAAGAATAGCATAAGGTTGTGCTGCATTTAACAAGAAAAAGCATCTATTGTGTTCAAAGACAACAAACATGGAAACAAGGAAAAGATTGCTTAAAACATATGTGTGGAGCACAGCACTGTACGGCTGTGAAGCCTGGACAGTAGGAGAAGTGGACAAGAAAAAGGTAGAAATGTGGCGCTACAGCCGTATGATGAAGATACCATGGACAGACAAAGTTAAGGACAAAGAGGTATTAAAAATGGTAGGGGAAGAAAGAAATATGTGGAAAACGCTAAAAAATAGGAGAAATAGCATGATAGGCCACATACTACGGCATATGGGAATAGTGCAAAATATATTAGAAGCAGAGATAGGAAAAAAGAGATATAGAGGTAGACCTAGGTTAGACTACTACACCTAGATAGTAAAAGTGTAGTCTGTAGGAATTTCAGGGAAATGTGTAGGCTAGCTCAGAATAGAAATCAATGGAGGAACGCATCCACCAGTTCCAAGACGGATAAACGAATGACGAAAAAATAATTGTACTTAAACATGATGAGTATTATAAGCAACTACAAACATTTAAATAAAATTAAATAAAAACCCTTAACCACAAAAAATATTTAAATTACTAGATACGTATTTCGACCACTATGTGGTCATCATCAGTAGAAAAAAAAAAAATAAAAAAAAAATTAGCTGTGTAATTTACTATATTGTTGCTTTAAACACTATCGAGGATATTCTCCTCACCCGCAGGCTGGTGTTCTCAACAACAAACAAGTGGAATTGTCAATTCACTTGTCAATTCACTTGTTTGTTGTTGAGAACACCAGCCTGCGGGTGAGGAGAATATCCTCGATAGTGTTTAAAGCAACAATATAGTAAATTATACAGCTAATTTTTTTTTCTTGATGATGACCACATAGTGGTCGAAATACGTATCTAGTAATTTAAATATTTTTTGTGGTTAAGGGTTTTTATTTAATTTTATTTAAATCGTGCCACAGTGTTCCTATAGATTATTAACTACAAACATTGGTTGAGCAATATTCTTGAATATTGTCAATTGTGTGAAAGAATTTACTGGAAAACTATTAATTCAGAAAATATCTAAGTGTTGGGGGATCTTGGTAGACACAAGCTGCTTAACCCCCTTCACATACCACTGAATTTGGTGAAATGGGGTATATAATTAGAAAACAGTAAAAAGGAACCGAGCTGTATATAGGGTCTGTGAGAATTTTAGGTAACTGTGTAAAGTAGCTCAGAAAAATAAATAAGTGGAGGTACGTGTCCAACCAGTTTTGAGACGAAAAACCTAATAACAAAAAAATAGGCTCAGATAGATCTGATGATTATTATAAACAACTACAGGTGTTGGTTGTGAAATATTTGCAACTAATGTTGACTGTGTGAAAAAATATATTGGGAAAAATATTAAATCAGCAAATGTTCAAATGCTGGGGGAACTTGGCAGCTATATGCTGCTCCTCCCTCCCCACCCCCTCACAATCACTGAATGTCGGAGAAATAGGGTATATAATTGTAAAACAATAGAAGGAGGCCAAACTGCACCAAACAAAAAAGAACAGCGCCTATGATCAAAGACAACAAACATAGAAACAAGAAGAAAATTGTTGAAAGCATGTGTGGAGCACAGCACAGTATCCCTATAAAATATGGGCAGTATAAAAAGCAGACAGAAAAACGGTAGCAAACGTTTGAAATGTTGTGCTTAAGATGTATGAGGATGATAACATGGACAGACAAAGTTAATAGCAAATAGGATATAGAAATAGTAGGGGCATAAAGGTATCTGGGGTAAAAAAATAGGAGAAATAGAAGGGCAGAATACGTTCTAAAACATTTTTGGGGAACAGTATGGGATATATTACAAGCAGAGATAGGAAAAAGGAGGTAGATGTAGACCTAAATCAGATAGTGATAGACGCAAACTGTACAAATTTCAGGAAAATGTCTAGGTTAGTCAGAATAGGCAACAATGAGGGTACGCGTATAACCAGTTCCAGGACTGAAGTTCCAGGACTAAATTTAGTGCTGAAACAAAATTATTTGCATTTGTTAGTTAAAAATGTTAGTTAAACCTCAATTTGAATAGGTCACCAGTCCGTTATTAGCTATTCCCCGCTCGTCAGTGACGCTGTTTCAAAATTCGCATTTTTAAAAAGATCTTTTTCAAAAAAGATTGGATTTCTGGGCGGGGCGGGGGAATTGAACACCTCCAAGTTGCATGCATAGATTAAAACAACGGAGACCGGCTGATAGTTGACTACAATCCTGAATCAGATCCAGAAACCGCTAGTTCCTTTCAGGCTGAAGCCTTTATGTTAACGATGTTTAATTATGAGTCCATTTGAAAATATTATTGCAATAATAACAATTGTTTTTCATTTTTATGGTTAAATTAAACGTTCTCGTAAATTTCATTATAAATGTTGTCGTTTCGTTAACGATTGCGTGATTAAATAACGTGTAGGAAAAGGCAAACATGCACACTCTATTAGGACTTCCTTACAATTGTTTTTTAAATTTGAACGAACACCTGTAAACGCATCCATCACTCTTACAAACTTGCACAATACCCAGCACTTGCATCATTTCCCTAATTTACGAATTATATAACAGACATCATCAATCACACCAGGTTGTTGTATGCATGCCTTCACCATATTTAGCACAATCCCAACTCGATCTTAAGAGCACCATCATTTAATACAGTCGAAGACTATCCTATCCAGCTGTTGCGTTGCAAGAGAAGTGACTGCACGAAAAATGAGATAGCATTTCACGCTCGAGCGGCGGCGATCGACACTAATTACCGGTGCAGTATCGAGACTAGCTGTGTTGCAGCCCCGTCACGCATTGCACGCTTGCTGCAGTACTGATCTGCTTGAAATATGCTACTCATGGTACAGGTATTCATTACAGGTACAAAATATTATAGCAAGTGGATTTTTTTAAACGTAGCGAGGAAGTAAAGACGCAAGTTGTGAAAAAAGCATTGATTGTTTTTTCAGGTTTTGCAGTTCGAGTTCTTGGATATTTTTTGAACGTTTTGTAGTGGCAAGTATTTGATATCAAATTATCTTCAAAAATTAAATGTCGGAGTGTCATTATAACAAATTATACTAACGTTAGAATATCTATTAGGTTGATCCTTTACTTTACAAGCAAAGAAGTCTCACATTGGTACCTTTTAGATTCTTCATCCATTACCGTTAACGTTATATGAGTTATATTCTTGTTCCTGATTGTGAGAACATTAACGTTGAGGATATAATAAATTAGTTCCACGTGCGATTTATTAAAGCATCCGTTACGCTTTCCAACATTTATCTAAGTTTCTTGCATTTATATTTAATGCACTCCCATGGAACGATGCAAGTAGAGAACCACTCAAAATTCATGATTCACATTTCAAATTTTTCTTAATTCAAAGTTAGATCTCTACTACGCTAAGTCCTTTATACCATTGTTAAATTAGCTCCGAATAAATAATAGACATTCAACAAATCCTAAATAGCTGAATATCCAACCACGAATATAGATTTTTATATCACTCAAAATTATTAACCGTGTCAATTGTAAACTTAACTCAATCTCTTACAGGTAAAATGAGCGTTAAGTTAATGAATTTAGAGTTGCCCTGAAAGGGCGGGGATTCCTAATCAATATAAGGGTGAGTCGGCCAACTACAGTAGTGCGGGATTGGATTCCTATGGAAAAATTGTAAAAGAAAACTTACAAATTCGAGATAAAAATAATATATAATAGCGCTGATCATCAATAGATCTTCAGTTCCAGAACTGGTTAGACGCGTACATCCATTGTTTCATATTCTGAGCTAATCAATACATTCCCTTGAAACTAACACACCCTATATCTTTCACTATCAGTATGCAATAGTTTAATGTAAGTCTACCTCTACCTCTCTTTTTTACATTTTCTGCTTTTAATATATTACGCACTATTCCCTTAAGCCTTTGTATGTGTCATATCATCCTATCTCTCCTATTTTTTATTGTTTTCCACATATTTCTTTCTTCCCCTATCATATCGAGAACCTTTTTGTTCGTAACTTCGTCTATCCATGATATCTTCATCATACATCTGTAGCGCCACATTTCAAAGACTTTCTATCTTTTTCCTGTGCGCTTCTCCAATTGTCCACGTTTCACAGCCGTTCATACAGTGTTGTGCTCCACACATGTTTTCAGCAATCTTTTTCTTGTTTTTATGTCTGGTGTCTTTGAATATAGTAGTTACTTTTTCTTTTTACATGCAGCACGGCCTCGCGCTAATAATTGTTTTATATTTTTTGTACTCTCCCCATCTTGTGTTATTTGACTTCCTATAGGTAGCAGATATCTTTAACCTCTTGTAAGTTTTCGTTTCCTATTTGATTTATTTACCCCTCCTTTAGATACTAGTACCTTAGTTTAATTTTTGTTAAAACTTAGGTTGAAACCTCAACACTATTTTCGCCTCGGCACTTTTTATTCTTCAACACTATTTCCGCTCATGCACCCATTCGATTATTTTGTCTTAGTAGTAAAACGTTTCCATTACTAACCTAAGTTGAAACGTCAACAAAATTTACGCCTAGCCACGATTTATGCTTCAACACTATTTCCACTCATGCACCGGTTCGATTTTTTTGTCTTAGTAGTAAAACATTCCAACTACTAACCTAAGTTGAAGCCTCAACACTATTTTTGCCTTAGCACTATTTATGCCACAACACTATGTCCGTTCATGCACCCGTTTGATTATTTTGTCTCAGTAACTAATCTAAGTTGAAACCTCAACACTATTGTCGCCTCCGCACTATTTATTCCTCAACAATATATATATATATATATATATATATTGCTGTAATTATAGGGTTAATTACGGGTAGGTTTAGTCATAGGGGTCGTAGAATAAACAAAAGAAACTCCCAAGTAACAAAAGCACATAATTACAGATATTAGAAGTAAATAGGTCATTATAAATATTATTAGTTGAGAGCACACTGTATATATAGCAGTACAAGCGATTAAAACGCATCTCCAAGAGTAGCTACGAGCAAAGATAAAAATTTAAAAATGTAACGAAACGCATTGAAATTAAATCAATGGAAAACCTGAATGAATTGGCTAGATAAATGTTCAAAAAGTGCGTTAATATATCATCATAAACGCAGGCAGAAATTATGCATTATTTGAAAAGCGTACGTGATATAAAAGTATCACATTTGTTCAAAAATCCAATTTAACTAGGAAATAAACAAACACCAAATTTATTCCATTCAGATTAGAATAAAGCCAACAACAATAGTATGTGCTTTAATGAACGAAGATTCCTAGGATTCTTGAAGTAAATGTGAGGTATAACATTAAATTACGTGACAAACTGAGCATAGTTCTATGCAAATGAACTACACAATTGGTAAAGTTTCCCAAAATAACTAGAGATAAGACACTTGGTGTCGCCCAGCACGTGGAGTCAACGAATCGCAAACAAAAGGGGCCGGTCCTATAAATATGATGACAATTGAACAACGAGTGAGTATACTTTTGAAACTGGGCAGTCACTATACTTGAAAGTGCTAAATATTTATGTGAACAGTTAATTAAGTTAAAGTGAAAAATTATTTTAAAAGAGTGTATAATTGTGCAAGCGAGCCGTACTTCTAAAGACGTAAGTAGATTAGATTTAGTGAAATTATACCATTTCTAATAATAAATAAAACAGGGCTCTAAACAACGATCCTAATAAAGATCTTGTTACGACTCCTGTTAAAACTTTTAATAACGATCAATTACGATTTTAAATACAATTTTGGATATGAGATTCTGGAAAATGCTACCTGTTAAAGCAATTTGATAATCTCTGAAAATGGTAAATATTCTATTACGGAAATGAAAAAAACCTTTCATTGGAATAAACTCACCAATAACGATTTGGATACTAATTTGGTTGGATGTCGACTTTAAATTAGACTCAGAACATTCAGACTAGACACGAGAATTCTTGGAGATGCAGAGTATCTACTGAACCACTTCAGGTTAGATATTTTGATATGATTTATTTCTATAAACTATTTTTATCTCAATAATAATTCAAAATGTAAGAGCCGACAAACTGGTGTTTGTTGGATAAATTTATGAAAGGTAATAGGCATCTTGAAACGTTTCAAAAGGTCTCTAAATGTAATAAAATCTCGTTTTGCTGGTTTCATTTTCTAAAATCCGAAAGATGTAAATAATTTAAAAAGGGAGAAGATATTTAAACAGGTTGTAAATATTTAATCATTATACTGTGTATTGTAGAATTGCTTTATTTAATTGAATCAGCTAGTCGAGGCAAGGAGATTTATAAATTAACATTTTTACAAGTGCTTGAGTAACATAAGGGTTATATTACAGCATTATATGACGCTCATCTTAGGGGTTGGTGAAATAACACAGCATAAATATCACGTCCAGGCGTAGGAACTGCGAATATCACAACAATATATATATATATATATATATATATATATATATATATGCTATGATAAGAGGGTAGTTTAAGAGTAGATTAAGTCATAAGGGTCGTAGGATAGATATAAATAACTTAAACTTTAAAAAAATCAAATAATTCCATCAATTATAGGAGTAAATCGACTATTCTACAAAAAATTCAATTGCGAGGACACTGTATATAAAGGATATTTGATCTAATACATGAGAAAGAAGCTCATTTAGTAATAATCCGATACCATTTAATTAGATTAGCAATGTGTGCGTCATATAATATGTTTAAGTATAATTTACAAGTAAAGATAAGGTTTTTGAAAGCAACTAATTGCATCAAAATTAATTATCGGGACACATAGATAAATAGATATTCCAAATATTTAATAATTACGTCGAAAATATCAACGCACCTATATGCAAACGCATCTTAATACGTCATTAAATACGTGACTAAAAATAGTACATTTGTTTAGAAAACCAACATATTTCAATAACAAATAAACACCAGGCGGTTCAATTATATAATGTTTTGGATCTTTAATCGACAAACATTAAATACGTGGTTGAATAAAAGCAATATTCGGAAATCCTAACAAAATACTGTAATATACAGAACGCTTACGTGATTGATGAAGCATTTCGTCGAAGAATTAAACTAAGAAATTTGAGAAAATACCGAGTTCTGCCAGAGATAAGGCAAAGTACAAGCCTTGATCAATAAACACGCCAATGGAAACGATTGGTGGGAAGGGCTTATAAATACATAGAAAATGAATAGAGTTTAGTTCATATAATTAACCAAGCACAAACTATGCTCAAACGCAGTAGAAATTTACGTGATGAAATTAATTAGTGAAAAGTTAAAATTTAGAATAAGTGAAATTTTAAAGTGCAAAAATTGTGTGACGAAAAATAAGCCGATCTACAAATAGATGTAAGTTAAACAATTAATTAAATTTATTTTTTAATATTTAACAAAACAGGGCTTTTGTTGATACCATTTTTATTGAGACGGCTTTTGTTGAGTCGATGTCAAGATCTAAGCCTTAACACAAATCTAAAAATACGTCTAAAAGTGAGATCAAAAGGTACTCAAAGTTAATTCAATGAAGAATACCAGAAATCAAAAATGGATAATTCTGGCCAATAAGTAGAGCGAACATAGCAAGGGATGCAGACCACAAAAACTATGAGGCAACTCGAGTGAACGTTCCTAGTTCGGATTCAGGATGGAGGAAAATATTAACTTTGGAAACGAGATTAAACGTAAACTACGAGTGAGCCAGAATGTGGCAGAGGAGCTGAGAGAGGATACGACGGTTCTGGGAAATAAAGTAAATGAAGGATTGTTTAGTCTTGAAGGGAATGTTCGGCAGATGAGAGAACAGTTGGTTGAACTTGAAAGGGGGAGAGTTGTTTGTGATGCAGGATACCAGTATAGGTTAGCGAAGGAGACCTTGCCGAGATTCGAAGGCAGGAAGAATGAGCAGCCGATGATCTATATTAGCCAGTTGGATGAAATGGTAGAGAGCGAGCCTGAGAGGGTGAAGATGCAGATGGAGAGCGTGACATTGGGGGGTTGTGCAGAGAAATGGCACTGTATCGTGAGGAGGCAATATAGTTCATACGAGGAATTTTGAAGGTTATTCATAGAGCAATATTGGGGAAACACGCATCAGGCTAGTATTCGAACGAATTTAAACACTGGGAACTATAGGTCGTATCAAGGGTCGAGAGAGAATTATGTGATTGAAAAGTATAACCTAGCGCAGCACCTGATTCTTAAATTAAGGGTAGAGAAAATTATATTATAATTGTCAAGGCATATCGAGGCGGGAATAACTAAGGCTGTAGCGATACAAAACGTTGGGACTGTAAGTGACTTTTTGGAAATGATGCGAAATTATGAAGTAGCTAAGACGTTTGAGACTAATACTAGGGAAAATAGTCATAATAAGAATTGGGATACGAATAGGAATAGCACAGATAATCACAGAACTGGAACATATGGGTACAATTATAAGGAGAATGAACAGGACAATTACAGAAATCAATATCAGGGAAATCAAAGGGGAACGAATAATAATTGGGGACAACGTTTTAATAGGGACAATAACCATAGGGGGAACAATGACTGGAACAGAGCGGATAGGAATGACAGAGGTTTTGGACAGCATAGGACGAGTTTTGGACAGAGATGGCAGGGAGACAGAGAGTAGAGATCACCGGATCAGGGAGAGAAACCGACAGGGATTTGAGACCGAGAACGGGGGACATATAGAAACTTGACGATCCAGCACGTAACGACAAGAAACACGAGTCTGAGATCGGAGAACAGAGAGAGTGGAGGTCCACGAAGAACCTCTGGAAGAAAAAAACGTCGATTTATTAATGTTAGGAAAATCAGATTTAGGGACGCAGTGTAGTATTAGTTTAGTAGATAAGTTGTTAGATAATAAGTTATAGTGCCACCAAGCAAACATAGGACTTGGGGGGTGTGTCCTTGGTGTCGCTCCCTGCTAAGAAGTACACTCAAAGTAGAAAGCTATTATTTTTCAAATTATTGTATTTTTTTAATCTTTAATAATTTTAGAGATTTAATTAACAATGACAAGACATAACACACATCATGAAATTTTTAATTTGCTTAAAAATGCTTTGTTCCCGCAGTGTACTTTGAAATAAATCGCTTTCTGATTGGTTCCATATGTTGGTGTTGGAAATTAGTTCACATTTTTTCCGGGTCTTGTTTGCTTGGTGGCACTGTATATCCCAACACATTCCTAGAAAAAAGTAAGCAAACATTTTTTTGGCGATACATATTCCAATCTTATGTTACTTGTATAAGTTGTATTCAAAGCAGATTATGAGAAATAACTGTCCTAACGTGTTTCGTCCTTTTATTATATCACAATGAATGCCCTAAATACAATTAAAGCAAAATTAAAATAACACGTAAATGGGTTACATAACCTCAAAATTGGTGACAAAAATTTCGTTTTTGTTTCCGCATTTGTTTTCTGTCGATTTGTTATTTTAGATCTATTTGAAAGTATTTGCCGCAACGTAGAAATCTCTATTTGAGGTCACGTATTGTACGCTGTGACCCGGTTGTGTCCTAGGGGAATATGGACACCCTAGCAATAAGGCATATTATAGCAATATAGAACCATTTATAGACAGAGCTAGAAAATGCAAGTATAGAACGCAACTTAATAAATTCTCTGCTGTGTATTGAAAAAATAAAATTTGAATTATATACCAAATTGGAAGATTTAAAGGAAAAATTTAACCACCTCATTTTGTGACAATATAATGTTGGTTAAAATTTGCGACCTTTCTGGCGCCCAGTAAACATCTGCAAACAAAGGGATGTTTATCCTAAAAAAGAAATTTGTGGTGCATTTAACAGCTATCTACGAGGAAAGTTTGCCCGATTTGATGGTTTAGGTCATTGCCTGCTGCACGAAGAAAACAATTTAACATGCGCTCGACAGAATGTTGTTTTTATTCGAAATGAATTTTGTTGTTAGATTAAATGTCTGTATTCTTTTAATAAAGTTGTATATAAATTATGTTGCATCACCGAAAAAAGATTAAGGGAATTAGCCGTAGTGTTGTGAGGGGGATCGGTGTTGATAGTTTTAGGGATATTGTAGATAATAATTCTGGGGTCCTTATGCATGGCATGGAAACTATTCGGAGTCATAAACACTAGATTTATACATAGTTAATCAATAAAAGTAGTTTGTCGGGCGAGGATGACAGAAGGTACGTCATCCCTAATAATACAGCACCCTACGCATGGCGACACAAGGATATAGTTAAGTATGTTTTTTAGCAAAGAAAAAGGTTTTAAAGATGGAGTTAAATATAGATGGGGCAAAAATAAGAGGTTTGGGGTCTTTTTGGCAAGAAATTAGTTCAAATACGAATTGTATTTTTCCAAAGTACCTATTTAGTACCGAGTTAACTAAATGTAAAACCGAAAAATTAATAAAATTTTGTGTAAAGGTTTACCCTGTTTAAAATTTTAAAAGTCGTGTTTTTGAATATTCTAATTAAAAAGTGCGGTTCTTGTTGCTAAACTCAACCTTCACATTTATATATTAAAAACACATTACATTGGAATGTTTTACATTATTCTAAAAACAAAACGTTACTGTTTGAAAATGGTTTTAAATATCAAACACTTATGGCTTATAAAGGGTTTATTTCTAAAATTCCAGCGGTTTTTAATTTCTCGGGAAATGTTTGGTTAAAGTATATATCTTGGGTAGCAAAAAAAATGTTTTAAAGATGGAGTTAAATGTAGATAGGCAAAAATTAAAGGTTTGGGTCTTTAAAAGGCGTAACTTTGTAAGGGGTAGTCCTACTTAAAATCTATTTACAGATTTGGACTCCCTAGAAAAATATAATATTAGTTGATGCCAAACAAGATAGATTTATCTTAAAAGAAACAAAAATAATCTTTTATATGTTCGCTAGAGGGTATGTGTGTGAAACGGTAAGTGGTGGTCGGATTTTAAATCTGTTTGCAGATTTGCGCTCCTTAGAAAAATCTAATATTAGTTGATACCAAACAAGATATATTTGTCTTAAAAGAAACAAAAATAATCATTTATATGTTCGCTAGAAGGTATATGTGTAAAACGGTAAGGGGTGGTCAGTAGATAGGATTTGTTTATTCTGGATCCTCCACCTCCACTGAGGTCAGTGGATGTGCGCTATTTGCTTTTAATGAGAAAACCCATTAGAATTTTATTAGCACTAATGGGTTTTCTCATTAAAAACCCATTAACACTAATAAGTTTTCTCATTAAAAACCCATTAGCTCTAATTGCTTTTTAATGAGTTTTCTCATTAAAAACCCCATTAGCACTAATCGCTTTTAATGGGTTTTCTCATTAAAAACCCATTAGCTCTAATTGCTTTTTAATGAGTTTTCTCATTAAAAACCCATTATCACTAATCGTCTTTTAATTGAAAATCTCATTAGCACTAATCGTCTTTTAATCGGAAATCTCATTAACGATATCACCGGGTTCCATACATCACAGCATATACCATTACCGCCATCTAACCTTAATTGGCAAGCAATCGCACATCTGGTAACAGTATTGCCATCTAAATTCGCACAATAGTTTTCTTCGACCAAGCACTGGTTAGCTGCAGGCGAGGGCTCAGCACTCCGATCTGGCACGGATCTTGTTCTCAGCACCCCGATCTGGACCATCTAACCTTAATTGGCAAATATTCGTACATCTGGTGACAGCATTGTCAGCCTAAATTTGCACAAGAGTTTTCTGTAACTAAACATTCTTAACCTCCATGGGTATGGATCGAGGCGTTTAAACACACGCACATTATTTTTGGTTCAACTAGCTCTTAGTGGGGGGAGGGGGCGCATTACTTTGGAAGAAATTAATGTTTTTAAAAATACAATCAGAAACAATGAAAACAATAATAAACCTTCGTGAGTATCAGATAGTAAATTGGACCACCATAACATAAACCCTTACCTGATATCACAAGGACGAGAATTTCTTATTAACAATGAAAGCCCAAGGTAAAGTTGAATGGAAAACGGCTTGAGGAAAAGAAAAACTCTTTAGACATAAACGGCTAGTAGAGTGTTAGCTCTGGGTAGATCATGAGCTTGGGTCATGGGTTGTCAAATGACCAAAAATATAGATAATGATCGCCACCGTATATTTCAATACAACAACCTACAAAAATTATCTGTGCTTGTATTAGGGGAATGCGGAAACCTTATATCAACACCACTAACATAGCCATAAAACCTGAATTTCACCTTTGTAATACACTTACCAAAATCTCAATTACCAGATGTCATACAGATGTTTCGACTCAACCTGTGAACAAACAAATGCACAACATGGACACCGTTTGCGTCCTCAAAAATATTTACCAAAAATAATATAATAGAATTTAGGTTCCAAAAGTATACACCCAAGGTATTTGTTATCATTAGACACAATGTCTGCTCATGAATGACCTATAAGTTTTACTTGAATTTTGAATAATAAAAGAGATATGCAAAAATGGATTCTATTTGATTAAATTCCTTGATTTGTTTTAACATAATCTTTTTCAACTAAAATTTTTATAGAATAGAAAATTAGTATGGTTTTGTATTCAAAAAAAACCATAAAGATCTCTAAATAGAATATTTCATAATAAATTTACTAAAAAATTTGAGCTCTCTTAATAATTCATATTACATACTTTAATCTTTAGCCATCTGTAGTACTACGTTGACTTCACAATTAAATTTAATTATTTAAGTTCTCATAAAATTGCATCTTTCAACATAGAGTTAGTTTTACTTAATATGTATAAAAAGAATTCATCACGTTGTTTAAGAATCAAATTACATGACCTCAAAATTACTAAAGATATTTTTAAAATAGCGTAAAATAACATGTGATATTTAAATTGGACAGCTGAATATTTTTAACATCATATGTCAATAACAATTTTTTCAGTGTAGTTAACGCTTTCTGTTTGTGAAATAATTATGATAAGCAAACTGCATAGCCATCTTTAAAAATTATGCAAGGTTACAAATTTATTACGGAATCTTTCATTTTCTAAATTTAAGTTACTTTAATCAAGGCAAAGCTTCAACCTTCTACCTTTCGTATTACGTTTAAATAATTATAGATGTGATTAAATACTAAGTATCACTCACGTGTCGAAGTACAGTACGACCAAAAGAAATTGAACTATGACATCAGATGTGGGATATTCCATAAACATCTGTGATGCACAAACAGGAAACACATGATTACGAACGAATTTATCGCTGGAACTACGAAGAATCTTCTGAACAAAACATTATTTAACCAAACCAATTCCTTCTTAAGTACGTCCTATAAATTCTTGTATTCCAAATCTCAAACTAAATTTTCTTTTCAGCATTTAATACGGCAATTACGATATTAACGAAATCCGTGATATAATTCCATGATATTGCTTACTTCCTTCATATTACTTACTTCCTTGATATTAACTCCATGATATTGCAAGTTTTAATGATGGGGGACCTCTAAATCTTCGTTCAGCAGGAATCGATTGAGCAGCTACAGGTGGAACACAAAATGAAATCTGCACGCTACAACTGCCAAGAACCACTTTCCGACACGAAGGTTAAAACAATTCTATTTTCTTGCGGACTGTGTTACAGGCCATGTGCCTGTCTAACATCTTGTCTTTCCTATGCCGCTAATAGCAGCTTACCTGTTCAGACGCTGAGAGAAAAGTGACACGAAATGACAACCTGACGAAGCTTATTGTAGGAACTTAGGCCTCAAGAGCAAAGGAGCGCATATGCTATTGTAAATTTTATGAATTATTTTTAGTGATCGAAAATTTATAAATTATATTTTTATTTTATTGGGATATTATTTTAGATTATTTAGATTATTTAGATTATTAGAAAATACGTTATAACAATAGCAAAATACACAATAATTGGTGTTTGCAAAAAAATTCAGTACATACCCTACAGCAATAGTTGATGTATTTTAGCAGCTTTTAGTTTGCTAATACCTCTATTTAAAGCCGTGTAATTATCGCGATTTGATGTAACGTTGTTTTACCAAATACCTTAGGGTTAATAAAACATTTTTGAAAATTTTCCCAATTCGATTCTAATGAGTAATGTTTCGTAATATATAGAATGTGTTTGTTTTTCAGTCATCCAAAATATTCCATTTACATTATAATAGATGTAAATGACTGTGACATTGTTCATTGCTTTAACAAGGACGTATAATTAGCCTGAAGATAAATAAACCTTGATAATTTATGCTCGCTAGTTATCCTTTTGCAGAAATTCGAGATTTCAGATTTTGCATAATATGCTATTGTATTATAAATAACACCGCGTTTTAACACTCCTTTCTACGTAAATATTATCGAAAATCTGCAAATTTTCCCAATTCGGTTCTACGAGTAATGTATCGTATGCATACAAAGAGCTTGCTTTTGTGCCAACAAATTACCGGCTATTAATTATGTTACATTTTAATAAAGTCGAAGACGTTTATTATTTGTTTTTATTTATGGAGATTTCCGTAATTAAAATCATTTCTTGGGTAATATTTTTCGCGAAATACCTCTTGTTAAGAGACATGTAAAAAATATATTTCTAATATAGCCTGTTTTAATATGCTTGGAAAGGTCAAGTTTCTGCCCTTGGTGCTTTTACGCTAAAGATTTCATTTTAAATATGGAGTTATAGTTTAAATTTTATTTACGCATATATCTAAAATACGAATTCTTCTCAAAGACTGTTTTTGCAATATGGCCTTCGCGTCTAAAATTTGTTATGCGGGGCTGGCGAATGTTTGTCAATCGTTCAAGCACCTCATCGTTTTATACCCTACAGCAATACTTGATGTATTTTAACAGCTTTTAGTTTGCCAATACCTATATTTAAAGCCATGTACTTATCGCGATTTGTTGTAACGTTGTTTTATCTAGTACCTTAAAGTTAATAAACATTTTTGAAATTTTCCATAAACAATATGAAAGTAGAGCGTTCGGTGAAAGGATATCAAAGTCGATGGTCGTGTTTTATAACAGGATTTATGTTGATTAGAAAGGATCTGCCGATTAATATAAGTGTGACCTAGGGTTTCTAGTTCAAAATATCTGTTTCAACTTCCGAAGAACGATGTACAAGCAGGTAAGTCTTTTTTAGTTTAAAATTATTATTCTTGCATCAAGACGCAGAATTATGTCTTTTACATTTTTAAAAGTTATATTTCGGTCTTACCTCATAAGTGATTTAATTGTAATATTTAAATATCCTCCCTAATTTTTAACACTTTATTTTCTTATTTGCCAGCTCATATAAAATATGGATTTTACAAAATTAAATGCGGTTATGAAGCGTAAAACTACAATAAGCGCTTCCGAGCTTGTCACTGATAGAAAATATTGTGTCCTAGGAGTAAGGTCTGTGTCAACAAAGTATGGGGATAGTGCTACTGTTGAAAGCGATGATTTTTTTGTGTTTTACCAGAGCGTTTTTTCAACTACTTAAAACTTGATGGAATAAAAGCCTTCAGCGAGCTAATTGAGGCTAAGAAAAATGTTTATATGATTAGCCGGGGTAAAGTCGGTGCAACAGTGAACATAGACTTTGAATTAGACTAAAATTAACATTTTCTTATTTGCGGAATTTTTTGCCGATCTATGTATTTTAACTGTATGCAAATTTGTGCTATTAATGATTAGTATACCGAATAAACTGTATTAACGCTTATTGTTATTTTCCAAAAGGTTGTTAATAATACATCCTGACGTTTTAGTTTATAAACTGTAAGTTTTTTCCCCACACCCCCCATTAAGAGCTAGTTGAACCAAAAATAATGTGCTTGTTTTTAAACGCCTATTTGCAAATAAGCGGATACATGTCTTTTTAGTTTATTGGCTTGCTTATTAGTTTGCAAGTTTATGTAAATGCTGCTAGCCGGGAGTTTGCAGATTCGGTGGACCCGGAGAAGGATGACCGGGGCCCGTCGGCTTGGCTCGGGGTGCCGAGTGCTCGATCCATACCCTCGGAGGTTAAAAATGTTTAGTTGAAGAAAACTCTTGTGCAAATTTAGGCTGACAATGCTGTCACCAGCGAATATTTGCCGATTAAGGTTAGATGGTCCAGATCGGGGTGCTGAGAACAAAATCCGTGCCAGATCGGAGTGCTGAGCCCTCGCTTGCAGCTACACAGTGCTTGGTCAAAGAAAACTATTGTGCGAATTTAGATGGCAATACTGTTACCAGATGTGCGACTGCTTGCCAATTAAGGTTGGATGGCGGTAATGGTATATGCTGTGACGTATGGAACCCGGTGATATCGTTAATGAGATTTCCGATTAAAAGACGATTAGTGCTAATGAGATTTTCAATTAAAAGACGATATGTGATAATAGGTTTTTAATGAGAAAACTTATTAAAAAGCAATTAGGGCTAATGGGTTTTTATCGGGGTGAATGACCTTTGTATCTGGCAAAAATGACCAGAACGGACCTTAGAATTTCCCATGTTATATCCCATAAGAAAACCGGTTTTTTGATCTCGTACGAAGGTAGCTTATCTACTGTGGTCGAATTTCAAATCCGTTTGCAGATTCGGTTTCTGCGTAAAATTCTAGACTAATTTGATGTGTTGCATGGCTAAAGCAATTTATAAGGACGGTTAGAAATCGCTGCCGGTAAAAAATCTTAAAATTGAGATACTACGCTAGGGAGTGATGCTATCTGAAAAATTCAGGTAGCTGAGAAAATCTAATATTAATTGACACCAAACAAGATAGATTTATCTCGTGGGGGGAAATGTGGAGAAAGATTTATCTCGAGGGAGCAATTGAGGATGCTGGAGCAAATGAGATTCCGGAACCGGCCCAAACTTTAAAAAGAAACTTTATTAGTCAGCTATTAAAAATAGTATCAATATTTATTAACAAAAACGTTATTCATCTTTCCAAGACTTTCATTTAACCTATTTATGGAATCCTAAGGACGTCGAACGCTGCAACGTTACAATTTTAAGAGAATATTATAAACCAATACAAGTTTTATATTCCATGACCCCGCCTTTAGGATAATTTTTAGTGTCCGTGAATAATTAATCAGCACAATCTATATCTGAGTTATCTTACAGTAGTCAGACAACGTACAAGAAAACCGAAAAAGACTTTAAAAAGTGACACTGCAGTTTCATATTTTCAGTCATCTTAACCTATCGAATTCGCCCCAAATTCGTAGTAAATAGGGTACCGTTTTGGACAGTAATAAACTGCAAGTTCATTTTCACTACTTCACTTGTCGCTCGTCAGAAAAACTTGTGCACATTCTAGAAAGATAAGAGTTTTTCTGTTAAATAACTGGTTTTGAATTGTGTAATTGTCTAAAAAGTTGTATTAACTTTTAAAAAATAAGTACCTGCTACTAACAAACACTTTTTTGAAAAAAGGGAACTTGATTAAACCGCTAAAAGCCATATGAAAGTTTGTTAAGGTTATGACGAATTTATTTTTCCATTCAGTACACGTTGCACTACACAATTATCTCTGCTTTTTCAAACATATAGATGCCGAAAGGTTGAAATTTTTTTCTCAGCCAAAGCTGCTTTTGATATAAAAACGATGCTACATTGTATTTATTGCAGTAAGTCAATTAATTATTATTTAAATCAACTAATCTAATTAAATTCTGCAAGGTTGCCTTTTTAATGAAGTAGTTTGATGTTTTTTAATCCACAATATTATTTCGCGTTTGCTTTTTTGTTTATCTAATTTTAATGTCAAGACATAAATAACCGTCGAAAACAGACAATCCTTAATTTCTCTTGTCGCCTTTCTCATTGTTGGTACCAAACGCAGTGTCTTCCATAAAAGTTCGTTTATTCATGTATGCACACCTACATTTTACAAGTACTGAAAAACATCAAATTCAAGGATGTTCGAAACGAAATCGTGTAATAATCGTCCTTATGTCACAGTGAAATTGTTTGGTAGAAATTTTTGTGGATTATCAGACTCAGGTTATACCCCCACTGTAGTAGGTGCGTTAGGCCCCAGGCCGGAAGGCTAAATCTTACAGACTGATCAGTCCAACGTCTTTTTTGCTAAAGACCTTGGAGAGACTGTGCGACAATGATATGAGGTAGAGGATAATGCTTTCTTATCCACTTAACCTAAACCAGCACGCCTTTATAATAGGAAAATCCACGCTGTTGTAGGACGGATTGAAAAAACCCTTAACAACAACATGTCTGCCTCAGGCGCATTTGTTGATATTGCGGGTGCGTTTAGCGAAACCACCTTCGCGAGCTTTGATAGAGCTCTGCGGGCACATGGAGCGAAGGATTCACTTGGGCAGCTGACTATGCAGATTCCGCGGTGTCGACGGGTATACATTAATGTTGGGGAAACCACAGTAGTTAGGACGGTAAGTAAAGGCTGTACCCAGGCGGGCGTGCTGTCACCACTACTATGGAACATAGTAGTGAACAGCCTTCTCCAACGCCTTAACGTGGCAGGTTTCTACACGATTAGGTATGCGGACGACATAGCTATCTTAGTAGTCGGCAAATTTGAACAGATGCTGTGTAACTTAATGCAAGCAGCACTAAGGATCACGGAGCTATGGTGCTCCAAAAACTTCCTAACAATCAACCCCAATCAAACGGGGCTGGTGCTGTTCACCAATAAAGGGAAGCTGATGGTAACTAGATTGCCAACGCTTTTTCACACTTCTCTACCCCTATCAGAGGAGGTCAAGTACCTGGGCGTCATACTTGACAAGAAGCTGAATTGCGACAAACACTTACAAGCAAAACTACCAAAGCCAACCAAGTGTTTTGGCAATGTAAACGTGCCATAGGCAAACTTTGGGGTCTTTCACCAAAGGCTGTCCTATGGCTATACACCACGGTAGTAAACTCGATGCTCTGCTACGGCGCTGTTGTCTGGTGGCCCATGACCAGACTGGCTCATGTAGTCAAAGAGCTTACTCATATCCAAAAAGTGGCCTGTCTATGCATCACGGGTGCAATGCGATCTACACCTACTGCAGCCTTAGAAGCCATCCTAGGCCTCACTCCGCTGGACCTACATGTGGAGAAGATGGCTTTGAGAGCGGCAATGAAGTTGAGGTTCAAAGGTCTCTGGATCGACAAGGGAGGCGGTGGTAGACACCACAACATACTAAGATAGGCGGTCCGGAACAACCCTCTCTTGGGAGAAGTGGTTGATGCGATCGCATCCATAATGATCTCCAAGAGGCGTTTCGGAGTTTGTCTGAACACTGAGGACGCCTCCTTAACGGAGATCTCCATCTACACAGATGGCTCCAAAACAAATGAAGATACCGGGGCAGGCATCTTCTCCGATGACCTAGACCTTCATGAATGTGTTACGCTAGGTAGACTAATAACTGTCTTCCAAGCGGAGGTCATAGCCATCATGCATGGTGCTAACGCCATACTGGAACACAGAATCCAAAATAAAGCTATATGCATTCTGAGCGATAGCAGAGCAGCTCTTTTGAGCCTAAATATGCATCTTCGAGCTTGCTTCTAACACTAATTACCTTGAGCTGGTATGGATCAAAGGACATTCAGGAGTACATGCCAACGAACAGGCAGATTCTTTGGCGAGACAAGGAACGGCCCGGGGCTTTGTTGGCCCTGAGCCATCGGTTGCTATTGCGCCATCGGTAATGTTCTCCATGATGAGGCAAATAACCCACCGCCGTCACAAGTACAGGTGGGCTTGTACAACAAGCTGCCGACAGGCAAAAATGCTCATAAAGTCCCCCATAACCAAAACCAAAAAATTTGTCATATGCTTGCCGAGACAGAAACTACGGCTACTAGCGGGCATACTGTCCGGGCATTGCATACTAAGGAAGCATCTGCACAGTATGGGTTTGTCAGACGACCCCATCTGCCGCGGCTGTCAACAGGAGGACGAGACGGCGGAGCACATTTTGTGCACCTGTCCGGCATTCCCCCGACTTCGAGGATCTATGCTGGTGGATTTCTGGCCTGAGAAGGCCAAAATTTAAGACACCTCCTGGTCCGACATCCTCAAATTCACCTGTAAGGTCGGGTGGTTGAGTATTGAAGGACCAACCTAGGGCAAGGAATACAGCACAATGGGCCCATTTGGTGGGCTAAGTGCATGTGGCATGTGCAACCCTTCCCAATTAAATCAATCAATCACCACCACTGTAAGAGGCGCGTTAGCCCCATTATTATTGAAAGAAATAAAATTTAACTATTTTTCGTACAGACCGTAAGGGTGTATCTACAACTGACATTCTGTTAAAAATGTTTTTGGTTCTGTCGATTTACTAATTCACGCTGGTAAGCATTGTCGCATTTTGAACGCTCTATTTGTAGCTTCCCTTCCGCATTATTTTATTTTTGGGAGTGATTTTACCAAATTATTAGGGTTAGTAGCAGACTTTAAAAATAATACTTAGTCTTCAGGTCCTGTAGATTGTTATGATATTTTGTCTAACATTCATGATTTTACATTCAAACAAAAGCTGCTGGCGAAAAACACCATAAAAACAATTGATGAAGTTAGTCATAAGGATAGGTTAGGCCCGTACAGAAAAATTCAAATGGAAATTGCCACAGGCAGTAATACCCCTATCCGTAAAAGACCCTCTTAATATGAACACAATTTTAAATGAATAATTGGATGATCACCTACGTTTAGGTGTTGAACCTTGTCAAATCCCACAGTCCTCACCAATTTTGTTAGTGAAAAAGAAAAATAACGACGAATATAGATTTAGTTTTGATGGTCGTGCATTATTCCCTATAGTAAGGAACAAAGAATACTACTATAATACGCCTGCTTATTGTAGAAGGCGATTAAAATGCGCAGCAAGTGGCAGCAGCCTTGCTGGCTAAAAGATATTGGAGGAAAGTAGGTTGGTCTCGAGCGATCCTCAATAATTTACAAGGGTGTTGGGGGTTGGCCGTGACAGATATGGCTTTTTGCTAAAAAAAGATATGGGAATGTACCGCACTATTTCCCAGGTATGCGTAGCCAAGCACACGAACTATGTATGATGGAGAGCTCACAAGTATAATTCTTGTCCGGAGGTAAAATACCCCCTCATTTGGATCTCCGGGAGGGGGTACCTGGGGCTCGTCATCGTAAGAATTTAAAACAATGGTTCGATTTAGTGATAGAGACCTGGAATGTAAGCTCACTACTTAGAGTAGATAATTTATTAGCCAAAATAAAAAAGGAAAGCTGAACATTTTAGCTATTAGTGAGGTGATATGGCCAGATAGTAATGACTTTTGGAAAGATAATTATAGAATAATTACAACTTCTTCAACTAATCGACAGACAGAGATAAGAATAGTGTTAGGTAGAAGATTAGGACGTGAAGTTAAAGAGTACTTACAATTTAGTGATAGAATAATTATGGTTAGATCGAGTACGAAACCCACAGACACTGTTTTAGTACAGGTTGACACGCCACCAATTAGTACGAGGATGTGGAAGTAGAAAAGTTATACGAGGATATAAATAGTATAGTGAGAAAAGTAAAGGGAGATGAGAATTTAATAATTATGGGCAATTTTAATGCGTCAGTGGGAGAAAGTAGTGAGGGAAAAATTTTACGAAAATTTAGGTATGGTAGACGAAATGATAGAGGAGAAAGATTAGTTGAGTTTTGCCAGGAACATAGATTAGTAACTGTAAACACCCTATTCGAACAACATGTTAGAAGAAGATATACCTTTAAAACGCAAGATGATAGAGCTAGATATCAAATAGATTATATTTTAGTTAAACAAATATTTAGAAACCAAGTTAAAAACTGTCGTAGTTATCTAGGAGCTGACATAGATAGCGATCACAACTTAGTTAAAATAAAGTGTAATCTAAAATTAAAAAAATTGAGAAAGGATAAACGAGAGAGATGGGATCTAGGTAAGTGTTGTGATAGTGAGGTAAAAGAGGAATATAAACAAGTATTAGATAATAAGATCAAAGAAATTGCTATAAGAGTAAATGTAGAAAATAGATGGAAAGAAATAAAAAGGGCTGTACATGATACAACAACACAGACTATAGGTAAGAAAAAAGTAGAAGCGAGAAAACCCTGGGTAACAAAGGAGATATTAGATTTAATAGAGAATAGAAGAAAGCTTAAACTTTTCATGAATTGGATAGTGAAAGTAAGCCAAAATATAATAGAGTTAGAAAGAAGGAGAATTGTAAGGAAATACAAGATGATTTAAGAGTAGGTAAGACAGACAGGGCTTACAGGGCAGTTAAAAAGTTTTTCGGGGAAGATAGGAAAAAATATGATGGTATTAAAGATGAGAATAATGAGCTTCTAATAAATAAAGTTGAGGTAGCAGATAAATGGAAAAGATATTTAGAAGATTTATATAAGGGAGACGATATGGATGAGTTAGAGAACGACCAAAAAGAGAATGTAAAAATAGGGTTCTTAATATTAAGAGAGGAATTTGAGAGGGCTGTTAGGAATTTTAAACTAAATAAAGCGCCAGGGAATAGACGACATAGCAGAATTAACAAAATATGGAAGTCAGAAAAATTTAGACAGATTATATGAACTAGTAAAAATAATATATGACACAGGTAAGATCCCAATAGATTTCGAAAAAAATATTATTGTTCTAATCCCAAAACAGTCAGGAGCTGATAGGTGTGAGAATTTTACATCGATAAGTTTAACTTCCCAAGCTTCCAAAATACTAACAATACTAATTAAAAATAGAGTAGAAGCTTTGGCTGAGAATTATTTAGGCGAAGACCAATATGGTTTTAGTAAAGACATAGGTGATAGAAAACTGATACTAATGATTAGGATAATTATCAAAAAAAGGCTATAAAAAAATAAAAAGACTCATTTCGCGTTTGTAGATTTAGGAAAAGCATTTGATCAGGTTAATTGGATTGTTATGTTCAGGGTTTTGCAAAAAATAGGAATCTGTCATAGGGATAGAGAAATTATTTACAGTCTATATAAAAACCAAAGCGTAGTAATTAGATTTGATGAAATAGAAAAGGCAGTTAAGATTAGAAATGGTGTTAAACAGGGCTGTATACTATCTCTCTTGATTTTTAATGTTTATATTGAGGAACCTTTAAATTTAGCTAAAGAGAGAAAAGAGATAGGTATTAGTGTACAGGGACAGAAAATAGACATGTTACGTTTTGCAGATGATATAGCCAAGTCATTATAGTAGAGTCTAGAAAGAGTTAGGAGAGTTGTTAAATATTTTAGATGAGATACTACAGAGTAACTATAGTATGAGAATTAACTCAGGAAAGACAAATATAATGACAAGTGAGTTCCAGCCTAGTTCTAAACCAAAATTAAAAGTAGGTAATACCGAGCTAGAGTAAGTAGATGAAATTTGCTATTTAGGAAGTATAAATACAAAGGACGGACGTAGCAGAGAGGATATACTAGCTAGAAAAATGTTTTTAAAAAAGAAAAACTTACTAATAGCTAATAGTATTAGCTTAGATAATAAAAAAATTTTTTAAAGTCGTAACTTATGATACCGTAAAAGATAAATTAAATAACGATAAAGAACGTATTACAAAAAGCCGCAAACAGAACATTAATATAAATAATTTTTCAGTAGGACAAACCGTGTATGAGAAAAATTTTAAAGGTAAAAGCCACAAAACGGCCCCCAGAAATTTAGGTCCGTTTAAAATCAAAAAGATCTCAGATAAAAATGTAGCCGTAGTAGATAACGGAAAAATTGTAAAATACATTTATTTAAAGAATCTAACACGCCCTGTAATTTTATATGGAAAGCCATCACCCTTGCCGTCAACCTCCACCCGGGTAGAACGGACGACGACATATTAGTCGACGACATTAAAAACAACCCCGGTATACTACCAGTAAAATTGGGAAATATGCAAAACACAATAGATTACTAGACATTCGCACAGAAATTTGATTTAACAGAATTAAAACAAGAATTTTATATAATTAGAGATAATTACTACAGACTGAAACAATCAATGGACACAGTCAAATTCGGGAGAAGAATACGCGATAGAAATGCCTAATTACAAAAACATAATGGAGACCATCTTAAAGAACACAAACGACAAGTTCACTCGATTAATACCAACAGACCAAATCAAAAGACAGAAAAGAGGATTTATTAACTGACTAGGTAATATTATAAAAGCGGTCTCAGGTAATTTAGACGGCCAAGATGCTGAACGATACGACTACGCAATACGACAACTATTTGAAAACCAGAATGACATAAAGACTATTGTTAGAAATTAAATATCCTTAACCCAGTCAACCATAATAAAATTTAATGACACATTAGGTAAATTAGTAAAAAACCAGGACAGTATAACTAACAGAATACTAACCCTTGAAAATAATATGCAGACCACAATGCTAGGAATGCAAAACTTAATAAGATTCAACACAATATTCAATCAGATGATATCAACCATTACTCTAATTCAACAAATTTTAGCCACATTAGAGAACGCTGCAACATTTGCTAAATTAAACACATTGCATGCTAGTATAATAGAACCAATTGATTTATTAAATGAATTATTAGGAATTAGATCACTCATAATTAACAGTAAACTACTCTTTGAAGTAGCAGAATCTAACATACTTTTATTTGAAAAAAAAACCCTAGTAAAAGGTAAAGAATCATGTAATTACGTTTTTAATAGAAATCCTCATAGTAGAAATTAACCCTTATAATTATTATCATTTATTTGCTTTTCCCATAAAAGTTGCTAGCCAGTATCAAGTTATTATTCCTAAAACCAAGTTCCTTTGCTTAAATGAACTTAAGGTATGGCTTCACGAATAAAAAATGCAAAGAGGTGGCATCCAGCCAATATTTATGTTAATCATTGACGGGGATAGTCCCTGTGAAGTACAACTATTAAGATTCTCTAATCATTACAAGAATTGCGAGTCAAAACTAGTACTAATTACAAACATGAAAATTCAAAAATCACGAACAACAAATGGATTGCTGTATTTCCACAAGAAGCAATAGCAACCACCCATTGCAACCAAGACGAAAACAGCTTAGCTTTAATTGGAAGCAAGGTAGTCACAATAAAAGAAGATTGCTATTTAAAACTAAAGAGCGAAATTATTTGAGTATACGGAAACCCAACAATAACAAAGAAATTCGCTCATTTATCCGAACTACAGTTCAGGATTACACAAACTAAAAAAGACAAAATCATCACAAAACCAATGCAATTAGAACATCTAGACATAGATGACTCAACGAAGTCGTAAAGTTAATGGACAGTTATAAAAAACATTTAAGCTAAGTGAAAGTGCCAAAATTACACTACGATAATATTAGCGTTTAGACAATTTTATTGATCATTGTAATAATTTTATTAACTGTGTATTTATTGTACAAAATGTATTTTAGATATAGGAATAAAGAAACAAATTTTAGTCATAAGAATAAAGAAACAAAGGTAAATAGAGAAATCACAAAATATCCCTTAGGAAAAATAAGTTTTAAAAATTAAGTAAAACCCCTAATTTTTCATCTACGTCGGGAGGAGTTACATTTCCCCCAAATCAATATACCGGGTGATCCAAAAGTCAGTATACCGAGGGATACTGAATATACAATTCGACGAAATACTTACATTGGTATATTTAGTGAATGTAATACGCATATCTTCTCACTTGGTAAGCTGACTTTTTGATCATACGGTATATGTGTAATTAAATAGAAACCATTAAAACTTAAATTAGATGCAACAATGTACAATTTAAGTACAGATTACAAAAGGTTAATAGAAGTTCATAAATCAGACATGAGAACGGATGTAAATACATTGTATTCCAGACGTAACTTGACACTGCAAGTGCAGGTCACAATAGACTGTAAGAAACTTATTGTCAGAAATAAGATTGTTACTTTGTATTGTATAAATGAATATAAAAAATAGCAGATATGAGCTCTGCAATTCCCACAAGCAATGTGAGGGGCAGAGACAGCATAAATACCATCAGAGCCCAAAATGGCCAGTCAGTCTCGAGCTTCAAAACTTTAACATTATTGGTTGTTCAAGCTACTTAAATTAGTTTATTAATTCAATTAGTGAATGTAATTTTGATAGTTAAAAGCGTTAATGAATAAAACGCGACCATTTGTTAATTTCCACTTGTAATTTCTGTTCAATAAAAACTTGTTAGAAGAATTTTTAGGAAAAGCCTTCTTAAAAAGCCGCTCAAGAGGCCCGAAATCTAACTCGTCGCGGAAAAATCTGATTATTTAGGCAGCCTGTTACATATCCCTCATTAAAATGTATATAAAATTAAACATAATTCTTATGTCTTAGTAATAAAATGTTACATTGTATTGAATGAAGGTTACAATTAAAGGTTAATTAGAGTTCATATTAGAAATAGGAAAGAAAGCAATTACTTTGTATTCCGGACACAACCTGATACTGCAGGTGCAGAAACTATGATATGCAATAAAGCAGTCTTAATTAAAATTACTTAGAATAACACATTGTACGAGTATTAAAAAACTGCAGACAGCAAGATCTGCACTTTCCTACAATATCAAGTGAGGTCAGAGACTTAATAAGTACTGTGGGGAGCCCCTGATCGTCAGTCAGTCTTCGAACTTCATAACTTTAACATTGTTGGTGGTTCAAGCTACTTACCGTAATTTTTAATTTTAATTATTGATTATTAACTTCAATTATTATTGTCAATTTCAATTACTTAATGTTTATTGACTATAAACGTCTAAGTTATTGTAACAGAAATAAGTCGTTTTTTGTAATTATACAATTAAAAATAAATTTAATAGAAGTGTTTTTGACGACGAAACTTTTTAAAAGAAGCTCCCAAAGGCCCAAACCTATCTGGCCGCAAACCGAACAAGATTGGGAACTCTGTTCTAACCGGTACCGAACAATAAACGCAACGCATGTGCCAACGATTAGATTAAAGCTGCATTTCTAATCACTCCACAGACGAAGTGGAACGTCGGCACGCATGCTAGGTATATGAAGTTGAATGTAGTCGTTTATAATGAATTTACTGTCAAAATGCACGTCAGCACGGAACGTAAAAAGGTGCAAACTGCAAACTTTTGTGCTGCGTGCCGTGTATCGGACATGCGTATTAAAAATGTTTTAAAATGTCGTTTTTATTAGAGTTTTTCATATTTGTGGTTAGGTATTCTTTCTTTTGTGGAGTTCAAAATTAAAAACCTATTTACAAATGAACAAAAATATTAATGACTTAAATTTATTAGTGATGGGAAGTCTGTATTTACTAATTTTAAAAAACCTAATGAAAAAGACTAGAAAGCAGAAACGGTTTGGTATACATCATCATTAGGTCTTCAGTCCTGGAACCGGTTAGACGTGTACCATCATTGTTTCCTATTCTGACTAACCTACAGATATTCCTGAAATTTGCACAGTCTGCATCTATCACTATCTGATCTAGGTCTACATCTACCCCTTTTTTCCTATCTCTGCTTGTAATATATCCCATACTATTCCCCAAAAATGCCTTAGAACGTATTCTGCCCTTCTATTTCTCTTATCTTTTCCCCAGATATCTTTGTTCCCCTATTATTTCTGTATCATATTTGTTAATATCTTTGTCTGTTCATGCAATCGTCCTCATACATCTGAAGCACAGCATTTCAAAAAGCTGCTACCGTTTTTCTGTCTACGTTTTAGACTGCCCGTATTTCATAGGCATACTGTGCTGTGCTCCACACATATGCTTTCAACAATTTTCTTCTTGTTCTATGTTTGTTGTCTTTCATCATAGGCGCTGTTCTTTCTTGTTAGATGCAGTTCGGTCACCTTCTATTGTTTTACAATTATATACCCTATTTCTACGACATTCAGTGGTTGTGAAGGGAGGTAAGCAGCCTTTGGCTACCAAGTTGTTCAGCACTTAACCATTTACCGATTTAATATATTTTCCAATAAATCTTTTCGCACAATCAACATTAGTTGCAGATATTTCACAACCAACAACTAGTTGTATATACTAATCATCAGATTCATCTGCGCTTATTTTTCCGTCATTAGGTTTTCCGTCTCAAAATTAGTTGGACACGTACCTGCACTTATTTATATTCTGAGCTAGCCTACACAGTTCCCTTAAATTCTCACACTGCATGTGTATACAGCTCGCTACCCTTCTATTGTTTTCTAATTTTATGCCCTATTTCACCGAGATTCAGTGACGGGAGTTAAGCAGCCTGTGGCTACCAAGATCCCCCAACATTTAGACATTTGCCGAAATAATGGTTTTCCAGTAAATCCTTTCACACCTTTAATATTATTCAAGAATATTGCCCAACCAATTCTTGTAGTTGCTTATAATAATCATCATGTTTAAGCACACTCACTTTCTTCAGCATTAATTTATCCATCTTGGGACTGGTTGGATGCGTATCTCTATTGATTTCTATTCTGGGCTAGCCTACATATCTCCCTGGAACTCCTACAGCCTACATCTTTTACTATCTGTGTGCAGTAGTCTAACCTAGGTCTGCCTCTTCTTCTCTTTTTCCCTATCTCTGCTTCTAATATATTCCGCACTATTCCCTCATGCCGTAGTATGTGGCCTATTTTTTACCGTTTTTTACATATTTCTTTCTTCCCTTACTATTTTTAGTACCTCTTTGTTCTTAACTTTGTCTGTCCATGACATCTTCATCATACGTCTGTAGCACCACATTTCAAAGGCTTCTACCTTTTTCTTGTCCGCTTCTCCTGCTGTCCAGGCTTAACAGCCGTACAGTGCTTTTTGTTGTATCCTTCTCCTACTGTCCAGGCTTCGCAGCCATACAGTGCTGTGCTCCAAACATATGTTTTAAGCAGTCTTTTCCTTGTTTCTATGTTTGTTGTCTTTGCACACAGTAGTTGTTTTTTCTTGTTAAATGTAGCACGACCTTGTGCTAATCTTTGTTTTATATCTTTTGTGCTTTTCCCATCTTGCGTTATTTGGCTTCTTAGGTAGCAGAAATCTTTAACCTCTTGTAAGTTCGTGTTACATATTTGTATTCTTGTTTTTGATTTATTTTCCCCACCTTTGCATACCAGTACTTTAGTTTTAGTTTTGTTAATTTTCATACCGTATCTCTCTGTTAGAACCGTTTCCATTTCATTAAGAGCGGCTTCTAACTCTTCCTTGCTAGACACTAATACCGCTATATCATCTGCAAATCTAAGCATATCAATTTTTTGTCCCTGCATAGTAATTTCAAATGTCTTCCTGTGTTTGACAGTATTCATTGACTCTTCTATGTACAAGTTAAAAATCAATGGAGATAGGGCACATCCCTGTCTCGCGCCTTTCCTAATGTTTACTTCTCTACGTTCCTGCTCTAATTCTATGCTGCTGTTTGCTCTTTGTATAAGCTATGTACTATTCGTCTATGCCTATAACTCATTCCAATCTTTCTGAGTATTTTTTCCATTTTACATTGTCGAATACCTTTTCCAGATCTATAAACCCTATATACACGCCTTCCGCTTTTTCTATTGTTTTCTCCATTATCACTCTCAGAGCTAAAATAGCCTCCCGTGTTCCCTTGTCTCGCCTAAACATAAATTGGTCTGCTCCTAGTATTTCTTCAGCTCGTTTTTCCATTCGTCTTTGCACAATTCTAGTTAATATTTTTGACACGTGTGCTGTCAGACTTATTGTTCGAAAATTTTCACATCTATCCGCGCCTTTCTTTTTTGGTACAGTTACTATGATGTTACATTAGAAATCTTTGGGTATCTCGCCAGTCTCATACATATAGCTTACAAGTTGGAAGAGACGTTTCGTTACTGCTTGTCCAGCGGCTTTTAGAGTTTCTGCTTGCACCTTATCTGTACCCGGCGCCTTACCATTTTTCAGATTCTTTAATGCTAATTCAAACTCATCTTTAAGTATAGGATACCGTAGGTCATCATTTTCAATGTCTGATTCCTGTTCTATTGCTGTTAGTTCCTCTCCTGCATATAAATTCCTTATATATTCTTGCCATCTACCCACTTTCTCTACATTTTCTATAGTGAAGTTTCCTCCCGCGTCCCTTATATTTTTGCTATACCGTTTTATATCCCTAAAATTCATTCTAATAATTTGTATGCTTCGTCTGTCTTTCCTATTTCCATCTTCGTTTGTACCTCTTTGCGCTTTTCATCAATCCATTGTTCTTTAGCTTTCCTGCATTTTCGAATAATTTCCCATTTTATGGGTTTGTATCTCTGTTTTTCTGTTTTGTCTGATTTATTTTTGTATTTTCGTCTTTCTTCTATTAAATTCAGGATATCCTTTGTTATCCGTAGTTTCTTATTTTCTTTTTGTGTATACCCTAGAATATCTATGGCCGTCATGTCTAGGTTGGATTTAATGTTATTCCATTCTGTTTCTACTTCCTTAATATCAGATATTTTCCCGATATCTTTGAGCAATTCATTTGATTTTTTTTCGAATCTTTCTTGAATATCTTTATCTTTTAGTTTCTCTAAGTCCAAGTGTCTTTTTCCCTTTCTTTTTTTCACATTCTTAAATTTAAGTGCGGCGTTCATAATTACGATGTTGTGGTCAGTATCTATATCTGCTTCTGGGTAGCTTCCACAGTCTTTTACTTGATTCCTAAACCGTTGCCTAACAAAAATGTAATCTATTTGATATCTTCCTATATCTCCTGGCATCTTCCACTTATATCGTCTTCTAACATGATTCTTCTTAATCTTCTTTAGGAATGAAACCACTCATAGTTTTTAAAATCTATTTTATTTACGTTTCGATCCATGTCCTAGGATCGTTGTCAAAAACCACAACAAACATACAGGGAGTATTTCTAACATGATGTTGAAATAATGTGTTTGTGATGATTAAATTGTTGTTGTCGCAAAATTCTACCAGCATATTTCCCCTGACGTTTCTCGTGCCTAAACCAAATAAACCTACTACCGCTCCTTCCCTACCCTCACCTACCACGGCATTAAAATCCCCCGTAATTATTAAATTTTCATGTCCTTTTACGTATCTTAGTATGTCTTCGATATCTTTGTAGATGGCTTCTACCTCTTCGTCACTGTAGCTAAAGGTGGGCATGTATGCTATTACTGTGTTTACTGGTTTAGATTCTAATCTAACCATAAGTATTCTTTCGTTCTTTTGCAAGTAATTTTCTACACAGTATCCTATCTTTTTCCGCATAACTATCCCCACACCCAAATTTCCTTCCTCTGCTCCTGTATGAATCACCCTGAAGTCTCCACTCCAAAAATCCCCCGCCTCTGGCCACCGAACTTCGCTGATCCCTACTATGTCTAGTGATAACCTATTCATTTCGATTTTTAGGTTCTCTAGCTTACCCACTTGCTTCATACTTCTAACATTCCACGCTCCGGCTTGCAGAGTGTTCCCGACTCTTATTTTTAACTTTCCGATTGCATCCTACGAAGTAGTCCCCTCCTGGAGATCCGACTGGAGGACTATTTTAACTCCGGAATCTTTTACCCCAGAGAATGCCATCATCATTAATAACAATTTAAGTACGCTGTGTACTTGGAAGATAATGTGGTGATTTCCCGTTGCCTTCCACATCGCGGTAGTGTGTCTTAGACTGCCATACCGACCCCTATGGTCTCTGTCAATTTATGTACCGAAAGAGCCGCTGCCCTCCTTCGGTTTGGTATACTTCCAATATTTATTGTCCGCAAAACGCAAGATTTTAATGAAAATTTATTACAAGAAACACGTTTAAGCGATCCTTTAATACTTTTTAAAAATATTAGAAAACAACGAAGTTTAATTACGCATGTCACAAACTGAAGTGAAGTGTGCTGCATTAAAATGACTATGGCACAATTCATGATGCGTTACAAAATTTGACTTGGCCGTCGAAGTGATTAGAAATGCAGCTTAAGTGTTGAACGAGGCGCTACACGCTCAAAGATATCCGGTGACGTCACATCGCCAGCGCGGTAATATCGCACACATGATTTGTTCCGAATTCCTTTACAAGCGAACCTGTGCTTATAAATTTCTAAAATTTTGCAATGTTTATTACACACATGATCTTCCAGATTATATAATAAAAAAATTTACAAAATGAGTCCATTAGAACCTAAGCATTTGGTATGTATAAAATTCTATAGTATTTCAAATATTGCATGTGTTTTTTAAAATTTTGCAAATTAACCAAGGAAACCTAATATTTCTTGCAAGGGAGGCCCATCAATTCTTAGTCACACCACTGTCGTCCATCGCCACGTCATGCAAGAAACGAATGGAATGTTTCTAGAACCATCAATTAAACCGCCATTAGACAGAAAATAAGATTTATCTAGAATTTTACATCTATCAAGAAGGTTTCAGTATGGTTTAAATAACAACCAACCTTGGCCATGCCAACCAACCTTTATTTACATATTTTTGCGCGTCTTCTTCAGGTAAAAGACAACGCAGGATAAACTACGATGTGTTTGGTTACTGGCGCATAACGAATCGAATTCATTATTCACGCATTTTGGTTTAGAGTTGGGACTGACCGTCTCAAGGATATATCCAGTCGGCTAGTCCAATGCCACACTATTATTATTGCCAAACGATTTATTTAACAACAATCCAGATACGTATACTAAAAAAATTAATATGAAAAGATACAACCAGTTCAAGATGAAACCAATCCGATATTAGAGCAACATTTGTATAAATGCCAGTAAATTGCGATATAAAATTGTCCAACCACATCATTTCCGGTTTTTTCAGTAATGATAGAGGTGCTGTGGTCCTTTTGCGTTAGAACAGTCTAAAAATAGCCCCTTGAAATTAATTTCCTAGATAGAGAATGCAAATAAGTGCAAACAAAAGTTGTACAGTTGAATGGTTTTTAATAATTTGCTAAAACTTGTTTTGCGCCTAGTAACGAAACGTCAAGAATCCACTTTTGGATGAATATATTTATAGATTCGTCAAGCTTTCTATATAAATTATGCAGCAATGCTCTCGGCCAGTACCTATAAAATGTGCAAAATCTTCAGATGCTAATAAAATTTAGAGATACTAATTTATTTTAATCGCGGTGCGGAGTCATTAGCTATCCAACATTTAACTATTAGAAACCAGAATTTCAGTTTGGTTGCTTAAAAAAGAACAGAAAAAACTGCATCCATGTGTTCTAACTTTGTCTAACGTTTAGAAACACGAATACAAAGTATTTGTGAACAAAGTTCAAGTTAATTAAATTCAAAATTTTATTAAAGGTATGATAATATTTACTTGCTAATTAGAACCTGCTCAGATGTTACTTTTTAAGTACCAACATAACTGTCAGTAAATTGAAAGTCGGTCAAAACGTATTACAGTCATAAATTTAGTATTGTATTTTTGTGTTAACTATAGGAGAAGGCGCCAGATAGGTTTTGGGTTTCTTGGAGCGTCTTTTTAAAAAGGCTTCTTTCAAGAAACTCTTCTATCAATTTTATTTAGACAGAAATTACAATATGAATTTAATAACAGGTACGTTATGTTCGGTAACGTATTGAAATCAAAAATATTCTAAGTTGACAATCATTATTTAATTTAACTAAAAAGAGTGAGTAACTTGAACAACCCACAATGTTAAAGTTGTGAAGCTCGAGACTGACTGACCCTCCTGGGATTCTCAGGGTATTTATGCTATCCCTGCTCTTACATCACTTGTGGGAAACGCAGATCTCATGTCTGCTGGTTCTTTATTCACTACAAAGTATTACTTCTTAGTAGTCTTAATTCTAACAATAAGTTTCGTATAATTTATTGTGACCTGCACCTGCAGTATCATGTTACGTCTGGAATACAAAGTAGTTGCATCCGTTTTCATGTCTGGTTTATGAACTTCCAATAACATTCAATTATACATTGTAAGTCTCTTTGTTAGATTCAATAGTTCCATTTGATTATACCTATATACTAATTTGGGGATATGTAACTCCTCCCGACGTAGATGAAAATTAAGGGATGAACTTAATTTTTAAAACTTATTGTCCCTAAAGTATCTTTTATTATTTCTTCATTTACATTTGTTTCTTTGTTCTTATGACTAAAATTTGTTTCGTTGCTTCTATATTTAAGATACATTTTGTACAATAAATACATAGTTAATAAAATTATTACAATAATCAATAAAATTGTCCAAACACTGATGTTATCGTAGTGTAGTTTTAGCACTTTCACTTCATTTAAGTGTTCTTTATAACTGTCTATTAATTTTACGGCTTGGTTGAGGTCGTCTAGGTCTAGATGTTCTAGTTGCATTGGTTTCTTAATGATTTTGTCGTCTTCGGTTTGTGTAGTCTTGAACTGTAGTTCGGATAGATTTGTGAGGTTTTGGTATACTCGAATAATTTCGCTTTTTAATTTTAAGTAGCAATCTTCTTTTATTGTGATTACCTTGCTTCTAAGTAAAGCTGGACTGTTTTCGTCTTGGTTGTAATAGGCGGTTGCTATTACTTGTGGAAATGCAGCAATCCATTTGTTGTCCGTAACTTTTTGGATTTTTATATTGTTAATTTGTACTGGTTTTGACTCGCAAGTATCGTAATAATTAGGGCTATCCGTTTGAACAGCTGTCGTCGTTAAGGATTGACATAAGTATTGGCTGGATGCCACTTCTTTACATTTTTCATTTGTGAAGCCATACCTAAGTGCATATAGGGAAAGCAACTTGGATTTAGGAATAATAACTTGATACTGGCTAGCAATGTTTATGGGGAAAACAAATAAATGATAATAATTATATTGGTTAATTTCTACAATGGTGATTTCTATTAAAAACGTAATGTCATGATTCGGTACATAACTTTTTACTATGGTTATTTATTCAAATAAAAGTATGTTGGATTCTGCTACTTCAAAGAGTGGTTTACTGTTAGTTACGAATGATCTAGTTCGTAATAATTTATTTAATAAATCAATTGGTTCTATAATACTAGCATGTAATGTGTTTAATTTTGCAAATGTTACAGCGTTTTCTAATGTGGATAAAATTTGCTAAATTACGGTAATGGTTGATACCATCTGATTGAATATCTGTCGAATCTTATTAAATCTCGCATTCCTAGCATTGTGGTTTGCATGATACTTTCAAGGGTTAGTATTCTGATAGTTATACTGTCTTGGTTTTTTACTAATTTACTTAATGTATCATTGAATTTTATTATGGTTGACTGAGTTAAGGATATTTGATTTCTAACAATAGTTTTTATGTTATTTTGGTTTTCAATTAGTTGTATTGCGTTATCGTATCGTTCAGCATCTTGGTTGTCTAAATTACCTGTAATAGCTTTTATAATATTGCCTAGTCTGTTAATAGATCCTCTTTTCTGTCCTGTGTTTTGGTCTGTTAGTATTAACCGATTGAATTTGTCGTTTGTGTTTTTTATGATGTTCTTCATTATATTTTTGTAATTAAGCATTTCTATCGCGTATTCTTTTTCGAATGTGGCTGTGTCCATTGATTGTTTCAGTCTGTAGTAATTATCTCTAATTATATAAACTCTTGTTTTAGTTCGGTTAAATCAAATTTCTGTGCGAAGGTCCAATGGTTTATTGTAATTTGCATACATCCCAATTTTACTGGTAGTATACCGGGGTTGTTTTTATTCTCTTCCACTATTATGTTATTGTCGTCCGTTCTACCTGGGTGGAGGTTGACGGCAAAGGTAATGGCTGTCCAGTTGAAATTACAGGGTGTCTTAGATTCTTAGGTGAATGTATTTTACGATTTTCCGTTGTCTACTACGGCTATCTATTTTAGATCTTTTTGATTTTAAACGGACCTAAATTTCTGGGGGTCGTTTTATGTATCTTACTTTTAAAATTTTTTTCATACACGATTTGTCCTACTGAAAATTTATTTATATTGGCGTTCTCATTGCGGGATTTTGTAACACGTTCTTAATCGTTATCTAATTTACTTTTGGTATTATTATAAGTAATTTTTAATTTTTCTTTGTATTCTTTTGCATACTGTTGGTATACTTCTTTGTTATAGTGTATATCATAAGTGTTGCGGGAATCTGCGTGTCCTAATGTATTACATGCCAAAATGGCATGTAGCATGCCCTAGTTTTAGTTATAATTTATAAGGTAATTCCCGCGTACTTTTTTTAATTAAAAATGCCAATTTTCGTCGTCCCCGAGTCGCGCCGGCGCAGAGTGAATGGCGGAGTGCGCGCGTGATGTTAGAAGACACGATTAAGTTACGAGCCCTCGACGAAGCAACATATATCTGTGCCGTCTGTCTTTTCTTTTTTAGGCATGTAGGTTCCTCTATCTTTACCTTTTATTGTACCTCTACCTGGTAATCCTTAATCCCCTACGAGCATAAAAGACACAGAAGACACAGGAAAAACGGATGTACTCTGGAAATCAACGAGGCGTGAATTGAACCCATCCTGCAAACATCGTGTGACCCTGAGAATGTAAGTAGTCTGTTGATTTAAATTGTGCTTGCAAATTGACTTTAAAAAAGTGGTTGCATCACCTTTAAAATATGGCCGGCATAAGTTACAATTGGCGGGAATTATATCGTGAGTATAACATTTGCGCAGTATAACTGTTGCCCGACTGCAACAATGGCGCCCTTACACGTGGTTGTTGGAAATTAAAATCCGTTGTGTGTCTTTTAATGTAGCTTGATATTAGCTTTGAAAATAAATGTTTTTTTCACTCAATTATATCTAAAATAATTAATAATGTTTTATTTCTAGTGACTTTTGATGGTTAATATGGTAACCTTTAAAGTTTAGTTACCTAGTTACTTGTTATTTTTTTGTTGGTTGCCTTAGAAGAAGTATTAGATGTCAATTTTACTGGTTGAAATTACTTTTACTTGAATGTTTATTTTCACTAACCTTAAAAATGAAGTTTCAGGTTTAGTGCAATTTACCTTTTATTTAGAAAAACATCTATTTAAATGTTTCTTACAAAAACTGTATTTATATTTGAGAAGTGCTGGGACGTTTTGGATCCATCTATTGTTATCTAGTTTTATCTTAATATCTCTATCTTACCTATTATCTTTAGTAATAATTTGAGACTTTGTCTTACTTTCTTTTGTTGTCCTAACGTTTGGTATTTATGATCAGACGTAGGGAAATTTTGAGTTTTGAGTGAAGAAGCTAACCTGATGGTAGCAATGTAATTTGTTAGGTTAGTAATGTAAAAAATTAGTAAGATGGTGCTGTTGGTAAATTTGTTAATTCACAACCATGTCATTAAAAAGTTTTGATGTGTACTGTTTATTAAGTCAGAGTACCAACACATGAAAATTTGTAAAATGTATTATAACAAAATCTTTTCTTATACTGATAGGGTTAATTAGTTAGGGGTCATTTTTATATCCCCAAATGTGACCAGTAACGTTTAAGGAAGGATTTCCTTAAAATGATGGAACGTAAATATCTTCCGACTATGCTAGGGGTCTATTCTTTGGGCAGAGCTTATGAGGATTGGTCGTGGTTCTTTTTACAAAGCATTATTTTATTACTAGGGCTAGATTCTTGACAAAACAGGGGTTTGAACAGGGCGCCACCAAGTCTGTAATTTTAAACACAGGGTTTACCTAAGGGGGACTTGGGCGTCCTTAAGGAAGAATACCTGTATTAAGTGCTAACGCAAGAGCTGTAAAGAAAATTTAATTAAATATACTAAAATGAGGACACAAGAAGTATTCTCTTGCTATCTCTTAAAAAAAAGATTAATCAGGCAACAATAATATGAACACAGATTATATGCTTCAAGTACTAAAAAGGCTATTAAAGCTTCTTATTAAATTGGGTTTACCACTTTACTCTATTTGATCTTATTCTTTGTTACCCTACTTCCGAACGTACTTGTTCAGAATAAAACAATTAACTAAGAAAATTAAATGTTGTTTCTTTAATTAAAATTGTACTTTCATAAAAATTGTAGATATGAAATTCATGTTTAAGAAAAGATAATACAAGCTTCATCTACTCATAAGGTAGAATTATATATTCAGAGAAAAATATCAAAACTTCAAATGTTACTTTAGTTACAAAAATTTAACTTGAATTTATACCAGAAATGTCAGATCTGCTTTTTCTGTTTACATTTTTATAAAACTTTAATTACTTGTCTGTTAATTCATTATTTAAAAATTGTAAGTGAAATCATGCATATATGAAACATCAATAAGAACTCTTTAAGTTCACATAACTTCATAAAATTTAATAACTGTAATTGTACTGAATTAATATTGTCAACAAAAATTTACTAAGGTTCTTTTTAATATGCAAAATGGATTTATCAGAATAGATAGTTACAAAAATATTTTCTCAAGCAGCCTGGTATTAAAAATCGCCAAATGTAGACGTGATGCAAGAATAATGTAATCTCTTACCTTGGCTCTGCAGGTGTTCTTTACATGTTGTCTTCACAACATGTTAGGGCAGGTGTTTATACATACATTTTTCAGAAAACAAGTGACGTCAAATCCACATGTTCAGAACACGAACAGCTGCGTGACCCTTGGACTAGACCATGCTAACTTCTAGGCGTTTTGGTTACACGCACTACTGGACTAACCAAATTCCATTACATTCGAATGCATCATCGGACTTAATTTTCAAACCATAGAAATTTCTACCTACTTTGTAGAACTTTTTTTTACATTCGAACGTGTTGCTTTTCCATAACATAACACAAAATCCAACTATCCATCGTACGGTTGAAGGACGTTTATATTTTACATTCACAGATGTAAAAGTAGAATTTTATCTTCTATTAAACCCAGCCTACTCGCTGCTTTAGTTTTGTAAAACCCAATAATATAAAACGACTTCTTAAAGTTGTTAATTATAATATAGAAATCTAGTTGACGAATTCTACGAAGCGTTGAAAAACAGATCTTATCCTACTTTTACGAAATCATTAAAGAACTGTTTTCTGTGTTATTTACACAAATGTCCAAAGAATTATTAAATGAGTTTATCTCAGTAATTATCGAAACGAAGTTATTTAGTAGGAGTCATTTGAAATCGACTTTTAAACGGAACGTTATCACAAAATTATTGAGGATTATTAAAAATAAAATTATGAAGAGTGTAATTATGAGAAGGGAAATTTATCAAACGAACATCTTCTATAAGTTAAATTATCAAAAGAGCAATTACCAAAAGAACGCATTGTTAAAATCACAAAGCCTAGTGTTTTAGCGCACTAGGGTTGTACTCTGCACAAAAAGCTAGGCGCAAGTTACACGCCAGAACCTTTAGTGGTTCCATTATTTTCTCTAAGGGAGCTCTGGCTAAAGTGAGCGCAAATGTGCTATGTACTAAACAGGAAAGGTGTTTGGCCTTGATAATAGTTGTATAACTTTCTGCGCCTGATGTTAGCAACCAAACTAGCATTTCTGTATGGCGGTTAGCACATACAATATCAATACTTATATATATATTTGTTTAAAAATGGTTCGCATAATTTTAATGACTATACTTGAGTTATTAAAACTAAAATTCGTCGATATTGTGTAGCGGTCAAAAAAACTGTTACACTATAGTAACCTGCTCTCGGGCATTTTGAAATTTGAGCATTTTCTTGCCAAAGCAGAAACAGTTAAAATGCAATGCTTATGTGCGTGTGCACCAAAAAACTTTAAAGTTAGCTTTAGGTTATTGTAGAACTGTTAGGCGACCTGTCGCATTTGTTTTAGTTGTAGTAGTGTTTCGTGCTCTCCGACAAATTTGTGCTGTCGATTATAACTGCGCCATATTTAATACTCGTGTTGCATTTATAGATGTAGTTCGATAATCTTGGGGCTACACATTCCGTTTCCAGGTTACTCGCAAGACGCGTAACGGTTCGAAATAACAGGTGGCGCCTAAAATAAACATTTAGTAAAATGTAAGTTAGCTTATACGTAAGTAAGTAAGGCTCTAGGCTTTTTCCTGCCGTGCTAAAAGTCTTTTTTTTTTTTAAGATTTTTTTTCTTTTATGGCTTTGTTATGATTGTTTCATGCCAAAATGGCATTTAGCATGCCCTAGTTTTAATCATAATTTATAAGATAATTCCCGCGTATTTTTTTAAATTAAAAATGCCAATTTCCGTCGTCCCCAAGTCGCGCCTGCGCAGAGTGAATAGCGGAGTGTGCGCGTGGTGTTAGAAGACGCGATTAAGTTACGAGCCCTCGACGAAGCAACATATATCTGTGCCGTGTGTCTTTTCTTTTTAGGCATGTGGATTCCTTTATCTTTATCTTTTATTGTACCTCTACCTGGTGATCCTTAATCCTCTACGAGCATAGAAGACACAGGAAGAACGGATGTAATCTGGAAATCAACGAGGCGTGAATTGAACCCATCCTGCAAACATCATGGAACACTTAGAATGTAAGTAATCTGTTGTTTTAAATTGTGCTTGCAAATTGACTTTTAAAAGCGGTTGCATCACCTTTAAAATATGGCGACATAAGTTACAATTGGCGGATTTATATCGCGAGTATAATATTTGCGCAGTATAACTGTTGCCCAACTGTAACAAATATTAATTCGAAGTGTGTAAAGTTAGTTGATGAGAGAATTGTGTTGTTGTAAGCAATTAGGGCGTATGACATTAAATTAGTAATGTGTTCTCTCTTATTGGTTAATCTTAACAGTCTGATTTGTTCTAATAATGTTAGGTGTAATCTTTCAATTGATCCGTTTGGTTCCGGGCGATTTTCTGTTATAAAATAAATTTTGTGTAGTTCTAAGGTATTCTGTATTGTTTCGTTTCTAAATTCGCTTCCATTGTCTAAAATTATTGATTCGGGTGTGCCATAAAATGTAAAGTATTGTAAGAATCCTTGAATTACATCGATACTATATTTTAAAATAATGTGTGTCGCTTGACCTACTTTTGTGAATGCGTCTACGATTATTAAAAAGTTTTGCGCTTCTACTACCAAAGTATCTGCATGTAGTTTTTGAAAAGGTTTATCGAATGTTTTAGTTAACATTGAAGGTGCTTTTGGGGGTGATCTGTCGTATTTTGCTTTGTCACATAGTTCACATTGATTGATAAAATCCGTAGTCAATTCCTTCATGTCTTTAAAGTAGTATCTTTTTATGAGTTGTTTTAATGTTTTGTTGATTCCACGATGGTTGGTTTTTCCTTCGTGTTGTTTCGAAATACGTCATTTATTTCGTCAGGGTCATCTAAAATTAATAATTTCCGTGTACATCTGATAATCTCGGGTCTTGAATTATTAAATAATCTAATACCATCGAGTCCTAAAAATTCTTTAATTTCCTTATGCGTTTTTGGTAAGGGGTAATTTAACACTGCATTTGTTTTGGCTGGGTTCGGCATAACTCCTTGTGGCATTTTTATATGTCTTAAAAATGCTACTTTTTTTTGTAGAAATTCACTTTTATCTAATTGAATTTAAAATCGTTCAAAAACTTCTCTTAATCTTTCGATATGTTCAGTCAATGATGTTGAGTGTACGATAATGTTATCTAAGTATACAAGGCATTTTTCAGTTTTCATTAAAATGTTGTCCATTACTCTTTAAAAAATAGCGGGTGCGTCCTCCTTTAAGCCAAACGGCATGCGTTTGTATTCATAATGTCCTCTAGGTGTGCTAAAAGCTGTTTTGGTTGTTTCTTTCTCGTCCATCTCTACTTGGTGATATCTTGAGGCGAGGTCTAATGTCGAAAAATATTGACACTTTCCTCATTTGTCTAAGATTTCCGTAATATTGGGTAGTAGGTATTAATTGTCTACAGTTTTCTCGTTTAGTTTTCTGTAATCGATAACCATTCTATACTTGCGTTTGCCTGAGGCATCTAACTTCTTAGGTACTATTAATACGGGGCTAGTCCATAGTGAGTTTGAATGTTGGATGATATCGTGCTTTAATAGATCTGCTACCTGTCTATCTGCTTCTTCTTGACTTGCTTGAGGTAATGTGTATGCTTTGGTGAAAATAGGCTTATCGTCTGTTAATTCTATTTTGTGTCTGATGGTGTTGGTAAAAGTTAAAGAATATTCCTTCACAATGGAATATATCTCGGTATTCGGTATTCCTTGATTGCTCTCTATTCTTTGTTATTAATATCTTCAGTAAAACGAATGTTAATTAAGTTTTTTTTAATATTCTATCGTGTCTTGTAGGGTTGGAATCGCTTTCATATTCTTCGTCGATTTCCATCTTGCTAAAATTTACTTCTATGTCTATTAGATTTGTCAATGATAGTTCTGATAGTTCTGGCGTAACTGTCTTTTATCTGTACTAACGCGGTGGGTGTTTCTACTCCTTGTTGAAATGCCATGTGATTTATAATGCCTATGTTGTTTTTTGAATTTACTAAAACTTTTATTTGTTTTTCCGTCCTAGGTCCGATCGTGTATTTTTGATTGGCTTGAATGTTACTGTTTTGGAATTTAATGGGAATTTGTCCGTGTTTCGTTCTTAATAATCGTTTTTTTATATCAATGTTTGCTCCTAATTTTCTTAGAAGTTTTTGTCGTTAAATTCAAAGATGCAAAATTTGTGTTTCATTTTTACGTTGAAAGTTTTTGGTAGGGGCATGTTTGCCATAAATTGGCGTATTGTTGTTTTGTTAGCTCTCTTGATTTTAAAAGGTTCTCTTTTTACAAAATCCAAATAATACTGTTTTGGGTCTAATTAAAGTTTTTGAAAGATCCGGTATCGATTAGTAATTTAAGTTCTGCGTGAGGTATTTCTATGTAGGGTAAAATGTGTTGATTGATGTTGTTTAAATTAAGTACGTTTGGTCGTATTTGAATCGATCTAACTGAAAATTTGAGCACGCATTTTCTTTGTCGTTTGTTTTCGTAATTTTCATAAGGATTGTTGCATTCGTAATTTGTCTCATCGTCTCTACTCAAAGTCGCGTCATTATTCGCGTTCGGGTTGTCAAAATCTTCTACTTCTTGGTGGAATAGTTTTTCGGAAATGAAGTTCCGTTTTTGGTTATAGTTTGGTCTGATTTGCGATATTTTTGTGTTTTGTCTGATGTTACCAGATGAAGTACCCATTGGGGTTGGTTTGTGGTAATTATCGGGGTTGTTGTTGTTATTTATCATAGAATGTTTCTGTTGGAATTTGCGCCAAATGTTTGCCTTGGTTGATTTACGTTTTGATTAAACCTTGGTGTGAATACGGGTTTTGTAAAATTTGAATTATATGTTAGTCTTGGAAATTGTCTAAATTGGTTGTGGAAATTTGTGTTATTAAAGTTTTGATTGTTAATTCGAGATTGATTCGTTGGTGCATTAATTAGTGCAAATTTTGGTTGTGCTGTTATTTGTCTCGCGACTAGTATTGTTTTCATCAGTGAGTAATTTTTATTCACGTTAGGATTATAGATCCTATTTCTTTAATACATAACGTTTTACTCCTCTACAATCATGTTCATTTCTTCTTCTAAATTTTGGGGATGTTGAAATCTTATTTTGTCTGATAGACATTCGGGTAATGCATTGAGGTATGTGTCTAAAACCATTTCGTCGTACATCTTCGTTTTTAGTAAACTTATGTTCTGGCTGGGTTCTTCGATTTTCAGTTTGGTTAAGATTAAGCTCCTCACATCTTGGCATTTCATACCAAATTGGTTGGGTGATTGAGTGGGTTCCATTCAAAGGTTTATTAAATTTCTCACCAGACACTTGATATTTCTCTGGTCTCCAAAATACGCTATTAATAATCGTTTAAAGTCTTCCCACTATTCGAGGTCATCGCGGCTTGCAATTAATGTTCATGCTCTACAGGTTCATTTGCTGAGAATCAGGCGTAAAAGCAAAACGTTGTGTTCAATGTCGCCCTCTTTTATAAAAGGATTTTAAAATGTCTCGCAAGCAGTGATAAAGATTCCTAATAGTGCCTGATTTCAGTCATATACTGGGATTGATTCTAAATATAATCGCATGTTTTTCATGTTGATTGTTTATTAATTAATCAAAAGTTAATTTTCAGTCGAGTTCGTATTGTATTAAGATTGTATTAAAGTTGGTATTTAGTTATTTAAAGAATCACTTATCTTTTATGTATATTTTATATGTAATTATAAAGTGCTATAATTACATTGAAGAATTCTGTTGAGTAATTGTCTCATCAATTACTGTTACGTTAAAGTGTATAATTAAAACCTTTGTAGAGATTATAAAGTGATGCGAATTGTGTTTCAGATTTTTCTGAATAATTTTATTTCAGTAATAGTTTCCTGCAATATAATGTACAAAAAATGCGTTATAATTACAGGCTTTTGCTTCAGGCTTTTGCTGAGTAAATTATTATTATTATTATTATTATTATTATTATTATTATTATTAAAGATGCTAAAATTTTAGATCTTGAGGTGAAACTTAACAACCTAGAACAAAGGAGTAGAAATATAAATTTGGAAATTCATGGAATGGAGGTAACCGCAGGGGAGCAACAGGACGGGTTTTTAAAAAGTGCGGTCAGTAAATTGATTACATGCTTAGACGTGGATGTGGATCCAGATGATTTGGAGGTAATACATCGTCCAGATGTAATACCCTCAGTAATTGTAAGATGTTCCTCGCAATCTATTAGGGATAAAATTTTAAGTCGTAAAAGGGTCACTGTGACCAACAATTCAATATTCCAGAACAAAAGTGAACGTAAACTGCTGCTTTTTGAAAATTTAACCGCGTACAATAAATCTTTGTTATGGAGTGTTAAGCAAAAAGCTAGAGAGCTAGATTGGAAATTCGTGTGGGTCAAGAACGGTAAGATTTTAGCAAAGAAATCTAGTGAAGCATCGAGTATTGTTCGAATTGACAGTGTTCAGGGTATAATCAAAATTAGGTAACATAATTTTGGTTAAAAAATCACTTTTCAGTTTTTATTGCCATTTATAAAGCTAAATATTTTGTTTAAATTAATTTCTTAAGTTCAGCAAACTAGTGAGTAAATATTTATTAAATAAGTTAAATTTTCGTATAAAAATGTTTCAACTGTTTACATGATGCAACAAGATGATATATTAAGTGATGTTAAATTTTCTACATTCACTATTATTACGGAATATAAAAATGGTAGACTATTATGTAACTTAGATTCTTTGTGTGTATTATGTCTAAATATTAACGGTGTCAAAAGTCATTTCGAGGAATTTCTTATTTATATTTCAAACGTTAGATTTGATGTGCTTGTTTTAGTAGAAGTTTCTATAAGTGAGGAGCTTGTCTCTAATTTTAAGATTAATGGTTATAAGATGTTTTATAATCTACGTAAGGAACGTAGAGGAGGAGGACTAATTATGTATATCCATAAGGATTTAGCATTTTCTGAAACTTTTTTTAATTCTAAATCGTATTAATATATTGAGGGTTTGTTACTCTTTAAAGGATATAGTATAAAACTAATTATGACATATAGACCGCCTAATAAAAAAGTCAAGGAATTTGTCCAGGAATTAAATGACAGCAAAAATTATAAATATATCGTTTTTGGAGGCGATATAAATATTGACATTGAAAGTAAAAATACGACAAAAGCTGAAAATGATTACGAAATTTTATTAAACCGCAACGGATTTTACAGATGTATTTATGATTTTACGCGACAAGAGTTATATAAGGGAAAGTTAGTGTCATCATGTTTGGATCATTTTTATTGCCGTGGAGTGTACAATGAAATTAGTGCAGCAGTAATTCAAACCAAAATATCCGATCACTATTTGATTGGTATACAATTAACAGTCACCAGTAGCACTGCCAAGGCAAGTATAAATCAGCAAACAATTTTAAAAGAAAATTATTAAAATTCCATCTAAGCAATATAGATTTGCGGAAGCTTAGTATAATAAATGATCCAAACAAGTTGTACAATAATATCACACAAACATGTAATACGGCATATAATAATTCTCAAGTAATTAGAAAATATAAAAACGAGTCGCATCATCAGAAATCTCTATATAGAAAGCCGTGGATGAATAATTATTTATTTATTTGCATTAAAGAAAGAGATAAGTTGTTTGGAATTTGGCGTAATTCAGGACTAGAAAAAGATAGAATCAAATATACAAAATATAGAAATTGGTTAAACCTACGAATTAAAAAAGAAAAAAAGGAATATTACACCGAAAAATTTAATGTAGTGAAAAACAAAACAACAGAAATGTGGACGTTAATAAACGAATTAATACAAAAAAAGGAAAAACAAAGTACAAATCAATTAATAAAATTGCACCTACCTAAAATGGATGATGATTTAATTACTAGTCAGTTCGCTTCAACATTTCTATATAATGTGAACGGAATTATTCAAATGTGCCCGGTAACTTTAATGCAAACCAAGAAAGAAAATATTCAGGTAATAAGTACCTTTCATCTTCATTTAGTAAGTCATACTTTTATTTTCAACGAAATACAAAAATTAAATACCAAAAAATCACCTGGTTTTGATAATATTAGGCCAAAAGACATAAAATTTTTGAAAGAGGATATGAGTATTCTAATACAAAAATTAATAAATGCAATTATAAAAACAAATAGGGTACCAGATACTTTTAAAGTGTCAATCGTAAAGCCTATACACAAAAACGGTAGTTATTCCGACTTGTCAAACTACCGACCAATTTCAATTCTACCTGTAATTGAAAAAATATTTGAAAACATATTTCAAACCAGTTAAATAATTTTATTAATGATAATAACATTATTACGTGTGAGCAATATGGTTTTTTAAAAGGCCGCGGTACCAACAAGGTTTTATCGGTATTTTCAAATATAATTTACAGTAATTTGGCAAATAATATACATGTCATTTGCTTTTTTGTTGATTACTCGAAGGCATTTGAAACCATCAGCCACAAAATTCTTATTGAAAAAATGAAAAAGCTAGGTTTTTCAGGACCATCAATTAAACTTTTCCAAAACTATCTGGAACATCGAAAGTTTGTTGTTAAAATAAATAACAAAACAAGTTTACAAAAGGAATTAGGCATTGGCGTGCCACAGGGATCTATTCTTGGTCCACTATTATTTTTGCTGTATATAAATGATCTTCCCAGGGTAATCCAGCATTGTAAAATCCTAATGTTTGCGGATGACATACTCTTAATTTCGTGTCATAAATCATTTACAACTGCTGAAAAGTTACTGCAAAAAGATGTAAATGAACTTTCAAAGTGGTCACACGACAACTTATTAACTATGAATGTTAAAAAAACAAAGAGCTTATATATCACTACGCCACACATGAAAAGGGCACACCAACCTAAAATTAGAGTTCATTCTTGTAAATGTTTCCAGTTACAAAATTTAGGAAAATTATTATGTCAGAGCGATTGTAAAAATATAACATGTTGTATATCTTATAAATATTTGGGAATAATAGTAGATAGCTACTTCCGTTGGGATATGCAAATTAAAGCAGTTTGTAATAGATTAAAGACTTTGTTGGTGAAACTCTACTACATTGCAGATACAGTTCCTTATAATGTTAGAAAAACAATTTACATAGGTTTAGTTGAATCCGTTATTAGATATGGTATTGAAAGCTGGGGATATGCCAGTGATACATATATTAAAAAAATACACAAGCTACAAAAACAAATACTTAAGTTAATGGATCCTGATTGCAGCAATAATACATTCAAGGATATTCTAATTAAAAATAATGTGTTATCTGCAAAAGGAATGTTCTATTATAAATCATCCTTGAGAATACATTTAGCGATACTTACCTTAGAGTACTAGAAAATGAGCATCAACTTAGAGACACTAAATATATAGTACCACTTACACATAATTCATACGGAGAAAAATGTCTTGCATATCTTGTCCCAAAATTAGTCAACAACCTACCTGATAACTGTAAAACATTTATAAACATGAAGAGTTTTAAAATTAATGTAAAAACATACCTTAATAACAATTGTTTATAATTACAGGATCCGAAAAGCACAAACAACATACTAACAAAATAGTATGTAGCAATGATTCTACAGTAAATTTGGTTTTAAGTTGGTGTACATTTATAGATATATTTTACATTGTACATTTTACGTATTACACTTTCACAGAATTATACATGTTATAATATTAAATTTAGTAATGCAGGGGATATAAAATAGTAATAAATATAAAGAAAGTTGAGCCTAAGAAATTGTCCAGAAAAATATTACATTAAATAGTTTAATCGCAATTTCCTTAATTAGTGAAGGTTTCATAGAATTGAGTAAGAGTAAAAAATGTTTTTTTGGTTTTCTTGAGTTTTTCTTTTTGAGTTTTTTCTTTTTTAAAATTTTTTAATTTAGTTTTTTTTTTTTTTTTAATTTTTCATTATTTTATAAGTTTGGATTGGTTTTAAGTTGTTCAAATGAATTAAACCTAAGTGAATATATAATTTAATTTTAAATTATAAAAATTATTTTATAATTTTAGATTGATTTTTAAGTTATTCGAATGAATCAAAGATAACCAAAAATATATTTTATTTTTTAAATAATTTAGGGGAGATTTTTTTTTCTTAATTTATAAGTTTAGACTATTTTTAAGTTGCTCCAATAAATTAAAGCTAAGTAAAAATATAATTTATTTTTAAATTATAAAACTATTTTATGAGTTTAGATTGGTTTTAAGTTATTCGAATGAATCAAAGATAACTGATAATATATTTCATTTTTAAATAATTTAGGGAAAAAAATTTTTTGATTATTTTAAAAGTTTAGACTTTTGTTAAGTTGTTCGAATGAATTAAAGCTAAGTGAAAATATAATTTAGTTTAAATTATAAAAACTATTTTATAAGTATAGATTGGTTTTAAGTTATTTGAATCAATTAAAAATAACTAATAACATATTTTATTTATAAATTATTTATGGAAAAGAAGATTTTTTAATTACTTTATAGGTTTAGACTTTTTTAAGCATTTCAATAAATTTAAGCTAAGTGAAAAATTAGGGAAATAGCAATAGTAATTCATCATGTCAAGCAACCGTTTTCGGTTAGCTTATGATGTATATATAAATGCATAGAAAAAAAATGTAAATAATGTTATTGTATTGTATTATTGTATTGTATTATTATTATTATTATTATTATTATTATTACTATTATTATTATTATTATTATTATTATTATTATTGTTATTATATCGACTTTATTTGTATATACAATTGTGTACAAACATAATATAAACCAAAACTAATATAATAATATAGTATGTTGACCAAAATCTCCAAATAGAACGCGCCAAAGGCTCAATCATTATGATGGCGAAATTTAGCTAGCTAGCTATTCTTACACTTAACCATCTAAAGGACCAAGACTAGGCCCCAAGAAAAAACTAAAAAAAAAGTATTAATGGATTAAAGCGCATAGATAAAATTAAAAGATTAACTGATACTAATAAATAAAATAAAATAAAAACCTCCCTGATCGTGAAGCAAACAATCTCTGCTATAAAATGGTTCTTTCATGCAAAAAGATAATGTATTATAAGCTTTCAACAAATAGATGAAGTGTATGCTGTAATTGTTTAATTGTCATGTTATTGATGTTAACATGAAGGGAATTTAAGAGTTTAACTAAATTATAGAAAAAACTTTTCTGAAACAAGGCCGAGGAATGTCTAGGAATAGTGTATAAATGTCGATTTCTAACATTAACAAAGTGTATCTCCGTCCTAGGAATAATTTTATTTTTTAATGTTACAGAAGAAGGAAGTAAAAGAAGTTTCAACACAAACCACCCAAGTGGAAGATGCGACGCTGTGCCATTGTTAGCCACTGTAGCTGCTTAATTTTAGATGAGACATGATCATATTTTCTTAAGCCAAATAAAAAGCGAGAACAATAGTTTTGGACTAACTGAATTTTTCGTTTATTGTAGGAACTGAGACATGGCCCATAAATTATGTCACCATATTTAAAGTGTGATACAACTAGAGATTCAACAAGACATTTTTTTAAATCAAAGGTTAAGATATGACGCGTCGAATATAAAAGCTTAAGGGAAACGTAAGCATTTTGTAACATTTTACTTACATATTCAGTAAACTTAAAATTATGATCAAGTATTATTCCTAAATTTTTTGCCGCCTGTACCACAGGTAGCGGTTCGTTACTAATAGTGATGGATAAAGAGGTAGTAACATTTTGGTACGAAGCTTGATTACAAAAGACAATAACATTTGATTTACGGACGTTAATTCTAAGATTGTGTTTACCAGCCAAATTTGTAATAGTTTGCAAATCCTGATTGATCAGATGTGCCTGCCGCAATTGGTGGCTGAGAAAGCTATAATACAACTGAGTATCATCAGCATACACTTGCACTTAACAATTGGAAACTGAATTTAGTAAATCTGCTGTATAAATAATAAATAAAAGTGGGCCAAGAATTAAGCCTTGCGGAACTCTTGATGATACGGGCAAAACATGGGACAAGGTATTGCCAATTTTAATTTTTTGAGATCTATCTTTCAAGTAAGACCGCAATAACGTATTTGTAGACTTGGTGAATCCAAAATAGCGTAGTTTAGCACATAGCAATTTTTGATTAATCGTATCGAACGCTTTGGAAAATTCGATTAACACAAGCACCGTTTCAATAATAGAATTGCTGTATAGATTGTACATAGACGTGTTATAATTGTTATAATTAATTTTCAGACTTTCGCTGATTAAATTCTTTCATTAATAAATTGCGACAAAATGTAATAATTTATTGTGCAAAAATGCGTATTTAGATTCTTTCGTTGCTTACTAGCTAATATCAATAATTGAAGATAGTTAGGATAAATGAACTTACAAAATTTTCATTGCCAGTTCCATCATTTTTCTTTCTTTGTGATGTTGGGTTTGGTCGATTTTGTACCTTGTCCAAATTTTTTGTTTGTTTTTCCAGATGAAGAATTAAGATTCACGATTTCGATTTTGGACTTACTATTGCCCTTCTAGAATCCGTTCCGACTGCGGCAGATAGGTTTTAGGTTTCTAGGAGCGTCTTTTTAAAAAGGCTTCTTTCAAGAAACTCTTCTATCAATTTTATTTAGACAGAAATTACAATATGAATTTAATAACTGGTACGTTATGTGCAGTAACGTATTGAAATCAAAAATATTCTAAGCTGAGAATCACTATTTAATTTAACTAAAATTAGAGTGAGTAACTTGAACAACAAACAATGTTAAAGTTGTAAAGCTTGAGACTGACTTACCCTCCTGGGGTTCTCTGGGTATTTATGTTATCCCAGCTCTTGCATCACTTGTGGGAAACGCAGATCTCATGTCTGCTGTTTCGTTATTCAATACAAAGTATTACTTCTTAGTAATCTTAATTCTAACAATAAGTTTCTTATAACCTATTGTAACCTGCACCTGCAGTGTGATGTTACGTCTGGAATACAATGTAGTTGCATCAGTTCTCATGTCTCGTTTATGAACTTTTGTAATGTGTCTTTCAATTATACATTGTAACAATTTATTCTTTAGATTCAATAGTTTCATTTGATTATACCTATATACTAATTTGGGGGATATGTAACTCGCCCAGTGAAACACAAAATTTAAAGTTGCAAAACTTTTTAATTTATTTAAATATTTAAACTGTGACTTCGTATGTAATTCATAAACTCAGATATATGTTCCAACAAAGTACACAAATTGGCGTAAACTAAGCGAAAACTGAAATAAACAAAATACGTGTATGTATTAATAATGTCTCACTGTTAGCCCTCAAACACTGAGACACTATATCCCATTCAGTGAGACACTAAATATTGAAATTACGTTATTGATTAACGAACATTAATATCATTAAACGAAACATTAAAATTAATGAATGGCCACTGTCTTTTGGTTTGTCCACATAAATTTGGTTCGGGTAAAATATATTTCCGTGTGTTCATAGGAACATAACACTCGTCCATTACTTTTGGAAAAACAAAAGTACCCTCCATTTTATTGCCTTTTCTTAGGAAACTCACAAAAATTACTCCCTTAGTAGTAGATGCTCTCTCTGATACTTTTGCCACATGGTAAATAGCAACATTTTAAATTAAACTGCACCAAAATGAATTGACCTTTATTTGGTATTGTGTCTTTCGTTTTCAGCTCAATATTAGAAAGGTCATCTACTTCATCTACAAAATTATCATAATCTGAAAAATGCTGAAGCACTACGGTTGTTTCAGAATCTGAGCATTCCTCAACAATTTATCTTTTAACAATCTTTTTCTTTTTGGCTGATTCTAGCCGTTGCTTAGTCTTTTTCTCAATTTCTAGTTTTTCTGGGGTGTCGGTTGCTATCATACATTTCTCTTTCTTTCTAGGCTTTCTTGCAGACTTCCTTTCTGTATCTTTTGGATATCCTATTATCTCTTCTGGCGTTTAAAAAAGTTTCATAATATTCATAGTATCACTGCAATGCATATCAGTGGGAGCTGAAGCTTTAGAAGGATTTGCACATGATTCAATAAATGAACTTGAAACAACGTTTAATGTCGTGTCGGTATCATCAGTTGTTAATTTTATTAATGGATCGGTGCATAACTAGTAAGAAAATCAATATCACAAAACACATATTTGTTATAGGGCATTATTCGCATTTTTCTAAATGAGTTCATTATCGTTCCTGGGATTATGCCTACACATTATGAATCTTCATAGATAGAGAGCGATTGTCCTGGATGATGCAGCAGCCAACTGTCTACTACTCTGGAACAGTAAGCTTGAAATGGTTTAAAAACTCCATTTAGGGGTTGTAGTTTCTGGGTCAAGTATGATGAAATGATTAGAATTGTTGCACCACCATCTTTTGCAATATTTAGAACCTCGATAGATAGGTAGCTTTAGTGGTTGTCATATATTAATAAAGATGGATTTTCTTTGGTAGAACAACTGTGTTTGATGAAATGCTTAATGACATCTACAAATAACTCGCAAGTTATCCAGCAAGTTTTAGTTGCTAAACTCAATATTCCAGATGTTGCTCCAATTAACATGTGCTGCTTAAAGTGCACCCTAGGAAAAACCATGGGCGGTGGTAAAAAATTGCCAGAAGCACTAACTTTGCTAATTTATCGGGCTCCTTTAGCTGCCACCACTTTTATAGCGTTTTGCTTTCATCAAGATTTGATACCCTAGTACCATCTGCAAACCTAAGATTTCTATCAAAAACTATCTTCAACTTTTCAAAGAAAATGTTCACATTATGACGGTTAAACGACGTTGCTCTAGACAAGTAGCAATCTTCTGGAGTTCTTAACGACAAATTGTCATGCCTTTTCATAAAGCTTCGCATCCATTTTTCTTCACGCAGTTTTTTATCTTCCTAGTTTTTAGGAATAGGAATTTTATTGTGCATAGCTACTTGGTACGCTATTAATCAACATTCTAACATTGGTAGCCCATAAAACATTTGGGCGCAAATTATGTAATCAACAAGAGAATTTTCCTGTTCCACTGAAAATATTCTATGAACTTCATAATTTGGGTGCATACGAATTTTTTTTCAAACAATTTCTGCTTTCTAACATATCTTGCCAATGTTTGAAATGGTATTCTAAATTGGCGTGCAGCCTTTCGAGTAGAAATGCCAATAACAACAGTATCAACTGCTGGAGACATAGCCATTTCTTTATTTTTAACCAATTTTTGACCTTTTCCAGTGTTAATATTATTTTCACCAATCTCGCTACCTAAAATAAATAACACTTTGAATCGCTTTTTCAATCACATACCTATAATTGTTACGTGCCATTGCCACTTAAACATTGTTTTAGGTTAGTTTTTGGTGTACGGAAGTTTCGCGGCATATTTTCAAATACGCGGTCCGCGGGAATTTTTAAATAGACTAGGAGTGTGCTTCCGTACGTCAGAGTAGTGCATTCGCGCAGTGTGCTTATCCCTAGAGGGGTATAAGAATACTAGACAAAGGGTGGGGAGAAGTGTTTCCGTGACGCTCTAAATCGCGGCCTTTTGCCGGTGAACTTTCAAGGTGTGTGGTCGGTCAGGTACATTATCTTATCTACTATCTTCAACAACAATTTGAGATCTTGCCTTATCTTTTTATCGTCCTAACGTGTGGTATATATGACCAGACGTGGGAATTATTTTTTTCTGAAATTTAAGTGAAAAAGCTAACCCGATTTAGAAATGTAATTTGTCAGGTTAGCATATAAGGATTTAGTAGGTGGTACTTTTGGTAAATTTGTTGATTCACAACTGTGTCATGGACAAGTTTTAAATGTGCATCGTTGGGAAACCAAAGTACCAGTAACAAAATTTGCTAGAGTGCAGAGTGACTCACTCTATGAACATTTTTAAATTTGGGCACTTTTTGCCAAAAAGCAGAATAGTTTTGATGCAACACTCATGTGTCTTTGCACATAAGAACTTTTATGTTAGCTTTAGTTAGATAGGTTTAGATAGGTTAGGCGACTTGTCGCACCCGTGTTAGTTTAAGTAGTGTTTCATGCTCCCCGACAAATTTGTGCTGTCGGTGATTAGTGTAGTCAAAGACTATCAGGCTACCTATTCCGTTTCCTGGTACTTCGGTAGACGTGTTATCGGTCAAAAAACCAGGTGGCGCCTTATATAAACATTTTGTAGGTTTTAAGTTAGGGTTTATGTAGGGTAGTTAGGATTTAGATTTTAAGCTGTTACTGTGCTAACAGACTTTTTCTTTTTTTAAGTTTTTTCTTTTGTGGCTTTGTCGCGATTGTTACGTGCCATTGCCACTTAAACATTGTTTTAGGTTAGTTTTTGGTGTACGGAAGTTTCGCGGCATATTTTCAAATACGCGGTGCGCGGGAATTTTTAAATAGACTAGGAGTGTGCTTCCGTACGTCAGAGTAGTGCATTCGCGCAGTGTGCTTATCCCTAGAGGGGTATAGGAATACTAGACAAAGAGTGGGGAGAAGTGTTTCCGTGACGCTCTAAATCGTGGCTGTTTTCCTTTGATCTTCAAGTGTAGTAGTCGTGCCGGTATCGTATCTTATCTTACTATGTAGATTCCCTTGTCTTGCTTATCTTTGTTTTGTCTTTCCTAATTAACCTGTCCTGTCGTTCCACTACATTTAGGACTGATACGACCCTCGGAGCAGCCCACGACCATGATGTCCATGCTCAGCTAACACCACCGGAGCCCGGAGCAATACCTTTATTATCGACCCGGAAGGATGATAGGCGTACCTGGAGAATGTCGGATTTCCGGGATGAGTAATACCGTGTTTAAATTGTTCGCGAATTTGATCTTTTGTTAATTGTTATTCCACTTTAAATGGTGAAACATTTATATGGTCGATAAAACAGTTTGCAAAGTATTACACATTTATATGGTGATAGATAGTTCTTAAAAGCCGGTAATACAGTTACCAAAGTTCATAAGATACATCGCGCAATGAATAAGGCGAGTGACGCCTCTAGCGGAGGAAAGCGCAAACCTTTTACAGATTTTGGGCGCGGTCATCCACCATGACGTCACCAATACAAATTACATTGCGCCATAACCGGAAATATAAAAAGTTAAATAAACAATTAACAAAAAATCAAATTCGCGAACAATTTAAACACGGTATTACTCACCCCGGAAATCCGACATTCTCCAGGTACGCCTATCATTCTTCCGGGTCGATAATAAAGGTATTGCTCCGGAAGGACCGCACCGCGTATTTGAAAATATGCCGCGAAACTTCCGTACACCAAAAACTAACCTAAAACAATGTTTAAGTGGCAATGGCACGTAACATAACATAAACGTAGATTTGTGCAGTTCCTACAGTGAGAGATGTCTCAGTGATGGGCGTCTCAGTAATGACCGATTGTAAATAAGCAAGAAAATATTTTTTATTTGTACGAAAGCATACTTCACAACATTTTCTGATATGTCAAGTTATACTTCAATAGGTAGGTAACTGCATCTAAGATATTCATATGTATAAATACACTTTCTTACCAATCTGAACATCTATGGTTGATTAGAAATTTACTTTTCAGTAATATTTTCAATGAACACAAGTTACTACTCCGGATATGCACAGCCAACTGAGACTGCAATGACAAATTAACAGGTGGTCATTAGCGTGCCATCTGTATATGATTAAGAGAAGCTGCAACATCATTTACTATGGTTTCTGCGTAGTGTCTCATTGTTGGCACCGTTTCACTGATGGGCGCCTTCACCTACGGTATGACAAAAACTTTTAAAGTAAAATTGCACGTAAGCACAATGATTTCTATTAACCTCTGTTTGGCCAATCAAAATCGACTTCTAAATTATATTCTTGATCATCATCATCATCGTTGCATTATCAGTTCTGGAACTAGTTGGACACGTACCTCCATCGTCTTCTGTTCTGAGCTACTTTACTCATTTCCCTGAATTTCCACAGTCTGCGTGCAGGTCTGATCTATAGTGCGTTCATTAGATCGCGCACATCCAAATAAACGAGTCTGTAAATAGTAGGTTTTTATATTAGTTCTTGTGGCTACCGCAAGACAGCACTACTGGTTATATAAACAACAGATGTAAAGCCCATTATTGTGTGTACAGGTTACAACAGGTCTGCAGTATTGTCTAGATTACGATAAGGTAAACATGTCGTTCTCCCAAGAGCAACGATTGTTCCTTCTTGAACAGTATTTTACCAGTCATTCATATGAATTTGTTATTGATCAATTTCGTGTGTCATATCCGGATGTAAGTGTGCTTAACAAGTCGACCTTAACCAGATTAATCCGACATTTCCGTGAAAATGGATCAGTTGCAGACAAAAAGAGATCAGGGAGACCGGTCATTTTAACTGACGCTAAAAAAGCTGAGGTTAGAAATGTTATGCAGCAGTCGCTTTCAAAAAGCCTACGAAGACTATCAATACAATCACAAATTTCATTGGGTAGTGCTCAGAAAGCTACGAAACAGTTAAAATTTTGTGCATATCGTGTTCGTAGTGTTCATTAATTGAAAGATCCAGACAAAGAAAAGCGCCTTGTTTACTGTAGATGGTTTCGGTCTATCGTCGACAACTATGAAATCGGAGAGCTAGACCGTGTTTTCTTCAGTGATTGCACCTTAGTGGATATGTGAATAGCCAAAACACAAGAATCTGGTCAACTGAAAATCCTCATGTTTTTCATGAAAATCTATTGCGCTGTCTGAAAATTGGAGCTTTGTGTGCCGTCTCATGTCGTCGAATAGTAGGGCATATTTTCTTTGAAACTACAGTAAACAGCGGTGTATACAAAGACATAGTTACACAGTTTATTTGGTTGCTTGAAACCGATGAAAGTGATTGTTGGTTCCAGCAGGACAGTGCCACATGTCACACGTCCAATGAAACAACGGGTTTCTTACATGAGTTTTTTGGCAAGCGTATAATCTCTTAAGAATTATGACCCCCACGGTCTCCCGCTTTAACTCCTCCAGATTTTTTCCTGTGGGGTTATCTTTAAGGAAGGGTTTATAAAAATAGGCCTCAATCACTGAATGAATTGAAAATGAATATTACAACGGAGATTATCAAAATTAGTGTTATTTTTATTTTTGCTCCAACGTTTCAGTAGTCTGCTATCTGAAATTTAAGCAGACCTGGTTTCCCTCAGAAAGTAGCCGTGAGTAATATGTGTGTGTGTGTGTGTGTGAGTGCGCGCGCGAGCGCACGTTTAAAGGTAAATGTTATGTGTGTATGTGAGTGGGGGAGGTTGTGTGTATGTGTGAATGTATGTTGTGTTTGTAGTGTTGAGGGCAGCTGCTCTTTCGGTACTTAGACTGACAGAGACTATAGGGGTCGGTATGGCAGTGTAAGACTCGCTACCACGATGTGGAAGGCAACAGGAAACCACCACATTACTTCCCAAGTACACGGCGTACCTAAATTATAATAAAATGATGGCATTCTCTGGGGTAAAAGATTCCGGAGTTAAAATAGTCCCCCACTTAGATCTCTGGGAGGGGACTACTTCGGAGGATGCTATCGGATAGATCAAAATAAGAGTCGGGAACATTTTGCGAGTCGGAGCATGGAATGTTAGAAGCATGAAGCAAGTAAGTAAGCTAGAGAACCTAAAAATCAAAATGAATAGGTTAGCACTAGACATGGTAGGGATCAGCGAAAATAGGTGGCCAGAGGCGGAGGATTATTGGAGTGGAAATTTCAGGGTAATTCATACAGGAGCAACGGAAGGAAATTTGGGTGTGGGGATAGTTATGCGGAAAAAAATAGAATACTGTGTAGAAAATTACTTACAAAAGTTAGATTAGAAACTAAACCGGTAAATACAGTAATAATACAAGTATAAATGCCCATCTCCAGCTACAATGACGAAGAGGTAGAAGTAATCTACAAAGATATCGAAGACATATTAAGACACGTAAAAGGACATGAAAATTTAATAATTACGGTGGATTTTACTGCAGTAGTAGGGGAGGGGAGGGAAGGAGCAGTAGTAGATTTATTTGATTTAAGCACGAGAAACGACAGGGAAAATAGGCTGGTAGAATTTTGCGACAAGAACAATTTAATCGTCACACACACACATACACACACACACACACACACGCACTATTTCATCATCATGCTGGAAGACGATATACGTGGAAGATCCCAAAAGGTATAGGAAGATATCAAATACATTACATTCTTGTTAGACAACGGTTTAGGAAACAAGTAAAAGACTGTAGAAGCTACTCAGAAACAGATATAGACACTGACCACAACATCGTAATTATGAAGGCCGCACTTAAATTTAAAATTTTGAAAAAAAGAAACGAAAAAAGGCACTTTGACTTAGAGAAACTAAAATATAAAAATATTCAAGAAAGATTCGAAAAAAAAATTAAATGAATTGCTGAAAATATAGGGAAAATATTTGCTACTAAGGAAGTAGAAACAGAATGGAATAACATTAAATCCAGCCTAGACATGGCGGCCAAAGATATTCTGGGGTATACACAAAAAAATAAGAAACCATGAATAACAAAGGATATCCTTAAACTAATAGAAGAAAGACGAAAATACAAAAATAAATCAGACAAAACAGAAAAACAGAGATACAAAGCCATAAAATGGGAAATTATTCGCAAATGCAAGAAAGCTAAAGCACAATGGATTAATGAAAAGTGTAAAGAGGTACAAACTAAGATGGAAGTATGAAAGACAGATGAAGCATACAAACTAATTAGAATCAACTTTAGGGATATAAAACCGTATAGCAAAAATATAAGGGGCGCAGGAGGAAACGTCATTATAGAAAATGTAGAGAAAGTGGGTAGATGGCAAGAATATATAGGAAATTTATATGCAGGAAAGGAACTAACTGCATTAGAACAGGAATCAGACATTGAAAATGATGATTTGGCATATCCTATACTTGGAGATGAGTTTGAATTAGCATTAAGGGGTCTGAAGAATGGTAAGGGGTCGAATACTGAAAAGGTGCAAGCAGAAACTCTAAAAGCCGCTGTAGAAGCACTAACAGAACGTCTCTTCCAACATGTAAGTTATCTGTATGGGACAGGCGAGATACTCAAAGATTTCAAACGCAACTTGATGGTCACTATACCAAAAAAGAACTCGGATAGATGTAAAAATTTTCGAACAATAAGCACACGTGTCAAAAATATTAACTAGAATTGTACAAAGACAAATGGAGAAACGAGCTGAAGAAATACTAGGAAAAGACTAATTTGGTTTTAGGCGAAACAGAGGAACACGGGAGGCAATTTTGGCTCTGAGAGTGATAATGGAGAAAACAATAGAAAAAGGGGAAAGCGTGTATATAGGGTTTGTAGATCTAGAAAAAGCATTCGACAGTGTAAAATGGAAAAGAATGTTGGAAATACTCAAAAAAATTGGAATAAGTTATAGGGTTAGACGAGTAATTCATAACTTATACAAAGAGCAAACAGTAGTAATAGAATTAGAGCAGGAACGCAGAGAAGTAGACATTAGGAAAGGGGTGAGACCGAGCTGTAAACAAGCTGTGTGAGAATTTCAGGGAACTGTGTAGGCTAGCTCACAATATAAATAAATGCAAGTACGTGTCCAACCAGTTTTGAGACGGAAAACCTAATGACAAAAAAATAAGCGCAGATAAATCTGATGGTTATTATAAACAACTACAGGTGTTGGTTGTGAAATATCTGCAACTAATGTTGACAGTGCAAAAAGATATATTGGAAAAAATATTAAATCGGTAAATGTTGAAGTGCTGAGGAAACTTGGCAGCCACAGGCTGCTTACCCCGCTCCACAACCACTGAATGTCGAAGAAATAGGGTATATAATTGTAAAACAATAGAAGGGGACCGAACTGCATTTAACAAGAAAGAACAATGCCTTGAATGAAAGACAACAAACATAGAAACAAGAAGAAAATTGTTGAAGGCGCCTATGATCAAATACAACAAATATAGAAACACGAAGAAAATTATTGATAGCATATGTGTGGAACACAGCACAGTATGCCTATGAAATACGGGCAGTAGGAAAAGCAGACAGAAAAACTGTAGCAGACTTTTGGAATGCTGTGCTTCAGATGTATGAGGATGATAGCATGGACAGACAAAGTTAATAACAAATATGTTATAGAAATAGTAGGGGAACAAGGATATCTGTAGAAAAAAAATAGGAGAGATAGAAGAGTATAATACGTTCTAAGGCATTTTTGGGGAATACTATAGGATATATTGCAAGCAGAGATAGGAGAAAGGAGGTAGATGTAGACCTAGATCAGATAGTGATAGATGCAGACTGTGCAAATTAAAGGGAAATGTGTAGGTTAGTTCAGAATATGAAACAATGAATGTACGCGTCTAACCAGTTCCAGAACTGAGACCTAATGATGATGAGGCACTATAATTAGAAACCACGTAAAATATATAGGCCAATAATAAATCGTATGGAAGGTTCACATTAAAGATTTTCCTGGGGGAGGGTTGTAGTTACGCCACTTGCTCTAGAACAAAAGTGCTTTTCTTCTTTACAACGAACCTTACTTACGCTCATACTTAACTCTCGTCTTAAATTTTTTAATTTACTTGCTTTAATTGCTCTTATTATTCCACACGCGCATATCCGTATCGTTACCACTTTTGTCATATTTCTTCCAATGACCCCGTCCCATACGTATACAAAAAAATTAGAAGCATGTGGTTGGTACACGTCTCTTCCTAAATGCTAATAATTCCATGTCTGTACCAAATTAGAACACATCGCGTAACATCGAAGAGTTGAAATTCAAGATTTGCAACGAACCAACTATCATAAATTAAAATTTAAATTCAAGGTCTCTGAATATAGCTTAGAACGGCATTCGTGAGCTATTAATATCTATGGACCCGGTTCTAAGCATGAAATTATGCACTGTATTAAATATCCTCCCGAAGAACACTTCCTTAAACACGCAGTCCAAAAAACAAAATCCATTAAACAACTGCATACATATATATTTATCTATTTCGTATGTATAAATCAGACGAATGCAGATACTTAAGAATTTAAATGGGTGCTCTGGCTGGTACGAGGTTCCGCCTTGCACCATCAAAACCGCGAAGAGCTGCGAAACACTACTATTGAATAAAATGTAATTTTTATGTAAGAAAGTCACAGGTGAAGAAGCTACTACTTTATAAAATCACTTTTATTTTCGCGATTAAGATAGAAACAAACTGTATTTATTAAGTACAAACTGCCTTAAAAGCTAGTCGTTAAGGAGTACTAGTAATTTAGCATACAAAAAAGAGGTGTAGGTACCACACACGAAACGGGAACATACCTGAACGAGGCTGAACTTCTTATCTTTGTTGTCCATTCTTAGTAATCCTCGAATCTGAAGGTAAAGAACCGGAAATGCGTTGTTCAGGGCATTCTCCTAAGTATAGGCGTGGTTCATTTCAACCAATAACTTGTTTTAAAATTACCCTTGTTTGTATAAAAGGTGGAGTTTTAGCTTTTATACATTTTATTTACTTCCGTGGATATTATTTAATGTGCCGAAGGAGAACGGTACCTTAACCCATACAATGTGTTTGTATTGGAAAATCACTTTACTCATAGATAAGCATTGGGGGCCGCACCATGAGCTTAGACCGCCTATGTTCAAAATGTATTGTGCCGGTACTAAGCATATACAAAGTCAATAGAAAAATATTTTAATATTAATAAAAATAATAGAAAAAAATTTCCAGAAATTAGAGGGTACTAACAGTTAAATAACCATTAACGTAAAGACGACCGTTAATTATTTATCGTAATACGGAACACGATTTATAAAAGTTTTACACGCCGAGCTTTAATTTCAGAAAGCTTTTGGACATTCTATGAATATTTAATGCATCCAGTATTTCTGATTCAATAGATATCATTGTCAGGTCATTTAAACGTTCTTGAAGCATTGTAGTCCTAGGGAGGTTTTTATTTTATTTATTAACAAACAGTTAAAAATAATAAGCTTAAAGTATTATCTGCTATTTTTGAAAACTCCAAATTGTTCTTAAAAAAGTTCTAAACAAGTTGAAAACCATAACAACTGCTTCTATATAACTTGATCTACTATATCAAAAGGCGTTAGCATAGAGAAGATCCCCCCATTGTCAAATTATTTTATTTTCTATATAGCATCTGATTCCATTCTGAACGGATATGCACCTTGACGACGTTCTAAAATACTAGAACAGGTTGAATGGCTTGCGCGTTTCAATGAGCTAAAGAGCCGAACTATAGGTTTAACCAATTTAGTGGGGTCTTTGGTGAGGAACGAGACTAAGGCAGGTCCCCGAAAGAGGGCAGCAGTTTTTTCGGTACTTAAAGTGACAGAGACCATAGGGGTCGGTATGATACTCCCTGTATGTTTGTTGTGGTTTGTTTAGCATTCTTCTTAATCTTCTTTGGGAATGAAACCACTCATAGTTTTTAAAATCTATTTTATTTACGTTTCGATCCATGACCTAGGATCGTTGTCAAAATAATAAAAACTTCAAGTTTGACGTTTATGACATAAATTGAAGGTTACTTTGATTTATTGATGTTTGAAATATTTGGTTTGAGTACACTAAGCAAAAATTTTTAAAGTTTAAAAGAATGATTGCCTTCAATTTGTGTTGCGACCTGGGATCGACTTTCCTATGGTAGCCAATACGCTTAACGTGAAATCAGCTGATTAATTTTATTGGTGAATTTTATATAAATTCAATAATTTGGGAAACATTTTTAACATGTTTCTATTTATACAATTGAGAGATTTCTGATTTTATGTCTTATTTTACCGAGATTCAGTGAAGGGGTTAAGCAACCTGTGGCTACCAAGATCCCCAACATTTATAATTTGCCGAAATAATGGTTTTCTAGTTAATATGCTTATTGTTATGTAATTAGTTATTGTACGTATAAATAGAAATCATGTATGTAGGCTGTATTTCATGTTAATATCGCAAGGAAAACCCAGGAAAAACTTGCAATGCTACCTAGATATTGTGGGCATTTTATCTTCATTTGTTATTTCTTTTGTTATTTCTTTTAGTAATGGAATCCATTGTTTACTGAAAGTCACGGATTCGTTTGCAACGCAGTTATTTTTATGTAGGGTTATATAGGCAGCTTCTTTGATTTTGCGTTTTGGTGGTTTTCTTCTTTGTCGATAATTTTGCATCTTCCCATTTTATTTTATGACTGGAGTCCCATGCATGTTGGCAAATCATGGATTTTCAAATTTTCTATTTTTATATATGATTTATGTTCTCTTAATCGAACTTCAAATGGCCTGGAAGTTTCTCCTATATAAAACTTATTACATTCGCACGGTATTTTGTAGATACAGTTTTTTGAATTTTGTATTGCGTTTTTGGGTTTTGTTTTTGTTAATTGTGCTCTTAGTGTATTGTTGGTTCTAAATACTGTTTTAATTCTAAATTTGTGTCCTATTCTTTGAATTTTTTCGGAGAATCCTTTATGTATGGTATTGAGAGCATTTTGTGGTGTGTATCGTTGTTTTTGTTTTCTTTTTCTTTATTTTTAGGGTTTTTATTCATTTCTTTCTCTATTATTCTTTTAGGATATTTGTTTTCTATTAGTGTATATCTGATTAGGTCTTTCTCTTTCTATAAAATTTCTTCGTTTGATGATATTAATTTTGCTCTATCATACATGGTTTTGATAATTCCTCGTTTGACACATTGTGGGTGGTTTGAATCGTAGTTTAAGTATCTGTTTGTGTGCGTTGGTTTTCTATATACCGATGTATTAATTGTTGTATCGTTTTTGCTAACTAGAATATCTAAAACGGAAGTTTTCCATGTTGTTCTAATTCATATGTGAATTTAATAGTTGGTTCTATTTCGTTAATTGACTGTATAAAGTTTTAATTAATTCTATATTATGAGGCCAAATAGCATAAACATCATCAACGTATCTCCACCAGATCAATGGTTTCAATTCTTGTGTGAATATCACATCTTTTCGAATTCCTCCATGAATATATTACTGAAGATCGGGGATAGTGGACTTCCCATTGCCATTCCGAAGCTTTGTTTGTAAAATTGATCATTTATTTGAAAATATGTGGTATTTACGCATAAACCAAGTAATTCCATAATCGATGATATACTTAGTTTTGTTCTTTCTTTAAGATTGCCATCTTTTTCGAGTTTGTTTTTTATAATATTAAGCGTTTTGTTTATAGGGACATTTGTAAAGAGATTTATTACATCAAAGCTTACCATTGTGTGTGTATTTTCAATTTTTATGTTTGATAGTTTTTCTAAAAAGTGTTGGTTGTTTTTAATGAAAGAATCCGTTTTGCCTGCTAATGGATTTATAATTTATAATTCACTGAATCTCGGTAAAATAAGACATAAAATCAGAAATCTCTCAATTGTATAAATAGAAACATGTTAAAAAATGTTTCCCAAATTATTGAATTTATATAAAATTCACCAATAAAAATTAATCAGCTGATTTCACGTTAAGCGTATTGGCTACCATAGGAAAGTCGATCCCAGGTTGCAACACAAATTGAAGGCAATCATTCTTTTAAACTTTAAAAATTTTTGCTTAGTGTACTCAAACCTAATATTTCAAACATCAATAAATCAAAGTAACCTTCAATTTATGTCATAAACGTCAAACTTGAAGTTTTTATTATTTTGACAACGATCCTAGGTCATGGATCGAAACGTAAATAAAATAGATTTTAAAAACTATGAGTGGTTTCATTCCCAAAGAAGATTAAGAAGGTCGGTATGACATTCTAAGAAACACTACTGCGATGTGGAAAGCAACGGCAAACCACCACATTACCTCCCAAGTATACTGCGTACAGAAATTATTAGTAAGCATGGTGGCATCCTCTGTGGTAAAAAATTCCGGAGGTAAAATAGTCTCCCATTCGGATCTCCGGAAAGGAACTGCTTCGGGGGATGTGATCCGAAAGTATAGAGAAAGATCCGTGAACATTCTGCGAGTCGGAGCGTGGAATGTCAGAAGTATGAAACAACTAGGTAAGCTAGAGAACCTGTAACTCGAAATGGATAGGTTAGCACTAGACATAGTAGGAATCAGCGAAGTCCGCTGGTCAGAGGCGGGGGATTTTTGGAGTGGAGACTTTAGGGTAATTCATACAGGATCAGAGGAAGGAAATTCGAGTGTCGGGATAGTTATGCGAAAAAAGATAGGACGACGTGTAGAAAACAAAAGAACGAAAGAATACTCATGGTTAGATTTGAATCTAAACCAGTAAATACAGTAATAATACAAGTATACATGCCCACTCCTAGCTACAGTGAGGAAGAGGTAAAGGCGATCTACAAATATATAGAAGTCATACTAAGATACGTAAAAGGACATGAAAATTTAATAATTACGGGGGATTTTAATGCAGTGGTAGGCGAGGGTAGTGAAGGAGCAATAGTAGGTTTATTTGGTTTAAGCACGAGAAACGGTAGAGGAAATAGACTGGTAGAATTTTGCGACAAAAACAACTTAACCATCACAAATACATTATTTCAACATCATGCTAGAAGACGATACACGTGGAAGATGCCAGGAGATATAGGAAGATATCACACAGAGTACATTATTGTTAGACAACGGTTTAGAAATCAAGTAAAAGACTGTAGAAGCTACCCGGAAGCAGATATAGACACTGACCACAACATCGTAGTTATGAAGGCCGCACTTAAATTTAAAAATCTGAAAAAGAGGAACGGAAAAAGGCACTTTGACTTTGAGAAGTTAAAAGATAAATATATCCATGAAAGATCTGAAAAAAAAAATCAAATGAATTGCTGAAAAATATCGGGAAAATTTCTGATACTAAAGAAGTAGAAACAGAATGGAATAACATTAAAAGCAGCCTAGACATGGCGGCCAAAGATATTCTGCGGTATACACAAAAAGAAAATAAGAAACCATGGATAACTAAGGATATCCTGAATTTAATAGAAGAAAGACGAAAATACAAAAATAAATCAGACGAAACAGGAAAACAGAGATACAAAGCCATAAATGGTAAATTATTCGCAAATGCAGGAAAGCTAAAGAACAATGGATTAATGAAAAGTGCAAAGAGGTACAAACTAAGATGGAAATAGGAAAAACAGACGAAGCATACAAATTAATTAAAATGAATTTTAGGGATATAAAACCGTATAGCAAAAATTTAAGGGACGCGGAACGTCATTATAGAGTATGTAGTGAAAGTGGGTAGATGGCAAGAATATATAGGGAATTTATATGCAGGAGAGGAACTGCATCCGAACAGGAATCAGACATAGAAAATGATGACTTGGGATATCCTATACTTAGAGATGAGTTTGAATTAGCATTAGGGGGTCTGAAAAATGGTAAGGTGCTAGGTACAGATAAGGTGCAAGCAGAAACTCTAGAAACCGCTGGACAAGCACTAACAGAACGTCCCGTCCAAATTGTAAGCTAAACGTGTAAGACAAGCAAGATACCCAAAGATTTCAATCGTAACATCATAGTAACTATACCAAAAAAGAAAGGCGCGGATAGACGTGAAAATTTTCGAACAATAAGTTTGACAGCACACGTTTCAAAAATATTAACTAGAATTATACAAAGACGAATGGAAATACGAGCTGAATAAATACTGGGAGAAGACCAATTTGGATTTAGGCGCAACAGGAGAACACGGGAGGCTATTTTAGCTCTGAGGGTTATAATGCAAAACAATAGAAAAGGGGAAAAGCGTATAATATATAGGGTTTGTAGATCTGGAAAAAGCATTCGACAATGTAAAATGGAAAAAAATGTTCGAATTACTCAAAAAGATTAGAATGAGTTTTAAGGACAGACGGATAGTACATAGCTTATACAAAGAGCAAACGGCGGTAATAGAGTTAGAGCAAGAAAGTAGAGAAGTAAATATAAGGAAAGGGGTGAGACAGGGATGTGCCCTCTCTCCATTAATTTTTAACTTGTACATTGAAAAGGCAATGAATACTGTCAAATGCAGGAAGACTTTTGGAATTAATATGCAAGGACAAAAGATTGATAAGCTTAGATTTGCAGATGATATAGTGGTATTAACATCTAGCAAAGAAGAGTTAGAAACTGTTCTTAATGAAATGGAAACAGTTCTAACGGAGAGATATGGTATGAAAATTAACAAAAATAAAACTAAGGTTCTAGTATGTAAGAAAGGGGGAAATAAATAGAAAACAAGAATACAAATAGGTAACGAGAACTTACAAGAGGTTAAGGATTTCTGCTACCTAGGCAGCCAAATAACGCAAGATGGGAAAAGCACAAAGGATATACAACAAAGATTAGCACAAGGTTGTACTACATTTAACAAGAAAAAGCAACTACTGTGCTCAAAAACCACAAATATAGAAACAAGGAAAAGATTGCTTAAAACATATGTGTGGAGCACAGCACTGTATGGCTGTGAAGCCTAGACAATAGGAGAAGCAGATAAGAAAAAGGTAGAAGCCTTTGAAATGTGGTCCTACAGACGCATGATGAAGATATCATGGACAGAAAAAGTTAAGAATAAAGGGGTACTAGAAATGGTAGGGGAAGAAGGAATAGGGGAATAGGAGAGATAGGATGATAGGCCACATACTAAGACATAAGGGAATAGTGCGGAATATTATAGAACCAGAGATAGGAAAAAAGAGAAGTAGAAGTACACCTAGGTTAAACTACTGCACACAGATAGTGAAAGTTGTAGGCTGTGCGAATTTCAGGGAAATGTGTAAGCTAGCTCAGAATAGAAATCAATTGAGGTACGCTTCCAACCAGTCGCAGGACAGAAAAACTAATGACAAAAATTATAACTGTACTTAAGCATGGTGATTACTATAAACAACTACAGATATTGATTTTGCAATATTCTCAACTACTGTTAAATGTGCGAAAGAATTTACTGGAAAACTATTAGTACGGCAAATATCAAGTGTTGGGGGATCCTTGGCAGCTACAGGCTGTTTAACTCCCTTCACAAACCACTGAATCTCGGTGAAATAGGGCATATAATTAGAAAACAATATAAGGGGATCTAGCTATATATGCTGTTGTGAGAATTACAGGGACTGGGTATGCTAGCTCAGAACATAAATAAGCTGAGGTACAAGTCCAAGCAGTTTCAAGACATAAAACCCAATGACGAAAAAATAAGTACTCTTAAATCTGATGATTATTATAAACAACCAACCAAGTGTTGGTTGTGAAATATTTTCAACTAATGTTGATTGTGCTAAAGGATAAATTGGAAAAACTATTAATTCGACAAAGGTTCAGGTGCTGGGGGAACTTGGCAGCCAAAGGCTGCTTACCCCTCTTTACATACCACTGAATACCAGGGAAATAGGGTATAAACTGTAAAGCAATAGAAGGTGACCGAACCGTATCAAACAAGAAAAAACAGCAGCTATGTTTAAAGAGAATGAAGATAGATACAAGAAGAAAACTGTTCAAAGCATAGTGTGGAGCACAGAACAGTACAGCTATGAAATAGTGGCAGTAGTAAAAGCAGACAGAAAGAGAAAGAAGCCTTCTGGACTGTTATGCTTCGGACGTATGAGGATGGTAGCATGGACAGACAAAGTTAATAACAAATTGGTTGTAGAAATAGTAGAGGAATAAAGAAATCTGTGGAAAACGATAAAATATGAGAAATAGAAGGACAGGATACGTTCTAAGGCATTTCTGGGAATACTACGGGATATATTACAAGCAGAGATAGGAAAAGATGAGTAAAGATAGACCGAGATCAAACTTTCGCACGCAGATAGGGATAGATGCAGACTGAGCAAATTTCAGCGAAATGTGTAGGTTAGTTTAGACTAGAAAACAATGAGGGTACGCGTCCAACCAGTTCTAGGACTGAAGACCTAATGATGATGTGCATCTGATTGCACCAACATTGCACCACATAACACAGCAAGACTTGTAGCTAGCACCCAAAAACTGTGTCAGTTATTATAGTAGTTGTGGGGGGGCTAAGGTAATGCCATTTACCCCCACTACACTTTTTTTCACTTTTTCTCTTGCACCTGATAACACTAACATAGCACCACATAGCAGCACCATTCTCACAGCTAGCACCCAAAAATTGGCGTAGATATAGCTATTTAAAGCTTAGAGTCCAAGACTACGTCAGCCCCCCACTACATTTTTTTCATATTTTTCCTCTTGCGCCTGCTAGTACTAACATGGCACTGCATAGCACCACCAATCGTATAGCTGGCACCCAAAAAATGGCGTAGATAACAGTTTAGAGTTTAACTTTTTTTCTTGCATCTGCTAGTACGTCAGCCTCCCCCACACACAAATTTTTTTTTAATTTTTTGTCTTGCAACTGTTAGAACTAATATAGCACTGCATAGCACTAACAGTCGCATAGCTAGTACCTAAAAATAGGCAAGATATATCGGTACAAACTTTGGGGAGGGCTAAAGTAACATGAGCCTCCTGGCATAATTTGTTCTAATTTTTTCTCCCACCTGCTAATATTAGCAAAGTGTCGCGTAGTACCACCAGTCGCATACCTAACACCCAAAGTATAACGATTAGAAGTTTGGGGCCAGATAAGATTAACACCCCCCCGCTGAATGCACTATATTTTAATATTTTCGTGCACCCACAAATACTAACATAGCAGTGCGTAACACCACCAATTGCTTAACTTTAAACCAAATGGGTGAGATATAACAAGTTGAAAGGGGTGCAATCCTCATTACTCTCTCCCAACACGCTAGAACTTCGCTAGTGACATTATGCCTCCGCATAGTAGTAAAAATTGTGTAGGTAGCTAGATTGAAAAAGATGTTGAAGCTACAGCGGTTTAAAGTTGCATGGGATAGACCTAGTTCTACCAACTCCCAAACAACATCTTTCAGAATTTTTTCCATTAAGAGAATAGCAAAACGTATTATCTTATTTTGTGTTTTCTTCCAATTAGATTGTCAACCCGTAAAATCCTGGAGTCTAGGTAGTTCGTAGCTTGCAGCAACTAAGATATGCCTACAGCCCACACTTTTCGCATTTGATTGAATCTTTTAAATAACAACAATTACAGTTTTCAACTTTCATGCAATAAATCAACTTAAAATTTGTTCTATTACTTAATCTGATAAAAACAGTGGTGGCGCTATATAAAATTGTTTCCGCAACACTACTATACCTGCTTTATTGGAAGATTTGCAGCACTAATTCTTAATATGCAATTCGGTATTTTTATAATAGCAGAGGCACGTAGTGATTAAAAGACCATATAATAGATGTGCAACTTGTAAGTAACTTATACCAAAAGTACACTTATAGACCTGAATTAAATATAATGTTTTCAAAAGCACAGGTAGCTATACGATTGGTGGTGCTATGCGGCGCTATGTTAGTACTAGCAAGTGCAAGAAAAAAATTAAAAAAAGTGGAGTCGGGGGGGGGCCTAACATCGCCTATGGGCATAAATTTTAAGCTGCTACATCTACGTCATTTTTTGAGTGCTAGCTATGGGATTGCTGGTGCTATGCAGTGCTATATTAGTTCTAACAGTTGCAAGAGGAAAAATTTCAAAAACGTGTGTGTAGGGGTGGCTGACGTACTAGCAGGTACAAGAAAAGGATTAAACTTTAAACTGATATATCTACGCCATATTTTGGGTGCCAGCTATACGATTGGTGGTGCTATGCGGTGCTATGTTAGTACTACCAAGTGCAAGAAAAAAATTAAAAAAAAGTGGTGGGGGGGGGCCTAATTTTTGGGTGCTAGCTGTGAGAATGGTGATGATATGTGGTGCTATGTTAGTGCCATCAGGTGCAAAAAAAATTTTGAAAAAAGTGTAGTGAGAGGCTGGCATTACCTTAGCCCCCCCCCTAAACTTTGAACTCTTATAACTGACATAGTTCTTGAGTGCTAGCTACAAGTCTTGTTTTGCAATGTTGGTGCAATCGGATGCTTTACAGAAAATAAAATAATTTTCGGGGGGGGGGGGTGATCTTGCCGTTAGCATCTTGGTAGCCATGTGGAATGCAACTCAATAATACAATAGTTCTTGATCAAGCTAAGTTTAGAGAACGATCTCTCAGCTGAAGCAACTGAAACAAGTATTGTCAAAATTATTTTTAGTGGAATTAGTGTATTAGCAGTGGCGGATATAAGTACCCCGCAGACACCGCAATGCGGGAGGTCTGCCATTCAGGGGCCCATCCTCCACCGAAAATTATAATTTTGTTTTAAAAGTATAAGGCTAAAATTTCCATGACGGTTTTATTTGAAATATAACTTATAATCAAATTAATAAATTATAATCAACTGTTAATATTGTTTTAACACATGTAGTATAGCATGTCAGAGTTCTAATTTTACGGCAACTCTGGCATTTTAAAAGAGAATTAGAGAAAGAAACCAAGCAATGCATGCACGTATCATTGATTTGTTAAATATTCCATCAGTTCTTAGAGATTGGTTATACAATACTGTAACCGACAACAGGTATAACCATAAAAGCGAGTACAGATAGGGCTACCACGGTATCACTTGGATAATGCATGAATAGTAAATACAGACACATCCTTTTTCTCAACCTTTATAACTTCAGTTCGCAGAATTTTCAATTGACCATGCAATCTTTGGACTTACAAAATAAACAATGTTAGTCTGAGGCTAAGGTATGATATTTTCCGAATGAATTTATTCTTTAGTTCTGTTTGAAATTGCAACAGTATACAGTGTAATACGTTGAACTGTATGAACTGTGAAAATGAGCAGAAATTTTCTTAGTGGAGCACAATAGCGGAAACGGTTACAAGCAAAAGAGGTAGAAAGAAAGAAGTTATCAAAAATTGATGCATTTTTTAAAAAGCAGCAACCTGCTTTTAATTTGGCTGAATTATCTGCTGAAGTGAAGAATGTATCCACGATTTGACTGGTACGAGTAGTTCTTTAATTTGAAGTGAAGATGCAGATCAAGATTGTAAACTTTAAAATAAATGGAGCAATGTTTCTAATTTCGTTGACTGCGATTTTTTAGATTAACCAGAAAACATTATTTCTGATTCTGATAATTGTAATAATGACGAATTGGCGATTTTCATTCATACCGATATAGGTCATTTTATAGACACATCAAAGATAGAGGTGAACGATGTTATAAAATCAAAAATTATTAATTTGGGTTGTAATAGACCAAAATCATATTTTCCTAGAGATGCGAATAACAGATCTTTTAGTGAGGATTATTACTATAAAACAACAAAGACGGGGCAGAAATTAGATAGGTTAACTTTTGTGTTGTTTTTTTCATCATCGTTAGGTCTTCAGTCCTGCAACTGGTTAGACGCGTACCCTCATTGTTTTCTATTCTGAACTAACCTACACATTTCCCTGAAATTTGCAGAGTCTGCATCTATTACTATCTGATATAGGTCTACATCTACCTCCTTTTCCCTATCTCTGCTTGTAAATATCCCATTCTATTCCCCAAAAATTTCTTAGAACGTATTCTGCCATTCTATTTCTCCAATTTTTTTTTCCATAGATATCTTTATTCTCCTACTATTTCTATAACCTATTTGTTATTAACTTTGTATGCCCATCCTCATAGATCTGAGCACAACATTCCAAAAGGATGCTACTGTTTTCTGTCTTCTTTTCCTACCGCCCGTATTTCATAGGCATATTGTGCTGTGCTCCACACACATATGCCTTCAACAATTTTCTTCTTGTTTCTATGTTTGTTGTCTTTGATTATAGGCGCTGTTCTTTCTTGTTAGATGCAGTTCGGTCCCCTCCTAATGTTTTAGAATTATATACCCTATTTCTTCGATATTCAGTGGTTGTGTAAGGGGGGGGGGCGTCGCCGTGAATCAATGTAGTAAGCGTAAGACTACGGATCCCAAGGTCCTGGGTTTGAATCCCGACACGGCCGACTGCTTGAAAAATGGCAAGTGAGCATTTTTCACAAAAATTACGCCCTCGTTCGGATGAGAGGTTAAATGGAGGTCCCGTTTGTGAGTGTTGTCACGCACGTTAAAGATCCCTACCTTGCCAGGAACGGCAAGGGTTTGGCAAAATTCTACAAAATTTTCTGGCAACAAAAAACTCGCCTCCTGGTCAATGTAGTACCTTCGGGTGGAGCTTTGGAAAATCACATGTAAGGTTGTGAAAGGGGGTAAGCAGCCTGTGGCTGCCAAGTTCCCCCAGAACCTGAACATTTGCCAATTTAGTATTTTTTCCAATATATCTTTTCGCACTGTCAACATTAGTTGCAAATATTTCACAACCAACAGCTGTAGTTTGTTACATGCCATTTTGCCATGTAGCATGTCCTAGTTTTAGTTATAATTTATAAGGTAATTCCCGCTTTTTTTTAAATTAAAAATGTCAATTTCCGTCGTCCCCGAGTCGCGCCTGTGCAGAGTGAATGGCGGAGTGCGCGCGTGGTGTAAAAGACGCCATTAAGCTACGAACCCTCGACGAAGCAACGTCTATCTTGGTGTGGCGTCTTTTCTTTTTTAGGCATTTAGGTTTCTTTTTATCTTGCCTTGTGTCGTTCCACTACCTAGTGTTACTTCATTCCCTACGAGTGCAGTAAAAGGAAAGATGGAGGGAAATCTGATTCAACATGACGTGAATTGAACCCATCCAGCAAAAACATCGTGGGACCCTGAGAATGTAAGTAGTTTATTTTGATTTTAATTGTGCTTGCAAATTGACTTAAAAAACGGTTGCATCACTTTTAAAACATGTGCGGTATAAGTTACAATTGGCTGGAATTATATCGCGAGTATAACAATTGCGCAGTATAACAAATGTCCAACTGTAACAAGTTTATAATAATCATCAGATTTACCTGGGCTTATTTTTTCGTCATTAAGTTTTCCGTCTCAAAACTGATTGGGCACGTACCTCCACTTATTTATATTCTGAGCTAACCTACACAGTTCCCTGAAATTTCCACACAGCCTATATACAACTCGATTCCCCTTTTATTGTTTTCTAATTATATGCCCTATTTCACCAAGATTCAGTGGTATGTGAAGGGGATCCCGACACGGCCGACTGCTTGAAAAATGACAGGTGAGCATTTTTTACAAAAATACACCCTCGTTCAGATGAGAGGTAAAATGGAGGTCCCATGTGTGAGTGTTGTCACTCACGTTAAAGATCTTTACCTTGCTTGAAACAGCAAGGATTCGGCAAAATTCCAAATTTTCCAGATAAAAAAAAACTCGCTTCCTGGCCAATGTAGTACCTTTGGTGGAGCATTGGAAAATCACATGTAAGGCATGTGCAGGGGGTTAAGCAGGCTATGGCTGTCAAGATACCCCAACACTTAGATATTTGACGGATGAATATTTTTCCAGTAAATCCTTTCACACAATTAACATCATTAGAGAATATTGCCCAACCAATACTTGTAGTTGCTTATAATAATCATCATGTTTAAGTACAGTTATTTTTTCGTCATTAGTTTATCCATCTTGATACTAATTGGATGCATACCTCCATTGATTTCTATTATGAGCTAGCCTACACATTTCCCGGAAATTCCTACAACCTACATCTTTCACTATCTGTGTGCAGTAGTCTAACCTAGGTCTAGCTCTGCTTCTTTTTTCCCTATCTCTGGTTCTAATATATTCCGCACTATTCCCTCATGCCACAGTATGTGGCCTATCATCCTCTCTCCTATTTTTACCGTTTTCCACATATTTCTTTCTTTCCCTATCATTTTTAGTACCTCTTTGTTCTTAACTTTGTCTGTCCATGATATCTTCATCATACGTCTGTAGCAGCACATTTCAAAGACTTCTACTTTTTTCTTGTCCGCTTCTCCTACTGTCCAGGCTTTACAGCCATACACTGCTGTGCTCCACACATATGTTTTAAGCAATATTTTCCTTGTTTCTATGTTTGTTGTTATTGGACACTTTTTCTTGTTAAATGTAGCACGACCTTGTGCTAATCTTTGTTTTATATCTTATACGCTTCTCCCATCTTGCGTTATTTGGCCTCTTAGGTAGCAGAAATCCTTAACCTCTTGTAAGTTCTTGTTACCTATTTGTATTCTTGTTTTTTATTTATTTTCCCCCTTCTTTGCATACTAGAACTTTAGTTTTAGTTTTGTTAATTTTCATACCGTATCTCTCTGTTACAACCGTTTCCATTTCATTGAGAGCAGCTTCTAACTCTTCCTTGCTAGATGCTAATACCGCTATATCATCTGCAAATCTGAGAATATCAATTTTTTGTCCCTGCATAGTAATTCCAAATGTCTTCTTGCATTTGACGGTATTCATTGCCTCTTCAATGTACAAGTTAAAAATTAGTGGGGATAAGGCACATTTTTGTCTCACCACTTTCCTAATGTTATATTCTCTACGTTCCTGCTCTAATTCTATTACTGCTGTTTGCTCTTTGTATAAGCTATGTACTATTCGTCTATCGTTATTTCTTATTGCAATCTTTTTGAGTATGTCGAACATTTTATTCTATTTCACATTGTCAAATGCTTTCTCCAAATCTATAAACCCTATATATTTACGCTTTCCCCCCTTTTATATTGTTTTCTGCTTATCACTCGCATAGCTAAGATAGCCTGCCGTGTTCCCCTGTTTCGCCAAAACCCAAATTGATCTTCTCCTAGTATTTCTTCAGCTCGTTTTTCCATTCGTCTTTGTACAATTCTAGTTAAATTTTAGACACGTGTGCTGTCAAAATTATTGTTCGAAAATTTTCACATCTATCTACGCTTTTCTTCTTTGGTATAGTTACTATGATGTTACGTTTGAAATCTTTGGATATCTCGCTTGTCTCATAGATAAAGCTTACAAGTTAGAAGAGACGTTCTGTCACTGCTTTTCCAGCGGCTTTTAGAGTTTCTGCTTGCACTTTATCTGTATACGGTGCCTTACCATTTTTCAGACCCTTCTATGATAATTCAAACTCATCTCGAAGTATAGGATATCCCAAATCATCATTTTCAATGTCTGATTTCTGTTCTAATGCTATTAGCTCCTCTCCTACATATAAATTCCTTATATATTTTTGCCACCTACCCACGTTCTCTACATTTTCTATAATGACGTTTCCGCCCGCGTCCTTTATATTTTTGCTGTACGGTTTTATATCCCTAAAGCTGATTCTAATTAGTTTGTATGCTTCATCTGTCGTTCCGATTTCCATCTTGGTTTGTACCTCTTTACACTTTTCATCAATCTATTGCTGTTCAGCTTTCTTGCATTTGCGAATAATTTCCCATTTTATGGCTTTGTATCTCTGTTTTCCTGTTTCGTCAGATTTATTTTTGTATTTTCGTCTTTCTTCTATTAAATTCAGGATATCCTTTGTTATCCATGGGTTCTTATTTTCTTTTTGTGTATACCCCAGAATATCTCTGGCCGCCATGTCTAAGTTGGATTTAATGTTTCTCCATTCTGTTTCTACTTCCGTAGCATAAGAAATTTTCCCGATATCTTTCAGCAATTCATTTGACTTTTTTTCAAATCCTTCGTTGATACCTTTATCTTTTAGTTTCTTAAAGTCAAAGTGCCTTTTTTCGTTTCTTTTCTTTAAAATTTTTAATTTAAGTGCGGACTTCATAATTACGATGTTGTGGTCAGTGTCTATATCTGCTTCTGGGTTACTTCTACAGTCTTTTACTTGATTCCTAAACCGTTGTCTAACAATAATGTAATCTATTTCATATCTTCCTATATCTCCTGGCATCTTCCACGTGTATCGTCTTCCAACATGATTTTGAAATAATGTGTTTGTGATGATTAAATTGTTCTTATTGCAAAATTCTACCAGGCTATTTCCCCTGTCGTTTTTCGTGCCTTAACCAAATAAACCTGCTACCACTCCTTCCCTACCCTCACCTACCACTGTATTAAAATCCCCCGTAATTATTAAATTTTCATGTTTTTTTACGTATCTCAGTATGTCTTCGATATGTTTGTAGATCGCTTCTACCTCTTCGTCACTGTAGCTAGAGGTGGGCATGTATACTTGTATTATCACTGTGTTTGCCGGTTTAGAATGTAATCTAACCATGAGTACTCTTTCGTTCTTTTGTAAGTAATTTTCTACACAGTATCCTATCTTTTTCATCCGTGAGGATCCTGGTAAGGAAGATCTGGGTGGCGTTGTACACACAGGCTGATTCAAATTCGATCCTCGCAGTGGGAATCTCGCTTATTACTGTAAATAGAAGGTGTTTTTAAATTTGGCAAAGTTGCTAAACTTTACAACTGACTAATAATCTGTAAATCAGTTGAGCGTACCTAATTTGGCATCCAAAGCATTGTCAAAAATGTAAAAATTGCATTTCTGTTTCTTTTTTTTTATTTGAGTTATTTCCAATAATATTCGAAATATAAGCATTTTCTCAGGGCCCCTTTATACCGCCCAAAAGAATGTCTCAATTTGATTTGTTAAAATGTTTTAACTTTACCCGACCTAATTGCATTCCTTTTAGCGTCACCAAATATGCAGTTAATAGTACCTCATGAAAAATTACATGGAAAATTTTTTTAAAATAATCAGTAAGGCCGACGGCAATTTTTAATTCCTGTAAATACAATTAAACGTTACTAGTATTAGGAAAACAAAATTTCACTTTCAAAGAATTTACAAACCTGACCTTGTCTTTTATTTAAACAATTATAGCTAGGTCACTAGACAACGTTGATAAGCTTATAATTGATTTGCCTTTGCAAATGAGATTCAAATTGTTCAAACTAATGAGTCGGCAATAAGTGAATCATTGAATCTAGTCAAGTATTCGATTGTTTTATTTAAACCAAATTAGACTTTAAATAATAGTTAACCACGCTCGCAAAATGAGAAACAAATGGTTAAATTTAATAACAATAGCATGTACTTTCTCTCGGCGATTCATTTAGGAAATAGCCAAGTCTGCAATTTCCAAAAATATGACGTAGAAGTTCTTTTAAAATGTAATTGTTTTATTAGTAACTATCCTGTAGACAATAAGCACGATATACCCTTCGTAAACGTTTAAAGTGTTTTAATAAATTTCTTTTTGAAATATTTAAGGCACTAGATTTTGAGAAAAATGTGCAATTGCTAATATTTAGGGCTTTTTAGAGTTAATATTATTTTGAAAAATTCTTAAGATTTGGGTTTCTCAAAAATATCTAGACCAAACTTATGTGTTATACCTTATGACGATTTCGGGTAACTTCCTAAAATCAGGGGTATAACTTTGTAAGGGTGGTTTGATTTAAACAATTCCGAGGGTTATAAATTATCCGGGAAATTTTGTATCAGGTTAATATAGCTAGTCAAAGAAAACTCTTACCTAGGTTAGATATGAATGCAGTATATCGGGTAGATCGGGTGGATCCAATGGGTGGATCCCATTAGGTGGATCTGTTCCAGAAAATCTACTATTCAATACTGCAATATTAGTGTATCAACTTCCTCTATTGGAGTAATAACTTACCCCATTTTTGGGGTAAGTTGTTACAGATTTTTACTTTTTTATTTGATTTGAAATGTATGTTCTGTATCAAAACACGGTTTTATAGAGTATATAAAAATACGTTCGAAAACGCTTCTTATTGCTTTTATATTCCGTCTATAAAAGTATATTATTTTAAAATGGGCGAACTTTATTTTGGTAACAACTTGCCTCATTCTCCAATACACAAATAAATAAGCATCTCTAAATTTTATTAACATGTGATAATTTTACAAATTGTATAAGTAGGGACTGGCCGAGAGCATTGGTGGGTGCATAATTTATATAGAATTGTTGAATAGTTGACGAATTTATAAATATATTCAATTAAAAGTAGATTTTTGACGTTTATAAGTTTTAGCAAATTGTTAGAAACCAATCAACTGTACAATTTCTATTTGCATTTATTTGTCTATGAAAAAATTAACTTTAAGAAGCCATTTTTAAACTATTTTCACGTAGAAAAACCACAGCAGCTCTATCATTACTAAAAATACCGGAAATGAAACCGAAAAACTGTTTTAAAATCTGGGTATAAAACTATTAATTTTTGTGGTTAGAAACATTGTATGCAGCTGAAATGTTTTATATTTTTTAATAAAGTGTATTTATATGTTTTGTTGCATTAACTGAAATTAGTTTATTAAAGTATGTAGTAAAGTATGCGAATGCAAGCGAATTATTCTTGCTTTATAAACAGTTTGATTCCTTAATACCCAAATTTTTGAAGGCGATTGAATAACTTGATCAAATACATTGCATGTTTCAAGAATCGATCGGAAATTAATATAACATGCATTTTTTGACAAAAAATGTGGTTCAATACAAAAAAATTTGTTAAAAAGTTGATTGGATTGCTACGTACATTGACGTAACCTAAAAAAGAAAAAGAAAGAAAGGAATGACCGGGCTCAATCGGTGAGTGGGCGGGGTTTTATACCTATAGATAAATTAGAAAGAAACCTGAAATAAATAGAGAGAAAATTTATATACACTCAGAACAAAACATACAAAGGAAAAGAAAGAACTTATAATTAAACAAAAAATATATACAGAATACAATATTTCCAAACCCAACCCAAGACAAGTCAATGTCCCCAATTTATATATACATTATGAGAAACCCTCAAACATTAAAAAAAAATTACCCATGAAAATGACGAGCTGTAGTTTTTAAGTAATTACCCCATGACATTTATTTAAAAAAAGAACCAAACGCAACCCTAAAAACCACAGTTCTAGATCATCGTAACTATAAACTTAACTTAATATTTACAAACATAATGGCAACAACATTTTCAAATATGCCAGCAAGTCTTTAAACCGTTTTTACATAAATAAGTAGTATATTTTTAGTGATTTATAACCAAATAGTAACGCATTAATAAAAGAGCAGTAAATACCAAAATAGTTCAATAATTTTCGTGTATAAGAATTAAATTCGGAAATGCCATACTTGAACGGTAAAATCCCAGGCGTTCGTGTTCCAAAGTAAGAAGCGAATATAAAGAAAAAACTCATCCTCGAGTTACTGACGTCGAGGTTGACTCAATCGCTGGTCCACGTCAGCGAGTAGGTAGGCCTACGCCTAGGAAGAACGCGTTTGGATTCCCATTATCAGAAGAAACGACAGCTCAAGGGATTAACGTGTCCCCCGCAGGAAGCTAGAACAATTACGACCAGTAAATTAATTTATTAAAGCCAAAAAGTATCGTTTTATACAAACTCTCAATACCCACCACGCTATATAATGCGTGCCAGAAATTCGCATAACGAAAAAAAACGGAACGAAGCAAAGCAGGACGGATGTTTTCTAGTTGCAAGTCGAACAGAAAGTGACTATTCCATTTGTTTAGTTAAAGCACCAAAGCTCAACGTAAACTTGTTAAAGGAAATAAAACAGGAAAACCCAAATTTTATTCACATAATTTCGCCGAATTCTTTAAAAAGGGAAAACACACCAGCCTTAATTATTGAAATACTTGGAAAGTCGCCTATCTAATTATGGCGTAAATTCCACGGTACGAAATTCTTAGAAACAAGATTTATTTTTAATGAGCAGAAAGATTTATCAAGTAAAATATATAGGATGTTTATTATTAATTACTATACAATTTTAAACACGCGAAAGGGTTATTTTAATTTACGGGATTTAATTTTCGTGTTTAGCGCCAAAGGAATTTAAGGTAAAAATTATTGCATATAAACTATTCAATTAGTTACGAAAATGAACGTAACAAATCCTTCCCCCCCCCTCCAGCAAAATTAAAGGGTCAAGGTCGGGAAGCAAAATAATGGGAGTGGGTAAGATCAACAAAAAAAAATCGCTTGGAACTATAGAAAACTCGTTACAACAAAAAAACTAAATAAAACACTCCAACAACAAACAAACAAACTAAAAAGAAAAAATTAAAAGGACATAGTAAAAGAAAAGAAAAGGTCACAATCGTCGAGGATAAAGATGGAATAGCATGGACACTGAAAAAGTCGTCAGAGAACGGATGTATCTCCAAAAGAAACAGGAAAGGTTATCAACCTCAAAAAAAGAACCATAATGAGGAAGAGAACAGTGCAAACCAAAAGGACAAAGGTGTCAAGCCTCAAGTAAGAAAAAAAGGACAACAAGGGAGTATGAGAAGAAGATAGGAGGAACGCTGGTAAAAGGAAACGACGTACTCTCAACTGTGGTAACGAAGAATCGCAACGAACGAAAACCGAAAAAGAGAAATGCTGACTAGTCCTAAAGTCGACTGATTCGTGATTTCCGAAGAAAGAAGACGGACTAAAAAGTACCTACCACAGGAGCGGATGGACGAAACACAATTGGTTTAGGGACCGACGGCAAAGAAGACCAGCAAAATTATAGGGAAAGGAAAGTGAAATGAAAGGACCGAGAGAAAAAAGAAAAAAACCGAAAAAAAATAATATCAACACCAAGTATAAAACTCAAAATAAAACTAAAATCGTACAAAAGAAAATAAAACAAAATCCCAGTGTAGTTAGGTAGGAGTAGGAGTGGGCGTGTGCGTACGTGTGTGTGTTTGAGTGTGGGTGTGGGGGGGGGGTGTAAGAAGGGTGTGTGTATGTGTTATGCGTGTATAAAGTGTGCGTGTGTGTATGTGTTTGACCGCTGTAGTCGCCTCTTACGACAGGCAGGTCGTACCATGGGGCTATTCTATTCCCGGACCCACACGGGTGAAGGAATAGAAGGAAGGCGAAAGAAAACCCTGCAAAACCGGGAAGAACCGAAAACGTAGATCCAAAATTCATGTCCGAAGGAGAGCAAAGTCGTCATCAGAATCGGGGGCTCGAAGACTAGGTACTGGGCTTAAGACGTTTACGCCGCCAAAAAGAAAACAAAGCAAGATTGAGAACATTAGGGTTTCGCCGACCTATATCCTCAGGTTCGAAAGGAGCATAGAATAAAGTCTGCCTCTTTTGGGCAGTTTTCTGCCAAATAGGAATAGCAGGGGTGTAGGAGTTGTAGCACTAGGTTTAGGAGGTGGCAAGGGTAGTTTAGGAAACTCAAAACGCGTCATAGAAGGAAGTTGTTTATTGTTAGGATGGGTGGTAAGAAGGTCAATGGCAGAGAAGGAAACACCATGGGTTGTCAGCGTATCAACGGTAGAAGAAGAAAAAGTATTGGCGGTACGAGAACCAACCGGACGGAAAGAAACACAAGCGGAACACACTTTAGTTACGTTAGAGAAAGAGACAGAAGTAGATAAAATTTTATTGACGTTATGTGCAGGACTAGAAGTATCATAGCTAGAAAAGAAAACAGTGTTGGCTGTGGAAGTATCCACTTTAAGAAAAGGAGCAGAATCATTTAGAAGTTCGTCAGCATTAGATAACAGAACATCAGCTAGGATGTCACCAACCTTAGTTAAAGGAACAGAAGTAAGTAGCATTTTGTCAGCGTGAGAAAAATGAGTAAGAATATGTAACGAAACAAGATCAGGTAAAGCTTTAACGACAACAGCAACAGGCATCACAGCTATGGGTTCCCTAACTTTAACAGGACCTTCTCTATCCGTATTAAAAAATTATCTTCACTTCAGCTACGGCTGTGATTGCAGGCTCGATAGAAATTTCTGGAGTAGAACAATTTAAGAAAGCTGGAACCTGTAGAATTTTTACAGCAACCGCAACAGATACTAAAGATACAGATTCGTAAATTTTGACCGAACCTTCGCTGATTAAATTAGGAGTAATCGTCAATTTAGCTACAGCTGTTATTGTAGGTACGACAGCAATCTCTGGACTAGAATCATTTGAACAAGCAGGAACAGGTAAAATTTTGACAAAAACGGCAGAAGGCATTAAAGATGCAGGTCCATGGACTTCCGGAGGACCTTCGCAGACTGAATTAGAAGTTATGGTCATTTCAGCGATCTTTGTGCTTGCAGACACGACAGAAAATTCTTTGATAGAATCGTTTAGGAAAGCGGGAACAAACTCTTGAGAAGCTAGTTGCAAGTCCCTAATTCGAAGCATGGGTTGTAATAGTGGTGGAGGCACATTTTGGGGTGAGAGTGAATAAGTAGGGCGAGAAGAAGAAGGAGTAGAATAGAAGGCAGAACTAGAAACGGAGGAAATTTTGTTAGAAGCTATATTTGCCGAAAAAGAGTAGGTTTTGGTAGTAGGGAGAAACTAAATGAAGTATCGAAGAGAACGTAGAATGAGAAGTAGAAGAAGTTACGCAACTAGAGGTGAGGGCAGAATTTGAAGGATTATTCAAAGACCTATTAGTAGTAGGATGACAGTTGGGACAGTTGTGGCGAGTAACTCCTTTATGTCCGCAACCATAAAAATGGAGTACTTGAGGACGATGACAACGTGTCGAAACATGACCAGGTTTATTGCAATTAAAGCTTACGATCTGCCGAGTAGGAGTAGAACAAGGAGGAAGAACAGTAAAACGTACGGAAGAAGTATTGGATCTACTCGTAGGTGTCGGAGAAATCCTAACAACTCGGTCATGTAAAGCAAAAGTATTTTCCTCAATAGTAGTAGCCTTATAAACAAACTCCGTGTGTTCAAAATGAAGAATCAGTAAATTAGACGACTTCCAGTCAGAAAACCTGTGCCGAAAACCACGATACCAAAGTAAAGCATCAGCCTCGTATAAATCCACTGCAGACTCAAATAACTCAAATTCAGATACATGGTGAGTTCGTCGGAGTTTTTCGACTCGTTCCAAAAAATCATGTACGGTAAGAGTGTTCGGGGCACCAGAAAATTTCAAATTCCACTCCTACACTGGGAGACCATAGTAGGAAGCCGAAAAAGAAGTCTTTTTGAATACGAACAAGAAAGAACTGGGTAGAAAGTAACTAATTAAAGGCTAACCGTAACTCGATAGATGCCAAAAGAAAATTATTGCGAGTACAGGGCAATTTAAAACATATCCGACGGATAAACTTCAAGAACACCAATAGGAGCGAAACAACAAAATAGAAATTAGAATAGGGCAGTAGAATAAAAGAAAAATCGGAGGAAAAAACTAACTCTAGACTTGATGGGAAGAACAAAATATACAGAGAGAGAAGGAAGAAAAAAGAAAAATCTTGGGCGCCAACGTTTTCAACGGACTAGGACTATTGGCGAAAACACAAGTCCAATAATCTGAAATTAACCCACCAATAATATTAAGCGTAAGGGATGAAACATAAGTAATATCAAGCCGAGAGAATACGGGTCATGTAGGAACTTAAGCACTAACAATAATAAACAAAAAAAAATCGGAGCAAGAATTAACTAAAACGAACTCGGAGCCAAACTAACTTAAATAAAATCGGAGCCAAAGTTACATGAAACAATAACGCAGCACAAGAAAATTAACGAAAACCAAATCGCAGAAGAAATTAACTAAATAAAATCGCAGCCAAAATTAATCACAAAGAATCGCAAGACCACGTTGAGCGCCAATATTTTATGCTACGTACATTGACGTAACCTAAAATAAAACAAGAAAAATAAAGAAAGGAATGACCGGGCTCAATCGGTGAGTAGGCGGGGTTTTATACCTATAGATAAATTAGAAAGAAACCTGAAATAAATAGAGAGAAAATTTATATACACTCAGAACAAAACATACAAAGGAAAAGAAAGAACTTATAATTAAACAAAATATATATATACAGAACACAGTATTCCCAAACCCAACCCAAAAAAGTCAATGTCCCCAATTTATATATACATTATGAGAAACCCTCAAATATTAAAAAAAAATTACTCATGAAAATGACGAGCTGTAGTTTTTAAGTAATTACCCCATGACATTTATTAAAAAAAAGAACCAAACTCGACCCTAAAAACCACAGTTCTAGATCATCGTAACTATAAACTTAACCTATATTTACAAACATAATGGCAACAACATTTTCAAATATGCCAGCAAGTCTTTAAACCTTTTTACATAAATAAGTAGTATATTTTAGTGATTTATAACCAAATAGTAAAGCATTAATAAAAGAGCAGTAAATACCAAAATAGTTCAATAATTTTCGTGTATAAGAATTAAATTTGGAAATGCCATACTTGAACGGTAACATCCCAGGCGTTCTGGTTCCAAAGTAAGAAGCGAATATAATGAAAAAACTTATACTCGAGTTGCTGACGTCGAGCTTGACTTAATCGCTGGTCCACGTCAGCGAGTAGGTAGGCCTATGCCTAGGAAGAACGCGTTTGGCCTCCCATTATCAGAAGAAACGACAGCTCAAGGGATTAACGTGTCCCCCGCAGGAAGGTAGAACAATTACGAGCAGTAAATTAATTTATTGAAGCCGAAAAGTATCGTTTTATACAAACTCTCAATACTCACCACGCTAGATAATGCGTGCCAGAAATTCGCATAACGAAAAGAAAACGGAACGAAGCAAAGCAGGACGGATGTTTTCTGGTTGCTAGTCGAACAGAAAGTGACTATTCCATTTGTTTAGTTAAAGCACCAAAGCTCAACGTAAACTTGTTAAAAGAAATAAAACAGGAAAACCCAAATTTTATTGATATAATTTTGCCGAATTCTTTTAAAAGAGAAAACACACAAGCCTTAATTATTGAAATACTTGGAAAGTCGCCTATCTAATTATTGCGTAAATTCCACGGGACGGAATTCTTAGAAAGGATATTTATTTTTAATGAGCAGAGGATGTTTATTATTAATTACAATACAATTTTAAACACGAGAAAGGGTTATTTTAATTTACGGGATTTAATTTTCGTGTTTAACTCCAAAGGAATTTAAGTTAAAAATTATTGCATATAAACTATTCAATTAGTTACGAAAATGAACGTAACAGGATGAAGAGATTTATGCATCGTAATAATGATTTATCTTTGCATCACCCACAGAAAACTAGTTTGTCAAAAGCAACCGCCTTTAATGCAACTAGAGTGAAGACGTTTTTGATAAATTGGAAACGATTTACCAAAAATATTACTTTAATGCGGATCGGATATTTAACCCCGGTAAAACTGATTTGTCTATGGTTTCAGATTTGTCCCAAATTATTGCAAAACGCAGTTCCAAACAAGTTCCGTAAGCAACTTCTGCTAAGAGATGTCAAACTGTAACTATGCTAGGATTTATGCCAGCTTCTGGAAATAGTGAGGCACCAATATTTATATTTCCAAGAATTAGATTTCAAGATTTTATGTTGGAAGACTGCCCCATCGACAATTAAAAATACTGATGTCAATGAGAATATGACAACTATTACCAGTGTGCGACCTTTTCCAAAGTACGAACCTCGGGAAGCTGTTCAAAAGGAGCAAAGGAAGGGGAAGAAGTAAAGTTATCACATAAATTCCGGAAAAAAGAAGTAGAAGCTGCCCAAAATGAAAAAATCAATAAGAAAGTTTATGTAGCTAAAAGAAATTTAGTGCCTGAAAGGAAAAATTGTAAAAATATTAATTTAACTCAGAAGAAACAACAACCAGAAAAAAATAACAATCAGTATCAGTGCCAGCGAAACAGACGAAAGTATTTATTATGCTGAAAGTGACAAGTCTAATTAGGCACCTGAGAAAAATCGGAACATAATGCGCCAACACCAATACAACTAAGCGCAATTTTGTTATCGTTAAATTTCCTAAAAAAACAAACAATAAAACATTTTATTGGAAAAATTATTTAATTTCTGCCTGATGAAGAATGCAAAATTAGATTTTTAAAGAAGACTATTGTCCAAAAACGTATCTATCCAGACAATAAAGACTTCGCTGATCATCCTAGGTAAGACATAATAAAATTATCTACCCCAGTCAAAAATAGTGGAACAAGTGGAATCCAGGGCATTTTTATGTTTTGATGTAAAAATGGAAAACATATTAAATAGAATTATATCTGTTGTCCACTTAATCAGCGAGCTTGTCCCTTTCAACCCACTGTACATGTGTAACAGGGACACTTGCATTACTAAAACAACATGTAATACTCACTGAATACTCAGAAGAAATGTGTGCCCTTATTGAAACTAATGTTTAATATTTTTAATGTTTAATATTTTGAATTTGAAACTTGTTTTACAAATTAAATAAAAATTATTTTACATAAAATGCCCCTTTCAGTTTACCTTTTCTTAAGTAATTAAATTAAATTAAATTACGCAATCTCTGAGGTCTTTCTGAACACTAAGAAAGTGTGTGGAAAATTATAATTAATTGCGGTTGTGTTGACATCGTAGGGGGCTGCGAAAAATTCAGTATAAGATAAAACAATTTTGAACCATTTTTAGTGAAAGTTGTAGATTCAATAAATACCACTTTAAATACTAAAATGTTTTATTTATATCTTATTTTTACATCACATTACCATTTAGAACATCAAAGTTATAAATTTGCGATTTTTCCATTATGCAGTTTGGATTTTGCTATAAGAAGAGGTCCATGTGTATAACAAATGTGAAAACTCTTCGTATAATTCTATGTAAATCATGCGGATTCGTTGTTATACTCTACGCGTTCTAGTCTAAGGTATACTGTTAAAGTCCCGCGCGTAATTTATAAGAGCCACTACAAAAGTTGACAACCTAATAAACCCGTATGTCATATTGCGCAATAAGGTGTTACGTCATTATGGCGTCTCGAATTTGTATCACATACAAAAGAAAAAGGTAAATTGTACTCACGTAAAAGTGGAGCTCATTCACGACATTACGGTTATTCTTGCGGCAAGAGCCATGCTTCTTTCCATTGATCTCGCTGTTGGGCGTGGGTAGGGCTTCGCCCCCTTGTCGAAACCAAATTGATTTGTCTTCCCTCTTTTTGTGTAGCGGTACGGTAAAGGATCAACCAGGTAGAAGGAACGATAATAGGTACAAGACAGGAAACCTACATCTCTCAAAGAGAAGACAAAGAAAGCACGCAAACCAACCGCACTGTTCGACGTTTAGATGACTAGTCCATGACGTGACCGAAACCACCACTTACTTCCACACTCCGCGTCTGCGCAATTTCGGGCGCCGACGCAACTGTCTGAACTGACGGAAATGCACGCACAAGTCTTTTAAAATATTGGCGCGAATTCACTCGCAAGTTAGAAACTTACAATGCCAATTTTTGGCATGTAACAATCGCGACAAAACCATAAAAGAAAAAAATCCTAAAAAAAGAAAATGACTGTTAGCACGGTAAAAGCTTAAAATCTAAATCTTAACTAACCTACATAAACCCTAACTTAAATTCTAGAAAATGTTTATTTTAGGCGCCACCTGGATTCTTCCAACCGATAACACGTCTTCCGGATTACCAGGAAACGGAATGTGTAACCCTATTGTTTTTGAACTACATTTAAAGTGCACACACGAGTCTTTAATGTGGCGCAGTTATAATCGACAGCAGAAATTTGTCGGGGAGCATGAAACACTACTAAAACTAGAATAAATGCGACAAGTCGCCTAACATATATACTATAACTAAAGCTAACATTTCAGTTTTCTAAGTGCAGACGCACATGAGCGTTTCATCTAGACTGTTTCTTCTTTGGCAAGAAAATGCCCAAATTTTTAAATGTTGAAAAGAGCAAATTACTATGCACTTTAGCAAATTTTTAGGTACTGGTACTCTGGTTTAATAAACAATACACATCAAAACTTTTTCATGACATGGTTGTGAATCAAAAAATTTACCAACAGTACCATCTTACTAATTCCTTACATTACTAACCTAACAAATTACATGGCTACCATCAGGTTAGCTTTTTCACTCAATATTCAAAAAATAATTCCTACGTCTGATCGTAAATACCAAACGTTAGGAAGATAAAAAAGATAAAGCAAAATCTCAAGTTATTATCAAACATAATAGGTAAGATAACGATATTAAGCATTAGTTATTATCAAAGATAATAGGTAATATAACGATGTTAAGATAAAACTATTATCAAAAATAATAGGTAAGATAACGATATTAAGACAAAACTAGATAATAATAGATGGATTCGAAACGTTCCAGCACGCTAAAGCACGCTACGACTACATACATTAGAGATATAGTGTAAAATTCTCCAGCTCATCAAGCCGTTTCGTCATCCATCCCAAAGATATAAGATAGAGTGGCCCCTTGGAGCCGTTACATAGGGAAAATACTCGTACCCCCTAAAAAGGTGCGACCTGTGAAGCAGGCCCGTTCATAAAAAACGGTACGAGGGACCGGAAAAGGCATTTGGGTGCATTCCTGCACCCGGCGTTAAACGATATCGATAAGATATCCACCCTATTCTATATACACTCACACATACACGCACTCATACATACATGCACTGTTAGCGGCCATGTGCGCTGACAGCGGTACCGCATGACCTCACGAAAGATTTCCAGAGACGTGGTCCGGGTGTCTGTGAAAACCGCCCAAGGTCCCGGGTTCGAATCCCGACACGGTCCGCTTGAAAAATGTTAGGCGAGCATTTTTCGCAAAAATACACCCTCGTTCGGATGAGAGGTAAAATGGAGGTCCCGTGTGTGAGTGTTGTCACGCACGTTAAAGATCCCTACCTTGCTTAGAACAGCAAGGATTCGGCAAAATTCAAAATTTTCCAGGTAAAAAAAACTCGCTTCCTGGCCAATGTAGTACCTTTGGGTGGAGCATTGGAAAATCACATGTAATGTCTGTGAAAACCCCCGCGCAACCACAAGGTGACTAACGGAAATGAAAAGATAATAGAGATATAGAAAAGACAGAAAGAGGGAGGTGGGCATTTTGAAATGCACAAGAGGCACTTCCAGGAAGAGAATAGAGGAAGGGCTCGCATTGAGCAAAAGAGACAGAAAAGGTGGATAGAAAAGCACTACTCTACCAGCCAATGTGGTCAGTAGCCCGGAGTGATGGATAAATCACTCTTATGTGGTAGACGGGTGTTCCGGGACAAGAACAGGTCTAACGAATGAAAGATAAGGCAAAAACGGTAACAGCAGGATAAGAAAGAGTAGAGTTTTTGGACAAGCGTCCGAGAGAAGGTCGGTCTGAAGGACCACCTGCTATATTAATCAGACAAGTTAACGTACATCATAAGTTAAAAAAATTACTAGACTCGGTGAGAACTAGTACAATCATTTTCTTAACGAGTGCATCCACTACGATAAGAAAATCAGACAACAGTTGAAACAACAACTTAAAAGTATCACTACAGATACCTTCACACAAAAACCAACTGTTTCAAGGTAATTTTTAAAAACGGTAACGCCCTAAACACACAAAAATACCTAATTATAAGCAGTTAAATACAGGCACACTGTCCGAATATGCTAAAAACAACGGAGAATTCGATAAGGTATCAATAAAAAGCGATAGCACCTCACCACGAAGTTCAATAAAAAACAACAAAAAATGTCTATATGTTATGGTAACTTAGTAGAAAATGAAAACAAGTGATGATAAAAGATAGAGTAGGCAACTGTAATAATTCAGAAGAAAAACACATAGAATAGAAACTCCTAACTTTTGGCAACTGCGAATATGGACTATTTCTTACAATGGCATAGAAAAAAGCATCCACTCAAAACATCAGCTAAAACCAATCATAAAAATTCAATGAGTTATTGCAACCAAAGTTACGACAATCACCACAGAATTAAACGATGTAAGATAAATACTGAAAACAAAATAATCTGTTGTAGAAATGGTGCGAGGATTAATTAAATAAAGTGACAGAGTTATACTGGGGGACCTAGGCAATAAACCGATATATGACTAACGATAAATTCAAGGAAAAGTCAACAAGGAGCAGTTTAAGATAAATACTTTAAACGTGTAGAAGATAGGTGCTGCATAAGAGAAGGAATGGGTAAATGAAGTTAACTAATTGATAGTAGGGACAGAAACATTAGGTAAATCGTTAAGAAAATGGAACGTGAAAAATTTTGAATGTACGCAAAGCTCAAGCGGTTTTAAAAATAATTTTATACCACTTAGTGTGGTTTGAATTAATATGTGAAGAGATAACAGTAATTAAAACTCGATTTACTGATAGAATTGTTGAAAAACAGAAAGATATCTTATAACGCATATACTTACTAGGATGACGAGCCCTCCTTTGAGCTTCACCTAGACTAATAAAGAAAAACTCCAACATTATTCTTAAAAAAATGATTCACAAATTGCTAAAACGACAAACTTACTCCGAGTCTCGTCTAGACTTATGTAATGCTGAGCGACCAACTCTTGATGAGTCTCGTCTAGACTTATATACAGCTGAGCGACCAACTTGGAAGAAAAATCTCGCCTAGACCAAATAGATCTTAAAATGCTGCGTTGAAATATCGATATATCTAAAAAAATATGATATCAAAACAAAATCATACTCGCTACACAAAAGCAATATTCTACGATACATGTATAGAAAAAACAGCATTCCTAATTATTAAAATATTCTTTTGATATCGCGGGATCTATCAACAACCACCGTAAATGAGCTTGAATACAAAACGCTATCAACAACTTCATTATTGTAGTGTTTAAAGAAGCAGATACAGCAAAATCAAGTTTATTATAGCATTTTAGAAGGTAAAAGATATACTAAGAACTCAGTTAATTGCAAAAGCTATATTTGAAAGCAAAATTTTGTTTAAAGGGAATTCGTAAGTTATAGTTGATTATTTAAATTACTAAGAGAACATTTTAGAATAATAATAAGGTAAGATAGTATATAAGTTATCTAGACGACAACTTCTGAAAAGTTAACCCAAAAAAGAGGTAAAAATAAAGTAAGAAAAATTTCAGGGTTAATGTAATTATACTTGGTGTCATTTTAAAAGATTTTTTCCTTTTTTTAATCATAATGAATGGAAAATAAAGTTATTTATTTATATACCTACAGGACAAAAATTAATAATCCAAAAGCACATGCTTCCACATAGAAGTAAGGTTAAAGGAATCTGCCAAACATATTTAAAAGGTATACACTCCAGCTTTATGCTAAATTAGATTAGGTAATTATTTAAGAAAATTTAGAGCAAAAACACACTATTTTTTATAAGGTAAGATGTGAATTAATTGAGTTAGCAATACATTTATGAAAGGTATAAACAGTAATCAATATGGCTGTCCATATCCGATTGACACATCAACTGTATTTTATGTCATTTCAACTTAAGATAAATGTAGGCAACTGCAATGTTGCCAACTTATATTTTTTCTGTTTGAAATTTATTAAAAAATTAAAATTTTTATTTTTAAGTGAATAAAACCCAATTGCTACAGACATATTCAAACACATGAGGTGAAAACATATTTTTCAACAAAAAAATGTTGAGTGCGCCACTGTTATACTCTAGGTGTTCTAGTCTAAGGTACACTGTTAAAGTCCCGCGCGTAATTCATAAAAGCCACTACAAAAGTTGACAACCTAATAAACCCGTATGTCATATTGCGCAATAAGGTGTTACGTCATTATGGCGTCTCGAATTTGTATCACATACAAAAGAAAAAGATAAATTGTACTCACGTAAAAGTGGAGCTCATTCACGACATTACGGTTATTCTTGCGGCAAAAGCCATGCTTCTTTCCATTGATCTCGCTGTTGGGCGTGGGTAGGGCTTCGCCCCCTCGTCGAAACCAAATTGATTTGTCTTCCCTTTTCTTGTGTAGCGGTACGGTAAAGGATCAACCAGGTAGGAGTAACGATAACAGGTACAAGACAGGAAATTTACATATCCAAAAGAGAAGACAAAAAAGGCACACAAATCTACCTCACTGTTCGACGTTTAGTTGACTAGTCCATAACGTGACGGAAACCACCACTTACTTCCACGCTCCGCGTCTGCGCAATCACGGGCGCCTGCGCAACTGTCTGAAGTGACGGAAATGCACGCACAAGTTTTTTAAAATATTGGCGCGAATTCACTCGCAAATTAGAAACTTACAATGCCAATTTTTGGCATGTAACATTGTCCAGAGAAGCACTCCCAGAATCAACGCATTCTCTTGGTAACTTATTATTTTAATTAGCTGAACTTTCCATTTACTAAATTAGACTTATTAGCTTGTGTGTTTCGATTTGGGGTTTTCAGGCGTTTTCTAGGCGCTACAGAATGCTTTGTTTAAAGTTTTTCGTTCTTGCAATTAACTGCTTAACATTACGAGCATAGAAAACTATATGTGGGCAATAAAGTACTTGCGGAGCAAGTTGTAATGCCAGCTTCACGAGCCTGCTTAAAGGAGATTATGTTAAATAAAGATTATCTAGAAAAAAAACGTAGTTGATTTGACATTATTTTTGGACAAACTTGTCAGACTGCAATTATATGTATTCTGACTCCGCAATCGCATGAGTTAAATAATTCTAACTTCATAGTTGTTTATAGTCCATTTTCAAGTTTAATTTCTTTGAACTTCATAGAAAAAAGAATTTCTACTTGCAGTTTTCACATTTTCTTTATCTCACATGACGTAACGTTTTACAACCGGTGGTAAGATTTAGAAAAATAGCCATATACGTATTTGTTCAACTTAAAGTGCGGATCGCAGTTTGCGAAAACGCGTTAATATCAAGGTTGCAATCGCGAGCCACAAAAGTAGGATAAATAGTATTTAACAAAATGGATACGCTAATTTTTTTAAATAGGTTGTGGTCGGCCAAATTATTGGAGATTTATTTTTTCAACGTCGCGAAATTAAAACCTTAGTAAAAAATCGATGACGCCGTATGCAGATATATTCGGCAGTATCTCTACCATGCCTATGGCTCATGTCAGTTCTGATTGTTTAGTTTAAGAGTATACACATTTATAGATATATCGTTCAGAGATTCAAAATGTGTAATTTGGTTTACAGTCACAGGGAACTGGATTCTTTTAGATTTAATATGGATGAATAATGAGGGTATTTAGAGAGTTTTTGAGAATCACGAATAGCTGGGTAAAGTACAGATACTATAGACCATGCGACACATGCCTGATCATTATTCCTTACATTAATACATGCACGTTTACGTTGTATTTGAGATGACAGTTCGATATACGACGATCCCCGCATGGGATTATACTTGTTCATATTAATACATAAATTATGTATACTTTTCAATGTCCAGCCAATGTCGCATTCCTGGAAGTCTTCTAGTTCTGTTGTTATAGGCTTTATAACATTATCATCAAACCACCTGTCTAGATAGGTGTTCTTGAATATTGCAACGTTGGATGTCGTAAAGTACTTATAGTTATGTTTAACTTGAGAACCGGACTTAATTTTAAATTCACCGCAAAATGCTGTGTTTAGCTTAATAGCATCATTCTTTTCGAGAATATGAATTCTTCTCTTGAAAACACTGTACAATCTGAAATAAGAAATTTAACACTCCAATATGTGTTCCGTACAAAGGGGAACTAGCAGGTGTTAAGTTGAAAACTTTATTGGAAGAACTGCAAAATATATTATACAGACTCGAAAAGGTCAAGTATCATGTTACTGACATGGATATAACCCAAGATTTGGCGTTTTTAACACGATGGAGAAGTGTAATTATTTAACTGCGACCCATAACTTTTGCTACAATAGCAAATACGAAGAGGACTGCAATATTCTAGTTGAGAAGGATAAAACTGCGGAAATCGATTGTCAAACATGGCTAATAGCTAATGCAACGTCGACCTAACCTAATAATTATAGAAAGGTATCGATTTTAGACTGCTTTGGCTAATACTAGACAGAGAAGATTTAGTTTATGCACTTTCACTTTTGAAGCATACATAAAAATGACAGCGTTTGTCCATTGTGTATAGTTGCACTTATCCGTAAACAAGTATATTTATATTAATAATTCAGGTACGTGTAATAATTTATATATTGTTGGAGGCGTTCTTGGACGTATTTTCTCTGCTTCCGATCTCGTCGAAAACCTATTTACGTTTCAAATTCATCTGAATTTTTATCCACAAAGTTAGTAGCGTCGTATGATTTATAATTGCACCACCTTTTTCAACAATTAGTAGCATAATGTCTAAATCAGGTTGACCTAGAATTTTTTGTATTTTTGATATTTTACATTAAGCGCTATATCCCGAAAACAATTATAGATGTCGCAAAATTAAATTCAAAAACCTCCCCTGTCCTAGCAACCATACCGCTTGTCGCCACTAGATGTCCTTTACCCATGTACCACATTTCAATATCGTATGCTTAAAGGCTAAAAGTTACTTTTTAAAAAATTTTAAATTTAGAAGATTATGAAATTTAATATACGACTCAGAAGGGTGCGATTTGTGAATATTTTTGATCCAAATTGGTTTTTCGCACTCAATTTTTAAGGTTTTGAATTTTTAAATTTGGGAGACTTGGAAAAATTAAAAATGTGATAATTTCATATACTGTATAATAGTTAAGCTTACGATACCTTAAATTATTTTTTGAGAGGGTTTTGATTTTATATGTAAAGTTGAGTACTAATAGTTCGGGAATGCTGTATTAAATACGCATAGGTTGTCTCAAGTTTTTATTTGAAGGAGCTCTTTTACATTTTGTATAACACGTTGCATGTTTTTTTAAATATCATGCAGTAGAGCTACTTTACAGTTTTAGTATATATATATATATATATATATATATATATATATATATATAATATGGTTTGATAAATTACGAACTGCTTTAAATAAACACTATTTGTTGTTGAATAGAATTATTGGGAACTATTTAGTTCGATACGAAATGCTTGTAGTAGAATGTATTTATTTATACTCCTGACGTTTCGAATCCTTTTTTGATTCTTTTTCGAAGGCTACAATGGTGACAGTTAAAATACAACTAGGTACATAATAGAAAAACTTACATATAAATTTACATCAGCATTTAACTTTAACCAGCAAAATCTTAAATAATTTAAACTTTAACAACATTAAAACTATAAAAAAGAGAATAAAACTAGATATTAACAATTAATGTACAAAATTTTGATTGAAACTTGTCGAAAAATTAATATAAATGTCATTTTTAAATTGAGGCATACGCCTCTAATGTATCAAAATTATAATGTCAATTTAAAAATGACATTTATATTAATTTTTCGACAAGTTTCAATCAAAATTTTGTACATTAATTGTTAATATCTAGTTTTATTCTCTTTTTTATAGTTTTAATGTTGTTAAAGTTTAAATTATTTAAGATTTTGCTGGTTAAAGTTAAATGCTGATGTAAATTTATATGTAAGTTTTTCTATTATGTACCTAGTTGTATTTTAACTGTCACCATTGTAGCCTTCGAAAAAGAATCAAAAAAGGATTCGAAACGTCAGGAGTATAAATAAATACATTCTACTACAAGCATTTCGTATCGAACTAAATAGTTCCCAATAATTCTATTCAACAACAAATAGTGTATATGTATATATTGCTGTGATATTTTTCTTTCAACTCAAAATATATTATTTTGTCCTCAACTAGCTCAGGGTAAGAGTGAATTTCAGGAACAAAAATGTTTATCGACAAAAGTTCTATTTACACATTAAATAATTACTCTATTTATCCAATACAATCATAATTATTTTGAGATTACATAATTCCTTTTTAACTAATCTAGTCACAAACTGTAACACTGCCCACATACAATCTGATAATCTATCTATAGGATCTATAATACAATAATTGCAGTTAATTTCCCCTGCTTTACTTATAACTATTAATAGAACTCCTTTAAAGAAGAATGCATTCCCCTACTAAAGATAATCCTAAAGAACGAGCAAACCCAGCTAAACCTTTTTTCTTTAGGAATTTCAACTTATAATTAATTTCTTTACCTGCACTCACTGTTCGTATGCCAAAACCCAAATGTTCTGTCTTGCACTATCTTTGCCTTCTCTACAGAGTGCAATGTTATTCAATCCTTCGACACCGTAGGTGTAGAATTGCTTCTCCTTTTATTCACTGTACCCCAATCTAAAATTATCCCTAAAACAGAAACAAGAAGCTCATTCTGAGCGCTTCAGAGACTTATAACAGGTAGATATCTGGTCTATTAACTTAACCCTACTTCCGAATACTCAAATCTTCCTATCTGAATGCGGGTTTGTGTTGATGCTACTACAGCACCTCGTGATTGATAGAGATCCGGGTCTCCAAATTAAACCTTGTATACTCTCAACTATATACCATTGATAGACGACTATGTATTTCAAGCTCCCCTTCCTAGATCCCTAATACATTAAACTTGAATAATTAATTGTACATTCACAGTTTCCACTTACCACCATGTGGGTTAATTGCAACGTCCTTTATTTATTTTACATAAGCAACACAGCTAAAATATTATTTTAGCCACTTTACAATTGGCTTACTAAAGTCTAACAAGTATATCGAATCTGATGGTGGATAAAAATGAATGCAATATTTTATGATTATTACTGATCAAGTAACTCTTGAGCATCCATCTTTTCAGTATCAGCCCAGAGAGCCCTTAACAACGAACGTTCTACAACCCAAACCTTTTGACATCCACTCAAAAGCGGGTGCACACCCGGCAATCTAACACAAAACAATTACAATAACCTTAGACTATTTCACTGCGATGCAACACATGATTGATATACAAACACCCTAAACACACAATTATCTCCACCAATAGAATTTCTTCGCAATATATATATATATATATATATATATATATATATATATATATATATATATATATATAGAAATTAATAAGATGAAATAATAACTTAGACTTTTAAGTAAAGCCCAAATGATCATTTCAAATCGAGCTAGTAATTGAAAGAAGGAAAATATAAGGCCTTGGACAGGATTTGAACCTGCATCTCAGTTTTGCCGGAACTGTGCGTTAACAAATTACGCTACCGAGTCCGATAGCTATAAATGGAAATTTACAAATCTAAATCGTGTACAGTACCATATATAAACCTAACTTTCAATTAAGTTTAGCATTTTTGTCAATCATATCTGAAATGATCATTTGGGCTTTACTTAAAAGTCTAAGTTATTATTTCATCTTATTAATTTCAATACGTAAGTATTTAACAACTTACCTTGTGCAAAAAACTACTTATAATATTTATATCTTAATACTTGGCTTATAGTCGTGATTTTGAGCGTTGCTTCCTGTCTATATCTGACATAAGTCAAAAACTTGACAATTTCAGATATGATTGACAAAAATGCTAAACGTAATTGAAAGTTAGGTTTATATATGGTACTGTACACGATTTAGATTTGTAAATTTCCCAATTATAGCCATCGGCCTCGGTAGCGTAATTGTTAACGCACAGTTCCGGCAAAACTGAGATGCAGGTTCAAATCCTGTCCAAGGCCTTATATTTTCCTTCTTTCAATTACTAGCTCGATTTGAAATGATCATTTGGGCTTTACTTAAAAAGTCTAAGTTATTATTTCATCTTATTAATTTCAATACGTAAGTATTTATCAACTTACCTTGTGTAAAAAACTACTTATAATATTTATATATATATATATATATATATATATATATATATATATAGTGTGTTCAAATTTCGAGTCTCTACATTGTGATTTCAGTTATTATAAGAGATAGAAATTGGGTTAAATGGGGAAAGATTTGGAGGAATCCAGGCCAGTTTTGTATCCGTTTACAAAATTGGTGTAAGTTGTCTGGTTTTGGAGATATTCGAAGAAAACTAAAAATGGCGGATTTTGTTTTTTGATAATAAAACATGAATCATAAGTCGCACCATCACAAGACTTGCACATTATTAAGACACTTTTCTAAAAGGAGTATTTTAGCATAAACAGAATCATTCGACTGTCTTTTGTTTTCGAGGAAGCGCCCACAACTTTTGTTTTTCTTATGGCCGCCATTTTGAATATTAGGTAAATGTTATGCGCCTTAAAATTACCTTTTCAACGATATGCCACATGTCTATAAAAAATGCAAAAACTATCCTAAATTTTAAAAATAACTAAATTTGTATGTTCTATAACGTTTGGTAATCCCAACAGGGCAAAAATTTGATTTCTACTTTCCAAACAGTAGTAGTAGTAGTAGTACCACATACATTTTGTTAAGTAGAACTCGTAAAGTATTGGATATAAATCTTAAAATTAACTTAAACATAAAACTGTAGCCTATCTTATCTAATTTAGGGAACAAAATTAAATGTGACCGAAATAGCAAACTATCATCTAAATTCCTTCCCGTAGATGCTGAAAATGCTGTCCGTTTGCATCACGGCACATTCGACAATTAATTAAAACTGTCCGTACAACTCTGCTTAACGTGCGCCTATTTATAGAGTTAAGAATGTCACGGACTCTTTCCTGCAGTTCGTTTATATTATGAGGCGGTTCAAACTCATATACCTCATTTTAGCAAAACCCCATAAATAAAAATCAAGTGGTGTAAGATCTGGTGATCTTGCCGGCCACATAATTGGTCCACTATTGCATATAATATTTTGGCCAAAATGTTCAGCTAAAGGGCGCTAACTTCTCGGGAATTGTGAGCTGGACAACCATCTTGCTGAAACCATAGTTTTCGAAAATCATCATCATTTGGTACAAGTCCTCTAATAGCCGGAATTATTTGGTCTCTTAACAATTCCGTATATCTGGCGCCATTGAGGTTATTGACAAAATAAAAGGGTCCAATCAAATTATTACCTATAAAAGTATTAATTACATTGGTTAATTTACTAAAATATTTATATCATAATTAACTACCTAAGATACCACACCAAACGTTAAATCCATATCTCGTTTGAAATTTGCGTTGCGCCGTCAGATGATGATTTTCAGTGCTCCAGTAATGCGTGTTATGTTTATTGAACACCCGCAATTGGTAAACCGCGTTTCGTCTGTCCATATTATCAATTCTGGAAAGTGCGGTTCTTCCTCGCATTTTTGGATGTACCAATTACAAAAACGTATTCGTCTGGCGAAATCTTCTCTTTTGAGGCCTTGGACAATAGTAGGTTTATAAGGATGAAACTTTTCCTTTTTTAAAATATTATGAACAGTTGATTTTGGAATATTAAGTTCACGGCTTACAGATCTTACGGATGTGGATGGATTTCGTGTTACCGCCTCAGTAATGCTTAGAACACGTTCCCTATTGTTTAAGTCGTATTGTTCCCTAGTCTGTTCAAAAGCACCATAATTCAGTAAATTCATTACAATTTTTCTGAAATATGTTTTATGCGGTTGTCGTCTTTCTGGATACAATTCCAAATATCTGACGGATGCCGTATCAGCGTTCCGAAACGATTGTAAATAAATATTTAGCATATCAAACTTTTCCTCATTCGAAAACTTGTAGACTTGTGCCATTTTTAAATTAAAATGCAGCACCACCGGCACCAAAACTTACAACACACACAAGTTTATCTAAATTTTAGAATTTGTTTGACATATAACTGTAATTCAATTGTTTAGTTTTGTCACATACCACCGCCTACTATTATAAAACGATATCATTTTAACTCTAGTACCACCATAATTAATAATTTGTAACAAATGCTGTTTGTGTACATTATAAAATGTGTATTGTACTTTTCATAAAGTAGAAATCAAATTTTTGCCCTGTTGGGATTACCAAACGTTAAAGAACATACAAATTTAGTTATTTTTAAAATTTAGGATAGTTTTGCATTTTTTTATAGACATGTGGCATATCGTTGAAAAGGTAATTTTAAGGCGCATAACGTTCACCTAATATTCAAAATGGCGGCCATAAGAAAAACAAAAGTTGTGGGCATTTCCTCGAAAACAAAAGACAGTCGAAACATTCTGTTCATGCTAAAATACTTGGACATACCTATGAGGTTGTAGCTAGAATATATCAAGTTACATACCTGGAGATATTATTGAAGGACGAAATTTGCTGGTCCAACGCTTAATAATCGACGAATTAATGGACTGTATGTTTATGATGTTGTCGTGCTTCCTCTGCAAGCCGAGACGAAATATCCATTAAACGACCAGTTTGTTATCACTTACAAAGTTCGCACTATTATGGCCATAAAAGCACTTGTGTAATTACAACCTTTATTCCGAACACTACACGATAATTAATGTTTTACATAACGAACCATGAAACGAGCTTCGAAAACATACCGAATTGTATGTTGCGTTAATAACGTCTTCACGTTTCAAACGATTAACTACGACTCCGTTATTACACTCTATATTGGGGTGCAAGCAGGTCAAACAAGTTTCTACTTGTTCGAAACTGATCACGCGTGACCTTCGTGATAAAAGGGGTGAGGTATTCAGGATGCATATTTCCAATGTCTACATTAATAGGATATAGGAGCGAGTCGTCTTCAAATTAAATTTAATAAAATAATAAAAAAGACCGAACATACCGCTCACCAAAAATAATTAGAAACTAACTTATTTTTAAGCTAAAGATAAAACGATAATACAATAGGTTTATACGTAAGTATATACAACAACAAAAAAACTATATTACTGTACAGGCAGTAAGCATAACTTAACCAGTGGTCGTTTGATTAACCCTTGGCTAGTTTTACAGTAGCAACCCGAATAACTCCATCATTACCCGGATGCACTTCAACGATGCGTCCTACACGCCATTTTAACGGAGGAGTGTTCATTTCCCCTAAGAAGCACTAACGAACCGATATTCACCTGATTCGATTGATTAATAAACCATTTATTTTTTTGTTGTAGAGTGTGCAAATACTCTACACTCCATCTTTTCCAAAAGGTTTGGTGTATTTGTTGTAGCAGTTGCCACCGATCTAACCGAGACACTTTGGTATTCAATAAGTCTGGATCCGGTAGAGCCGAGACTGGACCGAGAGTTAAAAAATGACCTGGTGTTAAATACGAAAAGTCATTAGGGTCTGTACTCAACGCACATAATGGGCGTGAGTTCAGCACCGCTTCAATCTGCGCCAATACTGTGCACAATTCCTCATACGTTAAAATCTGATCACCTACTACACGATATAAGTGACCTTTCACGGATTTAATCCCAGATTCCCAGAGACCTCCGAAGTGAGGAGAACCAGGCGGATTAAAAACAAATTCGATACTTTCCGACTCCACTGAAATTTTCATCATTTCTTTCAAGGCTCTAGAGGCACCCACAAAGTTAGTTCCACAATCCGAATATATTTTTAAACAACGACCTCGTCGAGCGATAAATCGCCGCAAAGCTGCAATAAATGCTTCCGAAGATAAACTCGATGCCAATTCTAAATGAATGGCTTTTGTGCTTAAACACACAAACAAACAAATATAAGCTTTAGTAATCCGTGGGCCTCTAGTCCTATTGAATGTAATATTAAAGGTCCACCATAATCAACTCCGGAATTGAGAAAAGCCTTTCCCGGAGTGACTCGGGGAGAGGGTAAATTTCCCATCGAAGGCGATAATAAGGGAGGATTAGTCCTAAAACAACGAACACAAGTTTTCAAGCAAGCTTTTACTGCTCCCTTTGCTGAAATAATCCAAAAATTTTGAGCGAGCAAAAATAATGTAGTGCGCACACCCGAATGTAAATATTTGACATGACAATCCATAATAATAAGTTCCGTCAATTTATGCGACTTTGGTAAAAGTAACGGATATTTTGCATCAAATCCTAACTGCGAATTTTTCAATCTGCCGCCCACCCTAAGCAAACCCCGATCATCAATAAATGGGCTCAAAGGGCGAAACTGCTTTGATATAGGTTTTTTATGAATACAATTGTCCAGTTCTTTTTGAAATACTTCCGACTGTACATTTTTCACCAGAATATGCAATGACGATTGCAATTCCTGACTTAAAATGTTTCCCACCAATCGTTCTGAACGAGCAACTCTCAAGTTACATGCGAAACGTCTACAAAACGAAAGTACTCTTAATAGTCTCTGTAATGTTGAGAATTTGTACAACAAACAATCAAAGAAATTTTCCTGAGAAATTACCAAAAATGTTTTCGTAACTCTCTCTTCCGTAGGCAACGTATCCTCTATTTCTAATACCTTACTGGAAGGCCAATTCCTTTTTGCAACCAATAACCAAGGAGGACCCGCCCACCATAAGGGATGGTTGACCAGTTCCGAAGCGAATAAACCACGAGAAGCACAATCTGCGGGATTGTACTTCGATTCCACATGATACCAATTTGAAGGAGCTACGTATGACTGGATACGAGCTATCCGATTTGCAACAAAGGTTTTCCATTTATTCGGCGTTGATTGAATCCACGCTAATACCACCTTTGAATCCGACCAAGCAAAAATATCTGCGAACTCCAAAATATCTTTAAATATCACCATGACAAAATGAATTAATTCCGATAATAATACTGCAGCACAGAGTTCCAATCTTGGCAATGTTATCTTGCTGAGTGGTGCTACCTTTGACTTAGCACATACCAAAGAAACGACAATGTTATGATCCATATCCACACAACGAAAATAAATTACTGCAGCATATCCTGCCTCAGAGGCATCACAAAAACCATGTAACTCTATTTGTTGTAAGTTATCTCCAACGAATCTACGAGGAATTTCTATATTCGAAGCTTCCTGTAAATCTGATATAAACTTTCTCCATTTTTGAACGAACTTAGTATGAGGTTCTTGATCCCAATCTAACCCCAATAACCATAATTCTTGGATAAACCGTTTAGCGAAGAACACCACTGGCGCTAAAAGACCAAGCGGATCAAAAAATTCTAGCTATTTCCGACAAAATATTACGTTTAGTGCATTGTCTTTGTTGCACATGAATAGTGTATGCAAAAACATCTTACGAAGGTCGCCACTGAAGACCTAAAATTTTCAAAGAACTGTTTACATTATCTTGAAATGACAATGTTTCCATTTGACCTAAATTTGAGAAGCTTGCAAGAACTTCTACCGAATTACTGCACCACTTGCGCAGTTCGAATCCTCCAGATTTACAAAGGGCATTCAATTCAATGACAAGTTGTTTTGCTGTTGCAATCGAATCACAACCTGTTACTACGTCATCTACATAAGTATCGTCGATCATGGCCTTTGCAGCAAGAGGGAAATTAGATGTTTGTAGCTTTGCTAGTTCTTGGATGGTACGTAATGCTAAAAATGGCGATGATGCCAACCCATATGTGACAGTATTTAACTGAAAGTCACAAATCGATTTCGAGGGCGTATCTCTCCAAACAATGCGTTGATAGTTACGCTGACTTTCTTTCACGAGAATTTGTCTATACATCTGCTTTATATCTGCAGATATGACTACACGATGTACACGAAAATTCAACAATAATACAATTATATCCTTTTGCAAAGCAGGACCAACTAACAAATTATCATTCAAAGAATTACCTGCAGCATCCTTGCACGAGGCGTCGAATACTACTCTCAATTTAGTGGTAGTACTGTCTACTTTATGTACTGCATGATGCGGTATATAATACAAATTACTACATTTTAGAGAATCTACTGAAGGGACCTTAACCTTAGTCATATGACCACTGTCAAGATAGTCTCTCATAAATTCTTTGTAGCTCGAATACAAATCCAAATCCTTTAATAAACGACGTTCCAAACTCAAAAATCTACGAACTGCAATTTCTCTAGAATTACAAAACAAAGGTTCCGAATTTTTCAATGGCAATGAAACCACAAATCTTCCAGTTTCATCCCTCGAATAATTTTCACAAAAATCTTGTTCACTTTTCTCTTCCTCAGGCGAACGATACACTGTGGAAGGAATATTCTCCAATTCCCAAAATTTACGAATGTCCACATCAAGTGGTTCTACCACTGCACAGAATGAAGCAAGCGAACGAGTAGGAGATACAACTTTACCTGTTAGTATCCACCCCAAAGTAGTATGAATGGCAACGGGTTCAAATGCATTGCCCCAACGTGATTCATTTAATATTATTTGAGCAAATACGTCTGCTCCCAAAAGCATTTCGATTGGCTGCGGAACATCAAATTTTGCATCAGCCAACTGTAAATCTTGAATATGTGGCCAATTATTTATTGGTAGTTTAGTAGACGGCAATCGATCACAAATCGTAGGCAAGATAAAACATTCAGTCCTATATAGAGGCGACGATAAACCAAGTGGACTAACAAAACACAATGCCTTGCCAGACACTGAAGATGACTTCAAACCTAATCCCTGAACCGTGACTTCAGTTTTAGCTTTCCTTAACCCTAACTTCTGCCGACATTTTTCTGTAATAAAGCTTTCCATACTTCCATTATCGATTAAAGTTCGAACAGAATGTAATTGACCCGAATAATCTTGTACCGAAACCACCGCTGTAGCTAACAACGTGGTGGTACGGTCTAACGACGTTGATAATAACGAATTAGTAGTGGTTTGTTGTTGAATAACCTGTTGGTTAACCACCGAACTTTCTTCAGTTGAGGATGACGAACTATTAATTGATGTGGTTCTCTGCGGAGAAACTGGTGCCCGACGATTTCCAAAATGTAATAAGGTATTATGATTTTGGCACATTCTCTACAATTCCACTGGCAACGACAATCTTTCACCGAATGTGCATCACCTAAGCAACGAATACACAACTTGTGCCTTTTTACCACCTCATAGCGTTCTTGAGGGGATTTATCCAACAATTGCTTGCATTTATACAATGGATGCGAAGCTTGACACAAAATGCACTTTCTATCAGTAGAAGTAGCGACAAACGAATTTCTAGGCGCCGACGATGCGCTAGCGAATTTTCTAGTATCTGAAGCACCGAATTTTATGCTTTCCCGAGTTTTCGAAGAAGTATCTAATGAAACAATCTCACTAACTTCCAACACCTTACATTGCCTTTCTACAAATGCTCTTAAATTCTTAAATGTAGGAACATCTAAAACATTCTCCAACTCAAACCTTTTAGAGTTTCACTGTCTAATTTTTGGATAACAAATTAAAAGTGCGAAATCCCACAAGTCGATTTCTAATTTTTCCAATGCAAACAAATTTTCATCGATACAATTAATCAAACTTCTTAATTGTTTATGCGAATTTACCGTATTAATTTTCGAACATCTCTCAAGCGAGTTCCAATAAGTGGATGCTAATAACCTTTTGGATTGAAAACGATTTACTAAAATGTCATACGCCTTTTGATACGAATCATTCCCAATTGGAATATGTTTAATCAAAGCCTGTGTACTCGAATCAATGTTATCTAACAAATACATGAATTTCTGAATTGGCAACAATCTATCATTCTCATGAACCAATTTTTCAAAAACTGATCGAAAACTTTCCCAATCGACAATCTTACCGGAAAAGCGAATTATTTTTAACAAAGGCAGGGGGAGGTTACCACTAACGGGAACAACATCATGCGGTCCTGTAGCTGACATACCAATAACCGGTTTAACGTCTTTCACGAATTCCACTTTAAATTTAGCAGCGAAAATTTTAATTTCCGTAACGAGATTACCTATCTCTATCCTCAAAGCACGATATTCCTCTAATTCCACGGACTCTTCCACAACGACCGTCTGACACAAAAGTTTAAATTCTGATTCGACTTCTTTCGCAGAATCCAGCCAAACGTCTATCACACAACAGTTATTTTCCGCTCTACCAATTTCTCTCATATTCTCAAGAATACTATTTAATCTACTCCACGCTGTTTTAGCTTCTAAAATAATCGTTTCCAATTTATTACTCATTTTGAATATTAAATACCAAATATAAATTATCTAAGTTATTAAAACGACGAAATTTCTAATTATATTACTATTTGAAAGCGACTCCAAGTTTGTAGGTAAGGAATAAGGAGATTTTATTGAAGTAAACAAACACAAGTGTTTACAACCTGCACCAAACGCCGAATTATTCACGCACCAATCACGTGATACGAATACAACCGACACCAACGACAGCTGCACTGTACCCTGAGGGTACAAAGTTCATTAACTACACCGTTAACGATATACGGCGACGAAGCGACCAATGGACATACCTATGAGGTTGTAGCTTGAATATATCAAGTTGCATACCTGGAGATATTATTGAAGGACGGAGTTTGCTGGTCCAACGATTAATAATCGACGAATTAATGGACTGTATGTTTATGATGTTGTCGTGCTTCCTCTGCAAGCCGAGACGAAATATCCATTAAACGACCAGTTTGTTATCACTTACAAAGTTCGCACTATTATGGCCATAAAAGCACTTGTGTAATTACAACCCTTTATTCCGAACACTACACGATAATTAATGTTTTACATAACGAACCATGAAACGAGCTTCGAAAACATACCGAATTGTATGTTGCGTTAATAACGTCTTCACGTTTCAAACGATTAACTACGACTCCGTTATTACACTCTATATTGGGGTGCAAGCAGGTCAAAACAAGTTTCTACTTGTTCGAAACTGATCACGCGTGACCTTCGTGATAAAAGGGGTGAGGTATTCAGGATGCATATTTCCAATGTCTACATTAATAGGATATAGGAGCGAGTCGTCTTCAAATTAAATTTAATAAAATAATAAAAAAGACCGAACAATACTCCTTTTAGAAAAGTGTCTTAATAATGTGCAAGTCTTGTGATGGTGCGACTTATGATTCATGTTTTATTATCAAAAAACAAAATCCACCATTTTTAGTTTTCTTCGAATATCTCCAAAACCAGACAACTTACACCAATTTTGTAAACGGATACAAAACTGGCCTGGGTTCCTCCAAATCTTTCCCCATTTAACTCAATTTCTATCTCTTATAATAACTGAAATCACAATGTAGAGACTCGAAATTTGGACACACTGTATATATATATTGCTGTGGACTCGGGTATTAATCTCTGGAACACTCGAACCTTTTCCTAACAACCATTCAAGTCGCCATAAGATTGCTGTGTTCTCATGGGGTTTTAAGTTTTAACATCGACAGTGTCCTCCGATACTTTTCAAAAATGCACAACTTTATAAAAAAAATTTCTTACTCTTATTACTTTCTGCTTCGAAAATCTTCAGCAGCTTCCCTGGCTAGCTCAGCTGTGCCTCTTCTCGGATACCTAAATTTACAACTATTCTTCATTTACACTCGCACACCATTCAATAAAATTACCATATAATACAACAATCATGCAATCTTTTATTTACCGCTATTTACAGAAAAATTATTCACATGTATAAAATCTGTTTGGTACACTAATTACAAACTCAAATGTGATTATGTTTTAAAGTCTTTGATTTTCTACTTATTTGCAAACAAATTTAATGAGATATGAGTAGAAGGGCCCCGCATATTACCTTACATTGACTGTACACTGGCGTATGGTGAGCTCATAATAACCCAGTTTATTTAGTATATGCCTTTTACCTTGCATAGATTAATATAAAAGTTATAGACCCGTTTACCCTTTACAATCTAATTTATATTCAGAATAAAATTTAGTAAGTTTTAAATACACCTTTTTTCAATATTTAAGCCCCAATAAATTGTCCAGTACATGTATCCTTTCCAATAAGTTTATATAACCATAAATAAATCCCAAAATTCACTCACACAGCATCAAAATTTTACAAAAGTTTAGCAGACAACAGAAATTTGAAATAAATTACCTGGAGAATGCTTCAGGCTTCCATTCCTTCGACGACGATTACCAGAACCCCTTGGGTTTGTGACCATGCGCTGTGATACTCAGCTATTCACAGACAATAACCCCAATTGCGAGCGAAGCGCCTCGTTTCAAAGTACCATTCCATAACAGCATACAATTCTGGTTGTTTGTGATGCTTACCTCACATATATTATACTTCCATTTATTAATTTTCTAGCTTAGTATAGTAGTAGGCAGACCTCTATTAATTTAATATACACTACTCGTATTTCGCGTTAATAAATAGAAAGCCACTACTAATAATTCAAACGTGCTAGCACTATATTCACTGTTTTATGAACATATTTAATACTCACATAAAAAACTCTACTATAATGTTGATCTACTGTAGTAAAGTAGTATAAAAGCGACGAGAAGGCAAAGAGGCCCTCAATAATTTCCGTTCAGTATTTATACTAGTTCAAAATGCTAACCCCGGACACACTTCATGTGAAAAGTTTATTTTCAAATTTAGATTCTACAAATTTTGATACAACCGTATTGAATATTCCTTAAATTTACTCCGTCTATGTGCCGTACGTATCCGAAATCGCTCCCACCTGCCGCGTTTGTCTACGTTTGGAGAACTGTCGGTTCTTGACCGATGATAATATACTTTGTCGTCATAAAACTTCGCCTGTACTATCTTTCTCTTTGTCTGATGCATGTCTGCTGTCTGGTTCAAAAGCCCCACTTGAGTTATAGAAAATCGATATTGCTGACAGCTCAACTCCACTCCACGTGTATCAGTACGTGCGTTTTCAATATCAATGCTTTTATCCCTGTCTCTATCTGTAGTATATATTTGATCGTGCATTTCCCTTGCTCTTTAAGAACTTTGTTAGCTTGTTGTTCAAACTAAACTGACGGTTGAAAATATTTTCTATGAAGTCCTGTCTTAATATTCTCATAATTTCGACGAATGTAACCTTTTTTAAAGACGCAGGTGTTCGTTAATTATCAACCGTTTACCACAACAATTCTTAGATTTTATATTTCGTCGTATCCGATACAGCTGACGTTTGCTTGTTACTAATTTGATTTTCTTCTCCTGGTGGGTTTTCTTATGTTTTTACGTGTCGAATTAAAATAAATTAAACGTAATTATGCGTATTCTATTTGTTTTAAAACTGTTTTTCCTTATGTACTTCTAACCTTTCAATCATTAAATATAAAAATACGTCAATATTTGTCCGTTCTCACTAAATGAATTAAATAAATTTTGCGCGTAAATAATTTGTACTTTTCTCTATACAAGGTGGTTGAAATTTTTGATTTTGAATCCACAACAATAGATATATATATATATATATATATATATATATATGTATGTATATATTGCTATGAAATTCATTATTGTGCCCCACGTTTGTACATTATATTTTATTTGTTTACCACAACAAGCTCACTGAATGCTTGACTTCCTAATAAATATTATTTTACACTTTAAATGGATTTAAATAAAGTAGTTCAAAATCACACAATATAATAATTGATAATATGTACAATCTTGTGTAACCTCAAAAATTTTCCCCTGTATAGGTTATTTACATTTACCGAATTTATGCTTTCCTGAAAGCCAGCAAAAATATCTTTTAATTACTCTCAAGTACCTTCAAACGTTCTAAGATGCTTTCTCCGTTTTCATATTTTCAAATGACCTTTTTGATGACTCTTACAAATACATAATGTATAGCAAATATTAAATTTGAAACAGTCTTTAAATAATAAAATGTATAAAAATCGTTAACCTGGAAAGGTCACTGGAGTTCCCTCATAGTATCTGTGCTCTACATCCCTTGTTGTGTCCGCTTTACTTATTAGCCAGAATTATCCACTTTTGATCTCTGGTATTATCCTTAAATTAACTTTGAGTACCCTTTTGATTTCACCTTCAGAAGTATTTTTAGATTTGCGTTAAGGCTTAGATCTCGACATGAACATCGACTCGACAAAAGTCGTATCAACAAAAGCCGTTTCAACCAAAAACCGCCTCAACAAAATCCGTCCCAATAAAAGAAACCCTGCTTTGTTAAATATTAAAAATAAATTTAATTAATTGTTTAACTTACGTCTACTTGTAGATCGGCTTATTTTTGTCGCACAATTTCTCACTTTCAAATTTTACTTATTCTGAATTTTGTTTCACTAGTTAATTACGTAACTTTCTACTGCATTTGAGCATAGTTTGTGCCTCTGAATATGAACTGACCTCTTTATTCATTTTCTATTGTTTTATAAGCCCTTCCCACCAATCGTTTCCATTGGCGTGTTTATCGATTAAGGCTTGTACTTTGCCTTATCTTTGGCAGAACTCGGTATTTTCTCAAATTCCCTGGTTTAATTCTTCGACGAAATGCTCCATCAATCACGTAAGCTTTTGTATAGAACAGCATTTTGTTAGTATTTCCGAATATTACTTTTATTCAGTCACGTATTTAATGTTTTGTCGTTTGAAAGTCCAAGGCTTATCATATAATTAAACCTCCTGGTGTTTATTTGTTTGTTACAGAATGTTGGTTTTCTAAACAAATGTATTCTTTGTAGTCACGTATTTAGTGACGTATTAAGATGCGTTTGCATATAGATGCGTTGATATTTTCGACGTAATTATTAAATATTTGGAATGCCAATTTATCTATGTTTCCCTATAATTTTATTTGCTGCAATTAGTTGCTTCTAAAATCTTATCTTTAGTCGTAAATTATACTTAAACATATTATACGACGCACACATTACTATTCTAATTAAATGGTATCGGATTATTACTAGAGGAGCTTCTTTCTCATGTATTTAATCAAATATCCTTTATATACAGTGTCCTCGCAATTGACTTTTTGTAGAATAGTCGATTTACTTATATAATTAATGGAAATATTTGATTTTCTTAAAGTTAAAGTTATTTATATCTAACCTAGGACCCTTAAACTACCCTCTCATCATATCTATATATATATATATATATATATATATATATATATTGCTATGATAATAGGGTAGTTTAGGGGTAGGTTAAGTCATGGGGTCGTAGAATAAATATAAACAACTTGTACTTTAAGAAAAGCACATAATTCCAGAAATCATAAGAGTAAAACGGTCACTCCACATATTGTTAATTGAGAGGACACTGTATATAAAATACACGGGATTAAATGCATGAAAACATATAGATGACTAAGTCTAGTTTACAAGTAAAGATAAGATTTTAAAACTCAACAAATTGCATCAAAAATTAAATCACCGGGAAGCATAGACGAATTGCATTGCAAACATTTAACAATTGCGTCGAAAATATCATCGTCCACGCATTCTAAATAATTTATTATTAGAAAATCGCTACGTAACTGGGAAAAAACACGTTTGTTTAGAAAACCAATATTCTGTAGAAATAAATAAGTACCAGGCGATTCAATTAGACGATAAAATTAACAAACATCCAAATACGTGATTTGATAAAAGTCAAAAGTTGGAAATTCTCGAATAATACGACAATATGCGGGATGCAGACGTGACAGACAAGGCATGCGTTGAAAGATGTAAACTAAGTAATTGGTAAAAATTCCAAGGTATGCGAGATACGGTAGAAGTATCGTCCTAGAATGTCAACAAGCCAATGAAATCAATTGGAGGTAAGGCTTATATATACGATAGTAACGGAGCGAGATTTTAGTCTATATTTAAACTGAGCAACGACTATGTTCAAAGGTGTTAAAAATTTACGTAAACAGTGAAGTATAAATCAAAAATAAATCAGAGTTAAAAGTGGGAGAATTTGTGCAACGAAAATAAGCCGATCTGTAGATAGACGGCTTTTAAATTTGGATTTTATAGTTGGATTTTAAATGTGGATTTTAAATTTGGACTTTAATTTCGACTTTAAGTTGGGATATTTAATTGAGATGACTTTAATTTGGGATTTTTAACTTTGAACATACTCTAAATTTGGAGATAATTTAAAATGAACGTATTCTAACTCCGACTTGGTGCGATTTTAATTGGAAGCGATTTATGGGAGCCGATTCTTATATGCGGCCGGCATATCAATAAGCAAACCGAACACAGAAAGGGGATGCAGATCATAGACTAGGATGGAACTACAGAGCCCATTCCAGGTTAGCAATCATAATACACTTTATTATTGAAAACTGTTTTTGATTTAATATTTGCCACATTGTATATTTGTAAGAGTCATCAAAAAAAGTCACTTAAAGATTTATGAAAATGAAATAGGTATCTTGGAACGTTTGAAGTTCCCTGAATAATTAAAAGATATTTTTGCTGGCTTTCAGAAAAAAATAAATCTGGTATATGTAGATATTCTGTACAAAAAGGAAAATTTTGAGTGTTGTAAATATTATCAACTATTATATTGTGTATTATAGAATAGCTTTATTTGATTCAATAAGATCTATTCAATAAGCTAGTCGGGGTAGAAAAATCCTAATTTAACATTTCATAACATTGGGGCTCAAAATAATAATAGGGCAAAACATAGTAATTTATGACACCCACCGTAGGGGCTCATTAATCTTAAAATCGGGTATCACAGTAATTTTATGACATGCCTAATTGTGGGGCAAATATCATAGCAAATTTTATGCGGCCCAACGCTGGGGCTCGATTGTTCAGGAAATATCACAACAATATATATCACCATTCTACTCTATCGAATGGAAGGTCAGTTACAATGATGATCCAAGTGTATTGAGCAGTCTTTATGTCTTTGGCACTAGGTCCATAGCAAAATTAGATGCCTAAATATTTCCTTGGAAACTTATCAACACTGGGAGCTTAGCTTTAATACCGATCGCTGTAAAATCTGTCTACCTTGGGCAATATGAATAGTGCCTTTGACTTCCAAGGGGCTACAATGGCTATAAACTATTCGACGGTTGACCTTCGACTTTTACAATTATTAGTATAGCGGTAAGAGTCTAAAGTTTGTAGAGTTGCAATTTATTTACGCATATAAAGTGTCTATTTGTCAATAGGTGTAAACATGGCGATTAGTTGATCTATAACGCTATATTACACCCAAATAACATAATAATAATATGTAAATGGAGCATGACCTTTTGAGAATATTTTCAGTCTAAACCGATTATTTTATATTGATCGCTAATGGTCGGAAATAGCTACTATTGCTTGTTCAGCTTCTAATTGTCACACGCACTTCGTCACTTGGTCGCGCGCCTGGGCACTTCGGAGCGCACCGGGGCACGCCGTAGGGCGTGCCGGGGTATGAGCGGAGCTTCTAACAAACACCACCACATACTACATATTTCTCTACCTTTATCTCCCTATACACAACCTTCACCTGCACACACCATCTACACCTCCACCTCCATACACGACCTCCACCTATATACACCACCTCCACCACCTGCTCTGTGCAAAGGAATTCCAGTTTGCATTTATTGAGCAACATATAAATATGGAACACGCGGGGTGTATGACCTGACAAAAATGGACTTTAAAATTTCCCATGTTAAATCCCATAAGAAAACCGTTTTTTTGCGCTCATGGTAATCTTGCGTATCTACTTTCTCATTATGCAGTTGGGATTTTAATATAAGAAGGCTCCATGTCTATAATAGGGTTGAGAACGTATCGCCTAAATCCATGCAAATCACACGGATTCAATCAGTGAAGCTTTCCCAGAATCAACCCATGATTCTGGTAACTTAAGATTTAATTAGCCGAACTGTTCAGCTAAGTTCAACTTTTTAACCTGTGTGGTTTCGATATGAATTTTTCAGACATTTTCTAGGCGTTACGGAACGTCTTGTTTAAAGTTTTTGTTCTTGCAATTAACCGCTTACTTTTACCATCATTGAAAATTATTTTGTTAAGTTGGAAACTTTATTGGAAGAACTACCAGATATATTAGACGGACTCATAAAAGATTATTACCATCTTTTTGACATGGATCTTACCCAAGATTTTGCTGGCATATTTAGCAAGATGGAGATGTGTAATTAGTAGAGCATTTTTAAGAATCCCAGGACTACATTTCCTCCAGCTTCCACATTTCCTCACACATCTGGACCAAATAGCTTTCTTTGACTAACCATTTTTTATCTTTCGAGATAAACCTATTTTGTTTGGTATCAATTAACAATAGATTTTTCTCAGCTACCCGAATCTCTAGGAATTTTTCAGATAGCATCATCCCCCAGGGAGCTACCCAATTTTAAGATTTTTTTTACCGCTAACATTCTGAATCAAATAGTTTTCTTCGACTAGCCATTGCATCTTTTGAGATAAACCTATCTTGTTTGGTATTAATTAATATTAGAATTTTCTCAGCTACCCGAATCTCTAAGAATTTTTTAGATTGCACCACCCCACAGGGAGCTACCCTAACTTTAAAATTTTTTACCAGCAGCAGAGATTTCTGACCATCCTTAAACATTTTTTTTATACATGCGATACATCAAGTTAGTCTAAAATTTTACGCAGAATTCGAATCTGTAAACAGATTTGAAATAGGACCACCCCCTGCAAAGTTATACCCCTTTAAAGTCCTGAATTTCTAAATTTTTTCGCTCATCTATGGCATATGCTTAAACCAAACACTTAGAGATATTAACACAAAAAAATTAAGCACACAAAAGTTTAATAATTTATTTTATCCGATTTACAGTTTAATAAAATAATTGAATACAATATTTACAAAGTATAACATTATCTTCTTAGTGTAGCCGAATCCAAGCAGGTTAAAGTAACCTGTAACAAAAAAGACATTAATGTGTTTAAAAATATCTATAACAAAAAAAAGAGATTAATGTGCTGTTTAATAAGAGAGGAAACGTGTTTTCGGTTTATAAAGCATATCGTCATTAATCTAACAATATGAGAATAATGTAAAACATTCCAATGTAATGTGTTTTTAATATGTAAATGGGAAGGTCGACTTTAACGTCATCATCGACTCAAATTACGTGTGAGAGCGCTGTATAATTTCTTTTTAAAAGTGTATATCTGCCCCAAACAAATACAATAATTACAGGAGGAAAGTACGCTGAATGCAAGTCAATTAATAGCAATATAATTCTGCTTACTGACCTACCTTAATTGTTCGTACAAGAAAACACAATAAAATATATACAAATATAGTAACTATCTTATATATTTATGCCCCATGCCTAGGTTGCTGTACTATTAGGAATGATGTACCTTTTGTTGTCCTCGCCCGACAAACTGATTTTATTAATTAATTGGGTATAAAGTTGGTGTTTACATGGTTTCGTTTAAGACTTCGTACATATTTTCTAGATTACTAGAAGACGTTATAACCATCCTTTTTGTGTTAAAGGATTTCACATCGGTAGTCTCTTCTCCCATTTTTGTGTAAACGCCGTAGAGTTTGCAATTAACTTTTATTGCTGTATGTTTTTTTTTTTTCATTAAGTAATCGAATAAACCGCTCTTTCTGCTTCCAAAGAAACTCGGACACTCCATCATCGACACTAGCGTTCTTTTTGCGATAGCTAGCCATACGGTTGTTAAACGCTATGCTAACCATTTTTACACTATCTTCGCCAGTAACGGTTTTCCAGGTATAGGAAGCACAGCAAGAGTTGCATTTAAAAACGTTTGCAGGCACCATTTTAGTACAAAACAAAATCCGCACTATAGGACTTTGGTTAAACTTGTAAGCGAACAAACTTATAACTAAAAAGCTTACTCTAGCGTACCTGATTTATGCTCCCTATAGAATGCATCCCGAAGGTTTCCGAAGACATCCGAACGATATTAAGGATTCAGCGGGGAACTAAATGACGTTATCTTTTACCAATCCTTGCTGCTCGTCCAGTACATTTAGCACCAATGCATGCACCCGGTTCGCATCGTCGATACTGCGAATGCAGTTAGTAGAAACACCGGAAACGTCTTCCATGTTATACGGATCAACAATTGCATCGCGTGCATATTAAAAATCCAAAAGGGTGGTAGCACACGCACACAAATTGGGTGCAAGTCGTGCTGAACACTAAGAAAATGTGTGGAAAATTATAGTTGATTGGGGTTGTGTTGACATCGTAAGGGGCTGCAAAGGATTCAGTGTAAGATCAAACAATTTTAAACCATTTTTAGTGAAAGTTGCAGGTTCAATAAATACCACTTTAAATACTAAAATGTTTTATTTATATCCAATTTTTACATCACATTACCATTCAAAACACCAAAGTTATAAATCTGCGATTTTTCCATTATGCAGTTTGGATTTGCTATAAGAAGAGGTCCATGTGTATAACAAATGTGAAAACTCTTCGTATAATTATATAATAGATCATGCGGATTCGTCCAGAGAAGCACTCCCAGAATCAACGCATTCTCCTGGTAACTTATTATTTTAATTAGCTAAACTTGCCATCTACTAAATTCGACTTATTAACCTGTGTGGTTCGATTTGGGGTTTTCGGGCGTTTTCTAGGCGCTACAGAACGCCTTGTTTAAAGTCTTTTGTTCTTGCAATTAACTGCTTAATATTACGAGCATAGAAAATTATGTGGGTGCAATAAAGTACTTGCGGAGCAAGTTGTAATGCCAACTTCACGAGTCTGCTTAAAGGAGATTATCTTAAATAAAGATTTTCTGGGGAAAAAACGTGGTTGATTTGACATTATTTTTGGACAAACTTGTCAGACTGCAATTATATGCATTCTGACTCCGCAATCGCATGAGTTAGATGATACTAACTTCATAGTTGTTTATAGTCCATTTTCAAGTTAAATTTCTTTAAACTTCGTAAAAGAAAGAGATTCTACTTGCAGTTTTCACATTTTCTTTATCTCACATGTCATAACGTTTTACAACCGATGGTAAGATATAGAAAAATAGCCATATAGGTATTTGTTCAACTTAAAGTGAGGATCGCGGTTTGTAAAAACGCGTTAATACCAAGGTTGCAATCGCGAGCTACAAAAGTAGGATGAGATAGTATTTAACAAGATGGGTACGCTACATTTTTTAAATAGGTTGTGATCGGCCAAATTATTGGAGACTTATTGTTTTCAACGTCGCGAGATAAAAACCTTAGTGAAAAATCGAAGACGTCGTACGCAGATATGTTCGGCAGTATATCTAGCATGCCTGTGGCTCATGTCACTACGCAGTTGTTAGTTTTGATTGTTTAGTTTAAGAGTGTACACATTTATAGAAATATCCTTCAGAGATTCAAAATGTGCAATTTGGTTTACAGTCACAGGAACTGGATTCTTTTAGATTTAATATGGATAAATAATGAGTCTTAGAGAATCACGAATGGTAGGGTAAAGTACAGATACTATAGACCATGCGACACATGCCTGATCTTTTTTCCTTACATTACTACATGCACGTTTATGTTGTATTTGAGGTGACAGTTCGATATACGATCCCCGCACGGGGTTCTACTGATTTATATTAATACATAAATTATAGATGCTTTTCAATGTACAGCCAATGTCGCGTTCCTGGAAGTGTTCTAGTTCTGTTGTTATAGGCTCTATAACATTATCATCAAACCACCTGTCTAGATAGGTGTTCTTGAATATTGCAACGTTGGATGTCATAAAGTACTTATAGTTATGTTTAACTTGAGAACTGGACTTAATTTCAAATTCACCGCAAAATGCCGTGTTTAGCTTAATAGCATCATTCTTTTCGAGAATTGGAATTCTTCTCTTGAAAACACTGTACAATCCGAAATGTGTTCCGTACAAAGTGGTACTAGCAGATGTTAACTTGAAAACTTTATTGGAAGAACTGCAAAATATATTTTACAGACTCGAGAAGGTCAAGTATCATGTTACTGACATGGATATAACCCAAGATTTGGCGTTTTTAACACGATGGAGAAGTGTAATCATTTAACTGCGAACCATAACTTTTGCTACAATAGCAAATACAGAGAGCACTGCAATATTATAGTTGACAACGATAAAACTGCGGAAATCGATTGTATAACATGGCTAACAGCTAATGCAACGTCGACCTAACCTAATAATTATAGAAAGGTACCTATTTTAGACTGCTTTGGCTAATACTAGACAGAGAAGATTTAGCTTATGCACTTTCACTTTTGAAGCATACATAAAAATGACAGCGTTTGTCCATTGTGTTAGTTGCTTACGGTACCTTAAATTTTTTTGAGAGGGTTTTGATTTTATATGTAAAGTTGAGTACTACCACTCAATAATACGTCCCAATTCGGCGTCATTCTCCTGGCCTTCTCATATTCTTTCGAGTTGCCAAGTATCATTGGTTACCGTCATTCTATGGATGGCAATTATTTTCTCTTCCATCTTGGAGCAATGATTGCAGTCTATCGGACAAGGTCTCCTCGATAGAGCGTCTGCATTCCGATGGCTAGTTCCTACACGATGTTTTGTGTCAAAGTCATTTTTCTGCAGCCGCTCTATCCACCTTGCAACTTGCCCTTCAGGATTTCGAAACTGCAGTAACCATTTTAGTGCAGCACGGTCTGTTCTCAACAGGAATTTACGGCCGTATAAGTACTTATAAAAGTGCTCTACGGATTTGACGACGGCCAACAGCTCCCTTCTTGTCACACAACAGTTCCTTTCTGGCCGCGACAAGACCTTGCTGAAATACCCAACACCTTTTCCTTGTCCGTCCTGCACTTGAGAAGGAACGCTTGTTATAGCTGTGTTACTGGCATCGGTATCAAACACAAATTTCCCCTCCATCCTTGGATAACTCAAATTTGGTGCTGTAACTAGTAGTCGTTTCAGTTGTTTAAATGCACTGTGGCAGTCGTCATTCCAATCATATTCTTGTCCATCTTTGGTTAATTCCGTTAACGGTTTGGACATGTTCGCAAACCCAAGTATAAAACGTCGCTAATATGTGCACAATCCTAGAAAACTGCGTAGTTGGTGTATATCTGCTGGTGTAGGCCACTCTTGTACCGTTTTTATTTTGTCAGGGTCAGCTCTTATTACGGTCTCCGAAACGACATGTCCTAGGTATTTCACCTCTTTTCCAAATAGGTGACACTTCTTGGGGCTCAATGTAAGGTTTGCCCCGCGTAATCTTTGGAACATCTCCTCTAGGTTCTTAAGATGTTCTTCAAAAAACCGGCCTAACACTATCACGTCGTCTAGATACACCAGACATGTTTTCCAGGACAGCCCACGTAATATCGACTCCATCAATCGTTCAAAAGTAGCAGGGGCATTGCATAATCCAAATGGCATGACCTTGAACTGCCATAATCCAGTTCCGATTGTAAACGCAGACTCTTCTTTATCGTTTGGCTCCATGCTTACCTGCCAGTATCCACTTTTCAAGTCCAAGGTCGAAAACCATTTAGATCTGGATAGAGTATCCAAGGTGTCATCAATTCTGGGCAAAGGATAGCTGTCTTTCTTTGTCATATTGTTAAGCCACAGGTAGTCTACACAAAACTTTGTGTCCCGCCCTTTTTCTTGGCATGCACTACCGGGGATGCCCATGAACTATTCGAAGGTTCAATCACTCCATGTTCTTCCATATCGGTGATAATTTGCTCGGCTTCCTTACGTTTTGCCAAAGAAAGCCGCCTGGGGTGTTGTCTTATCGGTTGCGCATCTCTAGTATTGATCTTGTGTTGCACAACATTCGTCCTTCCTTTCTCACTGTCATCTAGTGCAAACACACCTCGATATCGTTCGACCAGTTCTTTTACCTTGCTCAGTTGATCGCCCTTTAATTCTTGACACGAAGGTATCAACATATCCAGCAATTTCTGTGAGCTGGTTTATCTTTCGTGTCGTCCACACAACGTTTAATATGGCATACTGGAATGCAACTTCCCACAATTATGTTTTTCTGAAAGGTCACCGTATGCGGATTAATGTTCAGCACTCTTACTGGTATCATATTTCGAAACGCTACCAGCGTTCTTCCAATCAGTAATCCCTCCTGACCCATTCCCGATTCAGTTGCTTCCATCATGCATATTTGTCCTTCTCGGAGCGTACCATCCGGGCGTCCCATTACTATCATTTCCGCCTTTTCGGGTATCTTCATATCACAAATCATTCGAACTTGCATCGTCTGATTACTCGTCCCTTGAAATGGAATCTCATCATCATATATCCGAAGCACATTTTTTTTCATGTTTCCATGAAACCCATATTTTCTCATGAGATCTATTCCCAAGATCACTTCTTCTGCAATTTCAGCTACCAACACCCGATGATTAATTAGTTTGTCCCCGATTGTCAACGTAACGGCAGTCTCTCCGTGAGTAGAAATTTTCTCACCACTTGCCTTTCGAAGACACACCGATGCAGGTAGCACTTTTCCACGACCAACCAAATCTGGTCTCACAATAGTCCTTGTTGCTCCTGTATCCACGAGTAATCGGACAACCGTACCATTAATTCTATCATCGATATAAATGCTGTCCAGACTTCCCATTAACGATGCAGCACGAATGATAATCTCCGGGACACTACGTTGTGCTATCGACGTTCGCCCCCTTACATCGACTTGCTTTAGTTTTCCTGCTGCTCAATCGGTAGTTTTGTTGGTTGTGTGCAGCGTCTCTGTATATGAGCAACTTCACCGCAGCTCCAGCTTCGCAGACGCCATCTCCGCGGTCGTTGTCTTTCAAGGCGTCGCCGTGGATCAATGTAGTAAGCGTAAGACTACGGATCCCAAGATCCCGGGTTCAAATCCCGACACGGCCGACTGCTTGAAAAATGGCAGGTGAGCATTTTTCACAAATATTACGCCCTCGTTCGGATGAGAGGTTAAATGGAGGTCCCGTGTGTGAGTGTTGTCACGCACGTTAAAGATCCCTACCTTGCCTGGAACGGCAAGGGTTCGGCAAAATTCTAAATTTCCAGGCAACAAAAAACTCGCCTCCTGGCCAATGTAGTACCTTCGGGTGGAGCATTGGAAATGTAAATGAACGGTCGTTGTCTTTCTAGTCCTTCCGCCACACGGTTGATTATTTCTTCTATGCTGTTCTGCGATTGACCAGATTCTTCTAAAGCAGACCGAACTTTGTTACTCACCCTGTGTGATGTCTGCTTAGCTGTTTCAAATTCAAGCGCATGGGCCAGTGCGTCATCTAACATTTTTGGCCGTGCTAACCTTAGTGCTTGCTGCATTTCGCCATTTTTAACGCCATCAACAAATGTTTGAACAGCCAGTTGTTCGAGGAAACTATCTGGTGCCGTTGGATATGCCAATCTAACTAATTTGGCAATGTCAGCTTCAAATTCTTGCAGGTTTTCATTTGTCCTTTGCGAGCGGTTCTTAACTTGTGCATGGTAAACCTGTTGAAGGTGAGCGTCTCCATATTTCATTTCAAGCTTCGATGTTAGGAGGCCGTAATCATTCTGCTGGTGATCAGGAATCGTTTGTAAGATGTTAAGAGCTTCCCCCCCTAGGGTCACTATTAGAGAGATAGCCTTTTCTTTGTTGCATCAACCGTTGGCTATTGCCGCAGCTTCAAATTGTTTCAAATATGTGGGCCAAAGTGTTTTACAATCAAATGTGGGTGGTTCACTTTAAATTTTGACGGTAATAACTCGCTTCCTTCCATGCTTGTTATTTCTGGAATGTTCTGATTTAAAACTTGGTTTACTAATTCAAGTGGCCGCGTTGTTAATGAAATCACTTGTTCTTGCAGCCTCATCACATCTTCTTCCATTTTTACCAATTTGCTGTCCAACTTTTGCTCAACTGTTTTTACCTGTTCAGTGACATCTTCTTTCAATGCAATGGAGCTTTCCATTAATCTTTGTTCTAACGTGGCTGTCTTTTCATTCAACTTTTCTTCCAATTTCGCAGCATTTTCACTTAACTTCTTTTCCATTTTCTTAGCATTTTCACTTAACTTTTTTTCCATTTTCTTAGCATTTTCACTTAACCTTTCGGTAAGGTTTGATTCCAGTTCAACTGACCTTACTACGTTTTCATTAAGTGTCACTTCTATACCGTATTTAAACTCTTTAAGGGTTGATTCCAGTTCACCTGCCTCACCTCCATTTTTTCAGCATTTTCACTAAACTTTTCTTGCATTTTTGCAGTATTTTCACTTAACTTTTCTTCCATACCGGATTTAAAATCCTTAAGGAAATTCATTAAAGTTTCTGCGTCCATCTTACTTTGACTTCTAGTAACAGGCCTGTACAAACTACTTAAATGTCTTTAGACTTGTGTGTTCTCCTTTTAATTTAATCACTATACCCCCACACAGGCCTAACACCAGTGTTGCGGGCTACTATTACCGCGTTTCTCTAATTTAAAACAAGTAGTAACAAGAGTCTTAATTACTCACTGTTCACAAGTCTAATTAACAGTATATGCCTTATTTATAGATGTTTTCAGTCCAATTAACAATGAAGCACTATTACACTAATGAATGAAGTTAGCCGCAACATTATTGAATTTTTTAAAAATATTTATGTCATAATTAGGCGCCAATTAGGCGCCATTTTGCGCTGCTAAAACTAAATTTTGCGCCGTCTTGGCAAACAAGTTATTGATAAAATAAGATTTTTCGGGCCAAGTTCACGAAGCCGCACTTTTTTTCAATTTTCAGAAAATCTTTATTCCATAATTTAGCGCCAATTAGGCGCCATTTTGCGCCGTTGAAACGAAATTTTGCGCCCTCCTGTGTATCAAGTTAATCGCAATAAACTATTTTTCTGAACTCCAAAAACGTGAAGTTAGCCGCGACTTTTTCGAATTTTGAAAAAAATTTTGCACCACAATTAAGCGGTAATTAGGCGCCATTTTGCGCCGTTAAAACGAAATTTTGCGCCCTTCTGTGTAACAAGTTATTCGAAAAAAAACATTTCTCAAAACTAGCCCAAAATCGTGAAGTTGGCCGCGACTTTTTTGAATTTAAAAAAAAAATTTGTATCACAATTAAGCGGTAATTATGCGCCATTTTGCGCTGTTGAAACGAAATTTTGCGCCCTCCTGTGTAACAAGTTATTTGAAAAAAACTATTTCTCCATACTACCCAAAATCGTAAAGTTGGCCGCGACTTTTTGGAATTTTGAAAAAAATTTTGTACCAAATTTAAGCGGTAATTAGGCGCCATTTTGCGCCGTTGAAACGAAATTTTGCGCCCTCCTATGTAACAAGTTATTTGAAAAAAACTATTTCTCCATACTACCCAAAATCGTGAAGTTGGCCGCGACTTTTTCGAATTTTGAAAAAATTTTTGTACCAAATTTAAGCGTTAATTAGGCGCCATTTTGCGCTGTTAAAACGAAATTTTGCGCCCTTCTGTGTAACAAGTTATTCGAAAAAAACTATTTCTCCAAACTAGCCCAAAATCGTGAAGTTGGCCGCGACTTTTTTGAATTTTGAAAAAAATTGTGTACCAAATTTAAGCGGTAATTAGGCGCCATTTTGCGCCGTTAAAACGAAATTTTGCGCCCTCCGGTGTAACAAGTTATTTGAAAAAATATATTTATCCGAACTGCCTAAAAGTATGAAGTTTTTTGAAAAACGGCGCAAAATGGCGCCTAATTACCGCTTAAATTTGGTACAAAATTTTTTCAAAATTCGAAAAAGTCGCGGCCAACTTCACGATTTTAGGTCGCTTAGAAAAATAGTTTATTTCGAATAACTTGTTACACAAGAAGGCGCAAAATTTTGTTTCAACGGCGCAAAATGGCGCTTAATTACAGCTTAAATTTGGTACAAAAATTTTTTCAAAATTTGAAAAAGTCGCGGCCAACTTCACGATTTTAGGTCGCTTAGAAAAATAGTTTATTTCGAATAACTTGTTACACAGGAAGGCGCAAAATTTTGTTTCAACGGCGCAAAATGGCGCCTAATTACCGCTTAAATTTGGTACAAAATTTTTTTCAAAATTCGAAAAAGTCGCGGCCAACTTCACGATTTTGAGTAGTATGGAGATATAGTTTTTTTCAAATAACTTGTTACACAGGAGGGCGCAAAATTTCGTTTCAACGGCGCAAAATGGCGCATAATTACCGCTTAATTGTGGTACAAAAATTTTTTCAAAATTCAAAAAAGTCGCGGCCAACTTCACGATTTTGGGCTAGTTTGGAGAAATGGTTTTTTCGAATAACTTGTTACACAGAAGGGCGCAAAATTTCGTTTTAACGGCGCAAAATGGCGCCTAATTACCGCTTAAATATGGTACAAATTTTTTTTCAAAATTCGAAAAAGTCGCGGCCAACTTCACGATTTTGGGTAGTATGGAGAAATAGTTTTTCTCAGATAACTTGTTACACAGGAGGGCGCGAAATTTTGTTTCAACGGCGCAAAATGGCGCATAATTACCGCTTAATTGTGGCACAAAAATTTTCTCAAAATTCAAAAAAGTCGCGGCTAACTTCACGATTTTGGGCTAGTTTGGAGAAGTGGTTTTTTTCGAATAACTTGTTACACAGAAGGGCCCAAAATTTCGTTTCAACGGCGCAAAATGGCGCCTAATTGGCGCTAAATTATGGAATAAAGATTTTCTGAAAATTGAAAAAAAAAGTGCGGCTTCGTGAACTTGGCCGGAAAAATCTTATTTTATCAATAACTTGTTTGCCAAGACGGCGCAAAATTTAGTTTTAGCGGCGCAAAATGGCGCCTAATTGGCGTCTAATTATGACATAAATATTTTTAAAAAATTCAAAAATGTTGCGGCTAACTTCACGCACCTCTCGACAACACCACTGGCTGAACTGTTCAACTAAATTCAACTTATTAACCTGTGTGGTTTTGATTTGAGGTTTTCAGCCATTTTCTAGGCGCTACAGAACGTCTTGTTTAAAGTTTTTGTTCTTGCAATTAACCGCTTACTTTTACGATCATTGAAAATTATTTTGGGCGCAATAAAGTACTTGCGGAGGAAGTTGTGATGCCAACTTCGCGAGCCTGCTTAAAGGAGATTATGTAGAAAAATAAATAAAGTTTTTCTAGAAAAAAGACGTGGTTAATTTGATATTATTTTTGGACAGATTTGTCAGATTGTTTCTGACCCCGCAATCTCACGAGCATTAAATGAAACTAACCTCACATCCTTGTTCATTCTTAATTTTCAAGTTTAATTTCTTTAAATTTCATACAAGAAATATTTCCTAGTTGCAGTTTTCACATTTATTTATCTTGCATGTCATAACGTTTACAACCGGTGATAAGATTTACAAAAATAGCAGTATTACGTGTTTGTTTAACTTAAAGTGCGGATCGTGGTTTGCAAAAGCGCGTTAATGTCAAGGTTGTTGTATAGCGAGCCGCGATAAGTAGCTTAATGCATTATTTAACAAGATGGGTACGTGAAATTTGCATTTGCACTCGTTTACTTTATTTAAATAGGATATGGTCGGCCAAATTATACGTTAGATTAGAATGGCCCAGCTTCATCTTTGAACGACCATCAAAAACCAGTTAGAACAACCGTTATTTCGGCTTGGCAACTGCTACTCTTTCTTACATTTTGAATCGTTCTCTGTGATAATTATAATTTTAATTGATTTTTATGCTTTTTAAATCTGGTCTTTAACATCCTCACAGCTCACCAACCTATACCTTACGTAATTGAATTAGTCTACATCGCTTCACCAAGGCGTAATTAGTTAAATGGTTCGTGTATGAGAATGCATGGTGTAATTCAATGTTGCAAACTTGCTTGCACAACGCACCTAATAAAACCAAAACAAAAGTTCATCTGCATTCTGCATTATTACACGTGCATGTTTTAAAATGCTTAAATACGTACTCACGCCAGGAACAGTGGAGTGAGTGCATTACAACTTTAACAATAATTAACAATTCAATGTCGCGGCCTCCTGGCCTTGTCATTGGCACTTCGCCATCCATGTGTGTATGTGAAGAGTGGTTTTTATTTATGTCTGCCTTGGCACTTACTAATGCTCTATTTATTTTTACGCCTGTTATGCGTGTATAATCAATTAGATTTCTGGTATAGGAAAACATTTCTGAGAAGATCAAGGACGTGTTTATTTTACATGACACGCACTTAAAAAAGTTCTTGTTCTAAATTTTATATGGGAATTTTATTTAAATGTTTGACATTTAACTACAAACTGAAACAAGTTCAAAAATAGCACAAAAGGTTTTTTAATTCAGAAAGCCATGGTCTTAAGTGTCAATTCGCTGAAATTGTAAGATCTAAACGTATCAAAACAGCGGAATAATTAAGGAGCCTTATGTAGAAAAAATTAACTGAAACTTATATAAATAAAGCTTATAAACATTATAAATTAAAAGGCACCCGCCTATAACGAGCATCATCATCATTAGGTCTTCAGTCCTGGAACTGGTTAGACGCGTAACCTTGTTTCCTATTCTGAATTAACCTACACATTTACCTGAAATTTGCACAGTCTGCATCTATCACTATCTGCGTACGATAATCCGATATAGGTCTACCTCAACCTCTTTCTTCCTATCTCTGCTTGTAATATATCCCGTACTATTCCCCAAAAATTCCTTAGAACGTATCCTGCCCTTCTATTTCTCCTTTTTTTTTTGTTTTTCACATATCTTCATTTCGCTACTATTACTATACCCCATTTGTTATGCTATCATCCTTGAACATTTGAAGCACATTTCAGAAGGCTTCTATCGTTTTCTGTCTGTCTGCCCCTATTTCACAAACATACTGTGCTGTGCTCCACACATATGCTTTTAACAATTTCTTCCTATATTTGTTGTTTTTGAACATAGCCACTGTTCTTTCTTGTTAGATGCAGTTCGGTCTTCTATTGTTTTACAGTTACATACCCTATTTCCCTGATATTCAGTGGTATGTGAAGGGGGAGGCGGTTCCGTAGCGTAGTTGCTATGTGTGTGACCACTATGCTCAAGGTCCCGGGTTCGAATCCCGACACGGTCCGCTTCAAAAATGTTAGGCGACCAATTTTCACAAAAATACACCCTCGTTCGGATGAGAGGTAAAATGGAGGTCCCGTGTGTGAGTGTTGTCACGTACGTTAAAGATCCGTACCTTGCTTGGAACAGCAAGGGTTCGGCTAAATTCCAAATTTTTCAGGTAAGAAACTCGCTTCCTGTCTAATGTAGTACCTTCGGGTGGAGCATTGGAAAATCACATGTAAGGTATGTGAAAGGAGGTGGCTCCGTGGGGTAGTTGGCATGTGTGTGACTACTATGCCCAAGGTCCCGGGTTTAAATCCCGACACGGTCAGCTTGAAAAATGTTAGGCGAGCATTTTTCACAAAAATACACTCTCGTTCGGATGAGAGGTAAAATGGAGGTCCCGTGTGTGAGTGTTGTCATGCACGTTAAAGATACCTTTATTGTTAGGAACAGCAAGAGTTCGGCAAAATTGAAAATTTTTCAGGTTCAAAATAACTCGCCTCCGGACCAATGTAGTAGCTTCAGGTGGAGCATTGGAAAATCACGTGTAGGGTATGTGAAAGCGGATAAGTAACCCGTGGCTGTCAATTTCCCCCAGCACTTAAACACTAATACTTTTTCCAATATATCCTTACGCACAATCAACATTAGTTGAAAGTATTTCACACACAACAACTGTAGTGCACTTATTTTTTTCGTCATTATTTCTATTCTGAGCTAGCGTACACAGTTCTTTGAAATTCCGACAACAGCCTATATGCAACTCGGTTCCCCTTCTATTGTTTTCTAATTATATACCCCATTTCACCGAGAACAAGTGGTATGTAAAAAGGGATCCCGACACGGTCCGCTTGAAAAATATTAGGCCAGCATTTTTCACAAAAATACGCCGTCGTTCGGATGAGAGGTAAAATGGAGATCCCGTGTGTGAGTGTTATTATCGCACACGTTAAAAATCCCTACTTTGCTTGCAACAGCAAGGATTCGGCAAAATTTAAAATTTCCAGGTAAAAAAACTCGCTTCCTGGACAATGTAGTTCCTTCGGGGTGGAGCATTGGAAAATCAAATGTAGGGGTATGTGGAGGGGGTTAAGTAACCCGTGGTTGCCAAGACCTCCCAACACTTAGACATTTGCCAAATTAATAGTTTTCAATTAAATTCTTTCGTACAATTAATATTAATCGAGATATTTGCACAACCAATATCAGTATTAGCTTATAGTAATTATCATATTTAGGTACAATTATTTTTTTGTCATTAGTTTTCCATCTTGGAACTAGCCTATACATTTCCCTGAAATTCCCACATCCAACATCTTTCACTATCTGTGTGCAATATTCTAACCTAGATCTACCTCTACTTCTCTTTTTTCTATCTCTGCTTCTAATACATTCCGCACAATTTCCTTATGCCCTAGTATGTGCCCTATCATCCTCTTTCCTATTTTTTACTGTTTTCCAGATATTTTTTTCTTCCCCTATTATTTCTAGTACCTCTTAGTTCTTAACTTTGTTTGTCCATAATATCTTCATCATACGTCTGTAGCACCACATTTCAAAAGCTTCTACCATTTTCTCCTACTGTCTAGGCTTCACAGCCGTACAGTGCTGTGCTCCGCACAAATGTTTTAAGCAATCTTTTCTTTGTTTGTATGTTTGTTGTCGTTGAACACAGTAGTTGCTTTTTCTTGTTAAATGTAACACGACCTTGTGCTAATCTTTGTTTTATATCTTTTGCGCTCGTCCCATCTCGCGTTATTTGGCTTCCTAGGTAGCAGAAATCTTTAACCTCTTGTAAGTTCTCGTTACCTATTTTTATTCTTGTTTTTGATTTATTTTCCCGTTCTTTGCATACTAGTACTTTAGTTTTATTTTTGTTAATTTTCGTACCGTATCTCTCTGTTATAACTGTTTCCATTTCATTAAGACCAGCTTCTAACTCTTCTTTGCCGGATGTTAATACCGCTATATCATTTGCAAATCTAAGCATATCAATCTTTTGTCCCTGCATAGTAATTCCAAATTCCTGTATTTAACAGTATTCATTGCCTCTTCGAAGTACAAGTTAAAAATTAATGAGGATAAAGCACATCCCTGTCTCACACCTTTGCTAATATTTACTTCTCTACGATCCTGCTCTATTTCCGCTGTTTGTTCTTTGTATAAGCTATGTTCTATCCATCTATCCCTAAAACTCATTCAAATTTTTTTCAGTATTTCAAACATTTTTTTCCATTTTACATTGTCGAAAGCTTTTTCCAGATCTACAAACCCTATATGCACGCTTTCCCCTTTTTATATTGTTTTTTCCATTTTCACCGTCAGAATTAAGATAGCCTCCCGTGTTCTCCTGTTTCGCCTAAACCTAAATTGATCTTCTCCTAGTATTTCGGCAGTTTTTTTTCCATTTGTCTTTGTACAATTCTAGTTAATATTTTTGACACGTGTGCTGTCAAACTTATTGTTTGAAAATTTTCACATCTATTTGCCCCTGTCGTTTTTGGTATAATTACAATGATGTTACGTTTGAAATCTTTGGGTATCTCGACTGTCTCATACATATAGCGTACAAGTTGGAAGAGACGTTCTGCTACTACTTGTCCAGTGGCTTTTAGAGTTTCCGTTTGCACATTCTCTGTACACGGCGCCTTAACATTTTTCAGACCTTTTCAATGTCCGATTCCTGTTCTAATGCTGTTAGTTTCCTCTCCTGCATATAAATTCCCTATATATTGTTGTCATCTAACCACTTTCAGTACGATTCCTCCCGCATGAGATATATCCCTAAAATTCATTCTAATTAGTTTGTGTTCTTTGTCTGTCTTTCCTATTTCCATCTTAGTTTGTACCTCTCTCCACTTTTCACAATGCATTGTTTTTTTAGCTTTCCTGCATTTGTTAATAGTTTCCCATTTTCTGGCTATTATATCTCTATTTTCCTGTTACGTCTGATTTATTTTTGTATTTTCGTCTTTCTTCTATTAAGTTCAGGATATCCTTTCTTATCCATGGTTTCTTTTTTTTTATGTATAGCCCACGACGTTGTGGTGAGTGTCTACATCTGCTTCTAGGTAGCTTCTACAGTCTTTTACTTGATTCCTAAACCGTTGTCTAACAAAAATGTAATCTATTTGATATCTTCTTATATCTTCTGGTATCTTCCACGTGCATCGCCTTCTAGCATGATATTGAAATAATGTGTTTGTGATGGTTAAATTGTTCTTGTGGCAAAATTCTACTAGCCAATTTCCCTTGTTGTTTCTCGTGCCTAAACCAAATAAGCCTACTACCGCTCCTTCCCTACCCTCGCCTACCACTGCATTAAAATCCCCCGCAACTATTATAGTTTTATGTATTTTACGTATCTTAATATGTCTTCCACATCTTTGTAAATTGTTTCTACCTCTTCCTCGACGTAGAGTTGGTCAGAGTTAGGGTACCCGGCCGATATTAGAGGAATCGAATTTGTCGAAAGTGATGGGGACGCGGTAGGGATCAGGATTTACACAGATTGTTCTTGCATGGACAATGGGAAAGTAGACGCGGCGTTTGTCGTATATATCGAGCAAAAGGAAGTGTTTTGATTTAAGAAATGTTTAGGTTTTAGACCAAACTTTCAGTGCGAATTTGCTGCTATACGGGAAGCTATCGATTATGTGATAAATCACACGGGTAGAAACGTGTATTACATCATCAGCGACAGTAAGTCAGCGTTGACGGCCTTAACAAATATGAATTTCAACATTTAACGTTCTGTTGGGTTAGATCGCACGATGACAACGGAGGAAATGATAGGGCCGATGAATTAACTAAAGAGGCCGCCACGGGCGACTTCTGGATATCACACTCGCCGATACCGGGGTCTCTGATTAAATAAAAGCTGCGAGAAAGATGAATACAACAATAGGAAAAGAGGTGGAGCAACGCTGTCACGGGCAAGTTTATTCACAAATTCATACCTACCATAGAAGCCAGAGATAAAACGGAGGTGAAGCTCAATCATAAAATGGTGCACCTAATAACAAGGCATAGCGCTCTGAAAGCCTACCTGCGAAGATTCGGTTTAACCGACAACGACCGCTGCAAGTGCGTGAGAGCACAGAAAGCGCAAAGCAAGTGCTATTCGACTGCCTACTCGAGGTGACAAACCAAGGGTTAGCAAGTAGGAAATTAGCTATCGAAGGGGCTAGCATGTCCAAAGTGCCTAGAAGAAATTGGGAAAATGGCTAACCAGAAGACGTTCGGGGCAGCCGTTAAGAGTTTGAGGGAAGGGTCGCGAGATTAGATGGTGGTGGGGTAAGATTGAACAATTTTTTAATTTGACTTGGCATGATATAGTACATATGAGCACGATATAACTAAAATTTTAAAAAATCCAAAAGTCTAATATGCACGACGAACCCCCACACCACACTAAAACAATCACTATCTCACCTTTAACGCGCAAAATATCAGGAATAAATCAAAACTTAATCCCGGCCAATAAATAAAAGCAAAGTAAATCCAAAACCCTAATTAAATTAAATCAATAAAATAAACAAAGAAAATAATATAGATTGAAACCGCGCATCCCCCCAGGACTTAAAAGTGATAGTGATTGTGACACCCCTCCGGACGTTTAGTGCATACCCACCAGGACTTTAACAGTGCATATCCATATCAGTTACAAATAGATGTAGACAGACGACCACATTTTCGGATGCTGGAAAAATTTATTATCAAGGTAAGAATATAATTGTGGCGCTGTACTCATATAAGCATTGATTTGAATTAATAAGCAGATTGTACCATAATTTACAAACAAACGCGTTTCTAGTGTAATTGCGCTAGCCGACAATGCTTATGCGTGTGCACCTGATAATCTTTGCTATTTTATGCACTGCTATATGCTTAATACTTATTTAGATATCTATTTATATATTTATATTTACTTTATATTTATATTTTATATTTATTTTATAGTTATATTTTATATTTATATTTTATATTTATTTTATAGTTATATTTTATATTTATATTTTATATTTATTTCATATTTATTTTATATTTATTTTATAATTATTTTATATTTATTTTATATTTATTTTATATTTATTTTATATTTATTTTATATTTATTTTATATTTATTTTATATTTATTTTATATTTATTTTATATTTATTTTATATTTATTTTATATTTATTTTATATTTATTTTATATTTATTTTATATTTATTTTATATTTATTTTATATTTATTTTATATTTATATTTTATATTTATTTCATATTTATTTTATATTTATTTTATAATTATTTTATATTTATTTTATATTTATTTTATATTTATTTTATATTTATTTTATATTTATTTTATATTTATTTTATATTTATTTTATATTTATTTTATATTTATTTTATATTTATTTTATATTTATTTTATATTTATTTTATATTTATTTTATATTTATTTTATATTTATTTTATTTATTTTATATTTATTTTATATTTATTTTATATTTATTTTATATTTATTTTATATTTATTTTATATTTATTTTATATTTATTTTATATTTATTTTATATTTATTTTATATTTATTTTATATTTATTTTATATTTATTTTATATTTATTTTATATTTATTTTATATTTATTTTATATTTATTTTATATTTATTTTATATTTATTTTATATTTATTTTATATTTATTTTATATTTATTTTATATTTATTTTATATTTATTTTATATTTATTTTATATTTATTTTATATTTATTATATATTGTAGTAATCTTGTAATTTAAATTTGAATTTGGCGCCATTAGTTCCAAGCAGTTAAGATAGAGGCAGGTTATGTTATTATTCTTATTATTATGTTTACAGAAGGTGTGGTGAAAAGATCGTTTTTAGTTTACGGTTATGTTTGTAAATTATTTAAATTGGGAAATAGTTAATATTAAAGGAAAATCTTTGTGTGGCATTATTCTTTTAATTAAATATTAGCCAACCTACGAATTACAACAATTTCAGGTGTGGGGTGAGGCAGATAAATTTGGATTTCTGTCACCACGTTTTACCTTGAATTTATGAGATGGAAGAAAATAAGCAAAGCTTTCCAGAAAATAATTTTGAGAATTTTCTTAGACACCACTCGAGTTCTAATAATTTAGCTGCAGGCGTAGATCCACAAAATCAAGTTCTACAAAATAATGCATTTAATATAAACGAGTTATTGACTTCAATGAACCAGGTTATTACGCAAAATGCTATGGTATTGCAAGTCCTTACAAACAACATGAATTTACAACAAAACCAGCGGAATTATGCGGTTATACCTGATTTTTCAAAATCCATTTCAACTTTTACGGGCGATGACCTTACAAAAAGTAAAAATTGGTTAGAAACAGTTGAAAGTGCAGCAACCCTGCACCACTGGCCGCCGGAATTTATTATGGAAACCGCTAGATCAAAACTAACTGGAGCAGCATTACATTGGTACGAGGCAAATCGAAGCGATATGCAAAATTGGGAGCAATTTCGCACAGAATTTGAGAATACTTTTATACCGCAGAGAAATTTAACTTGGCTTTGGGAAGCAATGTCAAATCGTAGCCAGAAGCCAGCCGAAGATTTAAGTACTTATTATCATGAGAAAATTGGATTATGTAAAGGTCTGGGGCTCAGTTTTGCGGAACAAAAAGAACAAGTCATTATTGGATTGCAGTCACGAGAACTTGCCAGTATGTTGTTAACAAAGAATCATTTAAATGGGAACGAGTTATATCACGACTTAATAAACTATGACAGAATTGTGAATGAACGGCGTAATAAATCATCAAGCAGCAACTTAAATACAAGTAATCCTCGTTTTGTTTCAAATCAGTGTACCTCATTTAATTCTCGCACCGTACGAAACTATAACATGCCTCCAACGTCGTATAGTTTGAAATGTTATAACTGTTTGGGAGAAGGCCATACAGTATCGTCCTGTCCTAAACCAAAGAGAGAAAAGGGTTCATGCTTTACATGTGGTTCCTTGGATCATCAGCAACGTTCCTGTCCACAACGCACTACGAACTATCAGAGCCGTTTTAGTGGTATGAACACAAACGTACACAGCCAACGTAGTGGAAGTAGCATCAATACACAGGCCCAACTGCAAGCAACAGGCAACAACAGCACAAACCTAGTTGATGTAGTACCTTCCTATCAGGTAGATTTAGAAGTAAGTGTAGGAGATAATCTTCTTAAATTTTCACCAATCTTGGACACTGGAAGTCCTATTTCACTTTTATGTAAGTCTTTGATTTCAGAAAATTTAATTAACAAGAACGTTGATGAACAATGTTTTCAGGGTATAAATAATTCTGTTTTAGATGTTTTAGGGAAATTTAATACCAAAGTGATTTTAGATAATAATTTAAGTCTAACTGTTGATTTTCATGTTGTGCCAGATCACACAATGAGATATACTTGTCTTTTAGGGCGAGATTTTATTGCTAAAAACAATCTCACTGTAATGTTTGGGGAAAAAGTTAAAATTCTACAAGCTAATAATTTTGAAAATGAACTTTTGCACATTGATATAGATAATTCTGATGGAAAAGAACTGAATATTAATTCTGATCTAGATCCTAACCTTAGGCAACAATTTGTTAAAGATTTTAATCAGTTTGTGTGTGCTGAAAGACCCGAAAATCCAGTAATTAACTATCAAATGAAAATTCGATTAAAACCCAACCAAGAACCATTTTATTACAGACCGAGGCGTCTTTCGTTTGTAGAAAAACAACAAGTTAATAAGATTACAGATGATTTATTATCGCGAGGTATTATTCAGCGCAGCGATTCTGAATATGCTTCACCCATTGTATTAGTGCCAAAACGGGATGGTAGTTTATGCATGTGTGTTGATTTTAGAAAATTAAATCAGATTACTTTAAGGGATAATTTTCCAGTACCATCGCTAGACGATCAGGTTGAACAACTTAGGAATAAATCTTGGTTTACACTATTAGATTTAAAAGATGCATTTTATTATGTTAGTGTGCATCCGGAGTCGGTTAGACTTACTTCTTTTGTAACTCCTAATGGCCAATTTGAATATCTTAAAATGCCTTTTGGACTGAAAAATAGTCCAGCCAATTGGTGCAGGTTCATCAATATAATTTTTTGTGACCTTGTTGATCAAAAATTAGTTTCAATCTATTTTGACGATTTATGTATCGCTACTGAAACTTTTCGAGAAAACTTGGAAGTACTGAACTTAGTTTTTGACCGTTTAATTCAAAATAAGCTTGAATTACGAATAGATAAGTGCTCGTTCTTTTATTTTACTACACAATATTTAGGATACATTATTAGTAGCACTGGGATTAAGCCATCGTTATCAAATCTAGAAGCACTTAGGGAGTTTCCTGTTCCGAAAACTTTTAATGATGTAAGAAGTTTCTTAGGCCTAACATCATACTTTAGGAAATTTATACGAGATTATGCATTAATTGCCAGCCCTTTGTACAATTTGCTTAAAAAAGACGTTACGTTTAAATTTCAAGCTGAAGAGTTTGCTTCATTCGAAAGATTAAAATTGCTACTCATAAGCGATCCAGTTCTAGCTATTTATAATCCTCATGCAGAGACCCAATTACATTGTGACGCTTCAAGTCATGGTTTCGGCAGCATTTTACTCCAAAAGCAAAAGGATAATAAATTTCATCCTGTTTTTTATTTTTCCAAGCAAACCAGTCCAAGTGAAAATAAGATGCATAGCTACGAGTTAGAAATGTTATGTATTGTCTATTCTTTAAGAAGATTTCGTGTGTACCTGCAGGGTATAGAATTCAAAATTTTTACCGATTGCGATAGCATAAAGCTAGCACTCAACAAAAAGGAAATCAATCCTAAAATTATGCGTTGGGCATTAGAACTGCAGAACTATTGTTATAGTATTGAGCATAGAAAAGCAGATGGTATGAAACATTCAGACTGTTTAAGCAGGTATTCCGTACTTGTCATTGACGATAATTCTTTTGAACGCAACTTGAGTATAAAACAAGATTGTGATCCAGAAATTTTAAAGATAAGGGATTCTCTTTTCAAAACTGAGAGTAAATTATTCGAAATTAGAAATGGCCTAGTTTACAAGAAAACTGATAAAAGCAAATTGTTGTTTTATGTTCCTCTTTCAATGGAAAATAGTGTGATTCGGACATACCACGACGAATTAGTTCATGTTGGGGAAAGTAAATGTTTAGAGGCAATTAAGAGGACATATTGGTTCCCAAAATTGAGACAAAAAATTAAAGATTACATTTGTAACTGTCTTAGGTGTATTATGATTGCGAATACTGATGTTACACCAGGTGTAAATAAAAAACTGTTGCCTAAATTTCGAGGCCCCTATGTGGTCAAAGCTATTTTAGACAATGATAGATATGTGGTAACTGACATAGAGGGATTTCAAGTGACCCAAAAACCGTACGACGGCATTATGGCAACATCGCGAATGAAACCTTGGTTGCAGAATTAGATTTTATGTTCATTAGGTATGTTTTCCTAGTCTGGACAACGTAATCTTTACCTATCAGTTTATACTATTATGTTTATGATAATTGATTATGTTAAGATTCCCAAATTATGTGCAATGATTAGGAAATATTTGAAGTTTTTACGTTTATACTACCTTATGAGTGAATTATTTGGTATTTCTGTATTTTATGATGATGATTATGGCTTTTGAATATTGTTATGATTTAGGACATCAGGTGAGACGCTTATGTTATCATAAAATTTAAGTGCTTATGTTTTATGACCTGAAAAGGACTACTTGATAAGACAAATGTAAATGCACAGTAATTAATACTATTGCTGAAATGTATTGTTCAATTAATTATATAGTTTGTATACCTTAAATGATTGAGTTCAATCATTAATGTCAGGTTAGGCCGAACTGTAGTAATCTTGTAATTTAAATTTGAATTTGGCGCCATTAGTTCCAAGCAGTTAAGATAGAGGCAGGTTATGTTATTATTCTTATTATTATGTTTACAGAAGGTGTGGTGAAAAGATCGTTTTTAGTTTACGGTTATGTTTGTAAATTATTTAAATTGGGAAATAGTTAATATTAAAGGAAAATCTTTGTGTGCATTATTCTTTTAATTAAATATTAACCAACCTACGAATTACAACAATATTTAATTTATATTTATTTTATATTAATTTTATATTTATTTTATATTTATTTTATATTTATTTTATATTTATTTTATATTTATTTTATATTTATTTTATATTTATTTTATATTTATTTTATATTTATTTTATATTTATTTCATATTTATTTCATATGTATTTTATATTTATTTTATATTTATTTTATATTTATTTTATATTTATTTTATATTATTTCATATTTATTTTATATTTATTTTATATTTATTTTATATTTATTTTATAATTATTTTATATTTATTTTATAATTATTTTATATTTATTTTATATTGACTTTATATTTACTTTATATTTATTTAATATTTATTTTATATTCTTTTTATTTTATATTTATTTTATATTTATTTTATATTTATTTTATATTTATTTTATATTTATTTTATATTTATTTTATATTTATTTTATATTTTTTTATATTTATCAAATATTTATTTTATATTTATTTTATATTTATTTTATATTTTTTATATTTATCTTATATTTATTTTATATTTATTGTAAATTTATTTTATATTTATTGTAAATTTATTTTATATTAATTTATATTTATTTTATATTTATTTTATATTTATTTTATATTTATTTTATATTTATTTTATATTTATTTTATATTTATTTTATATTTATTTTATATTTATTTTATATTTATTTTATATTTATTTTATATTTATTTCATATTTATTTCATATGTATTTTATATTTATTTTATATTTATTTTATATTTATTTTATATTATTTTATATTTATTTTATATTTATTTTATATTTATTTTATATTTATTTTATATTTATTTTATAATTATTTTATATTTATTTTATATTGACTTTATATTTACTTTATATTTATTTAATATTTATTTTATATTCATTTTATATTTATTTTATATTTATTTTATATTTATTTTATATTTATTTTATATTTTTTTATATTTATCAAATATTTATTTTATATTTATTTTATATTTATTTTATATTTTTTATATTTATCTTATATTTATTTTATATTTATTGTAAATTTATTTTATATTTATTGTAAATTTATTTTATATTTATTTTATATTTATTTTATATTTATTTTATATTTATTTTATATTTATTTTATATTTATTTTATATTTATTTTATATTTATTTTATATTTATTTTATATTTATTTTATATTTATTTTATATTTATTTTATATTTATTTTATATTTATTTTATATTTATTTTGTATTTATTTTATATTTATTTTATATTTAGTTTATATTTATTTTATAACTATTTTAATTTTATTATATATTTATTTTATATTTGTTTTACATTTATTTTATAACTATTTTATATTTATTTTATATTTATTTTATATTTATTTTATATTTATTATTATATTATTATATTATATTATTATTATATTATTATTATTATTATATTATATATTTATTATATATTTATTTTATATTTGTTTTATATTAGTTTTATATTTATTTTTGCATGTAATTTATTAGTTTGTAGCTTGATTTGTTTTGTTTGGCATTCTGCCGCCTATTTTATGGTTGCAGCAACTATAAAAAGGAAGATTGTAATTATAATATAAATCAGTTAGGGAATGATAGGGAAAGCTAGAGGCGGATTGAGGCTGAGGATAAAATAATCATTTAGACTAGGGAGTACGAGTTTGTAAGTTTATAGAGCAGGAACAAATAGCTGGATTTACTATTAGTACATTTGGCAGTTACTTAGAAATTTGAAACTATTTTTAAAAATTAGTTGGCTAGATTTGGATAATTATAAGACGACCGACCCTTCAGGTCGCACCGATGAGCAGAGCTGGTAGCTGCTATCCCCTTTTATTTTTGCTTGTGTCTTGTTGATCGGACACACTCCAAAATCAACGCTAGGGATACCATTGTTTAAACCCAAATTTTAGTTTTAGTTTCAGTTTGTAAATTTTTATTTAGGATCGATTAATTTTGAAGTTAGATTAAATGTGAAGCACGTTTAAGTTCGGGTTTAAACCCAATGTAGTACCTTTGGATGGAGCATTGGGGACGTGGTCGCAAGCATAGCAGCCCTTATTCACATTATAATGTAGCTAGAAGTGGATATGTATACTTGTATTATTGCTGTATTTACCGTCTCATATTCTAATCTAACCATGAGTACTTTTAAATTCTTTTGTAAGTAGTTTTCTACACAGTGTCCTATCTCTTTTCGCATAACTATCCCCACGCCCAAATTTTTTTCGTCTGATCCTGTATGAGTTACCCTAAAGTCTCCAATCAAAAAATCCTCGTCCTCTGGTCACCGAACTTCGCTAAATCCTGCTATGTCTAATGCTAACCATACATTTCAATTTTCAAGTTTTCTAGCTTACCTACTTGCTTGATACTTCTTGCATTCCACGCTCGGACTCGTAGAATGTTCCCGCCAGTTTTCTAAACTTTCCGATCACATCCTCCGAGGTAGTTCCCTCACGGTGATCCAAAATGGGGGACCATTTTAACTCCGAAATTTTTTACTCCAGAGGATGCCATCATCTTTAATTACAATTTGAGTACGCTGTGTACTTGGGAGGCAATGTGGTGGTTTCCTGTTGCCTTCCATACCGACCCCAATGGTCTCTGCCACTCTAAGTGCCGAAAGAGCTGCTGCCGTTTTTAACGACCTGTGTTATTCTGACTCCTGCCTAAGGCTCTACTAATTTGGTTGGACCTGTAGTTTGGCTCTTTAGATCACTGGAACACGGAAACCATTCCACCCGTTCTAGTAATCTGGAACTTCTTTAGGGTGCAGGTTTATTCGGAACGGACTTACTAATACACAACTGTCTTTTTAGGTTTCAGAACAAAGTTTTGCTTGCGCTTTGGATTGTCAAAGTCCTGCTGATACTCTTATCTTTATAAGCACCTGTCTTTGGCTATTTAACAAATCGTTTTCATTGAAATTAACTGCATCGAAGCTTTTCTAGTAACCAATTTTTAGATTTTCATTTTTAATTTATCTCCATATGTTGAAATATTTTGCATCAGTTTTGGAAAGTATTTTTTACATATTAAAGTAGCGTGTGTCCTTGCACCAAGATTATTTATATTGAAACAATAAATCATCGTTGTACTTCATAAAATAATTATCTATAAATAATAAAATGTCTCATAACTTATGTTCAAAACTTCAATTTTAACCTTGAATGCCGAAAGAATGAATGAATCCATTACTTCCGTCTTTATGTAATAAAATATCTTAATACGTCATCATTCGATTACATTCTAAAAGTACGACACATCCGCATGATGCAACAATTGCCCATAATTTTGTGTTATTTATTTAATGAGTTGTCAGTTTCAAAAATTAAGGCAATTGTAAAGTTTTTAGTCCTTTATTGATGAATAAAACCAATAATTCTTCTGTATAGCTATTATAACTCGTTATCGTATCTGGTTTTATAGTCTTTTTTGATGTTATATTTTCCGCGAATTGGCGGAAAACATCAGCAGTTTTTTGCTTATAATTTATAACTTTCAAAATACTCTCCAAGGAATGCAGTACTTTTCGTTTTATTAACGTAAATTGAGCGATATTTCTAAAATTTACGTTTTAGCAAATTTTATGTTTCCGCCGACTGAAACTCTTTCAAAACAGTGAAAGAAGAAAGCTTGATATCGAATTTTTTTAGTAGTCTTAAATTAGGCAAATATTTAGATTTCAGACTTGTTTTACAGTCTAAACAGGCGCAATAAAACTTATTTCAAAGATATTTTTCACCAGAATAATTATTTATACACGGATATGATTGCTTTTAGATTTTCACGGATTTTAAGATTGGGCTTTGTTCTTAAATGGTATCACAACACTGTATGTACTTAATGCGTTTTCTTTTACATGTGGAATACTTATCTTCTTAAAGGAATCTTATGTGAACATTATAGGCGGTAAAATTTAAATACTGGAAAATTTTACTTTCGGGTCTTTTCTCACAGAATGTGATGTCCAGTGACTTATTTTGATTTTATTATTAACTATAACACATGTTAATTTTGTCAAATACCTAACAACTAATCTCAATTTATGAAGACAGCCTACATGCTCATATATAAAAAACACTTAAAAATCTTTATTAAAAAAGAATTAGTTTAAGGGGTAAACGCAACGTCATCGCCCAAAATATTTGAAGTACAACCAGTAATAAGTCATATTAATTTAAACACATCGTGAATGCTTATGAAATATGTATACAATCGCGTCATGGATTTTTGCGTGTAGACTAAACATAAAATTACAGGGTTGAAGCTGTTTATTCATTATGCACGTTATACTAACAATCAAACGATCATTTAAACGAAGCACACCGGAAAATTTATACATGACGGCTTTGCAAGGATAACTGCATCAATACGAACAATAGAAAATACTTATTTTGTGAATGTGTTGAATAACGTAATTTACATCATAAACGTAGTACGCAGCCCTATTAAAGTATATTAAATACTATTATCTATCTACATACAATGCAATTAGCAAAGCGATATTTATAATTCATTCATTTAAAATGAAGTGCACTTTAAGAAAAGATACAAGAGACGTCGACAGTGAGATAAGGTTGTGGAAACATGGAGGCATATTGTGCGGAGGATCCATTATCAATAAAACATTATCTTATCTCTTTGCGAAGCCTATTGTGAAAGGTTCACCTGGCAACTTCCTTAGGATAATGTTTTAATGGCATACTTGGGCGCCCATATGCACTGACACGTACACACGCATGTGCGTACGCACACAAGCACTGTTTCGTTTCTTTGCTTTCCTTAGCTAGTTCTTTTAAGCAAATACAAACAATCTGCACGTATACATACAAAGAATGACGCTTGAGTTAAAAACTAAGATAATAAAAATAAACTTTTAAAATTATGACATCTATAAAATTGTAATTATTCTCTGTATATTTGTTGTGGTTTGTTTTGTATTTTTCTTAATCTTCTTTGGGAATTAAACCACTCAAAGCTGTTAAAATCGTCTTTATTTACTTTTCGATTCATGACCTAAGATCGTTGTCAAAATAACCCTAGGTCATGGATCGAAAAGTACATAAAGAGGATTTTAACAACTCTGAGTGGTTTAATTCCCAAAGAAGATTAAGAAAAAATCTATATAATTGGTTTACGACGACGATCATCAAGCAGAGGACGAATCTGTTGTCTATCGATCATCCCTGACTTATGTAAAGCGGACTGCAAGCAGAACCCTATCACGCTAAGAACCTGCAGGATGTAGAATCCGGATAATCTACGTGGTGCTGTGTTAGAGCCTTCTCGGAACTGTGATGACCCTCAGTCTGTAGCGCATCGCATTACGCTAGCAATAAATTAGATAGGGAAAAATATTTGCTGAATTGAATAGACAAATTAAATATAGATGCACCTTGTATGATAGATTTCTCAAATAATTAATCTTAATTAAGCATGGTATTTTAAATTTTGTTTCTGTAAAGTTCATTTAACTAAAAAACTTTAACTTTATAAGGTACAATATTATTTCTTTTAATACATTGTAGCCATAGTAATCCAGAACGATGACTTAAATTAAAACCGCTAATGAAAACACATCTTAATATTACAAGACGCTGATTTGCATTTCACGTAAAAGATAATTTACAATAGTCAAATATCGTCCATTTGACCACCAATGACATTAAAATACTACTATATTCCAAGCTTATCAAGCATAGATTAAACTTGATACATTGTATTACCGGATATCATCACAATTAGTCGGGTTTCTATAGAGGGAGAAATATGAGTTAAACCTCGACAGAATAGAATAAATTAATTATTTGCTAGCAGCAAATCAAAAAATTTCAAAATATAGAAATGCGAGCCAGTAGTAAGGAAGTGCGAAGTTACTAGTAAGTGAAAATATATGGATGTTACCGCGAGACAACAAACGCGACGTGCAACTTATTTTTTTTTAACTTATGCTTTATAGGCCAGAAACATATTAATTCACGTGTTATGGAATTAACGCCGTTAGGACCGGTTACAAAAGTTTGAACCTAGAGAATTTGTCCCTCTATCAATTTGGAATTTTGTATTGTGTTGGGTTAAGGGAACTGTGTTAGCTCTATGGACGAGAATTGAATGCTGAAGGTTTCTGGACAATCTGAAAGTTTTAATGATTCAAACTTAACAGTGAGTAATATTATGAGCTTTTATGTTTATATTTTAAAATAATGCTTATGTGAATTTTAAATGTAAATGGATTTGTATTCACATAAAAGTAATTATTTTGTTAGACGCTCAATTAACGACAAAGTTAATGTTGGTTAATTTTAAGTATAATGTTATCGAGCAAGGAAGTTTGGATAATTTTAAAACATTACAAAATATATACGTAAGGAATTTTAAATGTAAATTTTATTGAAGAGATTTAATGTTAGTTAAAGCATAAAACATTAGTATTTTGAATAGACCATAAAATAGTAGAAAGAAAACTGGGTATTTAACGTTTTTCATATTTGCCATTATAGACATTCCCCGAAATCGGGTTTTACAATGTCATGTAATTTAATATGGAAAACGGAAAAATGAAAGTGCTAGTATTATTTATGAATTTAAGTTAATTTCTTTAAAATTTCTTTTAGCACTACCTGGCCAGAGTGAGGTTAAAATACTAGTTCTTTTAAGTATATGTGTACTTATGTTGCAATTATTTAATGTGAGTAGAGGTTAAATATAGATTGAATTTTATTTGCCTTTATTTAGAAATTAGGATAAAAATTAGGTCATTGTAACAGGATATCCAGTCACCCAGTCATGGAGTTGTATTTAGAAAATGTACTTTGTTTCACAATTTTATTCCAAAGACAAATCGTTTGGCGCTTCTTATTTATTACAAAAAAAAAGCCTTTTAGGATAAGTAAATATTGTAACGTTGTTTATATCAACAATTTTATTACTTTTATATTAAATTTTTATTTTTTTTTCTATTATTTTGTGCATAGGAACCCACTCCCGCACCATTGTAGTTAGCCAGAGCAATCGAAATTGTTACAGGGTCCCGCCCCTTCAGGGCAAATTCATTATTAACGCTAATTTTACCCGAAACAAATCCCCCTTTCACCAATAATGCTGGGAGAAGGTACAATTCCTTTTACATCGGTGAACTACTCAGGCGGCTACAGAAATGTATCTTTCTCTTTTCTTTGCGTCATTGTTCCTTGACTGTCATCGGGTCAAGTTTCCGTAAATCGATGTACGATCTTGTGGCTTTGGCTTCAACAAAGTATCGGAATGTCGTTGCTAATACCAGAAACGAGAAAGCATCAGAGACACACAGTTTTGTGAAATCGCATATTGGTACAAAGATCAACTTGGGTATTGAAAGCTGCACTAATTCCGAACACTAAGTTTTGCTTATTTTATTTTCTGTTTTACTTAGCGAACATGGCTGAATCAATTCTGGCAATTTAGCCGGCTTTGCATAATAGGTGAGCAGGCGGTTGATTTGCACAAACGTATGCAAACGTCGTTTGCATACGCATCAGCGATATCAGACAACACAGCGAAACGCACATGCGTAAGCTCCAAGTGATCCAGAACAAACCTCAGTTTGGTTGAAGCGTTAAACAAATTTCGACAATTTGTCAGGGAGTATAGTTGTACCATAACTTCCTTGCCTTGTTTGCTGCATTATCAATGTGAACTCTTCAAGTGTGCTTTGAATCAAAAATCACTCTTAAATACTTGATGTCTGGGCGCCAAGGTATCGGTTCGTCAAACGCTCTGACGTCGTCCACAGGTCGGTGATGTTGTTTCGAGAAAAAAACTGCCGTGCTCTTTTCTGGATTAACGTTAACTCTCCAGAGTATTTGCCATTCCTCGATAACGTCCATCGCCGTTTGCAGTCTCTCCGTGATTAGGTGTGGGACACAGGTTCTGACTGGCATGGCTGAAGGGTGCAGTGCCGTTCTAGAATCGGCTGTTTCTATTTATACGGCCGAGGGGATGATTATCAAAGAGTGTGCGATTACGTCACCGCAAAACTTAAATAGCTGTTTTTTTATAATTATTTTGATGAGCAAAACTACCTTATTGTCATGATATTTAGAGGTATGTTAAGCGGATTAAGTCGCCTAGCGACTACCAACATCCCCCAACACTCGAACATTTGCCGAGTTAATATGTCTATTGTTATGTTATTTCTTTTAGTAATGGAATCCATTGTTTACTGAAAGTGACGGATTCGTTTGCTACGCAGTTATTTTTATGTATGGTAATATAAACAGCTTCTTTGAAGTTTCGTTTTTGGTGGTTTCTTCTTTGTCAATAATTTTTGCGTCCTCCCATTTTATTTTATGACTGGAGTTCCATGCATGTTGGCAAATCATAAATTGTTCAATTTTCTATTTTTTATATATGATTTATGTTCTTTTAATCGAACTTCAAATGGTCTGGAACTTGCTCCTATGCAAAACTTGTTACATTTGCACGGTATTTTGTAGATGCAGTTTTTTGAACTTTGTATTGCGTTTTTGGGTTTTGTTGTGAGTTTTGTTTTTAGTGCATTGTTGGTTCTAAATATTGTTTTGATTTTGAATTTGTTTATATTCTTTTTCGGAGAATTTTTTTATGTATGGTATTGAGAACATTTTTTTTATGCATATCGTTGTTTCTGTTTTCTTCTTTTCTATTTTTTGGGACTTTTTGCATTTCTTTTTCTATTATTTTTTAGGATGCTTGTTTTTTGATAGTGTACATTCTGTACATTCTCTTTAAAATTTCTTCTTTTGATGATATTAATTTTGCTCTATCATCGTGGTTTTGATAATTCCCCGTTTGACAGAGTGTGGATGGTTTGAATCGAAGTGTAAGTATCTGTTTGTGTATGTTGGTTTTCTGTATACTGATGTATTGATTGTTGTATAGTTTTTGCTAACTAGAATATCTAAAAATTGAAGTTTTCCATGTTGCTCTAATTTTGACAATGATCCTAGGTCATGGGTCAAAACGTAAATAAAGACGATTTTAACAACTTTGAGTTTAAATCCAAAAGAAGATTAAGAAAAAAATTTCAAAAAATACAATTGTAAAATATCATAGACACAAAATATTTGGAAATATAGATAGGTTTACGATATATCATACCTTAGTTTGTTAAGCTTCAATTGACTTCTCAAAGATTTCAGGAATAACCTATTGTATGGAACGTTTTCTATAATTAATTTAGGGGTATTACACATTGTAATTTAGCTAGAAAATAGGTCATGTGAATTATTCTCGGTACTTTTGGAAATACTTTTTATTATTTATTTCGTTGGAAAAGAATGTCAAATATAATTTAGCACGGTTTGGAATGATATACGTAGTTGTCCTCGACAAATGAGAACGCGACACGTATAAGCAAGTGGTGAATAAGTTGAAAAACAACGAGCGGCGATGATTTATGTGCTACATACTACTATCTTACCTTAAAGAACTGTGAAAGTAATGTTTTATAAATTAAAGTAGTGAAGTTCCCCTGTCGATTTCCTACCTCAATCCTTCTGTATCTTTTATCTGCTTTCCCTGTTTAATGTTGTAGATAAACAACAAACTTCGCTTAAAAAATGTTATGCGAGCATTTTTCACAAAATTACGCCTCGTTCAAATGAGAGGCAAAATACAGGTTCCGTGTACTAGTGTTGTCACACACGTTAAAGATCCTTACCTCACTTGGAACAGCAAGCGTTCGGCAAAATTCAAAACTTTCAGGTACAAAAAACTCGTCTCCTTGCCAATGCAGTTACCTTTAAGTAAAGCATTGGAAAGTCAAATGTAGGACTTAACTCTCTCTTAATCGACGCACGGGTAAAGTCTACTTGTACATTGTTTCCTGGCCCCTCGTGCCGTTCTCATGAACGGATTCCGCTTCGCGGAACTTCTGCTTCTGAAGGACAGGAAAAAATCTCTTTTTAGGATCTGAAGAAATCACTTCTCTCCTTACTTGCACGGTTAATTTGTAAAACAATGTAAATATGGTGTTTATAATTCATGTGAAACCGTTTACGCCTTTTGACAGGTAAGTGATAAACTGTAGCACATAGTGCCTTTATATTTGACAGTTATAGGTTATACAAATAAATCCAAAATATATACAAAATATATACACAATATATACAAAATATATACAAAATATATGCAAAATATATACAAATATGTACAAAATATATGTAACGCATATAAAAAATATATACGAAATATATACAATATATTTAATACATACAAAATATATACAAAATATGTACAAAATATATACAAAATATATCCAAAATATGTACAAATTTTATACAAAATATATACAAAATATATGCAAGATATGTACAAGATATACACAAAATATATACAAAATATATACAACATATGTACAAAATATATACAAAATATATACAATCTATACAACAATATATACAAAATATATACAAAATATATACAAAATATATACAAAACATTTACAAAATATATACAAAATATATGCACAATATATACAAAATATATACAAAATATTTACGAAATATATACAATATATTTAATACATACAAAATATATACAAAATATATCCAATATATATACAAAATATGTACAAATTTTATACAAGATATATACAAGATATATACAACATATATAGAATATATATACAAGATATATAAAAGATATATACAAAATATGTACAAATTATATATTAAATATATACAAAATATATACAAAATATATACAAAGTATATACAAAATATATACAACATAAATACTGAATATATACACAATATACACAAAATATATACAAAATATATACAAATGTATTCAAATACCAGGTAAAAAGGTTCTAAAAGTCACGCATGTACGAACGCAAATAATGATCACAATCTCATTAGTAGCATAAGTAATCAAAAGGTAAAAGGTTGCAGTTGGCCAAAACATAGCAAATACTGGTAGTTGTTTAAGGAAGTACTTTTAGATAAAACACATTGTATTTGGTATTTAAAGGTATATAATGAAAGAGAATAGATAAGGCTAATAATCTTATATTCAATTGAAAAATATAAAAGCAAAAGTTACAAATGGTTCTAAAAATAAATCAATTACCAGCTACAGCAGCTGCAACAGGAATATATCAAAAAATCAGAAGGTAAAATAATCAGAACAAGCAATTAATAAATATATATGAGATATAAAAAGACGTCGGTAAGATAGTTATGCGGCACTAAACTAGCTAGTTCAGAATAAGAAATATCCAACTAAGAGGGGGAGAGAGAGAGAGATCAAGAAGGTGAGAGAGATGAAGAGAGAGGGGGGAAGAGGGAAAGGACGAGAGAGGGAGAGGAAGGGGAAGAGGGAGAGATGAGCCAGAGGGAGAGGGAGAGATGGAGAGGTGGAGGGAAAGCGAGAGGAAGAGCGAGAGGGAGAGGGAAAGGAAGAGCGTTAGGGCGATGGTGATGGAGAGGGAGAGGAAAAGGAAGAGAGAAAGAGAGGGAGAGGTCGAGGAAGAAGGAGTGAGAGAGAAGAGATAGGGAAGAAGAGTGAGAAAGGAAGTGAGCGAGAGGAAGAGAGGGAGAAACGAAATTAGATTCTATTAAGCCTGCGGTTTTGATATAGAACCCGAAGTTCGAATGTGTACAAATTCATATTTCTATTGCGATCGTATACAACTGTAACAATAAAAGTTGTTTTGAATCATTTCTTTCTACTGTCTGTGTATTAAATCATAAATGTTTATTGGAAAGTTGTAGCAACAGAGCTTAAAGGAAATGCTTACTCATACTAATGTATCGAGGAGAAGAAAGTTTAATCAAAAACCATTCATTCTAAAAAATTAGATTTTATACTGGCTTCTCTCTATTGGCTGTACTTTCAATAAAGCAGTACTTTAATTTTATTTCATCTGTACAACACTTCTAAACAAAGAATAAAGTTATGAAGTCTTCAGAATAGGCTTTTTTATATTTTTGCAAGCCCTATACAAAAACGTGCTTTAACAAAACTTGTGCTGAGTAATATTTAAATATCGAGCGAGCGAATTGCAATTTCTTATAGCTTTGCATTTCCTTTGGACAGTTTTTTAACGATTACTAATGCAGCTAAGCTATCACGACCTAAATATCAAACTTACAACAGATTAGATAAATGACAAGTCTCTATAATCGTGAGAGACATATCTTAAGAGACGAAACTGGCACTAAGGATATTAATTTTGAAAATGTATCATCCTCAATATATTATTTAAAGTAGAGTTTCGTGCTTGAGACCCGTTGCAGTCGGGTGAATGCAGCTTTGGGGGTGGTGGGTTAAGGGTTGCATAGATGCGGGCGGGGTACGAAAGAGCGCGTGACGCAGTCAAGGGTTGTGGGGGTGGGTGCACTAGGCTAGACTAGTATTGATCTAGGTTACCTTCACCCACTAATTTCGTTGTCGGTGCACGGGGGCAGACAACCGGCCATCTTAGCGTCTTTACAACGCAGTTGAAATGACGCTATGCACTATAATCTTGATCATCATGGTCGGAACCAAGCAGTTTGCCGCTCTCGTGTTCTCACCCCTATAACAAAATCAATGTTGTCCTAAAATAAAACTGTGTATAAAAACTTTACTGTTTTATTAATTGAAAAATGATGTGGTGCTCAGTTAGTTGCTTGGATGGAAACTGCATAGAGCAGTAAAGGGAATCGTTTAATGATAGCTTATATGAAACAATATTTTTATCAAAAATTATCTTTTAATTCAACACTTTAGGAAATTAAACATAAAAGGCGTATACACTTTCTACCTTATCATAAACAAGAAATACTAAGTAACCAAACAGGAAAACCCTTTTTATTCGTAGCTGACTGTTTTTTGGTATTCATATGTATGTGAAAACCTAAACTTCACCTTTTAAAGCGTGTTTGCTTCTACAACCCTTCCGTTTTCCTTCTACATGTCCCAATTCTAATCGTTAATGTGTTCTTGAACGGTCTTTACAGTTCCCTTTTTCTTTCTTTGTGCATTTCATAATAATTTCCTCACAATAGAAGATGGCGAGGATTTCAAAACAGATTTTGTTATCGGAATCCACTCGGTGGCTTCTCACTACTGGGTTTTAGTCAATTTTTTTTAGATTTAACCTAATCGTGTTTGGAGTTTTTTAAAGCTTTTTTCTGAGGATTTTATTTTTGGTTGAATTTTAATTCCAAAATTTATATGGGTTAGAAGCATATTTAAGACACCTCAATTACCTTTCAAGTCACCTATCTCATATATCTCTCTTGGTATCTTACAATTCTTCTATTTAAACTTGATTTGCCCTAAAGCTATAATTAAAAAGCAATATCTTATTTTACCTTCTATTTACAAAATCATCATCAACAATTGGTCTTTGGTCTTGGAACTGGTTAGACGTATAACTCTATCGTTTCCTATTCTAAGCTGACCTACACATTTCAGGAGGGGATAATTGAGAAGTGGGGCCCTTATTTCCTCCAGCATCCTCATTTCCTACCACATTCTGGACCAAATAGTTTTCTGCGGATTTCATCTTTCGAGATAAATGTACCTTGTTTGGGATCAATTAGTATTAGATTTTTCTCAGATATCCAAATTTCTAAGAATTGTTCAGATTGTATCATACCCCAGGAAGCTACCCTCATTTTAAGAATTTTTACCGGTAACATTCTGGACGAAATAGTTTTCTTTGGCTAGCCATTTCATCTTTCGAGATAAATGTACCTTGTTTGGGATCAATTAATATTAGATTTTCTCAGCTATCCGAATTTCTAAGAATTTTTCAGGGAGCTACCTTTATTTTAAGAACTTTTACCGGTAACATTCTGGACCAAATAGTTTTCTTTGGCTAGCCATTTCATCTTTCGAGATAAGTGTACCTTGTTTGGTATCAATTAATATTAGATTTTTTCAGCTACCAGAATTTCTAGGAATGTTTTAGATAGCATCACTCCCTAAGGCGGTACCCCAATTTAAAGATTTTTTACCAGCAGCGATTTCTGACCGTCCTTATAAATTTTTTAGCCATGCGACACATCAAATTAGTCTAGAATTTCACACAGAATTTGAATCTGTAAACACATTTAAAATCCGACCACCCCACACATACCCTCTGCGAGATAAATCTTTCTCCACATTTCCACCCACGAAATAAATATACCTTGTTTGGTATCAACTAATATTAGATTTTTCTCAGCTACCTGAATTTCTAAGAATTTTTAAGATAGCATCGCCCGTCAGGGAGCTACCCCAATTTTAAGATTTTTTTTACCAAGATCGATTTCTAATCACCTCTCCTTTTTAACATTTAGAATCCTTTAACCAAACACTTGGAGGTATTAACACAAAAAAATTAAGCACACAAAAGTTTAATAATTTATTTTATCCGATTTGCAGTTTAATAAACTAACTGAATACAATTTTTACATTGCAAAGTATAATATTATTTTATTTGTAGCCGAATCGAAGCAGCTGAAAGTAACCTGTAACAATAAAAAACATTAATGTGTTTTAAAAAAGAGGAAACGTGTTTTCGGTCAATAATACATATTGTCGTTAATCTAATTATGTGTTTTACTGTCCAGAGACACCACGTGGAGGTAAACACATGTCGCCGGGAACAAAGGGATTATTAAGGAGGGGGATCTCCTATAACTAACTTACATGCTACTATAAACAAAAACTTTAAAAAAACTTAACCTGTATCTTTATACCCACATGCGTAGTTTGATATGCTTCCGGGGATGACGTAACGCTTGTCATCTTCGCCCGACAAACTGACCTTATTAATTAGCTGTGTATACAAATCGTGTATTCTGCTCCGGATTGATACCATCGTATTCATGAGGGCATTTTTATTATTAATAACAATATCCTTAAAACTATCTACACTAATTCTAGCCACCACACTACGACTAACACCTTTGATTTTTTTAATAACGTCTTTTTCGCTAATGATGCAATAAGGTTTTGCTCTGGTACTGACAAACTCCAAAACAATATCACCACAAAATTCGTCTCTAAATTTACTAACCACTTTTTTGTTTGCACTCGGAAGATTGTATTTGTTGGGGGGGATCACTACTGCCAAAATGTCTCAAATTATTACGAATGTCACTGTAAAGATCAGGGGTCACAACACTATACACTAATGAGTCAGTGTCCGTGTATAACAGCGATAATCTAGGACCATACAGATATTTCATTGTTCCATAATGAAAATCATACCTGAGGGTCTTTGATATATCCAATACTGAAAATCCAACGTAAATAGGTTTGTTGTAAGTGTCTTTTACCCTATCCCTCTGTGTGATCACCAAGTCCTCGCTTAGGACTACACAACTATTAAAGTTCAGTTTAGAAATTAAACCACTCGCGCACAATTTCTGACCATGTGGTTGCCACTGCGTCACAATCTTGATATCAATCCTCTTATCCACATTCTCCATTGTTTTTCCAAACACCGCATTATTCATCAGCTTAAAAAAGTGTTTTTCAAATGCGTTTTTGGCAGACATACGGAGGTTCGTGTTGAGTCAATGTATGATTTTAATTATGCCGACTGATCAAACTCCAACACGCGGTGGATTGAGAGCCTGCTGAAAGTTGAGGTAATGAATAACATAGTTCTTTTTAGATTGAAGAGTTGCAAGGAGTTTAGAAGTCATCGAAGATGGTATAGGTGGAACCATAGTCTCCGGGCAGAAAGGCAAGTCATTATGCAGATCCTGTAGGTGTTCGGAGTAATTGAGGTCGACCTCTAAAATATACCCCTTATCACTAGTTGTGGAAATATTTAAAATCTCATCTTTCAGATGATTTATCTGATCGGCGTTCAACCACCTGAAAAAGCCTTGTGGGAGAGATTGACTCATGGCCCACCCCTCTAGATGCCTAATTTCTTCTGCTTCTCAATCTACGTCCTCTTCTATCTCATCCATATCACCCAGCTACTACTATCAACACATACCCTTCCTAGGTCAATATAGCTCCTCAAGAGTTTGTTCCCGTTTTCTTAAACGAGTCTACCCAAGAAATTCCTGTCATATCTGCAAGTACCGATGTCGCTGAAGTGACGATAACTTCTAATTTAGTCCGCGATGGTCCTGTTGAAGTTCATGAACCTGTATCTTTAATATCTGTTGCTGTTGCTGTCAAAATTCTATATGTTCCTGCTTTCTTACATGCTTCAACTCAAGAAATTTCTGTCGTGCCGGCAATCACAGCCGTAGTTGAAGTGAAGATAATTTCTAATACAGCTAGAGAAGGTACTGTTGAAGTTAGTGAACCCATAGCTGTGATGCCTGTTGCTATTGTCGTCAAAGTTTTACCTGATCCTGTTTCGTTACCCTTTCTTACTCATTTTTCTCATGCTGACAAAATGCTACTTGTTTCTGTTCTTTTAGTTAAGGTTGGTGAAATCCTAGCTGATGTCCTGTTAGCTGATGTTGACGAAGGTCAACCTGATTCCGCTCCCTCATCTATTCTGGATGAAGTTTTTCCTGATGCTGTTTATTCTTGTAAAGTTGATGAAATTCTGTCTGGTTCTGCTCCTTTCTTTCATGTAGATAAACTTCATTCTACTCCTTTTTCTAACATTGGCAAAGTTCTACTTGATACTGTTTGTTCTAGTAACGTTGATGAACTTCTACCTGATTCTGATTCTTTGTGCAATATGGTTGAAGTGTTATCGGATTCTGCTCATTTTCCTAAGGTGGAAGTTCCTACAGCCAATGCTGTTTTCTTTCCTAACTGTGATACTTCTAGTCCTTTATCTAACGTCGTTGAAATTGTATCTACTTCTGTCCCTTTATCTAACGTAACTGAAGTGTGCTATGCTTGTGTTTCTTTTCGTAAGGTTGATTCTCTTACAGCCAATACTTTTTCTATTTCTACTGTTGACTTTCTTAATCCTAACAACCTACCACTTTCTTCCATAATGCGCTCTGAATTTTCTAAACTACCCTTGTCACCTCCTAAACTGCGTACTACAACTGTTACATCCCAAGCTGTTCCTATTTGGCAGAAAACTGCCCAAAAGAAGCGGACATTAGTCTATGCTCCTTCCGAACCAGCAGATGTATGTCAGCAGAATCCTAATGTGCTTGATCTTGTTTCATTTTCCTTCTGGCGACGTAAACGTCTTAAGCGCAATACCTAGTCCCCGTGCCCCAGATTCTGATGCCGTTTTTGCTTTCCTCAGGTTTTGATTTTTGGACTTTACGACCTTTTTATTTACTTGCTTGTTCGTTGGGTTTTCTTTATTTTTCTTTTCTTGCAGCCGTATGGGTCCGGGAATAGAATAGTCGCACGGTACGACCCGCCTGTCGTCAGAGGCGACTACAGCGGTCCAACACATACACACACGCACACTTTATACACGCACACTACATACACACACATCGTTCATACACACGCGCGCGCGCGCACACACATACACTCACCTACTCGTACATCAACAACACATCCACGCACACGCACACGCACACACATACTCATACATAACTGCACTGGGATCCTGTTTTATTTTCTTGTGTATGATTCTTAGGTTTTTTTGTTCATTCTGGTACTTGTACTGGTTGGTGTTGTTGTTTTTGGTTTTTTATCTGGTCTCTTGTTCATTTCGTTCCACATTCCTCTCCCTATCCTTTTGCTAATCTTCTTTGCTGTCGGTCCCTATACCGATTGTGTTTCGTCCATCCGCTCCTGTGGTAGATGCTTTCTAGTCCGTTTTTATTTTCTTCGGAAACCACGATTTAGCCGAATTTAGGACTAGTTAGTCTTTGGTTCTTCGGTTGTTGCGATTCTTGGTTACCACAGTTTGTAGTACATCGTTTATTTTACCAGCGCTCTTCCTCTTTTTCTCTCGTTCTCCCTTGTTGTTCCTTTGCATACTGGAGGCTTGACTCTTGGGCCCTGTTTTGGTTGTCACTGCTCGGTTTTGTTCTCGCATTTCTTTTTTCTTGGTTTCTTTGCGGGAAACCAATCCTGTTCCAGAGAGTGATAACTTTACTATTTCTTCTGAGACACATCCGTCCTTTAACGACTCCGCAGTGCTGAGCCCGTTCCACCTTAGTCCCACTTAATTGCTTGTTACTCATCGTCCTTTTTTATTTTCTTTATTTTTCTTTTCTTGGTTCACTGCCGTTGATATTCCAGGTTAATTAGTTTTTGTTTTTGGGTCTTTTTTGTTCGGAGTTCTATTGTTTCTACGATTGGTTCTCCGAGCCGGATGAGGGTTATTTTTTATTTCGGGGTGTTTCTTTTGTTTCTGGTTTTCGTAACGAATTCTTTTAGTTTTTAACCGAATTTTTTTGTTTGGGTTTTTTTCTTTGTTTTTCTGTCCTGTCCACTCCCGTGCTCTTATTTTCCTACCCCGACTTGTTAATTTGCTGGGGGGGGGGAGGATTTGTTACGTTTATTTTCGGCATAAATTAAATATCTTTTTTCCCTTGTTAATTCATAAGCCCGCTTTACAATAATTTTTAACTCAAATCTAGTTGCTTTGAAACGCAAAGTTTATGCTAAATTAAGTAGTAAGTACCTTGTTTTAGGTATCCGTTAACTTGTTATACAGTACGACCGCCTATAATTGATTCTTATGTGATTTCCATCTAAAGACTCGTCGAACTAAGGTCGCGTACTATGCATTAAAACCATGTTTTCAAGTTTCTAATCGTTTGATAACACCAATATTACTTTTTAAACTCTGGTTATTTAGCTAAACCAATTAATATTCACTTGCTTTTCTTTATACACGTCGAAAACAGTCGTTATATTTTTGCTGTTTCCGTTTTCTTTGTGGATATTTTGCGCACGCAATACAGCGTGGTAGGTAATGCTGGTTTTACAAGTCTATGCTTTTCGACGACAATAAATTAATTTCACCTATAACCATTCTAGCTTCTTCCGGTGGATAGGCCTACCTGTTACCTTGGACCTAATTGATGAGGCGGTGGACGCCCCTTTTTATATGGTACCAATTGCGTGGTCCTAGGCCCTGCTGCCCCGCTGCGGCCCTAAGGAGGGTGTTATAGGTTCAACATATTCGACACGTGGCTGAGGTTTATCCACTATTTTTTTTGTATGGGCTCCATGAACTGGTTGAACCAGTATATTTCAGTTTTGTTGGATGATCACACCTTGTAGTTCTAAAATGATTATCGTTTGTACGGGGGGGAGTTGACACTTATTATTGATATTGTATCGATTGTATATTCTTAATTTTATATTTAAAATGACGATTTAGAGCTGCGGTTTTTAGAGTTGTGATTTCTTTTTTTGTTAATTAATATGGGGTAGATATCCAAAAGCAGCAGCTCACCATGTTAAGAATTGATTTTTTTTGTTCTTCCTGAAATGCATATTGTGATTCCTACTTATTTTTGTTTTCATTTCTTTTTGGTCCTACTGTACAAATATAACATGTTTTTTTCTGTTTGTTTAATTATAACTTTTTATGTTGCGCGTGGTTTTAATGAATGAGTGCGTGTATTTTTATTTCAGGTCTCCTTTAATTTTGTATGTATTATACCCCGCCCACTCACCGAATGAGACCGGTCAATTTCTTTATTTTCTTTCTTCTTCTTTTTTTTCTGTTAGGCAACGTCAATGCACGTAGCAAATTGAATTATTTAGACGGACTTAAGATAAGTTTAGTTCTAGTGTATTTATCTCATACTCATTTTGTAAATTATTTAAACGATCTTTATTGTAAATTCATGTGAAACCGATTACGCCCTCTGCATGTCACGCGATGAACTACAGTATAAAATCTCCACGAGCACTTATTTCAAGTATATTTCTTACAAGTATATTTTCATGATATTTTATAACCTATGTGATTGAGAAAAAATAATATGGTTTTCTATTCTAATGTAACAATTACGATTTTCTGTTATTTGAATATTCAACTTTGATCAATACACCTAATCAATAAATGTTAAATTTCTATTGAAACCTTTTATTATAAATTCATACATAGTACGCCATCTACATTAGAATAGCAAAAGTACACTTAAACTGAACTTCTAGTTGTTTGTATCTTGTTTCAATATCCTCCTTCACGGCGCATGCTCGTATAACTAAGATTGCCTCGTGGAATAAGCCATTTTGGTATCAGATGTAGTCCGTAGACCAGTATTATCTTGGGTTTGCAGGTTTTTGATTAAACATGCCGCCAGAACAATTGGTTAAGTGGAGTCAACATGTACCATAAGTTAGTTTCTGTAATAGCATCGACCTAAAATGGTTGTAGATATATTTTTACGCGCAAGTTCTTCTCCTTTTTTTTAGTTAAGAGTTTTAAGGTTTAAACTACCTATCATTAAAAATGAAGATAATTATAATTCCGAATTTTAAAATATTAAATTCAAGTTGCAAGTAATGAAGTTATGGAAATTTAAGTATTATAAAGAAAACAATCGTTAAACATAAGGCAAGCACTAGAGTGAGAAGCAGCTTCAATTGTTACTAAACAGGAATGTAGAAACCCGCACATGTGATTGGTTTGTATAAAGGTTAAACCCGGACCCCTACGTCAGCCACGCTCAACTATGAGAGTAAGGACGCAGATGTTTAAACAATTTAAAAAAAATATATAAAGAAAACCGGCCGCCAAGCAGATGGCCAGCGGTGAGTCATCCTCCATTTTTATACTTATATCTTTTCAAGAAACTTTCAATTAAAATGCTCAGATAAATTTTCGAAGGAGCTATACATAAGTTTGTTTAAAATTAATTCTCGAAATTTTGCTAAAGTTCATAGTTCAATTAATTTGTTTTCTTTAAAAATTTAATTTAAAAATTTAGTATTTGAATAAGGCATAATTGACCTTAACATTTTTAAGATCTTTGTATAAGATTACGTTTGAAGTTACAAAGTTGTATTGAAAGGTTTGCTTTATTGAACATGTGATATGATAAGAATTGCTTGCCGAAATATTGTGTATAACACATTGTGATAATACATCTGAAGTATAATTCAATGTCGACAATAAGTACTTTTCTTTGACCTTCGATTTTATTAAAGATAGCTATTAAAAATGTACAACCATAACCAGAGAAATTATTTTTGAATTTGTAATTTTTTTTGTGAACTGAAAAGGATCCTATTCTAGTAGCATGAAGTCACTGTAACATAAAATAAAAGTAATATATTTCTTAAAGCGATCTGAAATAATTTATGCAATTAATAAAACAATATTCCAAGAATACTTAGAGATTAATATTAAATAGTGAAAACGGAACTGTTTCGAAAGTCTCCGTATAAATAAGTTGTATAAACAATGTATATATATAAATTTTTTTTTTTTAAATTAATAGAAAAAATATTAAGTTGTCTCAAAATTTTTTTCTTTGAAGTCAACAGTAATTATCCTACAGAAGCAAATTGTTTATAATTAAGAAACTTCATTACTGAAGAAAGGTATTATTGGTGTTGAAGTTAAAAGTTTTTCTTGAAAGTATAATTTTGACTAGTGGATTTACATATGATTATTTTTGTGATAAAGTGACTAGGCTCTAATGAAGCCCTAGTATGAAAATGTTTAGGTGTGATTAAATTTTCAGATAGCACGAGATCGTCGTTCCTATTCCAGGTTGCAGAGACCACAGTAAGTATTTTTGTTTATGTTGCTCGTCGTAAATTTTTTTTCGAAAATTTCCGTATCGGATCTTCGAATAATTTCTTATAAAACACTCATTAAGATACGGTGTCGTCCAATAAAATTTCTTTTGTTTTATCGTATACCATCCTACGACCCTAGCTCATAGCTCTGCCCTAAGTTGAAGAAACTTAGCTGGCTGGAAAAACTCTTTAGAGGGAGCCTTTTTTCTCAAAGCCATTCAACATCCTTTTTACCCTGGGCTTGACTATCAAACAGGAACCCCTCGTAATCTATCGAGGCTCTGCCGCCTGTATGGTAGAGCAGACATATTATTTTCCTTTAGAGGAAAGTAATAGGTTACATAGTTAATAGAAGACTTGAATGTTACATAAATAGCGCTCACAACGTAGGGCTCGAATACATTTTGATGATTCAAACATTTATAGCAACTCAAACGACAAGCCTCGATTTAGTTATTTTAATTATTGACACTGCAACGTAAAAAAAAAATTTTTTAGTGGTTAGTGAAGAAGAATATTTAGCGGAACGGGAGTGCTGTTTTTCATTTTCGACTATAGTGTTAGAAATTTAGCGGATGAAAAGTTTTCTTTTAAATTTTTAAAATGGCAGATACTTTACAGATTGTTTATTTGCACAAAGAAGAGTTAGAATACGAGTTAAACATTAGAGGTATAAAAACTAGTAGGTCCATAGTAGGGAAAATGAAAATTTTAAGTAGACTTTTGGCTAAGGAAGTGAAAGAACCTGGTTGTCTAATTAATCTTCTTGGGGTATACAGCAACATTTTTAGAAGAACGTAAAGAGATCGATTCGTCGCTTGAATCTATAAAAAACATTTTGTCAGGATTTAATGATAAGGCTACGAATTCTGTTTTTAAGGGTACATTGGTTTGAGCTGTCGTTATATCATTTGAGAATTCCTCTTGTGCATAGGCACATTTTTGTTTTGATAACAAATTTTTGATTTAGATCGGCATTGCAACGCAATTTAGTCTAGGCGGAACTTGTTGTCGTGGTTGGTCGCTCAGCAGTATGTTAGTCTAGACGAGACTCAGGAAGAGTTGGTCGCTCAGCATTACGTAAGTCTAGACGAGACTCGAGGTGAGTTAGTCGCTCTAGTAATTTATGCATCATAATTTTTTTGAGTTGATGTAATTTTTGGTTGTTAGTCTAGGCGAGACTCGTAGAGGGTTTGTCATTCTAGCAGATTTAGGCGTTGTGAAGCATTGTAGTTGTTTCGACAGTTCGGTTGGTAGTAGGGTGAGAATGTACCTGAACACTGATATTTTTTTTCGGTTAGCTATCGTCGAGTTTATTTTTTTATTGATAAATCGTTTACTAAGCCGGTAGATGGCACCTCAAAGATTAAAAACCATATTTTGCTTTAAATTTGGATGATGACGTTCCATAAAAATAAATTTTTGCAAGGAATTCTGTTTGTCAAAACTTTTGTAGTAAGAAAAGTATCGAGTGTTTCGGTGATAATTTTGTTTAGGTAACGATTATGCTTTCGTGTTTGCACTTATTATTTTTTTGTAGAAACTATATTAGTATTAAATTTGTATACGTTTAGTGTCATACAGATTTTTGTTGAAAGACTTGCGCGTAAAAAAAATGTCTAAGCAGTTGATGTGATTATTTTGGTCGGTCGATTATATTGGTAAAGTTGATATTTGTTATGAAGACTACTGCGATAATATTGTTTAAGTTTGGGTTACTGATTTTGGATGATGCTGATAAGGTCGAGTATAGAGGTTGTGTTGGCATCGATGATGTTAAACATATTTGAGATTTTAGAGTTTAGGTAAGCGAGAGTCCCTTGCATTTTACAGAGATTTTTTTTGTGAAGTTGGTCAAAGTTGGTAGTTATATTTTGGGTAGTAGAAGTTTTGACCACAATATTGATATAGGGATTTGTTTTGATATCAAATCGAATAATTTTAAGAGTGTCCTCTGTAGTGCGGACATACTGGCGAAGTTTTTTTTTTTAATTCTATAGAGTTAGGGAAGTATAAAGTTGAAAAATGATAGTCTAGGTAGGACTATGCGTTATGTAGTTGAAAGTCTAATGAGGTAGTTTTACCAAATTTTTTTGTGAAAGGTTGGACGTACCTCTCAAGTATTTTTTTTGGTTGAATTTATGTTGTCTAGTTCTAAAAGACAATTTTAAAAAAAAGTTTATGTGGGTAGGGTTGTCAAATTTTTTTTGATAGACAATTATAATTCCCAACTTGAAATTTTTTTGCTCTTAAGACTTTACGAAGTCTAGTGCGAATGGTAATTGCCTGTGTGTGAATAGTTTGAACTTAAAGTTAGTTTATGACATAAAAAATCTTGTGTAAGGTATTTATAGGTTTATAAGTCTTTCCTTTTTGCGTTGGTTCATTTTTTTTGTTAGTGAATAGTAGTATGGTTGTGCATATACAAATACTTGGTGTTGTTTCTATTCCATTGAATGACATTTGAGTGTCAGACCTTCCTGATTAAGCCCTATCTATTTTATCTTCTCGGATATGTCTCCTTTTTGGACGTGTTGTACGCGTTAGTTACTATAACAGTCATTCGCTCATCATATTTTTTGTTCTTTTGTGCTTCCGCCTTACCATATTACTAGTCAAAAAAAACAAAAAAAATTTTCTTTTGAGTTGATCTTACGTCAATGTTTAGGGTTAAGTTAGTTGGTATTTGTTTATCGTCAATTAGCTAGTTAGCTTTGTTGAGATTGTTATTGCGACGATTATAAAAAAAATCTTTGATCCTTCTTTAGAATTTATTTTGTTTATCCAAGATTTTTTTCTTTTTGGAGAGAGGCTGTGTAACAATTACGATTTTCTGTTATTTGAATATTCAACTTTGTTCAATACACCTAATCAATAAATGTTAAATTTTTATTGAAACCTTTTATTATAAATTCATACATAGTATGCCATCTACATTAGAATAGCAAAAGTACACTTAAAGTGAACTTCTAGTTGTTTGTATCTTGTTTCAATATCCTCCTTCACGGCGCATGCTCATATAACTAAGATTGCCTTGTGGAATACGCCATTTTGGTATCATATGTAGTCCGTAGACCAGTATTATCTTGGGTTTGCAGGTTTTTGAATTAACATGCCGCCCGAACAATTGGTTAAGTGGAGTCAACATGTACCATAAGTTAGTTTCTGTAATAGCATCGACCTAAAATGGTTGTAGATATATTTTTACGCGCAAGTTCTTCTTCTCCTTTTTTTAAGTTTAGAGTTTTAAGGTTTAAACTACCTATCATTAAAAATGAAGATAATTATAATTCCGAATTTTAGAATATTAAATTCAAGTTACAAGTGATGAAGTTATGGAAATTTAAGTATTATAAAGAAAACAATCGTTAAACATAAGGCAAGCACTAGAGTGAGAAGCAGCTTCAATTGTTACTAAACAGGAATGTAGAAACCCGCACTTGTGATTGGATTGTATGAAGGTTAAACCCGGACCCCTACGTCAGCCACGCTCAAGTATGAGAGTAAGGACGCAGATGTTTAAAAATTTTTTTTTAAAAAAAAAAATAAAGAAAACCGGCCGCCAAGCAGATGGCCAGCGGTGAGTCATCCTCCATTTTTATACTTACATCTTTTTAAGAAACTTTCAATTAAAATGCTCACATAAATTTTCGAAGAAGCTATACATAAGTTTGTTTAAAATTAATTCTTGAAATTTTGCTAAAGTTCATAGTTCAATTAATTTGTTTCATTTAAAAATTTAATTTAAAAATTTAGTATTTTAATAAGGCATAATTGACCTTAACATTTTTAAGAACTTTCTATAAGATTATGTTTGAAGTTACAAAGTTGTATTGAAAGGTTTGCCTTATTGAACATGTGATATGATAAGAATTGTTTGCCGAATTATTGTGTATAACACATTGTGATAATACATCTGAAGTATAATTCAATGTCGACAATAAGTACTTTTCTTTGACCTTTGATTTTATTAAAGATAGCTATTAAAAATGTACAACCATAACCAGAGAAATTATTTTTGAATTTGTAATTTTTTTTGTGAACTGAAAAGGATCCTATTCTAGTAGCATGAAGTCACTGTAACATAAAATAAAAGTAATATATTTCTTAAAGAGATCTGAAATAATTTATGCAATTAATAAAACAATATTCCAAGAATACTTAGAGATTAATATTAAATAGTGAAAACGGATCTGTTTCAAAAGTCTCCGTATAAATAAGTTGTATAAACAATGTATATATAAATTTTATTTTTTTAAAAATTAATAGAAAAAATATTAAGTTGTCTCAAAATTTTTTTCTTTGAAGTCAACAGTAATTATCCTACAGAAGCAAATTGTTTATAATTAAGAAACTTCATTACTGAAGAAAGGTATTTTTGGTGTTGAAGTTAAAAGTTTTTCTTGAAAGTATAATTTTGACTAGTGGATTTACATATGATTATTTTTGTGATAAAGTGACTAGGCTCTAATGAAGCCCTAGTTTGAAAATGTTTAGGTGTGATTAAATTTTCAGATAGCACGAGATCGTCGTTCTTATTCCAGGTTGCAGAGACCACAGTAAGTATTTTTGTTTATGTTGCTCGTCGTAAATTTTTTTTTCGAAGATTTCCGTATCTGATCGTCGAATAATTTCTTATAAAACACTCACTAAGATACGGTGGCGTCCAATAAAATTTCTTTTGTTTTATCGTATACCATCCTACGACCCTAGCTCATAGCTCTGCCCTAAGTTGAAAAAACTTAGCTGGCTGGAAAAACTGTTTAGAGGGACCCTTTTTTCTCAAAGCCATTCAACATCCTTTTTACCCTGGGCTTGACTATCAAACAGGAACCCCTGGTAATCTAGCGAGGCTCTGCCGCCTGTATGGTAGAGCAGACATATTATTTTCCTTTAGAGGAACGTAATAGGTTACATAGTTAATAGAAGGCTCGAATGTTACACTAAATTAAAAGATAGTTTCAATAAACGCCACTTTAATTATCAAAATGTTTTATTTCTATTTTATTTTTGCCTCACATTTACTATTCAAGACATCAAATTTATAATTTTTCTATTATCTTGGAGGACCATGTTCATGGTTTGCTATAAAAATGAGTACATGGGATAGTACGTTTGGGAACCACCGTCCTCGACCTTGAGCTTTCAAAGTCGCCTTCAAACCGAAAAGCATATTTGTTGTTTAATTAAAAGCAACACAACATTGTATCTTATCATCAAACGCATTTCTCGTGATACGGAAAACCTTGATATTTATTTAGAATGCGCTTTCATACAAAATCCAGTCAAAAATTTAAATACTAACAATGCTCACTAATCATAAAAACGTCTAGCGTTAACTTAATTTTTTAAATATTCTAAAACTCAATGCTAAATTCTACCAAAATAACGATAGACAAGGCTATTGCCAGCCTGTGCAAAAAATTAATAATGTCTGCTACGTAAGCATATTTTAATTGGTAATAAATTGTTTGCATAATTTTTTAAGTAGTACTAAATTTAAATTTGGTATCCCAATGTTATATAAGCTATAGATGAACTTATCAATTCTTTGTTGAATGCTAGAGGCCTGATTTAGCCATGAATTAGTACGTTACGCCTGTTTGGTAGTGTAATTTCGCAAGGTTTTGCTCTGTTGCTGTTACGGTTTTCGCACACACAATTTAGGCAATAGTGCGTTCTAGGTCGTGACCCCAGACTGGCCTTGCGTGTTCAACTAACATATTATGATGAGCTCATTATTATTATCCGTCAGATCTAGCTCGTAGACATTCACATCTAACTCGAGTGAGTTCAATCTAGAACATCTGATTAGCAACAAAGTAGAAATAATTGAAAGGAAATTACTTTTTTAATTCTAGTGCTTTATTATTCAAATGGATTTATTTTAATTGGTTTACAATTTTTTGGCGCTGAGATAATTATAACGTACCGGGTAGAGATACCGCAAGGGCCCGTTACGGGCCCTTTGCTATCGTGCGTAATTTAAATACAGTCATCTAAGGTGTAATTAGACGCACGTTACTTCTAATCAAGGCTCATCGTTTATTTCTCTGATAATCGTTATAAATATAGCTTATGTAACCCACGTACGACCGCGTGTGTGTGTCTACATACATACATTGTATATATTAAAAGGTATTCCTCCATTAAAGTTATGTAATATAATCACGGCCGGTTTCCGTAATAAAATGCAACACCAAAAAATAACACGTAATAATGCAAAAGAGGCTTCGGTTCTCAAGGATAACAAGTGGATGCTATTTTATGTTAATCTTTATAATTTATGTATAACAACTATCGGGTTTTGTTTAGAATGAGTTTTACATTTTCCTCTTTATTAATTAAAAATGCGACTGAAAGCAAGGTCAAACAGTGGCTGATATGTGCTATGTGGAAGGAAATCGGTAGAAAATGTTAACAAATTAAGGATTTAATTTCCTTGTATAGAATGTTTAAATGCAAAAGGTTTGTCGATAATTAAACATTATCTTAAAATAAATTTTAAAAACCTAGGAGTTGCATAGATTTGAATTTCACGTTTACTGAATGTTTTCTTGTTTATGTAATTTGAACAGCCTTCGCATAATTTTATATTCCACAGCTGTTTATTTCTTTTTAAATTGTTTATCTATTTTTAGGGAGACTGGCACCAACTTTGAAGCAACAATGGCTACCATACGCCTAATTTCTCATAACCTATATCTCTTCAAGAGAGATCGTTTTTGACCAGAGGAGGAGGGAAAAGTCAAAACTCATCAGTTGTAACCTCATATATGTCAAAATATATCAAGGAAAAGAAATATAAATTACTGAAGTTACAGAAATTGAAAGAAAAAGAATAAAGCGAGAACAGAAGAGAAAAGAAATAAAAGACTAGAAAAACAGTAAAAGTGAAGAGACGTCTGATACAGAAATTGATGTTTCGGGCGGCACTCCTTGGATGAAAGTCACCGACTCTAAACATAAACAAGTGCATCCACTATAGAAGGTATTGCATCTTAGAAAGAAAATTTACACTGATTTCATATTTTCATGAGAAAAGGATTTGAATTAGCTGCGTTAGTTTCGAGCGAAATAGATTTCATCATAGAGGAAAACGTTGGGTCCACTTATTTGTAGTTGAAATTACGGCAGATCACAACCACAATCAAATTACTAGATCGCCTATTAATTTGAAATTCAGACACTCGATCATTTGTAAAAAAGCAGTTGTTATTAGAATATATTTCTTTTCTTTTTATAACCTCGTTCGAATTTAAAATTGCATTTGATTGTGTAGCGCCGATTGGTCTGTTTCCGACCAGAATAATTCTATTAGAGCGTAAATGAAAAGTTTGTGCACCCTGCGGTGCGTGATCTCTTGATTGACAGGTATAAGACTTGGCATTTAAAAGATTACTATAACAAAATCTCCACACTATTATTTGTATATTCGCATAAGTTTCCGAACTATTGGATAAAATACAAATTGCCGTGATGAGCGTTAGTTAGTTCAGTACAGTTCTGATTAAGCTTTAATTAGGATATGCTCTAGCCGAAAGCTTTGGAAGATGTGATGTACATTTGTGTGCTGTCGATACAAATTAGTGTTGATATAAATTATTATAGTGATAATATAAACTAATAATTAGTGCTTGAATAGTTAATTATAGTGCCTCAATAATAATTTAGAAGATAGCATCGTAGTTCTAGAAGATAGAACTTGTACTGTTAGAGATTAGTGGGAAATAAATTGTTAGGAAAGCTTTAAGCAAAATACATTGTAACTACGAGTTGTAGAACAGACTTGTGTAATCAGTTTGAAAATAAAGAACTGTTGTTATGGCAAGTAGAGTTTGTTACACTGGTGTCAAGTAATAGGATTAACGACTTTTGAACCATTTCTATTTGCATGCCAGCCACTTGTAGTAAAAAAAGAAAATTGACCTCAAATTCTTTTGTTTTTGGAAGTGTTTAATCAAGCGTTACGGACAGCTTAGCCGAAAATTCCATAACACTACAGGAAAGTTTTACCAAAAAACAACCAGGCAGCCGAAAATTTACAGGAAAATGCCGGGAAAGAGGTCCGAAACGCTGCGAACTTGACAGCAAAGTTAGAAGAAAATACGTAAAAAAAGAGCGAACCGCCACAAACTTGGTAGAAAAACTGAACTAGACCGCCGTAATCCACAAGGAAATTACAGTCAATTGAGAGAGGAGTTTTAACAGGCACCTACAAAAACAGCAAAAGCAGTTGAACCTGGAAAACAAACTTTCTAGCGGTTTACAGAAACTCACAGCAAAGTTTTCAGAGAAATTGTTAAAAACTCGCGTAAAATGGAAAAGAGGTTCTGAGGATGGAAGAACGGATTAATTCCCTAACTGTACAAGCACTAGGGACCTCAATGCCTGTGATACAACAGTCCGCCCCAGAATTTACAAATATCGAGGAATGGGAACTGACGTCAAGGTTCAGAGTAAAACCAAACACGTTTGACGGAAAGTTACCTTGGCAGACATTTTAAACAATTTGAGGAAAAGCAAAAGCTAACGGTTGGAAGGACTGAAAAGGGCGACCGAGTTGATTATCGCGTTACGAGGTAACGTCTTGAATATTCTGCAGACCATACCAGAACATGACCAAAAAGCTACGCTTTTACATTAAGGCTGGAAATGAGGTACGGCGACTCTCATCTGCAACAAATGTAACACTTTCAAGTGAAAAACCGTTACGAAAAGGTCAACGAAAATTTGTAAGAGTTTGAAACATATTGCTCGCTTGGTACGACTAATATACCCAACAACACCGAATAGCTTCCAAGAACAGCTGGCAGTACAGACTTTTCTTGATGGGATACGCGATCGAGAGATCCATCAAGCACAACCGCTCGATCGAACAAGAACCCTAAATGATGTGCTAACTCGTGCTTTGGAATTTGAAGCGGCACAGCAAACTTCGCATCGTAGTAGTGGTAAAGTAAGATGCAACGTAGTGGAGCAGGGCCAAGAATGCATTGGGAAGGTTGTTGGACACTCACTTCGTGAACAACAACCATATGTTGGAAGTGTGGCGAGCTTGGGTATATACAGCCCAAATGTAACCAACCCCAAGACGGATGCAGGGAACCCGAAAAATTAAAAGGGATCAACCTGAAGGGGCGAAAGTTAACCTGCACAGATTTTGCCTCGGGAGACCTTCATCCACACCGCAAGACCTAAGCATGCAGATAGCATTTACATATGTGGACAGTTTAAGGGCAAGACCGCGAAATTCTTGATTCTTACCAGAGCCACTAGGACAATTGCCGAACCGGATATAGTGCGCGACAGTAATAAAGTGTAATCCGTGACGGTACGTCTTCGATCCGTAGCTGGTGAACAAAATCAAACGCACGGAATGCTATATGTATAAATTGGAGTTGGGAGCAAGATATTTGTCCATCAGCTAGTACTAATGAACATCACCGAAGAGGCTATCTTAGAAACGATTATCCTTAAGAGGTATAGATTCCATGTAGGTATGAAAAAGGATGTTTTAAGAGTATGCAACGAGGAAGTACCATTTTACGAAGCAGGCGACGTTTCTGTGCGAGTTTATTTGACTGACGACGTTATTCTACCTGGAAGAATAGAAAATGAACCGATTAGTGACTAATATCTGGGAAAGGATGTGATCGTGGGGAAGGTTTTCATCAAATTTGTAACGGGCATTTTTTATAGCGTAACACTTTACGCTCCCTTTCTGTTAGCGTACTTAAAAATACATTCCTGTACCTACTATTTCTATATTTGATTTTCAATTAATAAATAAATTGCACGGAGCGAATTTTAAATAGGATTATTCGATAATTACTTTCCAACTTTTTGAAAAATGATAAACCGCTTGTAATTAATTATAAATTGCATCGTTCTTGTCTGGCCGTTCAAATAAATTTTGTTCCTTATGTGGATATACAAGTTTAGATAATAGTCGATAAGAGGTTATGGTAACAACGATTGAATAGAAACAGATTGGAGACGAGTTGTAGTTTGTGTTTTGTTCCGATATATTACGTTAAAAATACTGTTTCCTTGTTGCTTTACTAATTGTGTTTTTAGTTGAGTTTTCTTGTGAAGAAAAAGTTGTTTATTAACTGTAGAGTAGTGTAGTTCTGATGGCGATTGAAATAGTATGTTTTATAGGCGAACGTGTTTGGTCGACGCACGTGTGTTTTAAGGTCATTGACTGACGGTTTTACTGATACGCGTAGCTTTACTAATTGTTCTTTTTGTTGCTTTTCTGTTGGAAAAAAAAGTGATAGAACTTGTTGACTCGACCGCACGTGCTTGTTTTACGGAACATTATTTTAGTGATACGCGTTCTTTACCCGTTATGGTTCTTTTTAGTTGTTTTGTCTTTTGATATTTAAAACGGTGTGTGCGATCTAGTTTCGCGGTCTTTTTCTTCGCAGAATAACGCATATTTTGGATTATTTAAATACAGTGATACTGTAGTTTCTGAATTTTCTAACAACCAAGAATCTAAAATTGACCAGTGCTTGCGCAAATTTAGTTATTTGCGAAATATGGCAGATTGCCGGTTTACAACGGTATTGTTTGAAGTTTCTCACTGCTTATTGGGATGTTTATGAAAATAATATACATCTGGTCCCAGTTGAAATTAAACTAGTGCTACAGAATATTTCGAAATTATTGTCTTAGGAAATAGAATTTATCAAGGCTACATAGTTCCGACGCGTGATAATGTCTGCTGTGACACCAGTGAAATACGTAGGTGTGATTAGTGTAACGTGTGATAAGTTCCATCAACACCCTCACAGTCAAGGGTGAAGTGCTTCATTAGTGCAGAACATCGTTGAGTCCCACACTTCAGTTGCAAGGAAGCGTTGCTGAAGGACTTTTGTAAGTTGAACTATTTCCTACTGGTTATTACTTTAAATATCTATTCGTTGCTTTACCATATCTTTGTCGTTCTGATACCTTTTACAATAGACTTGCATGCTATTTTAAAACAAAAAAAAAAGAAGAAAGAAAGAAAAATCAATACTACTGAATTACTCATACCAGTTGTGTCTTATCTATTTATCTTTTGTCAACATTTTATCTGATTTATGTTTAATTGGTGTGTGAGGAAACGTTTCTGCTACTTCCCAATATTACCTCACTTTGTACTAAACATTTGTCTGTATTGCTTTTACCGTTGTTATATTATATAGATTATCTAAACAGTTTTTTTACATTCTATCAAGTACTGACTAACTTAGACTATGCATTGCTGCTATGCTTTTTCTTTATTTCAGGTTTGCAGGACTAATCTTTTTTTATTGCAGGTTTGCTATTCTAATTTCTTTTATTGCAGGTACTGTTACTAATTCCTTACCGCCGCATACATCATAGGTCAGTCTGCTTTCTACAACCCCCCCTACTCTCCTATTGAGCCCGATCATTTCTTTGACTTTCTTTGTGTTACGTTGCATAAATTTGGCGCCCAACGTGGGGCTCGACTTTTTTTTGAGGGGCTCTTAATGAGACTCTTAATCCCAACGTGGGGCCACAAAAAAAATTGAACAGAACGGGCTGCCACGAAAAAAAAACGTAACAAAGTGGTGGATGGTGTACCTGTTAAGATCTTAATCGCCAATAGCCACAATATCGCGTTGAAAAAGAATGCAACGGTTGTGTGGTGTTCTTTGGTCATTTATGTGGTGAAGTATACCGGAGGTTGGAGATATGGAGTGGCAAGAAGTGATTGAGCACTTTGATAGCCCTTTAGCAGCCCCTGTTGTGCTTGTTAAGAAGAAGGACGAGTCGACAAGATTTGTGTCGACTACAGACGATTAAATGACGTGACCAAAATAATAACTACCCCACTTCCAATGATTGACGGCACTGTTCGAGATTCAAGATAGACAAGAAAGAGTTATTTGTTACTTTAGCAAGATGTTCTCCAAACCGGAGTGAAATTAATGCTATACAGGACGGAAACTGTTGGTTGTGGTGAAATCCAAAAAACATTTTTATAAGTACCTCTACGGGAGAAAATTTCACCTAAGACCAGATCACGCCGCTGTGATACTATAGTTTTGGAACGTCAAAGAGCAGGTTGCCAGATGGATAGAAAGACTGTAGGAGTATGACTTCCACACTGAACACCGTGCTGGTACAAGTCATCGTACTGCGGATACTCGTTCAAGACGATATTACCCTAAACATTGAAACCATTGCTCACGTGATGGAGTGTTTCTCCTGTTTTACAATACTTCCTGTTTCTCAAACTTATTTTATTCTTAAAAATCTAAGATGAACCACTCTTTTATATGCTACTGAGCTTATTATCTCTAAAGCCATTCATTTAACCTAATATCTACATTTTTCATGAAGTAATTCAATAAAATTTCCTAATTCGATACTTTATATTCAAAAAATGTTGTTTCTTTAATAATAAATATACAAGTGTATAAGAAGTATATGCTTTTATGTATGTGTAAAATATAGTTTCATTTCTATCTAGTTTCAAAAAATTTAATTTAAAATGTACACAAAATTTTGATCATTATAATATAGACACAAAATTTCTTAATATCTCATAGCAGATATGGTATGACATTTAACAATCTGTTTGCAATATTTCAATTTTCTAAGGGTAAAGATATATTCAGCAAGTCATAAATTTTGAGGGGATATCTTAATCCAATAAGTGCGAAAAATAAAACACTTTGCAACGCCTATCTATAAAGTCCACTTTAACCACATATCAAATCAGATTGTAGGCAGGTGACTATAAGATGGATTTTCATTTTAACCTTTTGAAGTGCATAACAAAAAAAGCGGTAACCAAACTTACAAATTCTAAGAGCTTTAAACTACTTAATTGATTAATTTTGGCTTAAACGATTTAACATTCCTTGATTTCAAATTACTGCCAACGCTTTTATTATGTTACGTGATAAATCACCTGTTTCAATTACGATTCAGCACCCAAGTATCCTGCACCAGTAGTCCTCCAGAGTGCAACATTCAATCGTACTTACTGCGAGTGTCATTTAACAAAAGTAGGCCTTTAGAATTATTTCAAACCCACGCGAAATATTATCTGGTGGAAATTTTATTACCACAATAGATCCATAACCATGCACATCCTTGCAAATTACATTCAAATATTTTCTTGCGTGTAATGACAAACAGCAAATTCTTCTTTAATAAAAATTAAGAAGTGTGATCAGAATAGTTGAACTCTGCCATCTTGTAACACGACTACATGCAACGTTCTAAATTATCAAGTTTCTTACGTGCGCTGCAAAAAATACAATAATAACAAATACTCAGTAACATATTTACGGTTATTAAGTTTATCCTGGAGCACAAAGAATTGGCATTCATCACATAAATGATATTTGCATTTTCCAACAAGATTTCAAAGACATCCTGCCTCTTCAAACGGCATCCTTTATCAAAATGGTTTTCCCACCTTAAAGCAGCTCTAAGACGCGAGCAACTAAAATTGCATATGCACGCGCGCTCAACGCATGGAAACACCAGTTGTCCAAAGTCGACTTATTATACGGAACAAAACCAACTAATAGGTATACTACACAAGCTACTCTTTAATGTGGACGTAAACTAAACTCTTGACGACAATCTTTATAGATACCAAACAAAATGCCATGGATATGTTACTGAAAGCAGAAATTCACTAGATTTAGCTATGACGTTAAATTGTATACATTACATAATAAAGAATTATTATTAGCCGAAAAGAAGATACAGACGCTCGGGAAATGACTACCAGCGACGGTGGCGGAACTGATGCTTCACCGACTCATTGTGGTGCGACGTAGATTCACTGACAAGACCTAGCTGGCTGTCGTCGTCGGCGGGATGGTGTTCTAGGTTACCAAGTGTAAGTGAGTAAGGTGGAGTCAGAATGCAATTATTGACCATGTAAAAAAATAGAATGATTTTGTGCCACCAGGATACTCTGGCTGTGTAATGATGGAGTAATAGTGAGCTGCCGGGATCAAAATCACCGACGGTGTAGTGTTCGAACTGGGGTAACAATCACCGGCGCTGTAATGAGAGAGTAATGTATTAACTAGAATAACAATCAATGGTTGTGTGTAGTGTGTTTTAATTAGTGTAAGCTTGTACGTCGCGTAATACTAGATGCGTGAATAACAGTCACAAGCGTGCCAGTAGGTACTGTTATTTGGATAAAGATCGACAAGAACTGAATTACTGGTCGATTAGGAGCTGTTTATATACGTTCTCTCTTTCTGATTGCAGGTGTGGTTATCGTGATCGGGGCAGAATGAATTACATTCGTCTGAGTTTTTATGTCTGGTAATAAATTTTTTGTCTGGTAACAAGGTGTAACATTAAGAAACTACTGTACAAGGCATGGTAATAGAAGTAAGGCAGTAAGAAGGTAGAATCAAAAGATATGGTAGAGAAGTGGACAGACTATGTAGGTACCCCTGATTCAAAACAATTTAGCTGATATTGCAGACACAAGCAAGTGAGCAAAAAAAAACAACCAAACATCCAAACAACTAATAAAAGCAACCAAAATTAAGAAAAGCTAGTGGACTCAATAAGTTATCGTGCTAGTAGAACTATTTAGAATCTTTAAAGAGTAGATTAATAATGCATCCAAAACATGTAAACATCAGAAAATTGCCAAAACTCTACAATCATTAGTTTCCCCTGCTATTGTTTAAAATAGAACTAAGCTAATGTATAACAGCATACAAAACAATAAGGAGAAGAAATTGACAGAAAATTAATTTGGATTAAAAAAATAGTAATAATAGAAACAAAACTGACACCAACATGTATATTAGAAAAGAAAATGATAACAATATAATGTAAGTAAGGGCCGCTACGCTTATGGTCACGTCTCCAATGCTCCTCCGGATGGTGCTACATTGGGTTTAAACGCAAAAATAAACGTGCTTCAAATAAACTTGACTTCAAAATTAATTAATCGTGAATATAATGTCTAAACTAAAAATACAGTTGGAGTTTGGATAGTGGTATCCCTAGCGTTGACTTTGACATGTGTTTGATCAACAAGACACTAACAAAAATAAAAGGCGAAGGATCCGAAATATCAGATAGCAGCCCCCAGCTCTGCTTACCGGTGCGACCTGAAGTGTCGATTTATACTAACTAATACTTACCAATGGATTTGCATTTCTAACCATACGCAAATTTTACTAATAACAATTTCAGCTACTTGTTCGTGCACTATAAATTTATAATGTCGTCCTCCCTAGTCTAAGTATTGTATTCCAACTTCAGCCTAAATTCGTCCCTAATTTTCCTATCGCTCCCTAACTGACTTGTTCTAATTTCAATTTTTTTTCCTATAGATACTACGACCAAAAACAGGTAAAACGCCAAACAAAACAAATCCAGCGGCAAAACAAAACAATATAGGCATAAAATACAAATATCTAAAAAAAGCATTAAGCACATAACAGTGCATACATAACAAAAAGGAACCCTAAAATTATCAGGTGCACTTGCAATAGTAGCGCCATCACACTGAAACGTGCTCGTTAAAAATTAATTGCAAAATCTATTTATTGATACAAATCAATGCTTAAACGAGTACAGTCGGCACAATATGTATAAATACCTCGAATATAAATTTCTCCAGGATCCGAAGATCTAGTCGTCTGCTTACATCTAATTATCTTACTGCTAGGAAAAAATGGGTATGTACTGCTAAAGTCCTGGTGGGTATGCGTTAAATGTCGCGGTTGGTCAAAATCACTATTACCTTTCAATCGGGGGAGTTGCGTGGCTTCACTCTAGTTTAGTTCTTTAGTTTAGTCGGTTTATTCGATTAATTTAATTTAATTAGGTTTCCTAATTTAGTTTTGTTATTTTTAACCCGACATTTAAAGTTGTGATTTAATACCCGGCTTTTTGTTCAGAGCGTTTAGGTAAGGCAATGCTTGATTTACTGTGACTTTCATCGTGCATATGTAAATATTTGTGTGTTTTGCTTTTGGGTTTTGTTTTTGTATTTTTTATTGTTAATTTTAGTAAATTAAGTTATATCGTGCCATAAAATTAATGTATGCTGTCGTCTAAACTAAACTACCTTCTACCCCAAAATTCAGGCACCCCACCCCCCTCCACGGTTTCTCGACGTCCAGTCTCGCAACCCTTCTCGCAAATTTCTTTAAGATTACCCAGAACATCTTCTGGATAGCCACTCCTTGGACTTCTTCTAGGCTCTTGGACCATACTAGCTCCTCGGCAGCTAGTTTCCTGTCAACCAGCACACTGTTAGCCATCTCTAGTAGGCGGTCGAATAGCACATGCTCGGCGCTTTCTGTACTCTCGCCGCATTCGCTGCGGCCGTTCTCGTTCAATCCGACTTTTGAGACTAGTAGCAGCAAAAACTACAGTAATGAGTTATTTGTGAGTCATTCTAAAAGTAAATGGTGGAACTGCATCCGCTGAAGTCATACGTCAGGTTCAAGAAATAAGAACTGTATCGTTATAGAAAACCTTGCATTTGATTACCTGCGGAATTTATTACAGGAGTACAACTACTAATGTTGCACCATATGATTTAATTAAAAATTTCAGAAAAAAATCTATGGTGTATAAAAAGCAGTTTATTGCTTTTTGTAACTCTAAATAGCAACGTGTAAAGACCATAAAAGATTTAGGATTATCAACAAAACGTCTTTAAGTGTTGTAAGAATTTAATGCCTTTTAGTAAAATGAGCAAAACAACCACCGTATAAAAGTCATATATTAGTTCGCATCATCAAGCGAGCATCGTCTATAAATCCCTTGTTTTTTGTAAATGTTGTCAAAGAATTGGCGAATGATTCAACTAGCATCGTGTGAAAATCATAGATTGTGTCGGATCGTCAGTGAAACTTTATAAACATTTTACAAAAAGTTAAAATAATAATGTACTGTTGAACGGTCTGGCAACAGGACCCAACACCTAATTGCCAATTACACCTATCCAGATATTTACACCAAAAATTTACTGGTGCCAATTACACCTATCCAGATATTTACACCAAAAATTTACTGGTGCCTTGATATCTTCCACTTCATGGAGATTTTCATCAACACCCGCTTAATCATACACCTCATGTAAATTAAAAGAAGTTCTAGTAAATGTAGCTTTATCACAAAATAAAATTTGGAACAAAAGTTTGAATTTTGTTTTTTCTTATTTTGAAATCAATTTAAAAAATCTACGTGACCAATGAGATCATTATTTACTATCGCATGCCTTTTGAAAACGAAAAGACAAAACTGCTCTAACTGTCAGCCTGTGCGGTTTTATATTGAATTATAGAGTTTCTATATTATTCTAGAAAAATTGTTAAACCTTTTTAGAGCCTTCGAATTATATTCGACCTTTGTAGCTGTCGATCAATCATCTGTTATTCATTTAATGGCTTTAATAGCCTTTAATTCCAGATTGTTATATGTCATTGGTACAATATTTATAAGAGTTACACTTTTTACTCCTCCTAAGACAATAATAATAATAAGTATAAAAATAACTGTTTGATATTAAAATAATCTAACATTTAAAAAAACTGATTTTGTCAATTTACCAAAGCCAACTTGATACTGTGTACGTAATTTATTAATCAAAGGTGATTGCATGAAACACAAAAGTTTAAATTTATGTTTCTCGAAGACGTTGCACCATAGCGATTTTAATTATTGTGGGGAAAGACCTTAAAGTTTTCTAATTTGACATCAAAAATCCAAGACTAAGTAATTGTTTGTAGGTTTTATAAATGTGACGCTTCTGTTGACAATAATGAACCCGTATTTACACTGACCGATTCGCCATTAGAGGCTTTGTCTCAAATTTGGACCCATTAAATAACGAAAATTTTTGAGATATTAAAAAAAATGATCGCCATCTTCAAAAGGCTCCAGTTTTCTAGGAAACTATTTTTTAGGTAAATTTAGATTAGGTCTATATAAAATCAAATCCAATATCCGGGAAGTTTTGCTAGACTCTCGATCGAACAGAAACTATTTCGTATTCGTGAGCTCAAATTAATTTAAAAGTTATTGAAAATTAATTAAAATATACTATTTCCTAAATCGTTGGATCTCATTCTCAACTAATTAAAAGTAGTAAAGTGCTACAAACCCGATAAATCAAGGGTAAATAATTAGGGATTTCTCCCTGTGTATTAAACAGCCGACTTAAGTGTGTTCAAATTAGAACAATAAACAACCAGCTTCATTGACATTGACTAGGTGGATATAAAAGAGCGTCTAAGACATCTCCAGAAAAACCCTATTTCTACATGACCAGTAAACGTTGATCACACAAACAGCACATTGCTGTTATCACTAGATTCTTAATTTCTGTACAATTTTAACAAACAAATCTACTTATCTACTTTTAACAACAAGTGCGCAAAACAATCCGGTTTTCCAAAAAACATACAGCACACCGGCAACGTCTGATAAAAGCAAAATAGATCCAAGCAGAAAAACTGCTACAAGTTTTGCTAGAACCTCGACTGCAATAATGGTTTTTCCGCCTTTACCAGCATCAGCTGGTCTCTCATGCTAGTCCAAATATCAAATAGAACCTTGTACTCTCCGCTACCGCCCGCAATGTCCAGAGCATTTTTAGTCAGCTGCTCGATTTCCTCTGATACCCAAAATTCAAACACGCTAGAGACGATGAAGAAATAATCTCAACGATCAACCTAGAGAACATAACGGCAATTAAAAATGACATAATGGAATATGTTTTTAGAAATGGAAATAAAATCAATAAAAACGTTGATTAAATCTTTCAGAAAGTAGAAGAGTTAGCTCTTACTGCATAGCTGCTTTTAAGTCTGGGATATTCAACACAAAACACCACCAGGCCGAAAAAACTATAAAACTTCTACTTCACAACAGGCAACATATATAACCAGAGCACGACCCCAACTACTTCTACTACAAGCCGCATACGCCCACGTTTCCTCATCTACGCTCACTTCTTAACATACTCCACTAACAGAACTCCCATCAAAAACCATTACGCTAAAATTTTCATCCTCAGAAACAACCCTATCCCAATTACTAAATATTGTAAAGCAAAACCTACGTCCTTTTCTTCCCGAATTGTCTATCCGTAGTATCCGTTTGTCAAAAACAACTGTAAGCCAATTTTTCACACCTCTATCGCCAGATCTCTCTACAACATCAGGTACCCAAAGATTCGGATCGGAATCTCCCCAGCCATACGACGTCACAAACCTAATTCCAACAACTTAATTTTTAAAGTTTCTCCGCGCTTCCGCACTATCTTAACCTCAAGACTGCGTATTTATATTGGTTACAAGTCTTGCAGAATAAGAGATCTGATTTCAGTAACAAGATGTTACAATTGTATAATGCTCGGTCACTCTGCAGAAGTATGTAGATGTGCCACCACCTGCGGACATTTCACCAAAGAATATACAGCAAGATTTTGCCACAACCTACAATCTTTAGCACCCACTTGTTCCAACTGCCTCCGCTTCAACTACCCCCTCAACCACCTAGTAATCAGTCGCGATTATCCTGTATATAAAAACAACCCTTGAAATATCAAAATTACGAACCAATTATGGCTATTAATCATATCACGGATTATGTCCTACCCAGTATTCTTCGTACTCCAGTTTACGAACCACCCAAATCAATTCACAACACTCCCGCTCCACAACCTTAGAATACTCCCACATATTTCAAGAACAGGATATATGTTTAGGTATCCTTCAAGAACCGTACCTTGCAAACAACAAAATACCATACTTTCCCCCCATGCTAGATCCTTCGTACACCCTAACGTAGCAGCCCCAAACCTAACCGCTACCATTATTGTCAACGACCCTCACATTGATTCCTTTTTACTCTTACATTTTCCACGCCCCAAATTCTAACAGTACAACTACACTGGAAATCTGGGACACTACACTTAATCCAGCGTACTGCCAATACAACACAGACATACCGATATACTTACAATACTTAGACAATATATTACAAACCATTGGGTACACCCCTACAATCATTTGCGCCGACGCCAACGCTAAATTGACACTTTGATACAACGACACCACAGACGAACGACGCACTCTCCGAGAAGCAACACCACTTAAAAATCCAACGTATATCGTGTCTAACATGCTATCCTGAGATCCTTTCGACACAAATCCAACTTCGATGTAACCTTAGCCACTACATCCGCCAAAAACCTAGTAGACTCCTGAACTATTACTCACCTTAACCACTCTAGTGATCAAAATCCTATTACTTTTAAAACCCTGTTAAACTTGCCATCCCGTCGATTTCATAAAATTCCTTCCTCTAACACAAACAAAGTAAATTGGCCACTTTCTTTAAAGTTATTAAATCAACGTATAACGAAATTCCAAAATTCCCTTGCCCCCAATCAAGACCTGGAAAACCCTTACCAACACCATATTTATCCAATGTGCCACAACTACGACAATTCCAAAAAAACAACACGTGACGCAAACATCGCCCTCGCTGCAAGAAGTCAGAATTAAGACAGGCAACTAACACCACAAAATGCAACGCTTGAGAAGGAGATACGACGTAGGCGAACATTAGATAAGCTCTATACCATCTCAATACAATAAAGCTAGAGCAAAACGTCTATAGACAAATCGCAGGTTAGTTAAATATCTTTCAGCAAACATTCATATAACTTCCAACTTCCTGCAAAACCCTACCATCCAAAACACTACCCCTCATTCTAAACGCAGTTATCCCCCTACCCCATTTGAAATTCCAACGCACAACGACAAATAATCAATAACTGCAGACCCTTCCATAAATTCCTACTTACGACTCTTTTGATACCAACTTCCTGGATACAATTGTCTCGAACTTGAACCCTCCTAAATCACCAGGCCCAGACCAAACATCCTATACCATTTACCAAAAATCATGGGCTGTAATCTGACCTACTATCCACACCCTCTTCCGTAAAAGCCTTACTCTCGAATACTTTCCTGACACCTTTTAACAATCAAATATAATCTTGATCCTGAAATCTACTATGCACCTTGAAGATCTATCTTCCTACAGACTAATTACTCTTCTTCCAGTCATTGGCAAACTACTTTAAGGAAATGTACACCCATATTGAAACCCACTCCCTTATATGCAGAAACCTTTACGGATTCCGTCTAGGTCACAGCGCAAAAGCAAATAATTTACTCCTTAATTACCAGATTTAAATCTTCCAGCCATAAATACAACCTACTTATTTTTCTCGACTTTTGTTCAGCTTTTAATCTTCTATAGTGATCCAGCATCCTAAATTAACTCAAATCACTACAATTTCCTTCCAATATTTACAATATCATTAAATCCTACCTATCATTCCGTTCAGGTACACTAGGCACCAATTATTTTTTGCTACAAAAACCATTCCCCAAGGCTGTTCATAAGGGCCCGTTCGTCGCCAAAATATGTGGAATCTATCCATTAACCCGCTCCTAAAACTCAATATACCAAAACCAAACACTTCGCCTATGTTGGCGGCCTTACCCTCCTTATCCAGGGCGAGTCCCGACTTGAATTAGAAACCACAACCAACGTCCGAATACAACACGTTGAATCCTTTGTAAACAACTTATAACAATCCATTTTTCTTACCAAATCCAAAATGCTGCTCCTTAGAGGTTTTTCAGACCGCTGCCGCAGTCCAAAAATTCATATCCTAGGAAAACCCCTCATCTTTTCAGATTCTATACCCTATTTTGGAATCCACCTTGAAACCAGTTTGAAAATGCACATATATCTTAAAAAAATCCGCTACAGAATCAAACGAATCCGGTATAACGTACATCAATTTCTTCCAATATCATAAGAAAACCAATCTTAAATAACATCACTATCACTATCGTCCGTTATGGTATAGACCTCTGGTATCAATATACTACTCCCCCTCTTTCGAGGAATCTTTGACCCTATAATGTATCCGTACCTACTACACATATGCCGAGTCTTTCGCACCAACTCTACTACGTCCCTATACACACGTATAAATGTCTCAGCTTTTGAAATTCAACAACATTCCGTCTTACAAATCCGTAATTTATAATTACAACTCCCTATCCAACTTCATGATCAAATATTATTCCCTGCTACATACCACACTATCGCCATCAAAGAAATTTAATCCCGCATCTACACTCCCAACCCTATATCTGGCAATCGTCTTTGTCCCACTCTAACAACGGACGATACACTTTCCAGATCTTTCCCACTATTACAAAAAACCCTACTTACATCCAACACTCCACAAGAACGACTGTACAATTCCTCAAAATGGCAAAATCCGTCAAAAATTGCACTCCTTCCTCTTAATTCCCTCTCCACTTTGTCCTGCCACAAAGGGTTCCAGAACTCCTGCTCATCTAATTCGACCTTCGAAATATTTTCACAAAAATACGCCCTCGTTTGAATGAGAAGTAAAATAAAGGTTCCGTGTATGAGTGTTGTCACGCACGTTAAAACCTTGCTTGGAACAGCAAGAGTTCGGAAAATAAAAAATTTCTGGGTAAAAAATTGCTTCCTGGCCAATGTTGTACCTTCGAGTGGAGCATTAGAAAATCAAATGTGGTTAATCAAAAACAGGCAGCTACGTGGAGCAGAGAAGTTTGCGTATGGCTGCTGATTCTAAGATCCCGGGTTCTATTTCAGATACGAATCTCTTGAAAAAAATTTTAGGCGAACATTTTTTTGCAAAAATATGCCCTCGTTCGGATGAGAAGTTAAATGTAAGTCCTTACCTGGTTTGGAATAGCAAGGGTTCCGCAAAATTCAAAATTTCCAGGTAAAGAGAAACTCGATTCTTGGCCAATGTAGCACCTTCGAGTGAAGCATTTGCAAGTCAAATGTTGTTGAACTTAAAAACACTGTGCATTTAACAAAATTATAGAAATTACACAAAAGAAATAATTGCATTGGAGAAACGGAAAGTTCAACCCTCCGGAATATAATCAGCTAATAGGTACAACACAGTCCAGCAGGTTTACAAATAACAAGTTTGAGTTATCTTATCAAGTTTATTAATTATTTATATATGCGCTCCGTTTTAAACTGTGAAAGGCAAGGGAAAATCATCACATCACTTACCAAGTACACAGGGTACTACATTGGCAAAGAAGCGAATTTCTTACCAGAAAATTTTGAATCTTACCGAACCCTTGATGTTTAAAGCAGGGTAGGGATTTTGAACGTGCGTGACAATACCCATATATAGGACCAAGATCTTACTTCTCATTCGAACGAGCACAAATGTTCGTGAAAAATGCTAGCCTAACAGTTTTCATGCGGACCGTGTGGGAATTCGAACTCGGGACCTTGGGCATAGTACGCGCACGCAAACCAACTAAGCTACCGACCCGCTCCAGTTAAAATAGCCCCCATTTGAATATCCGAAGGTGACTACTTTGGAGGATGTAATCAGTAAGTTTAAAAGAAGAACCGGGAACGTTTTGTTAGTAGGAACGTGGAATGTTAGAGGCACGAAGTAAGTAGGTAAACTGGAGAATTTGAAAATTGAAATGGATAGGGTAGCATGGGTAAGTTATAGAAAGAATTGGCGAAATTCGGTGGATACAGACGGTGAGTTTTTGGAGCGGAGACTCTAGGGTAATTTATACAGGATCGGAGGAAGGAAATGCGAGTGCAGGAATAGTTATGCGGAAAAAGTAGGATATTGTGTAGGAAACTATTTACAAAGGAACGAAAGAGTCCCCATGGTTAGATTAGAATTTAAACCTGTAAATATGGTAATAATACAAGCTTACACGACCACCTCTAGCTACAATGATGAAGAGTTAGAAGCAATATACAAAAATATATGAAAGACATAATAACATTCGTAAAAAGATACACAAATTTAATAAATATAGCAGATTTTAATGCAGTGGAAGTGAGAGTATGAATGGAGCGGTAGTAGGTTTATTTGGTTTAGGAACGAGAAACAACAGCGAAAATAGGCTGGTAGAGTTTTGTGACAACATTATGCTAGAAGACGATAAACTTAAAAATGTCAGGAGACATAGTGAGATATCAAATGGATTACATTCTTGTTAGACAACGGTAAATGAATGAAGTACAAAATTGTAGAAGCTACCTCGCAGCAGATACAGACACTGATCATAACATAGTAATCATAAAAGCCGTACTTAAATTTAAGAATTCGAGAAAAAGGGACAAAAAAAGGCACCTTGACCTTGAGAAACTAAAAGATAAAGATTCTCTTAGATTTGAGAAAAAGTCAAACGAATTATTAAAAGACATCGAGAAAATTTCTTACTAAGGAAGTAGAAGCTGAGTGTAATATCATTAAATCCAGCTTAGAAATTACTCTTAAAGGTACTCTAGGTTATAAACAAGAAGAAAATAAGAAACCATACATAGGTAACAAACAATATTCTGAATATAATAGAAGAAAAGCAAAAATACAAATCACACCAGACGATGCAGGAAAACAGAGATACAAGACCATAAAACGGGAAATTATTCGCAAATGTAGAAAAGCTAAGGATTAATGGATTAAAGAAAAATAGGAAGAGATACAAATCAAGAAGGAAACTGGAAAGACAGATGAAGTATACAAGCAAATTAGAATGAATTTTAGGGATTTAAAGTCGAATTGTAAAAATAAGAGGCGCAGGAGGAGACATCATTATATAAAATGTAGAGTAAGTGGATAGATGACAAGAATGAATAGAGAGTTTATATGTAGGACCGAAACCAGAGGCTGTAGAACAAGAAGTAGACATCGAAAAGGACGATTTGAGATATCTTATACTTAGAGACGAGTTTGAACTAGCACAAAAGAGTCTGAAAAATAATAAGGCGCCAGTTACAGATGACGTGCAAGCTGAAACGCTAGAAACTGCTGGACAAATAATAATAGAACGTATCTTCCAACTTTGTCAGCTTTATGTATGAGACAGGCGAGATACCCAAAGATTTTAAACATACCACCATAGTCACTGTACCAAAAAATGAGAGCTTCCGATAGATGTGAAAATTTTCGAACAATAGGTTTGACAGTACACGTTTTAAAAATATTAACGAGAATTGTACAAAGACGAATAGAAAAACAAGCTGAAGAAATACTAGAACAAAATCAATTTGGGTTTAGGCGAAACAAGGGAATACGGGAGGTTATTTTAGCTCTGAGTGTGAGAAGGAGAGAGAGACAAGTGAATATTAGGAAAAGGATAAGGCAGGAATGTGCGTTACTTCCAATAATTTTTAACTTGAATATTGAAGAGGCAAAGAATACTGTCAAATGCAGAAGGATATTTGGACAAACAATTGATATGATCAGATTCGAAAACAATACAGCGGTATTCTGCCCTGCTTAGCGAAAAACAGTATCTGCAAAACACCCAATTGTGAGAAAAATGACCAAAACCTTTAACCGTTGGCCATTTTGTATTTCATACTCTAAATAATTTCAATGGGTATTTTATGTTTCTATAGGTTATACTAGGTTATACTACAATCACTTTGCAAGTTAGTTTTTTCATGACTATGCAATTTGAATTGTTCACAAGACTCACATTTCTCGTGTCCTAAATGGGCAAAAGATATGTTTTTATTCTTTACTTTACTTTTATAAACATTATAGGAAATTGTAATATCTGGATGTTTTTCCCGCAGAACTAATAAAATATGCGTCAGAAAACTTTAGGCAGATTATATGAACTAGTAAAAGTAATATATGACATAGGTGAGGTTCCATTAGATTTCGAAAAAAATATTATTATCCCAATCCCAAAAAAGTCAGGAGCTGATAGGTGCGAGAATTTTAGAACGGTTAGTTTAACTTCTCAAGCTTCCAAAATACTAACAATAATAATTAAAAATAGAGTAGAAGCTTTGACTGAGAATTATTTAAGCGAAGACCAATATGGTTTTCGTAAAGATAGAGGGACTAGAGAACCGATACTAATCATTAGGGTAATTATCGAAAAAAGGTTACAAAAAAATAAAAAGACTCATTTCGCGTTTGTAGATTTAGAAAAAGCATTTGATAGGGTTAATTGGATTGTTATGTTCAGGGTTTTGCAAAAAATAGGAATCTCTCATAGGGATAGAAAAATTATTTACAGTCTATATAAAAACCAAAGCGTAGTAATTAGATTTGATGAAATAGAAAAGAAACTTAAGATTAGAAATGGTGTTAGACAGGGTTGTATATTGTCTCCCTTGATTTTTAATGTTTATATTGAGGAAGCTTTAAACTTAGCTAGAGAGAGAAAAGAGAAAGGTGTTAGTGTACAGGGACAGAAAATAGACATGTTACGTTTTGCAGATGATATAGCCATTATAGCAGAGTCTAGAAAAGAGTTAGGAGAGTTTTTAAATATTTTAGAGGAGATACTACAGAGTAACTATAGTATGAGAATTAACTCAGTAAAGACAAAGATAATGACAAGTGAGTTACAGCCTAGTTCTAAACCAAAACTAAAAATAGGTAATACCGAGTTAGAGGAGGTAGATGAATTTTGCTATTTAGGTAGTATAATTACAAAGGATGGACGTAGCAGAAGGGATATAGTAGCTAGAATAGCTCAAGCTAGAAAAATGTTTTCAGAAAAGAAAAACTTACTAATAGCTAATAGTATTACTTTAGATAATAGAAAAAGTTTCTTAAAGTCGTATGTATGGAGCGTTCTACTATACGGTAGTGAGATTTGGACAATTAAAGAAGTAGATAAAAAAGCTTTTGAAACTTGGTGTTATAGGAGAATGTTAAAGATTAGTTGGACAGATAGAGTAACAAACGAGGAAGTTTATAGAAGGATAAGTGAGGAACCCTGTATGTGGAAACAATTAAAGGTCAGGAGAGATAGAATGATAGGGCACCAATTAAGACATGAGGGACTATTTAGTAAAGTCTTAGATTATAGACTACCAAATAAAAATAGAGTAGTAAAGCCGAGACAAAGCTATATTAGTCAAATTATTAGAGATTTAGGTTGTGAAGGGTATGAAGACCTTTTTAGACTAGCTCAGAATAGAAAAGAATTTAGAGCTGCGTCAAACCGACTTTAAGTAAGTTCGAAAATAAAACAAAAAGAATAAGTAAATAAAAATCAGTTAACTAAATGTCACCATGACATAACTCACAATTAGTTAGCGGTCTGGTATGTTGGCAGCGAATCGTTGCTTAAGCCTTACCATAACATATAATTTAACACTTTTCCTTTTTTGAAGCTGATAATCAGGTTATAGTTCATTTCCTTATAAACGGTAATCATGTAAACATGTTAGAGTTCTTTAACAACCATCAGGTTGCTAATATCTATGTAGAGCCAGGTGGATACGAAAAGATGGAAGAGTATAGAAAGACCTAGACCAAGCTATATTAATCAAATTATTAGAAATTTAGGTTGTGAAGGGTATGTAGAGCTTTTTAGATTAGCACAGAATAGAAAAGAAGAGCTGCGTCAAACCGTCGAAAACAAAATGATGATGGATGTTTTTCAATAAAGTCTTGGTGCATAAATTTGATTGATATATTGCTTGGTAAATATCGAGTTTTGGGAGCATGTTCCTTCGGTAATGAGACACTGTTGGCTGAAACGATTCAATATGATTGTTTATCATATGTTCTGATATCTTTTATGGGCATGCAGCCTTACCTCGAAGAGAAGGGTTTGGTTGTATTTGTCCATATGGAGTTTTGGACAAAACATTACGTACAAATTTATCGTTTGTTTTCTTGAAACCAAGAGTTGTTAAAAAGAAAGGTTTACATACCTGGTGCTTGTAATTTTAAAATATTTACCTACCGCGTGAGGGTATCCAATTAACAATAAATAATAAATAACAGGACCTCTAACACTATCGTACCCTCACGTTTCGGGACGTTGCCTCGCAAGCTGCAGCAGTCGGTGAAGGGGGGGTTCATTAAACAAACACACTGAGACGAAAATTCGATTGTTTTATTGAACGAGCTACTAACTAAAACTTTGACTAATTACATATGCATAACAAAATATAAAGTAAATAACCTTATGTACAAAGGGCGCCACCATGGGAATTAAACGGCCCATGGACCAATCGCGGTAATAGCTCTCGTCGCACTTTGTTCGTGGGCGATGAACCAAAATGGCAGAACAGAAAATAAGTCACTTATAGTCTCCGGCTAGCACAAACACAACTTAACTAAACTTAACTAACAAACATATTTTGAATAGATACAGTTCTAGGTGTACACACCCAATAACAAAGATTTATTAATGCTACCTAATCTAACTAACTTGCATAGTGCGACGACCCTTTTTAACCACGGGGTCATCTACACCATGAAGAATACGACCTTCTCAAGGGTCAAATAGTACCGTAACTTGACTTCGGACCTGAGCTTTGCATTCTCAGGTAGTCTCGTGGATTAGTGATTAACGGCCTCTGACACCGTCGAAACACAATATAATAGAAGACCCTTCTAAAACGATGCGGTCTCCAAAGCAATAATCAAACGGATCAATTTACTTGAACTGGGCATTCACCCGAGTTGTACTTTATGGCAGTCGACAAATACTGTTTTTAAACAAATAACTGACTTATGCTGCATAACACAGCCTTGAGTTCATAGTAATATCACATATACTAATTACTTACTCAGAGAAATAAATAACTTAAAACATAACGGCCCGCACATAACTTCAAAGAAATAAACACATCACTAGTAACCGTTAGCTTTAACCTCTAACGCGTCTGGAAATAAACAACCCCGATTCCCACCGGCTGGCATCCTTATATACATTTCAGTTAATTGAAAAATACCCCTTTCTTGGCGCTCTTACTCGGCTTAGGATGCGCCGGTCGTAAATCTTTAAAATTAATTAAAACTGCCAATGCCTATGATAACCCCACACGTAGCTCTCAGAATTGATTTTAGTTGAGTGCTCAGCTAATTGAAAAATTGCTTCAGACCACCCTGACATAAATAGGATCCTAAAGCATGATTGACATCTAATCATAGATATGGGCTAATCTGACATGTTTAGTGCCCTTAAAGTAAGTGCCTTTAGAAAAATTGATTAACTCTTGGATTAGATCTTTCTGGGAACTTCGCTGAGAAGCTACTTGGGTGATCCTGCAGCCGCTACAATTCTAATAATTAGCATGCTAAAATTAAACTAGAAACTAACTATTTTTAGGAATACTAGAACTATTAGAGCTTATTAAAACAGTATGTTACATGCTCTTCATCATTTTCACCTTTAAGATAATATTTGAAGCTGTGCTTTTTTAAATCACTTTCACACGTTCGTCTCTTGACTGGAAATTTTTTGCATGAATTTAAAACAAATTTTCTTCTTGCGTTGCTTTGATAGGGTCCAGAACTGATGATTAATTGCAACTCTTCTTTCATAAGAAATGTTTTTGCAGCACTGTTTCTTGCAATTGCATTTTTTAAATTTTTAGTGGCTTTTGGGTAAAAAAATACAACTTGACAACATCGAATTTAGTAACTTTTTATCTTATGTTGTGGTGACATTTGATGGGTTTGGAATGTCAATCTAAATGATTAAGAATTTGATACGGTTGTCCGCGTTTTACATTATTGCGCAACTGTTTAATATAACATGATTACGCGGCAAATTACGCGACATTTGTATCAAATACAAACATGTTTAAAAGTGATACAATGATCTATTTACAATTTAAATAAAACAATGTACTCACTTAAATCGCACTTTACCGCCAAATCCCAGGACCATCTTGTTGTGGGTCACATCACGCCGTTGTTGAGCCAGATTTCTATCCGTCCATCCTCTATCTTTGTAGGGGGGCGGCAAGGATAACCAGGTAGAAGGAACGATAGAAGGTAGAGATAAGGAACCTACCACTTGAAAAGAGAAAAGACAAACACACAACACCCGTAGATGTTATTCGCTTCAGATCTCGTAGTCTAATGACGTCGTTTCATACCGCGCGCACTTGCGCCATTCACTCCGCGCCTGCGCATTCTTTTGCGCAAACGCAACTGTCCGGAATGACGGAAATTGACACGTTTATTTGAAAATATTCGCGGGAATTTATTTACATATTTAACAATGTACATTGCCAAATTTGGAATGTAACATCCATAACAAGAGATGATGTAGCCAACTTCCGGCAACTTTGAGGTGTGGTATTTCCGAAACCAAAAATGTGGCTGGTTTGGGCTCTGAAGCACTAAGAAGCACTATTGAAGCACTAATGATTTTGCGAAATCAGGTCATTAGTGCTTCCCTAACAAGAGATGGTGTGTTCAACTTGCAGCAACTTTGAGCTGTGATATTTCCGAAACCGAAAGTGTAGCTGGGTTGGGCTTCAAAGCACTAAAAAGCACTAGTGCAGCACTAATGATTTTGCGAAGTCAGATAATTAGTGCTTGCATAACAAGAGATGATGTAGCCAACTTCCAGCAACTGTGAGGTGTGATATTTCCGAAACCGGAAGTGTGGCTGGGCTGGGGGTTTGAAGCACTAACGAAGTACTCACAGAAAATCCGTATGAAATTATTAGTGCTTCCGAGTTGTGGCTAGATGCGAAGTCAGCCACAGCCACCTTAAAGTCGAATAACTAATTAACGGTAGGTGTGGCTGAATTTTGTTAGAAGCGCTAAGAAGCACTAACGAAGCACTAACAAAAACCTACATAAAATTATTAGTGCTTCCTAGTTGTGACTAAGTGCGAAGTCAGCCATAGAACTTTGAAATGCAATAACTACTTAGCGGTAGGTGTGCTGCAATTTTATTTGAAGCACTAAGAAGCACTAACGAAGCATTAACAAAAAGCCCATATGAAATTATTAGTGCTTTATAGTTGTGGCTCTTCACGCGGCTGAGGATAGTGCGGGATATATTAAAAGCAGAGCGCGTAGAAAAGACGTACATCTAGATTAGACTATTACACCCAGATAGTGAAAGATGTAGACTGTGGGAATTTCAGGGAAATGTGTAGGTTAGCTCAGAATAGGCAACAATAGAGGTATGTGTCCAACCCCTTGTGCGAATAGGATGGGCTAGTGGCAGGTATGGTCGTAATAAAGAGAATCCGGGATGTCTGTTTGGCAGGAGTTTTTGGACTTCCTCTATAAGGTATGACCACCCGAATTGTGAAATTTGAAAATAAGGAAACATAAACTTTGTAAAAATAAAACATTCATAGTACGACTAAACGTCCTTTGGAGTACAGGCCAAAAAAATTATAGGTCACCTTGTACCTTTTAAAATTGATTTAGCAACGCATTATATTATCGTCACCAAGAGTTTAAAGAATTTGATCTTTCTAAGTTATTTCCAGCAGAAATGATTTAATTAAAAATGTGCTCGCATTGCTACATCAAAGCTTTTCTCGTAATGACAGGGAATCATGTAATATTTGCGCTGCCATAACTATAATTATTATTAATGTAACACCTGCACATCATTACGATTCTAAATTAAAACATTACACACACTTTCGTACACTTGATTATATTGCAAAATAAATTGCGTCCTTTGACACTGGCATTCTCCTGATAAGAAGACGTAATCGCTTCAAAAAATCATGAGGTTCACGACCACACTCGTAGTAGATAACTTATCATATAATTTTGTAAAAATTATTAATTGTGTTATAAAATAATTTAATTTGTATGTCCCGATAAACTTGTTGGTTTGTGCGATAATATGACTACATTGTAGTTGTTTAAAACGTCTATGAAATTGGCCCACAATCAAACCTTCTCTTTATTTTAATTTAGCCGTATTTTTTAGCATAGTTGTATCTTTTTGTGCGCACGTCTTTATCCTATTTAACATTAAAATCGCTATATGCTTAAAATTACGGAAGTCTGTTCACTTGCCATTCACTTGCCCCAATTACGGGTCTAAACTGTAGTTAGAAGAAAGCAACATAAAAGAGCATATCCAAACATTTTGGAAGATCTATTTCTGTTACATTGTATCTAATTATTTAGTTTTATTGCCTGGGTCCAAGAGAGCAAAATAGAGATAAAATTGAAACTTTAAATTTTTATACTTATCACATCCGGTTTATTCCAGCTTGCCGAGAAATACACCTACGAACGCAAAGCGCTTAGAGTGTCATTGTGCGGGCACGTGACCCCTTAATTTTCATTATTTAACGTTACATAATTAGTAAAAATATAATACATACATTTCTTTAAATATATTTAAGACCCTATAAAATGTAAATTTACATTAGAAAACTTGATGTGTTAACAGAATTATATTGAACATTACATTTGACAAAGAAATAAAAACAAAAACTTGTGTGAAATGAATGTGTGTGAAGTTAGCACCCCATTTTCTAATATTCATGATTTTGAAAGTTGTTCTAGGTTGTTCTAATCTTCTACCGCATTGTTCCAATTCGACATTACTTTATTCCAAAAGATTCCTCGAAAATTTGGAAAAACCCCATTTTGTTACTGGAACCCCAATTATCGAAAATCGCGGTTTTGGCCATCGCTTAACATTGTTCTAGTTGTTCCAAACATTGTTCCAAAAGGACAATTCTGTATCTAAACTATTCTTCAAAAAAACTGCAAAAACCGTATTTTTGCTGGCACCCCATTTTTCAAAAATCGAAATTTTGGCCCTCGATTAAGATTGTTCTAGTTGTTCCAAACATTGTTCCAAAAGGACAATTCTGTATCTAAACGATTCTTCACAAAAACGGCAAAAACATTTTTGCTGGCACCCCATTTTTCAAAAATCGAAATTTTGGCCCTCGATTAAGATTGTTCTAGTTGTTCCAAACATTGTTCCAAAAAGATAATTCCGTATCTAAACGATTCTTAAAAAAAACGGCAAAAAACATTTTTAGCTGGCACCCCATTTTTCAAAAATCGAAATTTTGGCCTTCGATTAAGATTGTTCTAGTTGTTCCAAAAGGACAATTCTATATCTAAACGATTCTTCAAAAAACTGAGAAAAAACATTTTGTGCTGGACAACCCCATTTTCAAAATCGAAACTTTTGCCTTCGTTAACATTGTTCTAGTTATTCCAAACATTGTTCCAAAAGACAATTCGTATCTAAACGATTCTTCAAAAAACGAAAACCGTATTATTAGCATGAGTACACCCCATTTTTCAAAATCGAAACTTTTGCTTCGTTAAATTGTTCTAAGTTATTCCAAACATTGTTCCAAAATGAAATTCCGTATTCTAAACGATTCTTCAAAAACGAAAACATTTTTACTACACAATCGACAAGAGTACATAGCCTTTTCCTTATTGTTCCAATGAGATAACTTCTTGTTCTGAACTGTTCTAAAACTAGAAAACATAGTTCTGCAGTATGAATCTCCTTTCACCAGCGGTTCTGCCAAAAATCGAATTTTTACTAAATCGACAAGAGTATCATAGCCATCCTTTTTGTTCCAATAGCTAACTTCTTGTTCTGAGCTGTTCTAAAAACTAGAAAACATAGTTCTGCAGTATGAATCTCCTTTCACCAGCGGTTCTGCCAAAATCGATGTTTTACTAAATCGACAAGAGTAATCATAGCCATCCTTTTTGTTCCAATAGCTAACTTTTTGTTCTGAGCTGTTCTAAGTCTAGAAAACATAGTTCTGCAGTATGAATCTCCTTTCACCAGCGGTTCTGCCAAAATCGATGTTTACTAAATCGACAAGAGTAATCATAGCCATCCTTTTTTGTTCCAATAGCTAACTTTTTGTTCTGAGCTGTTCTAAGTCTAGAAAACATAGTTCTGCAGTATGAATCTCCTTTCACCAGCGGTTCTGCCAAAAATCGATGTTTTTACTAAATCGACAAGAGTAATCATAGCCATCCTTTTTTGTTCCAATAGCTAACTTTTTGTTCTGAGCTGTTCTAAGTCTAGAAAACATAGTTCTGCAGTATGAATCTCCTTTCACCAGCGGTTCTGCCAAAATCGATGTTTTTACTAAATCGACAAGAGTAATCATAGCCATCCTTTTTGTTCCAATAGCTAACTTTTGTTCTGAGCTGTTCTAAGTCTAGAAAACATAGTTCTGCAGTATGAATCTCCTTTCACCAGCGGTTCTGCCAAAAATCGATGTTTTTACTAAATCGACAAGAGTAATCATAGCCATCCTTTTTTGTTCCAATAGCTAACTTTTTGTTCTGAGCTGTTCTAAGTCTAGAAAACATAGTTCTGCAGTATGAATCTCCTTTCACCAGCGGTTCTGCCAAAAATCGATGTTTTTACTAAATCGGCAAGAGTAAACATAGCCATCCTTTTTGTTCCAATAGCTAACTTTTTGTTCTGAGCTGTTCTAAGTCTAGAAAACATAGTTCTGCAGTATGAATCTCCTTTCACCAGCGGTTCTGCCAAAAATCGATGTTTTTACTAAATCGACAAGAGTAATCATAGCCATCCTTTTTGTTCCAATAGCTAACTTTTGTTCTGAGCTGTTCTAAGTCTAGAAAACATAGTTCTGCAGTATGAATCTCCTTTCACCAGCGGTTCTGCCAAAAATCGATGTTTTTACTAAATCGACAAGAGTAATCATAGCCATCCCTTTTTGTTCCAATAGCTAACTTTTTGTTCTGAGCTGTTCTAAGTCTAGAAAACATAGTTCTGCAGTATGAATCTCCTTTCACCAGCGGTTCTGCCAAAAATCGATGTTTTTACTAAATCGGCAAGAGTAAACATAGCCATCCCTTTTTGTTCCAATAGCTAACTTTTGTTCTGAGCTGTTGTAAGTCTAGAAAACCTAGTTCTGCAATATGAATCTCCTATCACCAGCGCTTCTCCCAAAAATCTATGTTTTTACTATATCGACAAGAGTAAACATAGCCTTCTTTTTTTGTTCAAATGCTTGCTATGTCGGAAGTTAACAGACCGATATCACCACCTATTTCAATAATTAATACGAATCACAAGATACCAATGTTAGATTCAACTGAAATTCTCGAATATCCGAAATCAGATACTCAAATACCACTAAATTCTGAGGAATCGGATGAAGAATCTTGTGAGTTAGCGGCGGATCAAAACTGGAAAAATAAGAACGTTAAAAAAGCTAAACGTGCTTACGTAGACGCATGTCCTGGTTGAGACCCGTTAAACATTAATAAAAACATGTTACTTTAGGTGTGTTACAAAATGGCAATATTTCCTCAGTTTTAAAAATAGGTTCCAGTAGCATAATCGTCAAAAACACTTGTGGTTTTGATAGCGGCATGCGTGCATGATAAATTTAAAGAATCTGTCGATACAGCTACGACAAACGCCTTTAAATATATAAAGTCCTTCGTACAATTAGGTCTTACTAAAAAGATTTATAAACTGAGAGTCCAAATTTTAAAAAGTGTCACTTATTTTTTACAAACAATGTTTGGAACAACTAAAAGAATCTTAATCGCGGGCCAAAATTTCGATTTTTGAAAAATGGGGTGCCAGCAAAAAAAAGTTTTTTGCCGTTTTTTTGAAGAATCGTTTAGATACAGAATTGTCTTTTTGGTACAATGTTTGGAACAATGTTTGGAACAATGTTTGGAACAACTAAAACAATCTTAATCGAGGGCCAAATTTCGATTTTTGAAAAATGGGGTGCCAGCAAAAAAAAGTTTTTTGCCGTTTTTTTGAAGAATCGTTTAGATACAGAATTGTCTTTTTGGTACAATGTTTGGAACAATGTTTGGAACAATGTTTGGAACAACTAAAACAATCTTAATCGAGGGCCAAATTTCGATTTTTGAAAAATGGGGTGCCAGCAAAAAAACGTTTTTTGTAGTTTTTTTGAAGAATCGTTTAGATACAGAATTGTCCTTTTGGAACAATGTTTGCAATAACTAGAACAATGTTAAGCGATGGCCAAAACCAGTAACAAAATGAGTTTTTTCCAAATATTCGTGGAATCTTTTGGAATAAAGTAATGTCGGATTGGAACAATGCGGTACAAGATTAGAACAATCTGGAACAACTTTCAAAATCATGATTTTTAAAAAAAAGGGTGCTAACTTCACACACATGTGAAATGAGCAGAATCTTACATGTTTTATTTTTTTACAAATTGTTGATATAAATAAATATTTAATTGTTTTAATATATCAGATTTTATAGACGGTACTAGAATTGGATTTTAGCCCCTACGGTTCTGATTTCTTTTCACCCGAGGAGCGTTTTGTCCGGGGAGCTCTTTCGCACAGGAACCTCTTTCCTCCAAGAACCCCTTCACCTTTGAAACCCTTTCCCTTCAAAAACCATTTCCCCTTTCGCTTAGTATCCCTTTGGCGGCATCGTATCCGCTTAGACTGGTGGCTACTGGTACAGCGATATACATTTACTGCGGCTATTAGTACATTATAATGTGAATAAAGGCCGCTGTACTTGCGGCCACGTTCTCAATGCTCCACCTGAAGGTACTACATTGGGTTTAACGCGAAATTTAACATGCTCCAAATATAATCTAACTTCATAATCAATCGATTCTAAATAAAAGTCTAACAAACTGAAAAATTGGGTTTGAATAATGGTATCCCTAGCTTTGACTTTTTTTGATAGTTATCCGAACCCGGTGGAGTGGAAAGCTTTTATAGCCAAAGTGTGGGACTCTCCCGACGGCATACCCACTAAAACCAGTCCCCCTGGCGGGTGCATCTGCCAAACGGCTCCGCCGCACTACTGCCTAAAAGGCTTATTGTGCTGACCCTGGTTAAATATTATACCCGTTCTGCAAAGCCTGCACCCCGGATTACAGAGTACAGGTCCCTTGATGAGAGGGTATCAGCTTCCTTCGGGTCTAACTTTGGTAGCCCGACTAGGCACTGTCACGTTCTACCCAACTCCTCTAGATGGTGTCGGTGTGGAAGTCGCTGAACGAGGTCTTTTACTTCCCCCGCTCTCGTTCTGCACCGACCCCTTCTTTGTGGACGCGTATGACTCCGTCCAAGTCCCAGCTTTGATTTTCTTGGCTTGCCTCAGCTTCTTACGCTGAGCACCTGAAATCCTCTTTGCTTGCAGTCTAGTACCTGCAAGTCTCTTTATTGTTTTCTCCGTGTCTGATATATCAGACACAGGTCTTGCAAGCGGACTTGCATCCCGGGTCTGCTCCACCTCCAGGGATATGTTTTGGTTACCTGAGGGGTCCCTCACACCTGGTTCCACATCTTCAGGTTCTGTTTTACTTATGGTACCAATATTATTCATAATTGTTCCCATGAGTATGAGGGGTGTAAGTGGTTACCATGCCAGGTGCCCTCTGTTGGCATTTAAAGCGTGAATAAAACGGGGTGCCGTCCTGTTCCCCGCGTTCTGGACTGATAAAGATTGGTCAACTATCCAGCCACGCATCCCTTGGGCTCAGTCCTTCGCCACATGATTTAGGATTTTAGAGAGGTTGTCTCCTCTTGGTCCGGGCGGTTAAGCCAAGACCCCCACACTCCCTTGCCCGTGAGACATGACCACGACAGAAAGGAAGGCGCGGCGTGTCGATGTTGCAGAATGCCCCACCGGATTTGTTTACCTCAGTGCAGGCCCATTAGCCACGAAACTACAGCTTGGACTGAGGGATTTGGTCCGCGGGATCGTTTTCATGCTAGCCCTACTATAGCTATCTTCCCATCAGCCAACCCTCGATTTGCCACCTCGAGCGGGCAGTTGAAGAGCGCGTGCTCTGTGCTTTCTGCGCTCTCACCGCATTCGCAACGGTCGTTGTCGGTTAAACCAAATCTTTGCAAATATGCCTTCAATGCTCCATGCCCCATTATTAGCTGCACCATTTTATGGTCGAGCTTCACCTCGATCTTATCTCTAGCTACAATACTTGGAATGAATTTGTGGGTCAACCTGCCCGTGGCAGCGTTGCTCCACCTCTCTTCCCATTGTCAAATTGACCTTTCGCGCATTTTTCTTTTAATCAGAGACCTCGGTATCGACGAATGTGATATCCAAAAATCGCCCGTCGTGGCCTATTTAGCTATTGCATCACCACATCACCTTCGACAAACTCTATTCCTCTCATATCGGCCGAGTGCCCCAACTTTGATACAACGATCTTCCTAGAACCTTCCCTACTACTAAGATTAATATCTTCGATAATTTTGCGCTCTTTCCGTATATCTATTAGTCTCCTATCTCTAATCTCCGTAACGACATAATCGATAGGGAGAGTTCTACGGATCACCAGGGCCGCCTCCGTGTACGCCCTCGCCGCCTTTACTGCGGTTATGCGTTGTACGGGCGGCTCCGTGGCGTAGTGGTATGTGTGTGACTACTACGCCCAAGGTCCCGGGTTCAAATCCCGACAGCAAGCATTTTTCACAAAAATACACCATCGTTCGGACGAGAGATAAAATGGAGGTCCCGTGTGTGTGTTGTCACGCACGTTAAAGATCCCTACCTTGCTTCGAACAGCAAGGGTTCGGCAAAATTCAAAATTTTCCAGGTAAAAAAAACTCGCTTCCTGGCCAATGTAGTACCTTTTGGTGGAGCATTGGAAAATCACATCTAAGGTTATGCATTGTACGCTCGTCAATTGACGCATCTCCCGGACTTTGCAACCTTGTCTATTAGTACAGCTCAACATTAAATATTAAATAAGTTTAATAATTTAAGAGGCTCATTTCGAGATCTCTGCATCCCGTTTGCACAAAATACCTGTAGAGCTATCCACAGCATCCTATACAGCAAGTTGTTTGCAGGCTCCTTCACTAGCTGTAGACCCAACATGTGAAGAGGCGACCCCCTCCTCCTCTCGTGGCTGAAGGTCCAAATCAGACAACACGGCGGCGATCCTTATAGACTGCAACCAGTAAACGTTTATGCGAGTAAAACGGTGTAAGTAAATCAAAAAGCACAAGCAACGCATAATACAGTATTGCCCGAAATAAACAGTACTGAAATTGTAATTGTTTTGTATATTTAAAAAATACATATTATTGACACTTTATTATATGTTCTAAATGTGCACCTCCTCGTTCGAGACAGACTTCATAACGATGTTCTAAGTTTCTGGTCATGTTATTGAATAAGGGTTGTCTCAGGGCTGCGAAGAAGACTCTAACGGCATCCTTTAATTCATCGATGGTTTGTGGTGCCCGTTTGAAAACGGCATTTTTAGCCATGCCCCAAATGTATGCGTCTGGAGGTGTGAGGTCTGGAGAATGTGAAGGATAAGGGAAGTCAGTAAATCGTGATATGAATTTGCTTGGAAAATGTTCTTGAAGAAATTGATGAATTGCGGCAGCAGTATGGCAAGTTGCCCCGTCCTGCTGAAAAATTGGTTTCGAAATGCCAAGTTACGTGCACGACAGAATTGACGTAGATCAGGGATAAATCGTGTTAAAATTTGTCTGTACCTCTGTTGATTAAGTGTGACTTGCCTACCATTCTCTTCGGTAAAGTACGGACCAATGATTCCGTGTCCGGAAACAGCACACCAGACACTCACTTTTTCACTATGTAAAGGAACCTCTTGAACCTCATCGGGTCTGGCAAAGCCCAGAAATCGATTTGTGCGACGATTCACATAGCCTGACAAGTGAAAATGTGCTTCGTCTGAAAACCAAACATTTTTCAAAAATTCAAGTTTTTCATACTGTAACGCGAGAATTCTGGCGCAATATTCCACTCTACTGCGATAATCCCGAGGATGTAGTTGTTGATGTACCTCAATCACATACGAAAATGTACCCAGCTCCTTCAGGATTCTTTGAAAGGAAGTTCTTTTAAATCAAGTTGTAACGCTGTCCTTGCCTGGCTGACTTTCGGATTTTCTAAGATTTGCTCAAAAACACGTTCATGGTTATTGTTGTTGTTAACTGTCCTGGGACGCCCCGAGTTTCCTTTTCGTTGGCACAATACACTACCTGTATTTCTAAACTTTTCAATAACCTTCAAAATTACAGCATTACTTGGAGAACGTTTATTAAACCTTTGTGTGAATTGATCAGACACGTATAGCAAACTTGCACCATTACGTCGGCCGATTCCGTATGAACGAAAATAATGCTCTACCAGAAACACTTTCCCCTCTGTACTTAACACCATTTTTAACAATTAGACCCTACTAATTACTTGTTTGAGGTTTACTTGACAGGTCTATACTAGCTAACTTGAGTGTGACAGCGCACGCATAAAAACACCGCCAACTTAGTTTCAGTACTGTTTATTTCGGGCAATACTGTATTAGTACAATAAGAAAGTCTAAGTAACAAAACAAAACAAAACGTATCAATATGGAAGTGTTTTTGCGACAAATAGCTCAATCACGGTGGTTATGATGGAGTTAGAACATTAACTTTATATAATCACGATGAATCAGTACATTCCCATCAAAGGTGTCACTCAATAGATATTTGCAATTTACAGGAGTCAATTGCGGTTTCTCTGTTATCTCCCTGTTGGTCACCGACCAGATACCCCGATCTCCTATGACGAATGACACGAATGACAAGTTTTTGCCCGGAATTTCCCTTACAAGACCCCGGCAATCGCCAGACTGTTATAGTACGTGATCTTCTGATAGTGACCAACAGCAAGAGCGTTAGGACCTTTCCGAGATACAGTTACCTCTGTAACTACAACCGAATTCTCCTTTAAAAAAAAAGCAGGTCCTGTTTAGTTATACATCCATCATCTAGGCGGAATCTAGGTTTCTTCAACACAATCCACCCATTAAACTCAACATTCTGGCCAAACAATTCGCTACACGATCATACCTGGAAATTCTGTACCAGTACGGAACTGGACAGCGTTGCAGTACACGACTAAAGGTTTTCGAATTCAAAAGCCAGCTCGACACTTTCGTTATTGAATTGCTCGGGATCTCCTGGACGGTAAAGAATTTCCTCGAAGTTGGACGACCAGTACTTAATCACGTCCAGTCCACTGACGTGGAAGGTACGTGGTCGAGGCCGAACTAAACCTTGTGTCATTTTCCTGCACCAACACGTTACAGAGTAAGGTTTTCTAACATTTCGACCAAATGGTAAAGTAATTATCTCTTTGACTCGCGCTATGTGGGTTGAGCCTATCGAGTTTATCAAAAAGACGCTCCATTGCTGGCAGGACTAACACATGTGTTGTCAATGTGTCCGCATGCTCAATCAGCTTAAGTAAACGATTTCTTGAAATAACGGGCTCTGTTGAAAACGAGGAGGGGGTGCCCAAGCTATCATCCCGTTGATGTGCATGAATATAGGCGTCTGCCGATGTTCTATTTAAATGCACGATACGTCGCACCAAAATTCACACGAGCCGGTCAATCAACCTTAATATTCTGGAGCTGATCCTCGGCATATGTACGTACCGCAGTAGCAGGTATTAACGAATAAGTGTCAACTTCTGGAAGATGCTTTAAATTTTCCTTCATAGTGCGTGCCAAGTACAGCTTCAAGCAGTCAAGCGTAAGCACGATCTGCCCCATGCAATTGTACTTAGCGCTCAGATATTTCACCAGGTTGCCAGGTGCAAGTGATTCAAGGCCAATCCTATCAACGGATTGCTTTCATGACTGAAAACAAAGTCTGCTTCCCCGGCAGCAATTCCATAGAATCAGCCTTACCCTTGTCAGGATTTAGAATGAGTCCACTTCTCTTAGGAAATTCTCTGTGGTTTTCAGTAAGCGGTTAGCTTTCTTGTAATTCCGAGCAAACAAGAGCAAGCTATTAGCATATCCCAAAGCCGCCACTCGCGCGTCGCCTCCGATAGTTAGGTGACCGCCAAGGTCCTGTAACTTGCAAATAAGTTAAGAATTAATAAGGTTTGACAAAATAGGACTCAAAATGTTCTCCTGTTTAATCCCGTTAGTGATTTCTAGGGGGGGGGCTGGTATCCGAGAGCGTCCTACCTAGATAGTAGTGGTAGTCCAAACGTACCCGTCTATAATCAAATGCCGGGTTCACTTCCCAACTTCGAAGTGTTGGACTGCGCTGTCCACCAAACCCTGAAACACTGAATCTAAATCTTTTGAAATATTAAGGGATAACACTTGATACGGCCACCGCCTTTAGGCGACAGTTCTTGATTACAATGTCCAGAGTTACAGTATTTAGTAACATCCCGTCGACCCCAGTAAAACCCTTCTTGTGAGAGTGGAGAGAGAGATAGTTCCTCTAGACGTTTCGCAATGATCTCATTTACAAGCCAAAGCACTACAGAGAAGATCGTGATAAGTCGCCAATTATCAAGATTGGCGGAATCTTTCCCTTTAGTGAGTAGCGTGATATAGTTCTGCCGCAGACTGCGAAAAACAATCCCAAAATAGAGCATGATCTTAAACCTACGGGCCAGCCCATTCAGGACAGGTCCTCTTTGCAGCCAAACATAATCGGGCCCCCATGCGTTGAACTTCGAAGTCTTGAGAGCACATGAAATCTCAGCTTCAGAGATCATGTAGAAGATATCCACATCGATCACCTGGTGCAACGTAACTATGCTAGGAACGGCGTCGCACTTTGGGGTTTTGCTAAACAGAGTAAGGAGCTCCGCGTGCACAGCTTCAACCGGGGACAGGCCGTCGGTGGCGACCATTAGCGCGTCGTACAAGTCGTGAGAGGCCAGTTTTGACCGACCCGACTTGTAGAGTTTCTATACTTGTTTGTACAGGTATGCCTTGTCAATACCTCTCCCATAGCGATGTACGCCCCGGGTAACTCTGCGATTCCTAATACTTTGCCGCTCATCCGTGACTGTTTCGCAGAAAATCACCATTCAGGTTTCGAGATCAATTTGGGTCCTGGTTCTACCGTTCCTAACCGTGTTGTTGATTGAATTCATAAAGGGAGAAATCGGAAAGAGATCATCCGCATTGGCTTTCGTAATAGTCACGTATAAAGCAGCGCGGTACTCCCAATCCTGCGATAAAAATATTGGTACGCCCACGAGTTCCCTCGTTTCGCGCTGTTAACAAGGTCCGTTCACGTATTCTCGCGTTTCGCACTCAACCAATTATTTAAAGGTTGCTGTAATTTTTTATCATATTGGTATCGACAAAGTCACACTAACACTATTGATTTTACTTATTGAATTAGTGCAGGTAATTGTTTTACATTCAGGAAATAATTTAAATTAGAAGGAGTTATGCTCCCACTTGCAGGATTAAAAAATCTATGTTCCATAACCAAGCGTTCTAAAATATATAACCGCTCGTCACCTTATCTTCGTATTTTGTCCGGAAATTGATTGTAATGTTTGATGCAAAATGCATTCGGGTGTCATTATAAAAGAATAAATGTTTAAGATCGTGTGAGAAATGCGTATGCCAAATTTGATATAATTTTCTTATTTTTATCTTAAAAATTAGACTACATATATTGAAAATTACGGCAAAAAGGGATGTGAAATCGATTTTAGGGCTCTCACTATACATTAGACTTTCCATCGTATCATATTTGTCTATTAAAAATCGAAATGCCTTTTTAGATATTAAAAGTAAGTTTGCGTGCTTGTCCGTTCATGAGTAGTTTCTAAATAATTTTCTCAAAATTAAAGATCTTCTAATTTGTAGGAGTACACAAATCATACCAAAAATGCAATTTATATCCTTCAGCATGTACCAAATATTTAATAGAGTCCTAATTTTGGATTCAATAACTTGAATGACGGATAATTAACAAATGTAAAACCAACCGGAAATCGACAACTAGAAGCTTGCGTGCTTTTTTAAAAAAGCTTTCAGAGTTGAGAAATTCATAAAATGCACCTTAAATTTGAGCTTTTAAAGTTGTTTAATAAATTCCGGGCAATACAATATAGTTTTAATCAACACTATTGACATAAAAAGTAATAGCAATATTGTGCAATAATATGAAAACCCCGGGACATTAGATGAAACAGTAGAAAAATTTAAAATAATAAGAACGAATTGAAATTGATTTAGCCACAGTCTTATGGCAACCGGTCATCTGCAAGTCTTTGAGATGTAGTATTCTAATAGAGTTGAAAAGGGGGAAGGTCTTATTCCTCGATCCCCAGGAGGAAAATGGGGTAATAGTGAATGTTGATAAGGGGATGGTGCAGAACTTTAAAAAAATGGTAAGCTATCTTCCTCAAGAAATGTGCGGCAATTGATATGTAAAATAAAATACCTTTGCAAGAGGCAGGGTATTTTCAATTGCGTAAGTGCTGATTTAAATTCACAAAACCATTTTAGAAAAGGTGTGGTAGAAATCACTCCATTAAATTGGAACAATGTGAGGCATGTTTTGAAATTAGAAAGCTGCTGTAATCGTACCTTTAATTGAATGATTTGGAACAATCCTAATGGCAGTTGGAAATTCTGGAATTGAACTGTGAGTACTTTTATGAAACGTTTGAAAAACCGTATAAAAAATTTTTAATTTTTAATTGTATGTTTCGGTAATAAGACAGTAATTAAGTGAAAATAATTTATTCATCGGACTATTTAATAAGTTGAGATTAGTCATTAGTGAAGTTTAGGGTAGTAAGAGTATTAAGTGTAAAATATTTTAGAATGGACAATGATATGGTGCAACATTGGAATTGGACTGTTTTCTTGTATAAGGAACAAAATTACCATTAATTTGGGATTAATTAATGTAACAATTAGATATGAAAGCAAGAAAATGTGAAGCGTCGAATGATTTTGTTGCTGGGTTAGGTTAAGTTTGCTTTACAATTTTTTTAGTATCTAGTTCATCACCGGGCCAAATTATAGATAGATTATTTTTAGGAGAGTGTATGTATAGGGGTGTGTGTGTGTGTGTGTGTGTGTGTATGTGGTGTGTGTGGTGTGTGTATGTGTGTGTGTGTGGTGTGCGTATACAATGAAATTGTTTTTCATATGTCAATAGACGGTAAGTTTTGGGTGGATTATCTACTTTAATTATTCCAGGAAATAGACGTGTATTTAGTAAATTGTAGAGGATATCCAGCTACCCCAGTAACCGTTGTACCTGGAAGGAGTAGCAAAACGTGACAACCGAATGTAGGAATAACCAAAGCAAGGGAGTTTTATATGAAATAACAGTCTTGCAACGACGGAATGTTTTGGCGCCCCTCGATATTGACGAAGACAAGACCTATCAGGGTAACTGCTAATGTAATGCAGAATTTTTATTTTTATTTTATTATTAATAACTTTTTTTTTAGTGTTCTCTATATCCTTTTTATTTTTAATTATAGGAACCCACTCCCGACCACTGAAGTAAGCCGACGCACCTCTTTTATTGTTACAGGGTGCCCGCCCCTTCAAGCCATGTCAAAATTGAAAATATATCACCTGTAGCAAGAAAAATTGCATCCGTAACAAAGTTTACACTGGAAATGTGACTTAACACTAATGTTTCAAATGTCAAAAATTAAACCGGATGTTAAGTCCAACAAACTAACTTCAAACTTTGACTTAATACCTAACAGTAATTCAACAGTTCAAAGCAAAAAAATTATAAACCTTTAATTTCAAAAGGCCCTATACAGTTTGTCGATTAACTAATACTTCAGTGACAATAAAGCATGTTCTTTCTCTCGCTCTCTTTCTTTCTTTCTCTCTCTCTCTATATATATATATATATATATATATATATATTGCCGTGTAACCCTTGATAAAAGTCTCACCAGAGTCAAAAAACATTCGAGACCCAACGTTTGGGCGTCATAAATTGCCGTGTAACTTCGCTCTAGCTCAGTACTTTCTTAAAAAAACATTCGAGAATTTCACACCATAGAAAATTTTCCAAAAATCGTCATAAATTTCACAAAAAGGAGAATTTTCAACAAAAAAAATTTTACCCAGATTCTGCTTCCATCAACTTAATTACTTCAACAGCTCCCTGGCTAGCTCAGTTGGGCCTCCTCTTGGATACCTATATTTACTATCATATTCTTTACCGTTCACGCACACTCTCAATAAAACCACAAAATAATACAACAATTATACAATATTTATTTACCACTATTTACAAATAATAATTCAAGATTATTTACATTTCGGGCTCAAGTTACACCTCAATAAATTCTATCTTTGTAAAGTCCAGCATTTTAAATTGAAATATCAAACACATTGAGTGTAAGAGGAGTAAATGAGCCCTGAATAATAACTTTTTTTTTCTTTTTTTCTTTATAATTATTTCTAATTAGTGCACTCTGGAGTATGGTGAGCTCATGATAACCCAGTTTATTTGATTAATGTATGTTTTTTACTTGGCATACTCTTACTACAAACACGAAGAAACCCATGTACTCTTAACAATAAAATTTTAAATTCATGAGGAATGTTAATAAGCTTTATATACACCTTTAGATTTATATTCAAATACCATAATCAAAGTTAGTTATACGTACTATTTTGAATACGCAAAATAATACCATCAAAGTTCACCCTCACACACCACAATAATTGTCATAGTTTATAAAAAAACAGCAAATTCTAATGCGTTACCTGAAATTTCTTGAAGATCCCTACTCCGTTGACGATGAAGTTAAGTTCCTGCACCCTCAGTCTCGTGGTTCTGCTCTGCTTGCCGCTTCCAGCTATTTATAGATGAACACTATCTAAGTTGTGCTGCATGCTATTCATTCAAGATCCATCCAAATCCAAATCCAAGTATATTACACTTTTTTATTATTGCAGAATTTAATTTACGTTACTTTACTTTACTTTACGAGCTTGTTAAAATATCTGATGCACCTCCAGTTAAAATTAAACTCGACACTATCCGAGTTTCAAACTATGAGGCCAACACTGTACTATTTAATTTAAATTTTAAATACTTACAAGCTCGTTAGTAGATTTCTGTACGTAGGAAGCAATGCAAATTAACGAAGTCAAAGAGCGAAGTCAAAAAAGATCAGAATACCAAAGAGAGCGATGCTAATTCTCTTAGAGAATTTATACAATTCAAAATTCCACCTCTAGGCCACTCTTTACGCGAAATACTTAATTAAACTAACTCGTTCTTTAAATTTTGTATAACCGTTTTCAAAATCTTTGAAATTTAGCTCGTTAATACGATATTTTCCGAAAAACCCGCATTCAATTTTTCCCGTGCTTGTCTGTTTTAAAACTAACTATTTAGACCAATGATATATTTCAGTGACGTCTTGAAACTCCGCCTGTATTAACTCTAATCCTCTCTTATGCATATTATATGTTTCCTTCTAACCTTGTTTGAGTGGTAGAAAATCGATATTACTGTCTGCGTGCTATCTAACCCACGTGGACTGAATACGTGCGTTTCGAAGTGAAATGCTATTATGCCAGTCTCATTCCGAAGCATATCATTAATTGTCCATCCCTTCTGCGCTTTAAGGAAACTTTTGGTTAGCATTTATGCGAAACATCCGACCGTTTGCACAATATACCTCGAAACTTGTCTTTTAACTACACAAATAAGGAAAACATGACCTTTCCAAAACATGCAGGTGTTCAATTAACGAACGTTTTAAAATAACATTTCTAGAAGTTTGCGTTTCAAGGTATTTCCTATATTCGACGTGTTTGTTTGTTAGTAAAAGCGTTTCGCCTTGGTATTATCGATTTTTCATGCTCTTATTCGTTTTAGACGTTATATCCCTTTGACTTAAACTCAATTAAATTGATTAATAACTTCCATTGGCTTATACAATTTATTTTCTTTACGAACCGAACTAAATTTTAATCACTAATTGTAAAATTATGGTAATACTTGTTACTTTAAATTAACTAAATGAAGTACATTTCGCACGTAAATTATCTTTGTTTCCTCTATACAGGGTGTTTGAAATTGTCTTGTTTATACCTAAATGTAACCCTTTAAAACCACTACAATATATATATATATATATATATATTATAGTGGTTTTAAAAGATCAAAAATAAATATAAACGAAGCAATTTCAAAACACCCTGTATAAAGGAACAACCAGAAAGTACGTGCGAAAATTATATTAGTTAATTCATTTTTAAGTAGCAGGTATTAACGAAATTTGATAAATAATTAATGAAATTTAAGTAGGTTTGCAAAGAAATTAAATGGTAGAAGCCAATGCCATTAATTTATTAATTAATTTGAATTTAATTGAACGATTATTGATGTATAATATGCATAAAAGCGTTCAAAAACCCAATAATACCAAAAATGAGACGCGTTGCTAACGAACAAATATATCAGGAGGGTTGAAATACGTGGAAAATCCAGCTAGTAGAAGTGTTATTTAAAATGTTACGATTGAACACCTGCGTATTTTTAAAAGTCAAGTTCCAATAGTTTCTGTAGATAACCAACAAAGATTCTACGTATAATGTAAAACCGTCGCATGCGTTCTATAGAAATACTAATGAAGGGGTTATTTAACGCACGTAGACAGTCACGTGTGTAAACAGTGAACAAACAAGGATATCGATTTTTCAACCACTCAAGCAAGGTTAGAATGAGACGTAGAAAACGTATAAGCATGAGACCACAATATTATAGGAGGGATTTGAAAAACGTCATTAAGTCTACGATTGGTCGATATGTTAGTTCAACTTGATATAGACACGAGGATAGTGTAGCGTGATTTTCTTAAAATTTTATAACGAGATCCGAAAATTCGCAGATTTGAAATTGGGGTTGAGTGCAAAATTGTGAGAATGTGTTGTTGTGAGCAGGATTTCGGATAACTGGGGGCCTGGAGAGGTTACAGTCGAAAGATATATATACTCTAGAGAGCTAGCACTCGCTCTCTTGTCTTTTAACTTCGTGCCTTATTATTTCGATCGTCCCAAAAGCACGTATGAAAGTTAACACGAGTTGTGAGTATTAACAAATAATTTAAAGTGTATTGCTTAGTGATAGCCTCTAAATTAATTAAAACGCGGTTAGTGGGTCGAAGTTACTTATTTTAATTTGAGGTATCACCTATAATTTTATCAACTCGTGTCGGGACATTAAATAACGTAGATTACTGTGAAAGACGTAATTGGAATGAAATTTGGAATTTGGTTACATCGAGAAGGCGGCGTTGGCGGATCTATTTCGATGGAGTTCGTCTAGTAATAGCGAGGACGACCTGCAGACCTGGTAGAAAATTACATGGCATCATCTACAAAGCAAAGATCTTCTAGAAACTCCAGGTAACGATTTAAATTTGTGATTCCTATAAACTGTAAATATTGGGGTGGCGTATGAGAGTGTTTTTCAAGGTAGTGTGAATTATTTACGTATTGAACAGAATATGTGTAAATAACTTTATTACGGTAATCAACTAGAAATTGAAGGTGTCTAGAAAGCTTTTAAACGTTCCCTCAGAACGTGAAATTTTGTGAAAAGTACATGGCTTTGTTTTTTTTTGTTTTAGAGTATGCAAACTAGAAGGGCGTACATTAATTGGGTTATTATGAGCTCACCATACCCCACAGTTTACTTAGAGTATTAAAATAAATAAATAAATTATAATGAAGGAATTTTAGAGAAGGTATTATTCAAGGTCCATTTACTCCGAGTACATTTTATGTGTTTGATGATATTAAAATTAAATACAGGACATTACAAAGTAAAATTTACTGAAGTGTAACGTGAACAATAAAATAATAATGAATTGCATTTGTAAATAGGAATAAATAAAAGATTGTATGTTTGTTGTATTTTGTGGTTTTATTGGGCGTGTGCGTGAATGATAGGATTTATGAATGAATATAGCTATCCAAAAGGAGGTCCTAATGAGCTAGCTGGAAGCAGTTGAAGAAGGCCATTCAACCGAGGAAGAGAGGAAAACGGGTAAGCAATATCTTTTTTGACTTATTTAAATTTTTGGAAATTTTTTCTATTTTCGAATTTGAAAATTTAATGTAACTTTCGAAATGTTTATGGTTGGTAAGGTTTTACCCGAGTTCCACGGCAATATATATATATATATATATATATATATATATATATATATTACTCATATTTAGACCAGGGTAGAAAATTAAATAATCACATCAAATAATTTTAATCACCGTGTATAATGAATATTATTAGATAATACGCGTTATAAAAACCGTGAAGCATAAAAATTTATTAGTTTCAGTAAAAATAAGAGATTTAAACCATGTACAAGACGCTTTATATCAAAAGAAACAGTATTAAAAAGCTCTGCGTGTAATGTAATTATTCCTAAACAAATGGAAATTACGTGCAAAATTTATCTTAACTAACTCTATTTCAAGTAACCGGTATTGAACAAAACGTACAGATAATATCTATAGAAACTTGTAAAAACCCACTAAAATGCAAATCCTAGAAGTGTTAGTTAGAAGTAGGATGTTTGAACACACCTGCGTATTTTAAAAGGCAATTTCAGTTTAATTTGTTTAGATAAACATGTCGATTCTAAGGATATTGGAAACGGTCAGATGCTTTAGCACGAAATACAAAACAGGGTTTATTTAAAAGCTCTGAGAATTAATATTATTTTACACCTGCGTAGTTTAAATATCACGTACGGCGAAAATTTTGCAGATAATTAATGTTTACAAAGAATCTTGGAGAAACCGGGGCTTAATATTCACGAGAAGGTGCGATACGGGGTTATTTAACCCAGATAGTCCACATGGACTGGAAAATAATCGATAATAAAGAATATCAATTTGCACCAATACGAACAGTTTAGAAAAGGAAAGAGAAAATGCGTCAAGCAAAGACACATATAGTAAAAGGCGTGATTTAAGCAACGTCACGAGGGTCACAATTGGTTGAAAATAGGATGCAAATATCAGAGGTAGAAACAACAATTTCTGTACAAAATTAATTAGTTTTTCTCGGACATGTTTGCGTGCCGTGTGAGAATTTCTGAGTTTTAAGTGGGGCGAGTGAAAAATTCGTAAAAACCGACGCGCGAGCGACGGACTGGGAACATAGCATGAGAAATTCTTAAGAATTGTCTGTTTTGAGGACAAAAGCGACGTGCCGGCTATTCGCTATATATACCGGTGGTAATATGAATTTCGGCCTCTTAGACTTTTGACTATTCGATGCGTTAAAAGCTCTTACATCCGCGACTTGATTCAAGATGTTAAACAGTGCATTTTAGTTTGATAAAATAATTTAAAATTTTGCTCGTATATTTTAGTGATTCAAAATAGTTTGTTATTTACGTGCTAACATGAATGTACTTCAGTGCACTTAGATACAAGGTAATAAAATTTAGTATCACTGTACCAATTAGCAAAATTTACAACGACAAATGTATACACAAAAGTAGGCAGTTTTGGCGTATATTGGTGAAAGACGCATGAATTTCTCTGCTATTTTTCGGGGGTGTTAATAATTAAATGGTTCAAATACGTGTCTGGATCCACGAAACAAGGGTCAGATATACACAGATAAGTTCCGGAAAAGCCCAGAAACAACTTTAAATAAATGGTGATGGAGAAAATTTTAAAAGCGTTGAGAATTAGAAGCCGTAAATATAATCCTGTTGGAATGGTGTGATTAACTAAAGGGACGATGTACTTTGAAGCTACGAGGACAGTAACCTTCAGGTAAATTATACTATTTTGTTTGACATTTTGTGTGTGTTGAATAACTTTATAATTGATTTACTTTAAATGGACATTAGTGAAATTGTACTAACCATAAAATTTTAATTTTAAGATGAAATTTGCTTGTTTAAGTAGAAAGGGTATTTAGTATTGATGTTCTGAATTATGATGAAACTTTGGGTATGTCTTTGAGCTCAATTAGACGAACCTGGTTAATTAACGTAAAGGGTGGTAGATGCTCCTTTATACTCAGACTCCGGTCTGCTTATATTGTTATATTAATTAGTAGGCATCCAACAAGGACTTTAATTCTGGATGCACGTTAAAGTGATAATAAAATTAATCTTGAAATTCTTTTTAAAACTGAATTTTATGCTGAAATTTAATTTGAAAATTTAATGTATTCTGAATATTGATGTAAATAGAGTTAACGTTGATGTTTGTGGTAGGAATGTGTTGTTTAATTTTATGAATGAGGAGGTTTATAAAATTAGGTGAGCAGCTGAAGCGAAACCGGGATCACAGCAGTTTATGACGCCCAATCGGTGGGACTAGAATTTTTTTTGTTGAAAGGACCCAGTTCCCGCATTCAAAGGAGTATATCACAGCAATATATATATATATATATATATATATTACTGTGGATTTATAGGTACAATAGATATTAGATAGGTCTGATAATTATTATAGGCAGGGTAACCCATAAATATAAATATCAATTAGAATTTACGACGTTTTTCTAAACAATAGTATAAGAATATACAATTTACATTAAACTTTAGAGTTAATTTGCGTAGTTGTAACATAACTGTAAATATGAATATTAGGTAGGAAACATAGTTTCGTAAAGCGTAGGGTAAGAATTTATATTTTTAAAGTAGCTTGTAGGTTATTTAATACGAAAGTTTTCAGTTTTCTGTGTATAGTAAGAATCGATAACTTAAGAGGGCGAATTTCTTAATTGCATAAAGTGTACATAATTTAGCATATTGTAGAGCTTTAATATTGGTTAAACTTGCAAAGATGTAGTATAAGATAGGAAAGTGTTGTCAATAAACAACTTATAAACGGCTAAAGGTTCTAAGAAAGGATGTGCAAGCAAACAATTCATTTCCAGCAAGAATGTTGAAAATGCTCGTGGTATTAATTTAAAAAGAGAGAAGATAATTTATTTAAAGGAGTTCAAGTTAAACGCTCAAGATCGTTATAAACAAACGAACAAGTTTATTTGAGGTAGGGTGTTGAAGGTTGTATACCAATAGATCGATATCAGATAAAGAAGCCGTCTTTCAACATGTATTGAAATAAGACAAAATTTGGGTGTGCATTGACTTTTAAACAACTAGGGGAGACAAGGACTAATATAATGAACATGTGAGAAACGGAAATAGTTGGTAAGAATACACATATAGAAAGGAGATGGACGATACTCAAGAGAGGGTAGATGTTGTTAGAATATTATTATACTGGTAACTGGTATGAGGAAAATAGATAGGGTACAATATAGAAGACAGAACATTTTTTGATATAAGATAGAGCGAGGTGGCGGTATATACGTGTATTCGAGAGGAGTGTTTTAAATGCTTGTGTTCGTATCAATTGACGAAAGACTTCAACGAATTCGACCGCTGTTGTAAATTTTAATTAGATTTTTGAAGTAAAAACCGAGACGGTTGGCATACGGCTGCCATTTATACATAGAATTGTTGAAAGTTAACGGTCCTGTTTTTAGAATCGATGACGGTTGAGTGTTGTTTGTGTAGAGTGTTTTTGAGAATTGTGAACCGTTGTACAAATTACCAAGAAGGTGTGTTTGGAGTAGTAGTGTATTTTAGGAAGTGAACTTAGTCGGGCGGGAAATTTTGGTCTATATAAACCCTCCGGGAAACGATGAGTGGCTCTCTCTGAAAAATTTCTTTCAAGCTTCGAACAACTTTAGTACATGAATCAAGCGACTAGTGAGTTTTTGATATTTTATTGAAATCATTTCAACGTACACAAGTTGGTGTACTGTAGAAATTACAGTTTTAAATATATTTTGAAAAATCGAAGCATGATGTTCTGTAAGTAGAAATTACGTTCTTAATTTGGTGGCTGGTGCTTTTTGAGCATTCAAATGGAATAGTGGATGTAAATGGAACTTAGCTGAGGTGTGGAGGATTGGAGTTATTGTAGATTGGAGAAATAAAAATGTTGATAGATGATTGCTATCCCTAATGGTGTGAGTTCAGTTAGGGTGATTACAGTACGTGCAGTCGGTAAGGTCAGCGATGGTTTAATGGCAGATACCTGTTTGTGCTATATTCCGGGTAAATGAATTTTTATAAAAACATTTATTTTTGTGATTATTTGGTGTTATGACATTTTGTGTTTTTGGGGGTGTATTTTGGTGAAATCTATAGACAAAGAAATTGAGTATTTAATACGTATAATAAATTATTTAAAAATATGTTGATGTCGAAATTTGCATTATAAAATATGTGTATTAACGGTTAAGGTTGTTACGTGCCGAAAAATCGGCCGTAAACATTTCCAAATTTAGTTTTGATTTGTAAGGATTTCGCGCCAATAATTTAAAAAGACGTGCGTGTATTTCCGTCGCTTGAAATAGTTGCGTTTGCGCGAGAACGCGCCGACGCGGAGTGCAAAAAGGGGAGGTGGTGATTTTCGGACACGTCGATACGAGTGAGCCAGACGTGGACGAATGTAGTTATCTTTGTGTCTAATCGTGTCTTCTTTTTTTGATATGTAGGTTTCCTGCCTTATATCTGATTATCGTTCATCCTTACCTGTATTCCTGTGTTCCGCTACAGAAAAGAAGTAGACAAATTTGAATTTGGATTCAACCGGGCTCAACGAATACCCACGCCCGATGCCAGCTGCCGCCATAATGGAGTAATGCTGTGAGAAGCCCTACAGTCTACGTAAGTACTTTTCTCGTTTTTTATGTGATGTAGTAATTTTTATGTGACGTAATATCTTATTTGCGCATCATTTTTGCAATTATTTATCATTGCTACCAACTGACTGTAGTGGCTCGCGTACCGTACCGCTGGGCTGCAAGTGTTTTCCTGTGCAAAATAAAGTTTAGCACAAGTTCAAAAAGGTTTACTATGAGCTCCTATTAGACCAGGGTTTTAAAGTAAGGTTATGGTTAAGCCCAGTTACTTTCAATAATTATTAAATTTAAAAAATGTGTTTTAAAAGGAATTATTCTAAAGTGAGGATGGTTATTATGTAATCTATGGGAGAAACAATAATAATAGGAGGAATTTTTTTTATATTGAATTTTCTATTCTAATAAATTGTAATAATTTTGTGTAGTCGAGTTTTCTTTCTTCAAATATTAGGGCAGTAAATTCAACGAGGCGCTGAGGAGCCGTGGTGTATATCCCTGAGGAAGCCGCATTGTAAGAATTCAGAGCATTTTTATGACGGCCCAACGCTGGGGCTTGAAAAGAAAAGGAAAACTCGCAGCATTTTTATGTTGACCTAATAGTGGGGCTCGAATTAGCGATTCGGCCTATTCCAGATAAAAATTCAGAGCAATATATATATATATATATATATATATATATTGCTCTGAAATCAACAACATTGACCTATTACTCGTGCCCCACGATTCGGGTGACCATTAATGCTAATACTACTACTATCTTGCCATCTTACCTTGTCATAACCATATTCCCCAGAAGTAACCATACAACCAATATTAACAATCACCGATATCTATTCCAGATCCATATGTAATCTCTTTTTGCATACTTATTGCAAATTCAAAATTAAAACAAATTTTACTTACTCAACTTAGTTCAAATATATTAATTTTGCAGCCCTCAGCTGCTTGATTAGCTTTATGCTATTAAAAACTTGTAAACTATCATCAAACTCTAATCGAAGCACTAAAAGCACTTAAAGAGCAAACTCTAAGAGAACTTTCAGCGAGAGAACTTTAAGAGAGCCCCACAACAAACAACCTGCTGGAGTGTATACACAGTTACTCACCCGACAAAAGCCTGTCAATACAAACATATCCTTTCACGTAAAATTCTCAACGGTCTTTACTTCTCACAACTTCACAATACAAACAAACACCTAACGGCCGCTGTTTTCCCGTAATTTTGTAACGTGCGCTCAAAATTTTTAGTAAAATCTTCTAACCGCCACGATTTTTCGAAAATATTTTTTTGAAATTCTAACTAACGTTCGCAACCCACACTCTTGTTGGACTTCTATCCCCGTATTTAAAACATGTCACCAATCACGTTGCGTAGCTTCAACAACTAACTTGACAAAGTTAACATTCAATACGTCCCTAATGCAACAAGGGTAACATCTATCTTTTTCCAACATACGCTTCTAACATCATCTCTCTTTTGCTCTGCACTCACTGCAGTTTTGTCTTGCCACCTCTTTGTTATAATCCCACTACCCTGACACGTGTTATCCTCATCTGACTTGTGCTCATTTTATCCCCTACGCCCTTTTTGTTACTCGTTGTCAAGTTGAACTTGTCACGAACCACAGTTAACTCCACACCTGAGCTATAAATCTAATATAATTGACAACTATAACCTACCCTAATTGAAATTTGTAGTTGTTTGTTCAACGTTGTCTTAAAATATGCCGGGAAAATAAATACGGTTAAATTCGTTTCTTTTTTAGATGTTATTAGACAAACCTCGACAAACAGTTTTAAAACTTTCAACACCTATAACTATACTAAAACGGTTTCAAATACTAACGCATTTGAAATTACACATCCCATTTGCTGTAATTAAATATAAAGCTTAAATTGTTATGGAATTTAGATGTACGCTTCTCTCCTACATGTTCCTATACACAAATTTAAAATGTTATCTTATATACACTATCTTTACGAATACTTACACCTACGAGATTATGAAAATAAACTTTTAACTTCCTAAGTATTCCAGTCGAATTACTGAAGTATTAGTTCATGGACAAAGCAACAGAATTCAAGCCCGAATGCATAAAAATAAATAAAACCAAACAAATCAAGCCTTTGAGCATAAATGTTTTTTAGCAAGTTAAAAGTTAGGTTAATAAGTATTTGTTTAAACGTACAACAATGGAATTATGAATAATACAAAAAGTTTTTTGTTTTAAATTTATTCTTCGGAACAAAAATAGAGATGTAATTCGCTGCAATCCCATTGGGCGCCACACTTATAGCACAAGCGTAATGACACCACTATAAATAATGGATCAAAAATACTAAAAGGAAGCAAGTTAAATGATTATGTAATAAATACTCTAATTGAAGTAACAAGCACACATTTTTTGAAAGCTGCCTGCTTTTATGACGAAAGCATTTGAAATCATAGATGTAGGTAGAATCAGTGATGAAAACGTTTATTTTAAAATAATTGTAGTGTACGAGATCTGTTTTCATCACCTAACGTGAGCTGCTATTAAAGTTGTACGCTACGTACAAGGAAGTTTTCATTTCGATCAATAAAATTAAATGCAAAGCTTTAAGTTACAAGGATAAAAATTTACAGCATGAGTTTTCAGCCACGTATACCGCTGGTATTAAAACGTTTGCCACTAAACAATCATTTAAAAAGCTTCTTCTTACATATGAACTAACATAACAGAGGTGCACATGTAAAAAGACTTATAACCTGTATATACCAGTGTGTATATATATATATATATATATATATATATATATTACTATAACAAGGGGGTTATTTAGGAGTATATTAAGTCATAATGGTTACACAATACATGTAAATAGTACTAGGAGCAAAAAAACACATTTATTTAGCATGAAAAATAAGTAATTTGCAAATTATGCAAAGAACAAACATTTAACACCCTGTATAAAAATCGCAGTTGACTTTAATTAATGCCGGGAAGCATATCATTCCACAATAAACGCACATTCAGCAAAAAAATAACTCTATACGCAATCAAACTTGTCTTACACCAAAAGTACTCATAAATTGTAAATAGATACGCGTTTAATGCAATAAAAAGCTAGAAAATCATGATACAATTTACATTAAACATGCGATAGTGAAAGCAGATAGCATAGTGTCCTGATATGAAACGCATCCTACGAAATAAATACGTTTCGGAAAAGCAAAATGTAAACAGAAATATGTTAATTTACGTCACTTAGCCTACGTGATTTTCTGCATAAAGTTAATATAAATCCCAAAGTATTATCTAGACAAACAAAAGCCATAACTGAAATTACGTACCAAGGCGAATTAGAAATTCCTGTAACAACATCAAAACAGACGGTCTAAAATAAATACAAACTAAAATCCACTGGTACCTACGTGATCAAGAAATCGTTCCTACAAGTTATTATCAGAGATATACCTGTAAAAGCCAAAAATATCCAAAACAATCGATGGTTGGTCGTAAACTTTGAACAACAGCACAGATAACCAATGAATTTTTAGACGGGTCGTAGACTATATAACACGGGAAATTGATAAGCAAACAGTCTTAGTTCGAACCGAGCGCAAGCCACATCACTCATACTCAAGAATCTATGCGACGAGTAAATATTCAAATTAAATAATCAAATTTTTGTTAAAAGTGGTGTTATAAAATATTTTAAATGAATAATGGTGAAAAATATATGAGACAAACTTCGCCGTTTGCTGGAAAACGTGAGTAGAAATTAATTAATTAATTAAGGTTAAATATTTATAATTTAGGGCTTTGAGTGAGATCACGAAACTCTAAATGAGATTACAAAACAACTCTAAGTGAGATTACGAAACGACTCTAAGTGAAATTACGAAACTCTAAGTGACATTACGAAAATACTAGATTATTGATTAAACGGGGTAAAGCTTGGAGACTAGATAAATTAATAATATTGGGAGGAAGTCCGAACGAGAATATTGGCAAAGGTGCACAAAACAGAGGATTGTTTTAAATTGAATGGAGCAACTCAACTGAATGTGATATTGAGGTACTGATCCACAGCACGTAGCAAAAATACGCACAAGGAAACTACTGGTCAGAACTATCTAGCATAAGGCATTATTTTCTCTTTATTATTTTTTGAATATTGATCATATTTTATACCTCAATATTTTATGTAAGGAGTAATTTCATAAAAAAGGGGGTAAATCTTGAAAGTTCAGAGAAATTTCCAGTACAGTACAATGTCAGTTTGCTGGCTTTAAAATAAGGAAAGAGAGCTTTAATTTTTGGAGATAAACAATTTAAAATTTATTGTTATTTGATTCAGGAACCCATTTTTGTCATACAGTAAAGCAGCTTAAGCTGTGAAGTGTATATGATTTTTTTTTCTCATTATACAAATATTAATCGACTTCGTTTTACCATTCAATGCAGGAAGAGTATTAGGGAAAAAGGGGTAAATTATTTGATTATCCTAACGTTGTGCACTCTGTGTGAATTAAACTTGGCTAGCCGAGGCATATTTAAATTTTAGGATGGTGATTTTAGGAAGGAGATTGAAAGTATAATCATATCGACGTACAGCGTTATCATATCAAATTAATATTGATTTCATGACTGATTTAACTTGTATATAGTTCTCGCAATATTTAAACCGACTTTTGTCACAAATGACGTCCCGCCATATCAACTACAAATGATATTCTTGTGTTATTCTAACTCCAGAAAAAAGTTTCCTTCTCGGTTTGTATATTTTGGAATGTTGCCGCCTTCATTTGAGACATTTGTTGACAACTAATATTATTTGTATTGGTTATGTTAGATTTTCGTTGGCGTTCTTATTTCATGTCATTAATCTCTTGCGTAGTTTTTGTCCCGCATTTTATGTTATTCTTGCTTGCATTTAAAATTGTTCTTTTCAGAACAGGCTAGCGTTATTTTTGTTTGTGCGAATAAACCATATCCGGTTCACGTTTAGGAACTAGAGGGCAAACCTTAAAAACAAATTTTCATAACTAGCCGTCCTCTTACTTTAGTTTAATAAACATAACCTCTGGAAGTCTTGATTATTGGTGGCTATTATTCCGTGCCCGGTCTAACATGCAAAATCTATATTGTACCGATAGCTTCATTGTGGTTACGAGGAATTGCTATTTTGATAGTGGCAACGGCGCCAATATATGACATCACAAATATTGATGACGAAAGTCGGTTTAGAAATTTCAAGAACTATATATATGTTGTTTTTTTGAAAATATGAAGTCAATAAAAGATCCAAAAATTCACACACTACCTAAGAATTTAGGCGCTGACCTCACCCACCGACCTCAAACCGTAACGTAAGCTTCTTTATATATTTTACTATATTAAGAAGGGGGGGGGGAGACAATGTAGGTAGGAGGGATGGGGCTTGGGTTAGTTCACGTTGTTTGGACAGTTGGTGTTGTCTGGAGTTAGGTTAGGTTAGTTGGACTTGTATGGACTTAGGTTAGAGAGCAGAAAAAATTGGTAGTTTACGTCAACGTCGCCGACGACGCTGACCTAACCTATCAACTAACTTAACTCCATACAAGCTCTCTTGGCAATAGAACATGACAAAGTAAAAAATATAAATATAAATGATACCATAAACGAATTTGCAGAAAAACAGGCTAGAAAAAAGAATTTTTAAATTTGATTTTGAGTGTCTGCTATTTCACGTTTTTTGCTGTATCAAATTGAGATGTGTAAATAATTTTTCTACGGCGTATAAATATGTAGTATTGATGATAATTAATTTATAAGTTTTCAAATTTTCATTTGGTTGTAAATTCTAAGCTGGGTCAAGTTGCCCCCCCCCCTTTATGTTTTCAATTTTTTTCTTTCTCACCAATTGTGTTTGTTTTGTGCTCAATTGTGCCGGTGTTTGTTTGAATTGTGCGTATTTGCTTATAGCGAATAAATTGAAAACAAATTCGGGGGGCCAGGTTGACCGCTAGCCCCGCGTTTATTGAGTTTTCCAATTTTTTTCAGTCCGTTGAATTGTGCTCGTTTTGTGCTCAATTGGGCCGGTATTTATTTGAATTGTGCTCATTTGCTTATAGCAATAAAAATGAAAACAAATCCGGGGAGGCAGGTTGACCGTTAGCCCCCGCGTTTTTTGAGTTTTCCAATTTTTCTTCAGCCCATTGAATTGTGTTCGTTTTGTGCTCAATTGTGCCGGTGTTTATTTGAATTGTGCTCATTTGCTTGTGGTGAAAAAATTGAAAACAAATCCGGGGGCCAGGTTGACCGCTAGTCCCCGCATTTGAGTTTTCCAATTTTGCTCAAATTTATTGCATTGTGCTCGTTTTTTGCTCAATTGTGCCGGTGTTTATTTGAATTGTGCTCAGTTGCTTATAGCGAAAAAATTGAAAACAAATCTGTGGGGGCAAGTTGCCCGTTAGCCCCCGCATCTTTTCGCGGTGCCAATTTTTTTTGATACCATTGAATTGTGTTTGTTTTGTGCTCAATTGTACCGGAGTTTATTTGAATCGTGCTCATTTGCTTATAAGGAAAACCTTCAAAACAAATCCACGGGCCTGTTGTGTCCTTACATTTGATTTTTTAATGCTCCTCCCGAAGATACTACATTGGCCACGAAGCCAGTTGAACTCTCGTTTTACCTCCATCCGAAGGAGGGCGCAATTGTGTGGAATATGCTCGCTTAAATTTTTTAGTGGTCCGTGTCGGGAATCAAACCCGGAACCTATGGGATTAGTACTCATAAGTGAACCTACCTAATCCACGAATCCTACGGCCAAGTTGGCCGCTAAGGTTCCGTTTTTGTTTTAGTTTTTTAATTTTTTCTTAGTCTGTTGAATTGTGCTCGATTGTGCCGGTGTTTGCGTTAATTGTACACGACTACTTATACTGAGAAATATGGAAAACAATACAACGCCGCCGGGGGGGGGGGCATTCTAACCGCCACCCTCGCAATCTTTGAGTGATTCAATTGATTTTTAGTCCAATAAATTTTGCCTTTGGTTTACGCAAACTATAAATTTCCCAGAACCAGTTGCATAATTAATATGCAACGTATGTAATATAAGCAAACTTATAGAATACAAACCCAGAAAGTCAGTTTTCAGCGATAAAAACATTAGTAACAAAACTTTATAAAAATAATTTTAAAAATAACAATGCGTTAACTACCTGGGTCCCGTTTTATTTGCGGGAATTGCAAGAGCTTTCAACTTTTAAGCGAATAAAGATAGATACATGCGGTTTAAACTGAGATGCTTCACAATGACACAAAATATATTTGAACACATTCAGTTAGCCAAAAAACAAAATGGCGATTTATGCGAATTTTTCTTTATTGATGTATTAAATGTGGAATGCCCTGCATATTTTTTGATAAATCAAAAGCGACTTCTATCAGCTATATCAGTAGTTATAACGTTTTTTTAAAATCGATGCAGAAGTAACTGAGCAATTAATGATTAAGCTGTAGCTTGCAAATTCAGTAATGTATACAAAAATAAAATTTGATCACAATAAACAGTTCCTTCTATTTGACAATTTCATCTTCTTTTAAAGAAAAATTACAAAAATTGTAACAAATAATCAATTCGGTAGTGTAGTATGTTTTGCAATAAAAGGAAACAACAAATTAAATACCTTAATTGTTTACTAGGTACACTATTTTAATAAAGTGTTCAACATGGCAAAAGTTGCCTTTTTCCTGTCAAAACAATTAGCAAATATTTAATTTATTATTTTCTAAGATTTTTATTGCATATAGAACATATTACATTTACTGATTACCATTTTTTGTTTATTTGTAATTTTCCTTTTGTATACATTATACATTACGGATTTTGCAAGCTTCTGCTTAAACATTAATTGCTTAGTTAATTCCGCATTGATTTAACAAACGTTATACAGACTAATTAGGAATGGTCTCGGGCCCGACGCAGAAAGGTAACCGGCCCGGCCCGGGCCGGGCCGGGCTGGCCCGAAATTTCGGGCCGGCCCGACTTTTATTCGGCGAATGAGAAGATATTTTTTTCTGGTGTGTTCAACAAGTAACTATCACTCTTTTGTTTAATTTAAGAGTATAATGATTTTGAATTACAATCAAGATACTTGTGGAACAAACCGTAGTATATCATTTGATTTTTGATTCTGTTACGTACTTAGACGTAGCCGGAAGAAAAGTAAGTACCAGGCTAACTATTAAACGCGGAGAGTGGGGGGATTTGCCTACATACCAAAAACAAACAAAAAACACATCGCCCTCGATGATCTATTAACAAATTAAAATAAATAACGGATTCTGTACAAACAAGCAAGAGCAATAAATTAAGCGTTACTATTTGAAAGCAAACAGTTAGGTGATATGAACAATTTAGTACATTAGATACAAAGTGCGCATCTCGTATTTACACAAAATAAAATTAATCAGTAGTAAATAAACCTGTGAGAGCTTTTGTCAAGCATTTTTAAAGTTTCACCTAATACTTTTTGTAAAATAACTAATTAGTAGGAAAGAATTAACGTGTGGGAGCTTTTGTCAGATATCTTTTATATCGTACATAGTACCGTTTGTAAAATAAACTAATCAGTACAAAGGAATAAGCGTGTGTCTGTCCAATACTTTTAACACAGGTACATCACACATGTAGAGCGATAATATCGATTAGCAGCAACGAACAATAGTTCTACAATGTGACGTTTCTTGTCACATAACTACACCAAATGTTGATACGGAATATCCTATTGACACAACACACAAAAGAAAACGAGTTGCATAGCTGTAGGTGTCCTCTTAGCTTGAAAACCGTCGGGGGTGAGTCAACACAGAAACGCTGCGGTATTCAGGATTCATTCACCCTGCCATCGTAACTACAGCAACGATCTACGGACAAAAGCAGTTGGTCTACAGAAAGGAAGAACCCATTTGGCCTCCAGCTAAAAAAGGCAATCCACGCGACACCTCCTAGTTGTTGAACAGAAAATAAACAGACGTGCATTGATTTTGAAATACGGTGACGAACAATGTAGAAAATATGTCGACGCAAAAGCTGTAGAAGCAAATTTAACAATGATTCAAATAACACGAATTCGAACTGCAAATCCTCGCTAATCGAAGCGCGATTAAAAATGGAAACCCGGGTTTTATCGGATAGTGTGCGATCTAATTTCAACAAGTCTTTACATTGAAACAATAGAGAAAACCATTATAGGCGGTCGTGATGTATACCAAGATAACGGATACCTGAAACAGGATATAACTATTTAGTTGTTGCATAAACTTGTCGTTTCAAAACAACTAGATTTAAGTTGAGGAATTTATTTGAGAGCGTGTTTATTATTAATTATGTTGAAGGATTTAACAGTAGAAACAGAATTTATTCGAGCGGGTATTGAATTAATAAGAGAGAAAAATAGGGTAATTAATTTATGCTGAAAATAAACGTAACAATTTTTTAAAAAATCCTAGAAATAGGTAACAAAGGTACAAAATGTTTAGCAATTTTCAATGTTTATCAAATTGTACGCTTAACGTACCTTATAACCTTTATAATAAGTTTGCGTCCGCTTTATTTTGTCGTTCCTACTTCAAAGAATTTTACTAAAATTACCTACTTAAAATTAGAGAGTTATTACAAACTCATTCCAGGCAGATTTTATTAAAAGAAACTTTAAGGTATCATTTTTTAAAAGTTTGCATCCAATCTAAAGGAGTGTTAGTGCAAGTGTTTTTTCCTTTACCCTTTATTCTGACATATATGTTTAGTATTCTATATCTATAGGTTATGTTTTAAAAATGAATAACGAATTAATCTCTTTTGTGATAAGGTGACCTATAACATGTTTAACTATATTGGAAAAGATCATAGAAATTGTATTCACACAAAGATGAACCTTTTTTTATTGTTTGAGTCTTTCATTTCCCACTGATTCGATAACATTTGTATGTTTTGTCAAAGTGTTTTCACGGAATTCTCTTGGAGTTTACCCCAAGACACTGTTTTTTACTTCTTCCCAAGCATATAGCATATCTGTTTTCAAAAGAATTTTTACAGCTTACTTCTAGAAAAAGCATTACAAAACAGCATCCTCGTATTTAAACCGTTGACGTTTTATATCTTTTTCGCGTTATAAACTTGGACATTAAATTTCTAAATTTAATTACGGAAACAACACTACAAAAAACCATTAATTTGGCTATATTTATACAAAAAGCAGACAATTAAATGTAAGTTTGTACGTTAGGCATTTGGCATATGTCAAAATTAAGGCGCCTTAAATAAAAGCATTCCCTGCCTGTATTTAAATTAATTAAAGGTGTCCTGTATTTTAATAAAGTACAAACATTAAAGGTGTAATTGCGCATATGTAAATGTCAAATAATGGACAACTTTATTAAAAAATTTGTAAAATTAACGTTGCAATAACTCTCTAGTGTTTTAAGCGGTAGACATAAATTATACACGCGATTGATAATATCGACGTTCGCCGCATGATTGAAATTTGAAATATATACATATACATAATATAAATCGTGCAAACTTTTGACTTTTTAACTTGCCTAAAGTACAACATGAGAAACATTAAATAGGACTAGAAAACAATATTCGGTATAAGAAGTGAGTTATAATATCACGTCTCCTTTACACTAAACAAGACGAAAAACTGATTATTAATGGGTTCATGAAAACACTACGTGAAAATATAATTAAGAACGTTTACTTACTCAATGTGAGATAGAATTGAAGAAGCGATGGAGTATCTTACTCGTGAGTTTTTCGGCCCGAAAAGTTCGGGCCGGCCCGAGTCGTTTGGCCCGGCTCGGCCCGAAAAAAGCTAAGCCCGGCCCGGGCCCGGCCCGAATAAAGTAATCAACGGCCCGGCCCGGTTTCGAGCCCGAAATCGGGTCGGACCTGGGCCGGACCGGCCCGAAAGCAAGAGCCCGAGTCTATCCCTATAAGCAAATTAGCACAATTCAGACAAACACCGTCACAATTGAACACAAAACAAGCACAATTCAATGGAATCAGAAAAAATTGACAATGCGAAAAAATGCGAGGGCTAGCGGTCAACCTGTCCCCCCGGATTCAAAATTGAAAACAAATCCTTGGGGGCCCCAAGGATTTGTTTTCAATTTTTTCGCTATAAGCAAATGAGCACAATTCAAATAAACACCAGCACAATTAAGCACAAAACGAGCACAATTCAATGGACTGAAGAAAAATTGGAAAACTCAAAAAAAGCGAAGGCTAACCTTCAACCTGCCCCCGATTTGTTTCCAATTTTTTCGCTATAAGCAAATGAGCACAATTCAAATAAACACCGGCACAATTGAGCACAAAACGAGCACAATTCAATGGACTGATAAAATATTGGAAAACTCAAAAAACGCGGGGGGGCAGCGATCAACCTGGCTCCCCGGATTTGTTTTTAATTTCTTCGCTATTAGCGAATGAGCACAATTCAAACAAACACCGGCACAATTGAGCACAAAACAACCACAATTCAATAAACTGAAGAAAAATTGGAAAACTCAAAAAACGCGGGAGCCAGCCTGCCCCCTGAATTTGTTTTCAATTTCTTCGCTATTAGCAAATGAGCATAATTCAAACAAATACCGGCACAATTGAGCACAAAACGAGCACAATTCAATGTACTGAAGAAAAATTGAAAAACTCAAAAAACCTGGATGGCTAGAAGTGAACCTGGCACTTGTTTTTAATTTTTTCGCTATAAGCAAATAAGCAAAATTTAAACAAACACCAACACAAGTGAGCACAAAACGAGCACAATTCAATGGACTGAAGAAAAATTGGAAAACTGAAAAAAAGCGGGGGGCTAGCAGTCAACATGGCTCTCCGGATTTTATTTCAATTTTTTCGCTATAAGCAAATGAGCATAATTCAAACAAATACCGGCACAATTGAGCACAAAACGAGCACAATTCAATGTGCTGAAGCAAAATTGAAAAACTCAAAGAACCTGGATGGCTAGAAGTGAACCTGGCATTTGTTTTTAATTTTTTCGCTATAAGCAAATAAGCACAATTCAAACAAACACCGGCACAATTGAGCACAAAACGAGCACAATTCAATGGACTGAAGAAAAATTGGAAAACGCAAAAAAGCGTGGGCTAGCCTTCAACCTGCCCCCCATTTGTTTTCAATTTTTTCGCTTTAAGTAAATGAGCACATTTCAAATAAACACCGGCACAATTGAGCACAAAACGAGCACAATTTAATGTACTGAAGAAAAATTGAAAAACTCAAAAAACCTGGATGGCTAGCAGTGAACCTGGCATTTGTTTTTAATTTTTTCGCTATAAGCAAATAAGCACAATTCAAACAAACACCGGCACAACTGAAGAAAAATTGGAAAACGCAAAAAAGCGAGGGCTAGCCTTCAACCTGCTCCCCCATTTGTTTTCAATTGTTTCGCTTTAAGTAAATGAGCACATTTCAAATAAACATCGGCACAATTGAGCACAAAACGAGCACAATTCAATGTCCTGAAGAAAAATTGGAAAACGTAAAAAAAGCGGGGGCTAGCCTTCAACCTGCCTCCCCCCCAATTTGTTTTCAATGTTTCGCTATAAGTTAATGAGCACAATTCAAATAAACACCGGCACAATTGAGCACAAAACGAGCACAATTTAATGGACTGAATAAAAATTTGAAAACGCCAAAGAAGCGTGGGGTAGCCTTCAACCTGCCTCTCCCCCCATTTGTTTTCGATTTTTTCGCTATAAGCAAATAAGCACAATTCAAATAAACACCGGCACAATTGAGCACAAAACGAGCACAATTCAATGTACTGAAGCAAAATTGAAAAACTCAATAAACCTGGATGGCTAGAAGTGAACCTGGCATTTGTTTTTAATTTTTTCGCTATAAGCAAAAAAGCACAATTCAAACAAACACCGGCACAATTGAGCACAAAACGAGCACAATTCAATGGACTGAAGAAAAATTGGAAAACGTAAAAAAAGCGGGGGCTAGCCTTCAACCTGCCTCTTCCCCCATTTGTTTTCGATTTTTTCGCTATAAGCAAATAAGCACAATTCAAATAAACACCGGCACAATTGAGCACAAAACGAGCACAATTCAATGTACTGAAGCAAAATTGAAAAACTCAATAAACCTGGATGGCTAGAAGTGAACCTGGCATTTGCTTTTAATTTTTTCGCTATAAGCAAATAAACACAATTCCAACAAACACCGGCACAATTGAGCACAAAACGAGCATAATTCAATGGACTAAGTAAAAATTGGGAAACTGAAAAAAAGCGGGGAGCTAGCGGTCAACTTGGCCCTCCGGATTTGTTATCAATTTTTTCGCTATAAGCAAATGAGCACAATTCAAACAAACATCGGCACAATTGAGCACAAAATGAGCACAATTGGTGAGAAAAAGAAATTGAAAACATAAAGTGGGGGGCCTAGTTGACCCGTCTTAAATTATTTGCTGTTGTCTTTTCTATAGGTACTATAATTAGAAAATACCTAAAAATATAGGTCAATATTAAATCTTAAAGAAAGCCCAGATTAAAAACTTTGGGGGGAGGGGCAAAAATCGAAGTACGTCACTGTATTTATTATACATATTGATATCTACCAACCTTGATAATCACCCATATATTCCCTAACGAGCGGTAAAATCTTACAAATCTTTTAATTTACATTTGCTCTAAATACGTTAAATGGACATTGACCTTTTTTCTACCAAACCTCAGAATCAAAATATTAAATAACAGATCGACCGCACGCACAAAACTGCACAAATAAGCGTTCACATGGATTACATAAGATAATTTGCCAGCTTGTGAAAAGAACAAACATCTTCACCTGAAAGTCAGCTGAAATTCAACGGCAGAGCGTAAAATTATAAAGAAACAATACAAAATAGTTTGCGCTAAATTAATGAAATGAAACAATTTTTCACAATCTAACCTCTAGCGCACGCTGCTAGTACAACTTTACATCTCGTACAAACACTTCAGTTTCAAAGGCTACTTCAATCAATAAAATTAAATGCAAAGCTCTAAGCATTTCAGTTCACGTAAGCTACGCCGATGAATAATTTCCATCATCTTATAACAACAAACAAAATTCGCAAACGAACAAAGCATTTTAAACACGTTAGGTTATAAAAAAATCCCCCAAGGCGCCCCTTTCGCTACGCCGTTCTAACTCGTTCGATAGAATAGTAAAGTAGAGTAGAATGCACTTCGCCAACTTAATTAACGTACATGTGGATTCGCTTGCAGAACCTTGCGAATTTTGGATGGGAGTGATATCAGCCGGTGCGTGTGCAGCTTCAATGGCGGGGCTGTGGGGGCGAGCAATTGCGATCCAGCCCGAGTTCGCGACTGACACCGCGTTCAGACAGTTGGCCGGCAACGTCATAGTAACTCAGGTCCACCAGGACTTCTAGCGTAAACTTGAAAGCACGACAAAGACGACGTCAATAAACGTCGTATAATTATGCTTGAATTTTATTATAACGCGCCGCGACGCACTTTGTTAATTATTTTTAAGAAAAGTTTTTTGTGAATAATTTTTTTCGCGAATTTATTATAATTTATTTAAGGTTGTCGTTAAGTGCTGTTTTTTTTTGCATCGCCATTTTGAACGGTATTAGCTAATTTCGGTAGTTCCGGGTTCGTGCGTCTTTGTTTGGTAAAAAGCAAATGGTTTTGTTGCACGACGCTTGCGAGATTGTTTTATTTATTTTTAAAAGCCGTTGATGTTATAATTTTGCATTGATAAGTGTGAATTTTTTTGGCAAATCAGTCGTTGAATACGCGGACAATCACGCGTTTTCCTGGTGCGTTTCCTGGTGTTGCTGCTGGTGCTACAACAAATCTTGGCCATCAATTCTACCGCCGACGTGCGATATCAGCATTGCATAATCAATGTCAGAAAGGTGATTTTCGTTTATAAGTTTTAATCAATTTTTATTATTATTATTGCGAATTTTACGTGTACTTGAGAGTTGTAATAAGTGCAATCTGGTTAGGTTATCTAATAATTTTTAACGAGCATTATTTAAAACACGCAAACACTATATCGCACATTTTAATACACAACATGACATCTGGAAAAATTTTAACTATTTTTCTGTTTTCTTTAAAACGATTTTAATCACTTAGTTGGGATTTTTCGTATTAGAACACGCTAATTAAATAGCAACAATTTAGTATTGAAAGGTTGCTGTATGATATGGCGTTATCATAAAAGCAATTAATATGTAATTTAGGTCTAGAGGAGCTTATCTAAATTCACTAAACGCTTCCTGATATTTTTTAAGTTCTTAAATTGTATTCACATGTCGTTGTTATTCTATACTATCAAATCGACCAGCTTCGTTTTAGCCGTTTTTAAGATATTTTCGATTTAGCTAAAATAAACCACAAGCTTTTATTCTAGAAAGACTTCTAAATAATAAACGCAAACGAAAAAAATTGACCGTATCCCAAAAATTTCATAATTAAAGTAACAAATGAACTTTAAAAAAATTGGATAGGTCACATAACATACTAATGAAGCATCTCTAAATTATTTTGATGTTCAAACGAATCCAATTAAAGCACCTCTAAACTGAAACTTTTTTCGATTTAAGCTGTCAACAAATTCTTAAAATACGCCACAAATCAGATATATTTAAGCTGTTGTGACATTTGATAAACCTGCGTTTTATTGTTAAAGTACTTACACAAAAGATTCCTGAAAAAAGCGAATGACATTTAGTTTAAAAAATAAATTGAAAGGCCGCCAACATCTTTACTTCTTTTTGATAGAAACTTTAAAAAGTGTTAGTTCGGGCTTTCATATAAAAACCCTAATCCAAAATTAGGCACGCTTCCATATAACATTTTTATAAGAATAGACATTTACAAGCCTCAACTTTTAAAAAACGCGAAGCGTTTAAAATTTTCAGATCCCCCTTTTGTCGAGCATTATTTTTCAACTTCCTGCTTCGAATACAAATTTAACGCCACCACGAACCAGCCGTTTGGGCATTTAATGGGCTATTGGTTTACTGCCACTGGGAAGACTTCTGAAAATATAAATGAGATTTAGTTTAACAAAAAAATTGGAAAACCGATAAGCTTTAAAAACTTTTACTTCGTGCCTTTCGCTAAAAAGAGCATAATCCAAAAATACCAGCAAAATTCAAAACGTAGGTACTTCAACTTATGATTTTTATAAGAATGAAAATTTTCGAACCTTAACATTTAAAAAACGGGCATGGTCATAACAAATTCTTATACAACATATTCAGAAAAGAACTCTTGTAGGGTATGATTTTTCAACTTCCAGCTTTGTGCAGAAGTTCTTGAAATACGTTACAAATCAGATACATTTAGGCCGTTTGGAGCATTTAACGAGCCATTGGTTTACTGCCATATGGAAGATTCTGGAAAATAAATGAGATTTAGTTCAATAAAAGAATTGCAAAACCACCGACATATTTTTGTTATATGTTTCAAAAAACTTTTACTTTGTGTCCAAAAATACCAACAAAATTCTGAACGTACCTTAGTGTATGATTTTTATATGAATGAACATTCTCGAACCTCAACTGTTAAAGAACGGAAATTCTTATCCGACGTTTTCAGAAAAGAAGCTTTATAGGGTTTGATTTTGAAACTTCCAGCTTTGTGAAGAAATTTCTGAAATGCGTCACAAATCAGATACATTTAGGCCGTTTGGGGCATTTAACCAGCTATTGGTTTACTGTCATAGAGAAGACTTCTAGAAAAATAAATGAGATTTGGCTTAACAAAAAAATTGCCAAACCACTAACATATTTTTGATATACGCTTCAAAAAACTTTTACTTTGAGCCTTTCGATACAAAATACCTATTCCAAAAATACAAACAAAATTCTAAACGTACCAAAATATATGATATTTATAAGAATTAACATTTTCGAACCTTAACTGTTAGAAAACCAGGAATTCTCAGAACATATTCCTAATCAACGTTTTCAGAAAAGAACTTTTGTGGAGCATAATTTTTTCAACCACCAGCTCTGTGCCAAAATTCTTGAAATGCGTTACATCAGATATATTTAGGACGTTTTGGGCATTAATAAGCTATTGGTTTACTGCCGTAGGGAAGAATTCTAGAAAATTTAATGAGATTTAGTTTAAAGAAAATTCCAAAACCAGCGACATTTTTTTGATATAAGTTTTAAAAACTTTTACTTTGTGCCTTTCGATAACAAGATCTTAATCCAAAAATACCAACAAAATTCGAAACGTACTTCAACGTATGCTTTTGATAAGAATGAACATTCTCGAACTTTAACTGTTAAAAAACGTATATGTTCATAACAAATTCCTATTCAACGTTTTCAGAAAAGAATTTTTGTAGAGCATAATTTTTTCAACCACCAGCTTTGTGCCAAAATTCTTGAAATGCGTCACAAATCAGATATATTTAGGCCGTTTGGGGCATTTAACGAGCTATTGGTTTACTGCCATAAAGAAGACTTTTGGAAAAATTAATGAGATTTGGTTTAACAAAAAAATTGCAAAACCACCGACATATTTTTGATGCAAGTTTCAAAAAACTTTTACTTCGTGCCTATCGATAAAAAGATCCTAATCCAAATATACCAACAAAAATCAAAACGTACTTCAACTTATGATTTTTGTAAGAATAAAAATTCGCGAACCCTAACCTTTAAAAACGGAAATGGTCATAACAAATTTTATCCAACTTTTCGAAAAGCACTTTTAGGGTATGATTTTTCAAATTCTAGCTTGTGCGAAAGTTCTTAAATGCGTCCAAATCAGATATGTTTAAGCCGTTTGAGGCATTTAATCAAGCTATTGGTTTACTGTCATAAGAAAGACTTCTGAAAAATTAATGAGATTTGGTTTAACAAAAAATTGCAAACCACCGACATTTTTGATGTAAGCTTCAAAAACTTTTACTTTGTGCCTTTCGATAACAAGATCTTAATCCAAAAATACCAACAAAATTCGAAACGTACTTCAACTTATGATTTTGATAAGAATGAACATTCTCGAACTTTAACTGTTAAAAAACGGATATGGTAATAACAAATTCCTATTCAACGTTTTCAGAAAAGAACTTTTCTAGGGTATGTTTTTCAACTTCCAACTTTGTGCAGAAATTCTTGAAATGCGTCACAAATCAGATATATTTAGGCCGTTTGGGACATTTATCGAGTTATTGGTTTACCGCCATAAAGAAGACTTTTGGAAAAATTAATGAGATTTGGTTTAACAAAAAAATTGCTAAACCACCGACATATTTTTGATGTAAGTTTCAAAAAACTTTTACTTTGTGTCCTCCATAAAAGATCCTAATCCAAATATACCAACAAAATCGAAACGTACTTAACTGTATGATTTTTGTAAGAATAAACATTCTCGAACCTCAACCTGTTAAAAACGGAAATGGTCATAACAAATTCTTATCCAACTTTTCGAAAAGAACTTTATAGGGTTTGATTTTTCAAATTCCAGCTTTGTGAAGAAATTCTGAAATGCGTCCAAATCAGATATTTTAGGCCGTTTGAGGCATTTAACAAGCTATTGGTTTACTGTCATAAGAAAGACTTCTGGAAAAATTAATGAGATTTGGTTTAACAACAAAATTGCAAAACCACTGACATTTTTTTGATGTAAGTTTAAAAAAACTTTTACTTTGTGTCCTTCGATAAAAAGTACCTAATCCAAAAATAACAACAAAATTCTAATCGTACCTTAATGTATGATTTTTATAAGAATGAACATTCTCGAATCTCAACTGTTAAAAAACGGAAATAGCCAATTTTTTCTTAAAAGAAATTTTATAGGGTTTGATTTTTCAACTTCCAGCTTTGTGAAGAAATTTCTGAAATGTATCACAAATCAGATATATTTAGGTCGTTTGGGGAATATAACAAGCTATTAGTTTACTGCCATAGGAAAGACTTCTGGGAAAAAATAAATGAGATTTGGTTTAATAAAAAAATTGCAAAACCACCAACATATTTTTGATATAAGTTTCAAAAAACTTTTACTTTGTGCCTTTCGATACAAAATACCTATTCCAAAAATACAAACTAAATTCTAAACGTACCAAAATATATGATATTTATAAGAATTAACATTCTCGAACCTTAACTGTTAGAAAACCAGGAATCCTCAGAACATATTCCTATTCAACGTTTTCAGAAAAGAATTTTTGTAGAGCATAATTTTTTCAACCACCAGCTTTGTGCCAAAATTCTTAAAATGCGTTACAAATCAGACATATTTAGAACGTTTGGGGCACTTAACGAGCTATTGGTTTACTGCCATAGGGGAGACTTCTGGAAAAAATAAACGATATTTGATTTAACAAAAATTGCAAAACCACCAACATTTTTCGATGCAAGTTTAAAAACTTTTACTTTGTGCCTATCGATAAAAAGATCCTAATCCAAATATACCAACAAAAATCAAAACGTACTTCAACTATATGATTTTATAAGAATGAACATTCTCGAACCTTAACTGTTAAAAACGGAATGGTCATAACAATATTCTTATTCAACGTTTTCAGAAAATAGCTTTAGTAGGTATGTTTTTCAAATTCCAGCTTTGTGCAGAAGTTCTTGAAATGCGTCAACAAATCAGATATATTTCAGGCCGTTTTGGGCATTTAATGAGCTATTGGTTTACTGCCATAGAAGACTTCTAGAAAATTTAATGAGATTTAGGTTTAAAGAAAATTCCAAAACCAGCGACATTTTTTGAGTTTTAAAAACTTTTACTTTGTGCCTTTCGATAAAAAATAACATAATCCAAAAATACCAACAAAATTCAAAACGTATTTCAGCCTATGATTTTTATAAGAATGAACATTCTCGAACTTTAACTGTTAAAAAACGGATATGGTAATAACAAATTCCTATTCAACGTTTTCAGAAAAGAACTTTTCTAGGGTATGTTTTTCAACTTCCAACTTTGTGCAGAAATTCTTGAAATGCGTCACAAATCAGATATATTTAGGCCGTTTGGGACATTTATCGAGTTATTGGTTTACCGCCATAAAGAAGACTTTTGGAAAAATTAATGAGATTTGGTTTAACAAAAAAATTGCTAAACCACCGACATATTTTTGATGTAAGTTTCAAAAAACTTTTACTTCGTGCCTTTCCATAAAAAGATCCTAATCCAAATATACCAACAAAAATCGAAACGTACTTCAACTTATGATTTTTGTAAGAATAAAAATTCGCGAACCCTAACCTTTAAAAACGGAAATGGTCATAACAAATTCTTATCCAACATTTTCGGAAAAGCACTCTTGTAGGGTATGATTTTTCAAATTCTAGCTTGTGCGGAAGTTCTTAAAATGCGTCCAAATCAGATATGTTTAAGCCGTTTGAGGCATTTAACAAGCTATTGGTTTACTGTCATAAGAAAGACTTCTGGAAAAATTAATGAGATTTGGTTTAACAACAAAATTGCAAAACCACCGACATCTTTTTGATGTAAGCTTCAAAAACTTTTACTTTGTGCCTTTCGATAACAAGATCTTAATCCAAAAATACCAACAAAATTCGAAACGTACTTCAACTTATGATTTTGATAAGAATGAACATTCTCGAACTTTAACTGTTAAAAAACGGATATGGTAATAACAAATTCCTATTCAACGTTTTCAGAAAAGAAATTTTTAGGGTATGATTTTTCAACTTCCAACTTTGTGCAGAAATTTCTGAAATGCGTTCACAAATCAGATATATTTAGGTCGTTTGGGACATTTACGAGTTATTGGTTTACCGCCATAGAAAAGACTTCTGGAAAAATTAATGAGATTTGGTTTAACAAAAAATTGCAAACCACCGACATATTTTTGATATAAGTTTCAAAAACTTTTACTTTGTGCCTTTCGATAAAAAGTATCCTATTCCAAAAATACAACAAAATTCTAAACGTACCAAAATATATGATTTTATAAGAATAACATTCTCGAACCTTAACTGTTAAAAACCAGGAAATCAGAACATATTCTATTCAACGTTTTCAGAAAAGAATTTTGTAGAGTATAATTTTTCAACCACCAGCTTTGTGCCAAAATTCTTGAAATGCGTTACAAATCAGACATATTTAGAACGTTTGGGGCATTTAACGAGCTATTGGTTTACTGCCATAAGAAAGACTTCTGGAAAAATAAACGATATTTGATTTAACAAAAAATTGCAAAACCACCAACATTTTTTCGATATGAAGTTTAAAAACTTTTACTTTGTGTCCTTCGATAAAAAGTACCTAATCCAAAAATAACAACAAAATTCTAAACGTACCATAATATATGATGTTTATAAGAATGAACATTCTCGAATCTCAACTGTTAAAAACGGAAATAGCCAATTCTATTCAACGTTAAAAGAAATTTTATAGAGTTTGATTTTTCAACTTCCAGCTTTGTGAAGAAATTCTTGAAATGTATACAAATCAGATATATTTCAGGCGTTTGGGGAATTATAACGAAGCTATTGGTTTACTGCCATAGGAAAGACTTCTGGAAAAATTAAATGAGATTTGGTTTAAAAAAATTGCAAAACCACCAACATATTTTTGATATAAGTTTAAAAACTTTTACTTTGTGCCTTTCGATACAAAAATACCTAATCCAAAAATACCAAACAAAATTCAAAACGTCCATAATATATGATATTTATAAGAATTGAACATTCTTGAACTTAACTGTTAAAAACAGGATATGGTCAGAACATATTCTTATTCAACGTTTTCAGAAAATAACTTTTCGTAGAGTATGATCTTTCAACTTCCAACTTTGTGCAGAAATTCTTGAAATGCGTTACAAATCAGACATATTTAGCGTTTGGGGCATTTAATGAGCTATTGGTTTACTGCCATAGGGAAGACTTCTGGAAAATAAATGAGATTTGATTTAACAAAAATTGCAAAACCACCAACATTTTTTCGATGATGAAGTTTAAAAACTTTTACTTTGTGTCCTTTCGATAAAAATACCTACTCCAAAAATATCAACAAAATTCAAACGTACCCTTAATTATGATTTTATAAGAATGAACATTCTTCGAACATAACTGTTAAAAACGAGAACAGTCATAACAAATTCTTATTCCAACAGTTTTCAGAAAATAGCTTTGTAGAGGTATGATTTTTCAACTTCCAACTTTGTGCAGAAGTTCTTGAAATGCGTAATAAATCAGATATATTCAGGCCGTTTTGGGCATTTAATGAGCTATTGGTTTACTGCCATAGGGAAGACTTCTAGAAAATAATGAGATTTAGTTTAAAGAAAATTGCAAAACCAGCGACATATTATTGATGTAAGTTTAAAAACTTTTACTTTGTGTCCTTTCGATAAAAAGTACATAATCCAAAAATACCAACAAAATTCAAACGTACCAATGAATGATTTTTATAAGAATGAACATTCTTGAACTTTAACTGTTAAAAAAACGGATATGGTCATAACAAATTCTTATCCAAAGTTTTCAGAAAATAACTTTTCTAAGGTATGATCTTTCAACTTCCAACTTTGTGCAGAAATTCTTGAAATGCGTTACAAATCAGATATGTTTATGCCGTTTGGTGCATTTAATGAGCTATGGGTTTACTTCCATAGGGAAGCTCTGGAAAAATAAATGAGATTTATCTCAACAAAAAAATTGCAAAACCACCGACATATTTTAGATGAAAGTTTCAAAAAACTTTTACTTTGTGTCCTTCTATAAAAAGTACCTACTCCAAAAATATCAACAAAATTCAAATCGTACCTTAATGTATGATTTTTATAAAAATGGACATTTTCGAAACTCAACTGCTAAAAACGGAAACAGTCATAACAAATTCTTATCCAACATTTTCGAAATCGAGCTCTTGTAGGGTATGATTTTTTAACTTCCAACTTTGTGCAGAAGTTCTTGAACTGCGCTACAAAGCAGATATATTTAGGCCGTTTGGGGCATTTAACCAGCTATTGGTTTACTGCCATAGGGAAGGCTTCTGGAAAAATAAATGAGATTTAGTTCCACAAAAAAATTGGAAAACAACCGACATATTATTGATGTAAGTTTCAAAAGACTTTTACTTTGTGTCTTTCCATAAAAAGTACCTAATCCAAAAATACCAACAAAATTCTAAACGTACCAATGAATGATTTTTATAAGAATGAGCATTTTCAAACCTCAACTATTAAAAAACGGAAATAGTCATAACAAATTCTTATCCAACTTTATCAGAAAAGAAGTTTTATAGGGATTTATTTTCAACTTCCGGCTATATGAAGAAATTCCTGAAATGCGTCACAAATCAGATATATTTAGACCGTTTGGGGCGTTTAAAGTGCTATTTATTTACTGCCATAGGGAAAAGTTCTGGAAAAATAATGAGATTTGGTTTAACAAAAAAATCTTTCTGATAGAAGCTTTAAAAACTTTTACTTCGTGCCTTTCGAAAAAAGGGATCCTAATTCAAAAATATCAACAAAATTCAAAACGTACTTCAACTTATGATTTTTGTAAGAATGAAATTATCTAACTTTAACCTTTGAAAACGGAAATGGTCATAACAAATTCTTATCCAACATTTTTGAAAAAGAGCTCTTGTAGGGTATGAATTTTCAACTTCCAACTTTGTGCAGAAGTTCTTGAAATGCGCTACAAATCAGATATATTTAGGCCGTTTGGGGCATTTAACCAGCTATTGGTTTACTGCCATAGGGAAGACTTCTGGAAAAATTTATTAGTTCAACAAAAAAGTTGCAAAGCCACCGACATATTTGTTATGTAAGTTTGAAAAAACTTTTACTTTGTGTCTTTCGATAAAAAGTACCTAATCCAAAAATACCAATATAATTCTAAACGTGCCTTAATCTATGATTTTTATAAGAATGAAAATTCTCGTACCTCAACTGTTAAAAAACTGAAAAAGTCATAACAAATTCTTATCCAACATTTTCAGAAATAAACTCTTGTAGGGTATGATTTTTCAACTTCCAGCTTTGTGCAGAAGTTCTTGAAATGCGTTACAAATCAGAAATATTTAGACCGTTTGGGAGTTTAACGAACTATTGGTTTACTGCCATTGAGAAGACTTCTGGAAAAATAAATGAGATTTGGTTTAACAAAAAATTGCAAAACCGTCAACATCTTTTTGATATAAGCTTTAGAAACTTTTACTCCGTACCTTTTGATAAAAAGATTCTAATCCAAAAATACCAACAAAATTTAAAACGTACTTCAACTTATGATTTTTTTAAGAATGAAAATTCTCGAACCTTAACCTTTAAAAAACGGACACTTCAAAACAAATTCTTATCCAACATTTTCAGAAAAGAACTCTTGTAGGGTATGATTTTTCAACTTCTGGCTTTGTGCAGAAGTTCTTGAAATGCGTTACAAATCAGATATATTAAGACCGTTTGGGATACTGCCATTGAGAAGACTTCTGGAAAAATAAATGAGATTTGGTTTAACAAAAAATTGCAATACCGCCAACATCTTTTTGATATAAGCTTTACAAACCTTTACTTCGTACCTTTCGATAAAAAGATCCTAAACCAAAACTACCAACAAAATTCAATACATACTTCATCTTATGATTTCTATTAGAATAAAAATTCGCGAACCTTAACCTTTAAAAAACGGAAATGGTCAAAACAAATTCTTATCCAACATTTTCAGAAAAGAACTCTTGTAGGGTATGATTTTTCAACTTCCAGCTTTGTGCGAAAGTTCTTGAAATGCGTTACAAATCATATATTTAGGCCGTTTGGGGCATTTAAGGAGCTATTGGTTTACTGCCATAAGGAAGTCTTCGGTAAAAATTAATTAGATTTGGTTTAACAAAAAAATTGCAAAACCACCAACATCTTTTTGATATAAGCTTTAAAAACTTTTACTCCGTACCTTTTGATAAAAAGATTCTAATCCAAAAATACCAACAAAATTTAAAACGTACTTCAACTTATGATTTTTATAAGAATGAAAATTCTCGAATCTTAGCTTTAAAAACGGAAATGGTCATAACAAATTCGTATTCAACGGTTTCAGAAAAGAACTTTCCCAATGTATGATATTTCAACTTTCAACTTTGTGCAGAAATTCTTGAAATACGCCACAAATCAGATATACTTATGCCGTTTGAAGTATTTAATGAGCTCTTGGTTTACTGTCATAGGGAAGACTTCTGGAAAATTTAATGGGACTTAGTTTAAAGATATTTCCAAAACCACCTACATCTTTTTGATATATGCTTTAAAAACTTTTACTTCGTGCCTTTCGATAAAAAGATCCTAATCCAAAAATACCAATAAAATTCAAAACGTTCTTCAACTTATGATTTTTATAAGAATGAAAATTCAGGAACCATAGCTTTAAAAACGGAAATGGTCATAACAAATTCGTATCCAACGATTTCAGAAAAGAACTTTTCCAATGTATGATATTTCAACTTCCAACTTTGTGCAGAAATTCTTGAAATACGCCACAAATCAGATATATTTATGCCGTTGGTTTACTGCCATAGGGAAGACTTCTGGAAAATTTAATGAGATTTAGTTTAAAGACAATTCCAAAACCACAGACATCTTTTTGATATAAACTTTAAAAACTTTTACTTGATGCCTTTCGATAAAATGAACATAATCCTAAAATACCAAAATTCAAAACGTACTTCAGCTCATGATTTTTATAAGAATGAGCATTTTCGAACCTTAGTTGCTAACAATACGGAAATACTCAGCACATTTTATTATTCAACGTTTTCAGAAAAGAACTTTTGAAGGGTATGATTTTTTAATTACTAGTTTTGTACAAAAATTCTTAAAATGCGTCACATATCCGATATATTTAGACAGTTTTTGGCATTTAGTGGGCTATTGGTTTACTGCAATAGGAATTCTGGAAAAATGAACGGGTATGGTTTAACCAGAAAATTTTATAAAAATGAACATTTTCGAACCTTAACTGTTAAAAAAACCGAAATGATCATAACAAATTCGTATCCAACACTTTCCGAAAAGAACTTTTTTAGGACACGATTTTTTTCAACTTTCACCTTTGTGCAAATGTTCATGATATGCGTTTCAAACGTACCACAATATATGATGTTGATAAGAATGAACATTCTCGAAGCTTAGCTGTTAAAAAAAAACAGGAAGCCTCAGATCACATCACATCAACGTTTTCAGAAAAGTACTTTTGTAGAGTATGATTTTTCAACCACCAACTTTGTACAGCAATTCTTAAAATGCGTCACAAATCAGATTTAGTTAGGCCGTTTGGGGTATTTAACGAGCTATTGGTTTACTGCCATAGCGAAAACTTCTGGAAAAATAAATGAGATTTAATTCAACAAAAAAATTGCAAAACCAGCAACATATTTTTGATGTAAGTTTTAAAAGACTTTTACTTTGTGTCTTTCAATAAAAGTACCTAATCCAAAAATACCAATAAAATTCTAAACGTACCAATGTATGATTTTTATAAGAATGAGCATTTTCAAACCTCAACTATTAAAAAACGGAAATAGTCATAACACATTCTTTTCCAACATTTTTAGAAAAGAAGTTTTATAGTTTGATTTTTGAACTTCCAGCTTTGTGAAAAAATTCCGGAAATGTGAACAAATCAGATAAATTTAGGCCGTTTGGGGCATTTAACGAGCTATTGGTTTACTGCCATAGGGGAGACTTCTGGAAAAAATAAACGATATTTGATTTAACAAAAAATTGCAAAACCACCAACATTTTTTCGACATGAACTTTAATTAACTTTTACTTTGTGCCTTTCGACACAAAATACCTACTCCAAAAATGCAAACAAAATTCTAAACGTCCCAAAATATATGATGTTTATAAGAATGAACATTCTCGAACCTTAACTGTTAAAAAACGAGGAATCCTCGGAACATATTCCTATTCAACGTTTTCAGAAAATAGCTTTAGTAGAGTATGATTTTTTTCAACTTCCAGCTTTGTGCCGAAGTTCTTGAAATGCGTAATAAATCAGATTCAGGCCGTTTTGGGCATTTAATGAGCTATTTGGTTTACTGCCATAGGGAAGACTTCTGGAAAATTTAATGAGATTAGTTTTGATATAAACTTTAAAAGCTTTTACTTTGTGCCTTTCGATAAAAATAAAGTAATCCAAAAATATCAACAAAATTCAAAACGTACTTCAACCTATGATTTTTATAGGAATGAACATTCTCGAACCTTATCTATTAAAAGACTGAAATGCTCATAACAAATTCTTATCCCACGCTCGAAAATAACTTTTGTATAGTAAGATTTTTTCAACTTATAGCTTTGTGTAGAAATTCTTGAAATTTGTCACAATATGATATATTTAGGCCGTTGTGCACATTTAGTGATTTATAGGTTTACTGTCACGTGAAAGACTTCTGGAAAAATAAATGAGAAAAAAATTGTAAATCCACAGACATTTCTTTGGTATAAACTTTAAAAAATTTTTACTTCGTGTCTTTCGATAAAAAGGACCTAATTCAGAAATACAGACAAAATTCAAAACGTATGCTTCAGTATGTGATTTTTATAAGAATGAATATACTCGAATATTTACTATTTAAAAAAACAGAAATGCTCAAAATAAATCCTTATCTAACGTTTTCAGAAAAGAATTTTTGTAGAGTATTTTTTGAACGTCCAGCTTGGAGTACAAGTTCTTGAATCCGTCACAAATCAGATACACTTAATGAGCTATTGCTTTACTGCCGAAATACTCGCAAATTACTTACAGGGAAGTCTTCTGAAAAAATAAATGAGATTTGGTTTAACAAAAAAATTACAAATCCATCAGCACTTTTCGATATGAACTTTAAACAACTTTTACTTCGTGGCTTTCGATAAAAAGAACCTAATCAATCTAAAAATGCAAATAAAATTTAAAACCTACACTTCAGTATATATATGATTTTTATGAGGATGAACATTCCCGAACCTTACCCGTTACAAAAATGGAAATGCTCAGAACAAGTTTTTATTCAACGTTTTCAGAAAAGAGCTTTGGTAGAGTATGATTTTTCAACTACCAGCTTTGAGTAAACATTTTTAAAATTCGTAACAAGTCAGATATATTCAGGCTCTTTTGGACATTTAAATAGCTATTGGTTTAGTGCCAAAATACTTACTAGAAAAACTCAAAAAATAAATAATATTTAGTTTAACAAAGAAAATTGCCTTAACTTAAAAAACGAATAAGCTCAGAACAAATCTTTCAACGTTTTCAAAAAAGAACTTTGGCATAGGATGATTTTTCAACGACTAGCTTTGAGTAGAAATTCTTGAAATGCGCCACAAATTAGATATATCTAGGCTGCCTTGGACATTTAATGAGCTATTGGTTTCCTGCCAAAATACTTACAGTTAGAACTTCTGAAAAAATAAGTGAGATTTATTTTAACAAAGTAATTACAAAACCACCGACAACTTTTTGATATCATCTTCATTAGGCCTTTAGTCCTGGAACTGGTTAGATGGGTACCTCCATTGTTTCCTATTCTAAGCCATGCTACACATTTTCTGGAAATTCGAACTGCGTACATTTTTCACTTTTTCAGTATCCGTGCGCAAGAGTCCAATCTAGGTCTACTTCTACCTTTTTCTTTCTCCTCTACTAATATATACCCCAATATTCCATCATGCCTCATAACGTGTTCTATCATTCTATCTCGGTTTTTTTTGGTACTGTTTTTCACTGGATATCTTTTTCCCCTACTATTTCTAGTACCTGTTTGTTCTTAATTTTGTCTATCCGCCATACCTTCATCATACATATGTAGTTCCACATTTCAACGGCTTTTTCCTGTCTGGTTCTCATACTCTCCACGTTTCACAGCCGTAAAGTGCTATGCTACATACACATGCTTTCAACAATTTTCTCTTTCTAGGTTTGTTGTCTTTGCATTTCGCAGCTGCTTTTCCTTGTAAGATGTAGCACGGCTTTATGCTAATTTCAACCAAACTTCGTTTGGTTAATGAGATGCTCTAGTCTGTCGGTCGGTCTGTCTGTCTGTCCGTTGCACGGTTCCCGTGATGTTACAAGACATATAATATATGATTCTTATCCAGTTTTTTACGCTGAATACGAATACGCTATTCACTTTTCGATATTTCAATTATTAATCAAGATATTCGACTTTAAATACGAATTTTTACACATTACTATTTATTATTTTCGCGTACAATTAAATTTCAAATATTTAACACAAAGGTAAGTAATATTTGTTGAACTTAATGTCTAAGTTTGGTTGTGAGCCGTACATGCGGCTTAGATTTTTTATATCTTTTGTACGTTTCCCGTTCTATTGTTTTCTAAAAATACACCCTACTTCACCGACATTCAATGGCACGCAATATAAATTTTAAAAATCTTTTAACTCATGCCGTTCGATGAACAGTACCTAATCTAAAAATAAAAACAAAATATTTTTATATGAATCAACATTCTCGGAACCTAATTGTTAAAAAACGGAAATGTTCAGAACAAATTTTTATACGTTTTCTGAAAAGAACCTTTGTCGAGTATGATTTCTTCAATTTCCAGCTTTGAGTAGAAACTCTTGAAATCCGTCACAAATCAAATATATTTAGGCTGTTTTGGGCATTGAATGAGCTATTGGTTTACTGACAAAATACTTTCAGGGAAGACTTCTGAAAAATAAACGGAATTTAGTTTAACATAAATTTTAAAAAACTTTTAGTTTTGCCTGTCGATAAAAAGAACTCAATTCAAAAATAAAAATAAGCTTCAAAACGTTTCAATATACGACTTTGGAATGAACCTTCTCGAACTTTAACTTAAAACACCGAAATGCTTAGAACAAATTTTCATCCAACGTTTTCTGAAAATAACTTTGGTGTAGTACTATTTTTATCAACTTCAAGGTTTGATTATAAATTTTTGACATCCGCCACAAATCAGATATATTTGGCTGTTGACATTTTATAGGTCAATTTGTTTATTCCCTTAGGAAAAGTTTTCTGAAGGGGCAAATGCGATTTAGTTTAACGAAAGAATATAAGGTCGCCGACATATTTAAGACAAACTTTTAAAAACTCGGTTTTTACTTTTCGCCTGAAAAAAATCTAATCTAAATATAAAAAAAAATTCAAAACGTATGCTTCGATTGAGGATTTTTATAAAAAATGGCCCTTTCGGAACCTAAATTCTTAAGAAACGTTGCCCATAAACAATTCCTATCTCACTTTTCAGAAAAGAACTTTTATAAAGCATTATTTTATAAACTTCATGCTTTGATTACAAATTTTTCAAATCCGCCACAAATCAGATACATTTAGGCCGTTTTGAACATTTAATAAACCTATTGGTTTTGTTACACTTTAGGTCTAAACTCTAAGGTATACTTTTTAAAGTCCCGGCGGGTAATGTATGAGAGCCACTACGACAGTTGGTAACACAAAAGATATTTGCAAAATGTTGCGCAATAAGCGGTTACGTCATACTTATGATCAAATTATTATCACATACAAAAAATGTTTATTTTAATTATAAGAGAAAACAAAAGGTACTCACGTAAACTGTAGGACTCCTCACAGCATTACAACTATTTTGGCGGCAGCTGGGCGTCGTTGAGCATTGTGGGCGTGGGCCATCCTTTTGTCCCCGGTTGAATCCAAATTAATTTTGTCTTCTTTTTCCTTGTATAGAGAGACGACAGGAATACAGGTAAAGGTACGATAATCAGGTAGAAATGGAAGGATACCTACATTACCTGAAAAGGAAGACAAGATAACGGCACAAAGATAACCACTAGGCTCCACGTCTGGTTGACTAGTCTCCGACGTAACGAAAAATCACCACTTTTCTTCCACCCTGCGTCTGCCCAATCTCGAGCGCCGACGCAACTAACTAAAGTAAGTGACGGAAATGCACGCACAAGTCTTTTAAATTATTGGCGCGAGACCACTTGCAAATTAAAACTAAAATTGGAAATGTTTACAGGCCGATTTTCGGCATGTAACAGTATATTGCCAAAATACTTTCAAGAAAGACTTCTGGAAGAACAAATGCGAATGTACCTAACGATAAAATTGGAAGACCGCTGACATCTTTTTCATTTAAGCTTAAAAATCTATTAGTTCATGGATTTCCAACAAAAAAAAAACACCGACTCTAATCATACAAATAAAATTCTGAACTTTCACTTCTATATAGGGTTTTTGTAAGAATGTCTTCAAGTTTAAAAAACGCAATTAATAAGAAGTTTCTGTTCCACGTTTTTACTTCAAATTTAAAATACGCATATTTAACTGGCAAACCTTTAGTCTAATTTCAACAAATTAACTTAACATTTCAATAAAAATTAGTAAACAGAAAATTCTTGAATAAATTCTGGAATTTGAATCAACATTTTTAATTAACATTTGGCAAGATCTAGAAATTCCAGTTTACGGCCATTAATAATTTATGTTAAAATGCGTGTAGGAGATTTAATTCGAATTAAGGGAATCGATGCTTGCAAAAATTTCGATAGGGAAGTGCTTCTTTAAAGCAATTTTTATTATTTCTAGAAGCTAAAATGAATTTTTCAGTACAATGGAATTCGAATAAAGTTTCATTAATAAAAACAGTTCATCATCTTCTAGAACTAACTAATATAAACTTTTTGTTTTGAAACCTTTGTAGAAGCTAACTCTTTTTCAAACTTTCTTCGACTCCTATAACCAATTTAGAAAAAATTTAAGCAATGTAGGGTTGATGGAAGTTGATTTTACAGAAAAAATTTTATACCATTACTAAATAAAATTTTTAACATACTAAATAAAAATCAATCAAGTAGAAAACAATTCAGCTGTTTTGAAACCTGGTTTGTAAAGTCATAAACAGCAATTTAATCTTCCAAAAACACCTTATTGTTAAAGAAATACCCCATGGTTTTAAACCTGTTTCATACAAATGGCACATGGACATTAAACCATTGTTCTGATAAGACATCCCCACTTGAACTGTTTCTGCAAGAAATTTTCTAAATCCGCTTACTTTCATCTTCGAGGCAAGCAGGTTGGAAAGTCGTTGATGGTGAGATTTGCGGTCAAAACTTTAAGTGCCTTAATCGATTTGTATTACAGCGCAAAACCCAGTAGGGTTTACAACCACAAAAGCCCTATAGTGTCAACAACTATCACGCAACATACAGCAATAGGCTGTAGGATCGGAAGCCACTCCTAGTCCACATGTACTCTCTAGCCGACCAACATCGTCGAGCGTATCATCACGCACCACATCAGTCTGGGACCATCGCTTTTTGTTACCCAGATTGAACCTGTACATAACCAGCTAAAAGGTAGCCATCTGCAGCTAGTGGTTAAAGGCGGGGGATTTTTGCTGGATGCCAAAACGATCCGCTAAATTGTTTTGCAACCCACTTTTCCACAACGGTTATGTCGCAAGCCTTCAAAGAAAAATGTTAATCATTCTAGTCTGTAATATCTGGCACCCCACTGTCACAAATGGTAATCTTATGTTGATTATTTAATTTTTTTAGAGTATATTTTTTCTTGAAAGTAATATTTGCTAGTATGTTTGGAATTTTCAATAATAACAATTGTAAAATAATTTTAATTACAGTTTTGCTTAAGTTTGTAGCTGATTATCAGATCTGATGCTCATATAAATCATAAGAGACAATTGTTTAACTAATAATTGTTTGAATTTATTTAATTTTTTTTATTGTTGGATAAAAGTTATTTGTTATATAATAGATATCTTCTGTTTTTAATAATGAATAATTTTGCCTGGCATTGGGAAAGTAATTGGAACATAGAGAACGAAAATTAATGCAAAAGTTGTTGGTTATTCAACCAAAAGAAAAGCCCGTGGCGGGTTTCGCTGTTGTTGCAGCTCGTCAGACAGACGCATCTCTTTTTGCAAAACAGCCAAGTAAAAATCTTGAATTATACACAAAACCTGGTGTATTTATGAGTACAAAATAAATCTCATGCGAATGTAACAACCAACTATCGATGACCGTTCAAGTCTTCGACATGCTAGTTTAGATGACATTGCCAGACAAAATTTTAGTAACTAGTCAAAAGACGAAAATGAAAACGAAAATAAGTAAGTAGATATTCGGTCATTTATTTATTTTCATTTTCTGATTTTAAAATGTTCCATTTTAGATGATCCACTTCGATAGGGTTTCTGTATCTATTCTAAAATCGCATCTTTTTAATACTTGTTAGATACAGTAGCGGCCAACTTCACTTTATTTAGTTTTCCGTTTCGCGAAGTATTTTTACCCTACCCTTCTCGTGATTTCCCATGGGATAACAGCCAAACTAGCCGCCGGCACAGTAAGTTTTTATAATTCCACCGCGCACGTGTAAAAAGTTCAAGTCCCTTTAAATTCCTAGTTGTTATTCTATCTTTTCCATAGGGGCCCAAGAATAAAATTGCTACATTAACGCCCAATGCTTTGGGGCTCGAACTGAGTAACCATTTACGTACACCATCTAAACAATAAAAAATCAACTTCGCTACATTAGCACCGCATCGTGGGAACCGAGTAACTAAAAATAAAAACCGTTACGATTTTCATCCTCTACTTTGGGCATTTTAAGGAATCTAATGGCAATAAATTATGTATGTTGATGAATATCGTGAATAAGTTTATTATCAACGAAAGGCACTTTTAAATAGGCGCTATAATAATGTTAGTGACGAAATAACTTAAAATGGTATTTGATCTGAAAATTCAAGAAAACTGAAATAAATACATATTTCTTCTTCTGGCAGACATTTTTTGCAACAGTTTACGAATTATTAAAGATACCGAGATGCGGTTTTACTGAAATCTTTATTTTTGATGCTTCATTCATTACTTTCGGATTAATATGCCTTTCCATTTGATTTTTTTAAGTAAATGGACCAAAACTGATATGATTGAAAGAAGCACCACCTAGCAAATTTTTAAAACACTAGGAAGATCAAGTTAATAGTTTTTCTTGATCCATTGAGAGATTCTCTTTTAATTGTATTATAGCCCCGCCTGTGCGGGCACGCGAGCCACTACAGTCAGTTGGTAGCAATGTTAGATAATTGCGATATGACGCGCAAATAAAAGATTACGTCACGCAATTATATAAAATTACTACATCACATAAAAAAGAAAACGAAAACTGTACTCACATAAATTGCAGGGCTTCTTGCAGAATTACTCCATGATTCGGCAGCGGCTTCGCTAATCTTTCGGGCGTGGGAATTCTTTGAGCCCGGTCGAAACCAAATTGGATTTGTCTTCTCTCTTCTGTATGTAGAGGTACGATAATGGAATTGGTTTATAAGGAACGATATCAGAGATAAGGCAAGGAACCTACATAACAAAAAAAGACACGATAAGATATCAGACAACTACACTTGTTCACGTCTCGGTGGCTAGTCCCGTCACGTCTGCCGGAAATCACTTTTCCTCCTTCCTGGCACACCGCGTTGGCGCAATCTCGCGCAACGCACTGTCTAAAGTGACGGAAATACGCACACAACCTTTTAAATTTATGGCGCGAAATTCTTACAAATTACAACTTAATTGAGAATGTTTAGTGCCGATTTCGGCACGTAACAAATGATTCTAAGAATATTAAATTCCAACATGTGATATGCCTGTGTTTTGTTTTCGAACTTATTTCAGGTCGGTTTGACGCAGCTCTAAATTCTTTTCTATTTTGAGCTAGTCTAAAAAGGTCTACATACACTCCACATCTTAAATCTCTAATAATTTGACTAATATAGCTTTGTCTAGGTCTTCCTACTCTATTTTTATTTGGTAGTCTATAATCTAAGACCTTACTAAATAGTCCATCATTTCTTAACTGGTGCCCTATCATTGTATCTCTCTTGACCTTTAATTGTTTCCACATACATTGTTCCTCACCTATCCTTCTATAAATTTTCTCATTTGTTACTCTATCTGTCCAACTAATCTTTAACATTCTTCTATAACACCAAGTTTCAAAAGCTTCTATCTTTTTTCTTATCTACCTTTTAATGGTCCAAGTTTCACTACCATATAATAGAATGCTCCATACGTATGACTTTAAGAAAGTTTTTCTACTACCTAAACTAATACTATTAGCTATTAGTAGGTAAGTCTTTCTTTTTTAAAAACATTTTTCTAGCTGGGGCTATTCTAGCCACTATATCCCTTCTGGCACGACCGTCCTTTGTAATTATACTACCTAAATAGCAAAATTCATCTACCTTCTCTAACTTGGTATTACTTATTTTTAATTTTGGTTTAGAACTAGGCTGTAACTGACTTGTCATTATGTATGTCTTTCCCGAATTAATTCTCATACTATAGTTACTCTATAGCATCTCATCTAAAATATTTAAAAACTCTCCTAAATCTTTTCTAAACTCTGCTATAATGGCTATATCATCTGCAAAACGTAACATGTCTATTTTCTGTCCCTGTACCCTAATATCTATCTCTTTTCTCTCTCTCTAGCCAAGTTTAAAGCTTCCTCAATATAAACATTAAAAATCAAATTCTTTTTTTAATACTGAGAACCCTATTTCTACAACCACTTCTTGATCGTTTTCTAACTTATCCATATCGTCTCCTTTGTATCAATCTTCTAAATATCTTGTTGCTCTATTTGCTACCTCAACTTTATTTATTAGAGGCTCATTATTCTTATCCTTAGTACCATAATATTTTTTCCTATCTTCCCCGAAAAACTTTTTAACTGCCCTGTAAGTCCTCTTTTACCTCACTATCATTAAGCTTACCTAGATTCCATCCCTCTTTTTTAGCCAGATAACCCTACTTACATGTAGACCAATTCACCAAGTACTTGTGTGGTCTACAAAAAAAAAAGGTTAAGATCAAAGTTGTACAGAATTAAGTAAATTGGACATGCACGTTGAAAGCATAATACTCAGTGCTGGAATTTTTGGAAAAATATTAATTTTTGTCGTTGATCTTAGTGATCGCACCGTCTTGCGCTCAAAATTGAAACTTAAAAATATTTTCCAGCAATTTCTCTACACTTAATAAATTATTCCGCAAAGTTCCGGTATTATACAGACATACACCTATTAGTTCTGTATTTGCATTTAAACAAACAGCATTCCTTACTTTTTTAATTGTGTTCAGTTTTTGAGATGGGTATTTTTATTTTATATTTGCATCAAACATTGGTTTCCTTATTTAATTGCATCCAGACTATGTCGTCATTACGTATTATGTAAGTCTAAAATGTGATTAAAAGTCTTAATTACCACATATTCTGCCTTTACCTAACCTAGCGATTGTTTTATTATTCTGGGGATGCAAGATTTTAATCTCCATTGAAATTCATATAATTTCATTTAAACAAATTAACACCAATGACATTGAAAAGAATACATACGGTTATTTGCGCCCACCCCACCCTCTCTCCCAACAACATTTACCAAACAATGCATCATAGATTGTAGAATTTTATAATTTTTTCCTACGGATTTTCCTCAAACCTCTGCGTAATTTAAACTTTGTATAGCTTCCTTCATTAAAACTTTGCTATTCGAAATCTTACAGCTATCTGCTAGTCAAATATGACCGCGCCCCCATGTATACATGGTTGAAAAAACTGCTTTAGATTAGTTTCGAAAATTCGGTTTACTTTCCTGAAAGCTCAACGTTAGTAGATAGGCTATGTATATTCTAAAAAAATAGTTCATTTTACATGTATTTTCCCATACGAAAATCTAAAATCGATTCTGATCATTTTTGTACCTTTCAAGGTCATTCGTCCTAGGACCAGGTGTCGTTATCAAGGGCAGTTTTTCACTTTCACTTTCATTTTTTCTTATATGGAATTCACTCATAGTCTCTATGGTACAAAAAAATAGTTAATAATGAAAATTGTAAAGAAACTATGATTGAGGTACTTGCGAAAGAAAACACATTGGATAGAAATTCTTTATAGTCGCAACTAAGCAAATTGATTGTTTACTACAGAGGCGTAGGTTGCGTTCCTACGGGGATCCAAAACGTAAAGCACAGCTCGATATCATCTAGTATAAGTAGTACAAGTCCTAAAGTTGGTCAAACAAAAAATATTTTACTCACGATAAAAGAATGCAGAATCGCAAAACAAAAGATGAAACTTTTTAATAGAAATTGAATTATTTAAGTGTAATGACAAATAAGCCTCTTTTTTTAAACTGGGAACGAGAGAACTGTCAACTTGAAATGAACGTGATATTCATGAATGAAAGGGTTTGAAGAGATTCAAGGTTTAAGGGTAGCATATATTAATACACGACAAGATAACGTCAAAAGACAGAAATTCAATTCAAATGATAGCAGAAAAGATAAGGTATATACTTAAGTAAAAGTAAGAAGATATGCGTGACCATGTGTTATTCGTTAGGGATAAACAGAAAAGATTTCAAATCTTCAATATGCCATGGTTTTTGAAATTTACCTTGAAAGTTTTGTAATTTATAAATTAATGCAGGAACCATATAATATAGTTTAGATAAAGTATTAAAGTTAATTTTAACAAAAAGGTTTAATTATATTAAATAAGAAATGATTTGGTGTTATTTTTAATTTGAAAATCGCAAAGGTAATTTTAACCAAGTTTACCCATAAGTAATTCATGCGATTTAATTTAATATAAAAATAAAATTAATTTCCAAATTTTACAGGTAAATAGTGTGGGTATTTCCATTATTTAAAAAGAGAAGTTAAAGTATTTTTTCATACAAAACAACTGCTAGACAGAAAGGGGTAGTAGTTACTAAATGTCCTTAGCTATACCTATTTACTCTTTGGAACGAAATTAAAACAGTTTTTTCATATAAACATTTGTCAGTAAGTAAATACGTTTAGAAATGTAGATAATTATCGTGTTTTTCATGTTATAAAAACACTTTTAGGTTTTTATTTAATGGTAAGTGATTATACAAATTTTATAAGGGCAAAATAACCCCAAAGCTTACTAAATAGATTTTTTAATTAAAAATACCAAAATTTAAAGTTTGATTAAGTTTTCAACAGTTTTTTTAAGTAAATTAATATTGTTAGGATCTACTTATTAATTCTTTTTTTAGAGAGAAGTTTGAAACATATAAAGTTTATTTTAAAATACAAAAAAGCAAAGTTACTAACCAGTTATTATAAATATGTAAATATCCTAGGCTTATTTAAAACACTAAATTTGCACTTTATTACGTAGATTTTCACAAAACAGGCAAAAACTATAACTAATTACAAAACGGATAATTTTTTGTACATACGGTAAATAATTTTAAAGTAAAAATAATATAGTTCAAGGTTTTCTAAGTTAAAAAATATTTAATTAAATATGGTAGTCGTCATTTTAAGTTGACAACTGTAATGTCGATAATTAACATATACGAAATTGAAATAATCCTTTTTTAAATACATCGTTTTTAATATTTAAAATTTGAAGAGAGAGAACTCGAATAAAAACTATTATAATTAAACAGTCGGTGCGTTTTGAATAAAACCACTTTATTACTAGTGAAGTCGACAGGTAAACGTACTTTAGTTCAACGCGTAGTTGTATAGAGGGCGTAATATTGCACAGATCTTCAATACAAAAAGAATAATAATAACTTACCTTTATTAATCTAAATAGGTAGCGCCTATTCTTAATCCTTGTACTAACAGCTTCCACGGGAATTTTGGTCTCTTTATCTTTTAACTGTGTTAGAGTGGCTTGTAATGGTTCATTGGCTTTTATTCAATAGATATCAGCAAATTTGATATTGATATTTATAACATTTAACCCGCACTGACTGGGTTTCTTCATCTGTTCGATAAAATACCCCAAGATAATCTCTCCCACTCCCCAACTTCTAAAAACCCTGTGCTATATCGCACGTACTCATTGGTTGAAATAATGACTCACCTTACTTTAAGGGTGAGAAAACGTTTAATTAAACATTCCATTTACACAAAATATATAATAACATAATAAACTATTTCTAATAATTCCTGACAATGCTTGGAGCTCAAAATCACATTTTTAATGCGTCATGACCTACTTAGTAGTTAAATTACAATGGAAAAATATTTCCAATTTAGGACTGGAAATCCGTTATGGTTAATTTTTGAAGTAAGGCTTGTGAAGCGCAAAGAAGCGTAACAAGTTCTCTACCCACTAAATTTTTACTATATTATTATCTATTTAGAAGCTCAACCCCCTAACTTGTTATAGTTTTAGGCGGCATTGTTATACTTACACGTGGTATAATTCCCGCCATTTTATAACATATACCAACCACGCTTTAAGAGTGATGCAACCGCTTTTTAAATCAAATTTGCAAGCACAATTTAAATTAAATCAAATTACTCACGTGGTGCCATCTCGGAATTTAAATCTCAGGGTTCAACGGTGATATGTAGGTTGGGTTGCGTTACGCAATGTCGAATTCAAATTTCCATCCGTACTTGCTTCTATTGCACTCATAGGGGAATGAAAGGAACTAAGGTACCAGGTACAATAAAAGGTAAAGGTACAAGGAACCTACATACCTAAAAAAACACACACACAACACCAAGATAGTTGTTGCTTCCTGGAAGTCCCGTGGCTTAGTCCCGCTTTCGACACTCGCGCACCCCCGCATTCTGCGCAGACGCGACTGTCAGCGACAACCGAAGTTAACATTTTTAATTTAAAAAATACGCGGGAATTAATTTATAAATTATAACAAATCTAAAAATAGTACATTGCCAATTTTGGTATGTAACAAACTATGGGTTATTAATAAGTGTTCAAAAATGCTTCATGGTACACTATTCAACATATAACTATAACCAAACCCTAATTAACACAACTCAAAATCCTTCATTGCAATTACAACAATCCCTCGGTCCCACAAATAAAACAATAACAAACCCTAACTAAATCTATCACCCGCCAAGTCTTACAATAGGCTATCAATGGATAAAATTTAGGGACTTCATCAGTAGGACCGGTTTCTTTTCAAAATTTCTAAAGTGATTAGGAAATTGCGACTTGCTGTTATTTAATGCAAGAAAAGAAACCCCACCAATTTCATATCCTAGCCAAATGTGAACTACACATGCATCTGCCTCTCCTTAAATACATAAATGGCACGAAAAAATCTTAATGCGAAATAACAGGATAAAATAGTAATATTGTCGGAGGATTTCACGGCCGGGGTCATTATAAATATTTATGGTTTCGAGTTGGGACCGTGTCATTTTTTAAACTAAGTCGACGTTTCTTCCCTTTTATGTAAGGGGCTTCATCAGGACAAGAAAAACTAAATAATAGAAATAAAAATAGATTGATATCGCAACTCAGATATAGGCAGAGCAATAAACCGGCATCTGCGTCCAACACGAACCCCCAAACAACGCTGTAATCCCGACACACGATTTTTAGCAATCTTTCCATATATACACAGAGTAACAGACCAAATTGTCAAAATTCTACGTAAAGACAACATCAAAATAATCTATAAGCCCACTAATAAAATTTTACAAACATTACCAACCCCAAAAGATTCCGAAACCAATTTTACTATCTCCTCGTCTGCCACCAGATTTGATACAGACGAGTCAGGCCCATTTGGGATTAAAAAGCGTGGGCGGTCTCACATGTAGGTAGTGGAGATGCACTTACTGGGAAGTGAGTATCCGCGAGTAATTCTGCTGTTGCTCTCTCGATGTATGTGTACGTACCATCCAAACGTTTCAGACAGCATGTCTAATAGCAGTGATCTTCGGACAAGATCTTGATTCAAAGGTTTTTTTGATTGACTCTACTTAATTGCAGATCTTCCAAGAGTCTCTCTGCCGTCTTCTGTTTTCTGTTTGTATAGTCTCAAGTAGCTTTTATAAGCTTTCTAGTCAACTATATTTCTAGTGTTTTCTGCATTGTTGAATACTATGCCTTCGATTTTTCTCAGCCCGTGAAGCTCGTCGCACCACCATAGAGTGATGGAGCGAATACAAGTTGTTCATACTGAGCGTACCTGCTTAAATGATTCAGTAATACAGGTCCGAAGATAATCAGATTATTCTTGCAGCTCTCCTATTGATGTTGGGTTGCCGATGCTTTGGAGTCCCAAAAGCCGTTTAGCCAGACAGTCTACATAGACCGACCTGCATATCGCTCTAGGATTTCTATATTCTTTCGCTGCTTTTACTAAGAATTCTCATGCAGGAAAGCAAGTCAAAACTCCGCGAGCTTCGCAACGAAATTACAAGAATCTAACACGAAGTTTACGGAAAAATGACAGGAAAATACTGTAAGTCTTTCATAAAAACTGAGGCCATTGTAAATCTACAAGAAAACTGCAATCAATTGGGAGAGGCATTTATACACAAAGTTACTAAAACCGCGGAGAAACACGATCAGAACGCAAAATCAATTACGCAAAAATTAATAGAAAATTCCAGTCAAGTAAGAGAGGAGTTTATGCAGGAAACTACAAAATTCGTGGAAACAGCCAAATTTTTCGGTGACTTACAGACATTAGAAGTAAAGCTCTCTGAAGTCTCTCGAAAAGTGGAAGAAAAGGTGCTGGAGATAGTGGAACGAATTAATTCTCTAATAGTGCAAGCTCGGAGAACTCATTCCGGAGATACAACAGCACGATCTAGAATTTAAGAATGTCGGGGGAAGTGAAGTGACGTCGAGATTTGGAATAAAGCTATCCACATTTGATGGAAAACTACCTTGGCAGACATATATCAAACAATTAGAAGCTGCCGCGAGAGCTAACAGCTGGAACGATCGTAAAAGGGCAAACGCATTGATTGTTGCGTTACGAGGTGAGGGCTTAAAATTCTGTAGACCATAACAAGCTATGACCAAAGAAGCTACCGGCCTTAACATCGAGGTTGCAACGAATGTATCATGCTCAACTGAAGAACCGTTACCAAGAGGCTAATGATAATTTGCAGGAAGTCGAGGAGGTTATTACTCGCTTGGTGAGAATGGCTTACCCAACAGCACTGGAAAACTTCCTAGAGCAACTGGCAATACAGACCTTTGTGGACGGAATACGCGACGAAGAAATTCAGCAAGCACTACAACTGGCTCGACCAAGGATTCTAGATGCTGCGCAAGCTCATACTTTGGAATTTGAAGGCACAAAGCAAGCTTCGCATCGTAGTAGTGACAAAATAAAATGCTCCGTAGAAGAGCAGGGCCAAGATAACATAGAGGAGGTGAACACAAATTAAAGAACAAAGAACCCAAGAGACAATCGTCCGAAACGCACAATCTAAACATGTAGACATCTTGTACACATATGGACAGTTTAACGGTAAGACTGTGAAATTCATGGTTGATATCGGAGATACAAGGGCAATTGCTAATCTGGATCCAGTGCGCGGCTGAGGTGAAGTCTCACCCTCGACGGTGTGTCTTGAAACCGTGACTGGTAAGGAAATCCAAGCACATGGAAAGCTAAATGTATAAATCGGAGTTGCGAGCAAAATATTTGACGATCCAGTAGTGATAGCGAACATTATCGAAGAAGTTAATTTGGGAAATGATATCCCGAAAAAGGTATGGATTCCATATAGATAGCGAAGATGTCTTGAGTGTAAGGAACCAGAAAGTGCCATTTTGCGAAGCAGGTATAGTGTGTATTCGAGTTTGTCTGACGGGCGACGTTATGTTACCTGAAAGTACAGGAAGTGTAGTAATGGAACGCCCGGAGATGCTTTCGAGAGGGTTTTGTGGGCGTTATTGAATCGATTACTGGCGAATCTCTCGTAAAGGGCGTGCTTGTAGGGAAGGCTCTAGCTAAAGCGACGGATGGTGTACTTGTTAGAATTTTAAACGGTAATAACTGCGATATCGCGTAGAAAAAGAATTCAATGGTTGGTGGTGTTCTTCGGTATTTCATGTGGCAGAGTGTACCGGTGTTGAGAAAGAACCACCCACCAAAGAATGTTCCGCGAAGTTATTGGACTAGTTGATAAAGCCATGCTAATGTCTTGAACAACAACTGGCAGGACTTAAAACTTGATCCGGCAGTACTGGCATATGTTCGTGTTCGACAGCGGTCGATTAGGAAAGACCGCAACAGTCAAGTACAGGATCGATACAGGTGGTACCCGGCCAATAAGACAACAACGGAGGAGACTTACATTGGGCAAACGGGAGGAGACCGAGAAAATGATGGGAGATATTGAGGAGCAAGGAATGACTGAGCACTCTGCTAGCACTTGGAAACTGCCTGTTATGTTTCTAAAAAAGAAGGACTGGTCGACAAGATTTTGTGTGGGCTACAGACAACTGAAAGGCGTGACCAAAAAGAATAGCTACCCACTTCCAAGAATTGACGATACATTATATATACTTTCGTTGTCGCAATAGTTCCCAACCTTGGATTTAAAGAGTGGCTATGGGCAAGTGAATATGGAACCCAAAGCCCAGGAAAAGACTGACTTCACTATTAGTAATGGCCTATGGCAATTTTCAGTCATGCGTTTTTAGATCTGCAACGTCCCTGCTACTTTCGAGCGTTAGTCGATAACTTCTTGCGTGGGGACTATCGTGGAAAACCTGCCCTGTATATTTGGATGACGTGATCGTGATTGGGAAGTCGTATAGGGAACACTTAGAAAATTTAGGAGAAGTGTTTCAAAGACTCACAGAAGCCAATCTTAAGTTGAATCCAAAGAAGTGTCATTTGGTAGGCGAAGAGATAAAATAACTAGGGCACGTAGTTTCACCCAACGGAACCAGGCCAAATATTAAAAAGATGAATGTGGTACAAAAGTGGCCGACGCCAAAGGACAATCATCAGTTACGCAGCTTTTTGGGGTTGTGCACTTATTTGTTTCTGGCTTTGCGAATATTGCCAAGCCCTTAACCAAGCTGGCCGAACATGCGCATGATTACGTTTGGGATTAAGATTGCTATAATGCGTTATAACAACTAATGCATTTATTGACAACAGCTCCGATCTTAAGATATCCTCGATCGGTAGTCTAATTTACCTTGGATACGGTATCGCTATCGGAAATGTTCTATCCCAGATGTAAGGCTGGCAAGAGAGAATCATTAGTTACTTTAACAAGGTGTTCTCGAACCGGAACGGATTTATTGCGGTACAAGAATGGAACTGTCGGTTATGGTGAAATCCATAGAATACTTTTATGGGTACATCTACGGGAGATAGTTTCACCTGAGAACCGACCACGCCGCGGTATAATGGCTACAACAGTTTAGAAAACCCAAAAAAGACAAGTTACTAGATGGATAGAAAAACTGTAGGAGTATCGTAATGGAGATGCGCATCCATGATGACCTTTTCCCCAAGATTGTAGCAATTGCTCAAGGTTTCAAACAAAGTGTGATCTACTTTGTCGGACTACCGTGATCAATATTGATTGGCAACCTCTGCAGTTACGAACCGAAGAGAGAACTGACAAAGGTCTGGGTGTCATTCTGAATTGGAAAGCCAGATGAGAACGTTCATTCTAGCAGAGCATTACTCTGTTGAGTAGCACACTAAAGTCGTACTGGGCGCAATAGAATTGCGTGAAGGTAGAGATTGGGATGCTGATGCTATCCCTGGAAAATAGAGATAGATCAGCGAGTACGCTTTAGGTGTTGGTTCCTAAAAGCCGCATTTTTTAGGTTCTAGGGCATCTACATAATTGGCTCTCGGTAGGACATTTTGGAATTAAGAACACCCTGTAGCAACTTCGAGCAAAATTTTACTGGGAAGGCTGCCAGGACGTAAATAGTGGTGCCGCAAGTGTCAGTTTTGTGCACCATTGGGAAACCGTAAAAGTTCAATGAAATATTCCCGGTCCATTGGCCGAGACCGACTGCAGATATAAATATATCTTTGTACCCATGGACCTTTTTACGCAATGTACCCGAAGCGTATGCTACCAAATCAAGAAGCTGTAACCGTTGCTGACGTACTGGTAAAAGAACTGTTCTGCGATTTTGGAGTACCTATGGAGCTCCATCCTACGTAGAGCAGAAATTTTAAGTCAGCATTATTCCAAAAAGTTTGCCGGTTGCTTGCAATGAAAAAGACACAAACAGTTCCATCGTACCCGCAATCGGATGGTATGGTAGAGCACATGCACCGTACCTTGGACAAGTAACTACTCAAGGTGATCTCCAAACACCAGGGAAACAGGGACCAATATTTACATCTGTTTTTATATGCCTATCGGTCTTCTGCTCATGGAAGCACTGGACAGACACGTCCATGTGTTATGCTAAGACGCGAGAAGCGTCTATCACGTGACCTAGAGTTTGGGTGTAACCCCGGAGATGACATCGTGGGCGAAAGCTACGTCTGGAAGCTCAAGCGCGAGATGCATGACATTCATGGTGATGTTAGGAAAGTTGCCAGTGATCAGATGAAAATAGACGTCAAGGTACAGGATTCTGATTTTCAACAGGACGACTGCGTCTGACTATCCCAGACGGATGCGTGGACTGTCCCCAAAGCTACAAAGTTGTAAAAAGGATCAACGATGTGGTATATCGGATTCGTAAGCTCCCAGACGGAAAAATATCCCCAAACAACGCTGTAATCCCGACACACGATCTTTAGCAATTGTTCCATATATACACAGAGTAACAGACCGAATTAGCAAAATTCTACGTAAACACAACATCAAAATAATCTATAAGCCCACTAACAAAATTCCACAAATATTACCAACCCCAAAAGATCCCGAAAACAGACTTAAAGCCCCAGGCGTATATAGTATACCTTGCAGTTGCGGTTTAGTATACATAGGAGAAACAGGACAGACAGTACAGACTCGACTAAACGAGCATAAGCCATGCTTAAGAACAAGCCTGTATAATCGCTCAGCGGCGGCCGATCACCAACATAAAACAGGCCATACCTTTAAATTTGACAAGACGAAACTAATTGCCAGAGTTCCATTTTTCTACAATAGAAAAATCAGAGAATTCGTAGAAATCACTAAGAATTCTAACAATCTAAACAAAGACGATGCCTACTACCTTTTCCCCATTTGAAAAACAAGCCTATGTTCACAAAAGCAGAACTGTGACGTTCACTGATCCGCTACGACATTGCTCTCTATTCATGATCACTCATGCATCAACTTCTCGCCCTATATAAACTGCCACTTTCACTACTTTCATAAGTTACTTTTCCATAAGACACCTTTTGGCTTTAATGGGCTGGTGAGTTTTCTAGTTAAGAATGCTCTTTACACTTTAACTTGTCTACTTAATATTATCATTCTTATCTTTACTATTTATTTTCTTTTCTTGTCCTGATGAAGCCCCTTAAAAGTGGGCAAAACGTCGATCTTAGTTTATAAAATGGCACGGTCCCAACCCGGAACCATAAATATTTTTAAGGATAAAATAGTGTATAAATTGCGTCCATACACTTCCGTTAAATTATTCAATAATTCTTTTAGAATGTTGGAGTAGATTAGCTTGTTACAGTTCAGATCAAAGAATCACGTAGGTTTGTTACAAGTTAATAAACAGTTTTGACGCAGGTATACAATACTAATATTTTTAAATACAGCGTGTCAAATGATTGCTTCCTTTGAGCAACGTCCCAAGTGGAAGTTATTAAAATTGAAATACTGTTTTATTTAAGAAATTCTAAAAATAATTGATTTTGTATGAATTATATGAAAATTTATTTGTCCATCGACGCTGTTCTATACTAAATGTTACGTCAAGATCCTTGATTTTTTTTCGGCACAATATTTCAAATTAGCGAAACTTGATGGCCAAACTTAGAATCTATGGGAATTTGTTACATAATCGTGATAGAAAAATTCCTGTATTTGCATTTAATGCACCTTTATAACTTTTGAAGCGAATGTCATTTGTAAATTAGCATTGAAAATGATCGTTCTTATAATAACAGCAAGCTATTAAATAACTTAAAATTTAAATTTTAAATATATGCTTCCTTCGTTAATATCACAGGCGGACGATGGGGGCCATTTGTCTTGGATACTAACTATTTGAAAATTACAAAAGATTCGATACGTTTGTTTGGGGTGAAGGGGGAGGGGGAGGGGTAGTAATATTGAATAGTAAGAAGGGGGTGTTATATAGGATTCAAGGACCATCCATCTATAATGGGATGGGGCATCGTTTGATTATGTATGTATATACGAAGCGTGTTTTTTATGTAAGGCCGGTTTTGTTCTATACACTAATAGGTGGCGCGCGCGCCGCAACGAGTGAACAACTGTACTCAGTTGCAGCTGCGTACGTATCCTGTAGGGTCTGTTCTGTGTCTTTAAAATTCTAAAGATTATCGAATAGGCCGCCCCGTGCGAGATACGACAGCGACCCCTGAAAGACTGGAAACTGTTAAAACCACCTCATACCCACATACTATCTACACCCTACAACCAAACTGACCCCTCATTTCAAAATACCTTAACCACCCTCCTAAACACAGTCATCCCGTCCACCATCCCAGACGTACCTACACAAGAACAACAAAGAATAATAAACTACGCTAATACACCACCAGATAACACACCTGACTATGACTTAGACATAGACTCACTAGACCTAATAGTTAAAAACCTCGATCCTAAAAAAGCTTCTGGACCAGATCATATTTCCAATATTATTATCCCAAAATCCTGGCCTATCATAAAAGACTCCATGATCCAACTTATCCTTAAATGCCTCAAATCAGGTACATTCCCAAACGTCCTTAAAAAAGCATCCATCACTCTCATATTAAAACCCGGTAAACCCCCAGAAGATCCTAAATGACACCGTCCAATAGCACTGCTCCCGATAAATAGTAAAATCCTAGATCGCATCCTTATGCAAAAGATTATCTCCCATATAAACAAAAACTCCTTCCTTTCTGAAAATCAACATGGCTTCCGCCGAGGACACAGTTCCGAAGATACCATCTGATCCCTTATTACCACTGTTCAAACATCTCCCTCCAAATATGTAATAGCCGTTTTCCTTGACTTATTATACCCCCGTAAACGCGGTACATGCGCCACAAATGACAGTTGGTAGCGATATTACATAATGTGAAAAGTGACGCGCAAATTACCTATGACGTCACACAATATGCAAATTATTGCAACTCATTTTCAAAGTATACAAATTTTAGAGAACCCCCAAGGGGTACTTACGTGAATCTGTAGGGCTTCTTACAAGATTACTCTATGCTAGCGGCAGCGGGGCTCCGTGGATCTTTTTCGGGCGTCGGCTGCTTTGACTAATCTTTCTCGGGTCGTGGGAACTCTCGAGCCAGGTTGTACCCAAATCTGATGGTCTTCTTCCTATGTAGCGGGAACGACGGGAACTGGTTATAAGAAACGATAAGGGCAAAAGGGACCTACATAACCCAAAAAGTTACGATCAGATACCAGATTAACTACACCTTTCTTCACATTTCGGATGCAAGTTCTTCCGCGTCTCCGGAAATCTCCCACTATCCTCCTTCGTCCACACGCGTTGGCGCGATCTGGCGCAAACGCACTGTCTGAAGTGACGGAAATACGCACACAAGTCTTTTTAAATTTATGGCGCGAAATTCTTACGTATTAAAACTAAATTAAGAATGTCTAGTGCCGATTTCGGCACGTAACAGACTTCAAAGCTGCCTTTGATCTCCTCTGGCGGCCGAATATTCTATCCAACTTTACTCGTAATATATACCAAATCCTAAAATCCTATTTACGTTCACGAACTGCAACCCTTAGCTCCAATTACTTCTCCGTCACAAAGTCCCTATCTCGGGACTGTCGGCAAGGATCAGTCCTCTCACCTACATTATGGAATCTCGCCATAAATCCCCTTCTAGACCAAGGCATCCCTAATATCTCAACATTTGTCTATGCCAAGGATTTTACCTATTTTATACACAGAAACTCCCAAAGATCCTTAGAAAACACCGCCCGCATTCTAATCCAACATATTGAATTCTGGTCCCTACTGAATAAACAACGTTTATCACCAGCCAAATCAAAAATCCTCCTATTAAAAGGCCACCTCCAACGAGTCCCTACAATCAACTTATTTAATACACCCCTAACCCTCTCCGAATCAACCAAGCACCTTGGCATCCAAGTAGAATCCCGACTCAAAATGCACGCTCACCTATTATATCTCCGATCAAAACAAAATCAAACCTAAACAATATATCAATCCATACCAAAATCCACAGAACTTACTCGCCCCACTCGTAAATTAATCCTTCAGCAAATAATTATATCTATCTTAAGCTATGCAATTGAGATCTGGTACCCGTTAACAAAACCCCATTCACGCAGAAACCTAAATTCAATTATAATACCGTTCTTATTATTTTGTACAAGAGCATTCAGAACCTCCGCCACCTATGCATTATACACTATCCTGAAACAACCACCTCTAAACATCCTGCTCCATTCAAAGTCCAAATCCGCAGCCTTAAGAACAAAAGACCAATACAATTACATGATCGCACACTTCAACCCACAGAATACGAAACAATGACATGGACAAACATAATAAACCTAATAAATGATTCGCTAACATACACATGGTAAAACCAATTGGAAGACACCACCGGCAGACACATACGACATTTCCCGAAAATCACGGACATTCTCGACAATCCCTCCTACTCCAACCGATCCACGATTCAATTCCTGATAGGCCACGGCAAATTCCGGCAGAAATTACATTCTTTTCAATTAATCCCCTCTTCTTACTGTCCCTGCTCTAATCTAAATATTCCTGAAACCCACCACCACCTAATATACTTATGCTCCAACTCCGTCCCCCACCAAACCCACTTAAAGCACGCGATCCTACTAGATCCTTTTACCCCATTGCCCAGTATCAATTTCCTAGTAACAAACTATCCCTCCAATTTGACCATGTCCTTAACGAAACCCTAATCACTAAACCTCCCGTACAATAGAATAGCTCAAATCCCCTCCAAAACCCATCTCTAAAGCTATTACCCTCTACACCATCATCACCACCCCCACATCATTACACTGCATTACAGATTCTCCACCACTAGCTACACCTCAGATCAAACAGGCGATAAGGGCAAAATTTCCATCAGCAAGACCGACCCACATCGGAAAATTGTATATATTGTAAACTTGTTTATGATTTTGTAAATAAGTATTTATGTATCGATTTACTAGGATAGGCCTTTGGCCTAGGTATAGTGTCAATCAATAAACGAACAAACACAAACAAACAAACAGACGATATGGTGGCTTAAGTTGAAGCGAAAATTCTTGAGAACAGACGCTTCACCAAAGCACTCTTTCAAAAGACTTTCCTGAACTGTCGAGGTCAGTGCCGTACAAGATTGTTTCTGAAAAGTTAAACTTCAGCTCCCATTGGGTCCCTAAACCCCTAACGGAGGACCACAGCAGGTGGCAAGTGTCAATGAAGAGGATATTCAAAATCTAGTTGTGAGGTACGATAAGTGTTTAAACAAACTTGGCAGCTATGTTGAAAAATAAAGAAATGTAGGTCGAATCTGAAAATAAATTTGGTTTTTGAAAATTTTCTTTCGTTAGGTTTTTATTTTCAAACGGTCCTTACTTAAAAAACACGCCTCTTAAACAGTAACTTTGTAATGGTAGTTGATGAGCTGCTGAAGTAGCATATATCGTGAAACTAGTCTTACAAGCGGAAAAGCTACTAAGTATATATTTTCCAGTAAAATTATAAAATGGGGGCGGCCTCCAAAACAAAAATTAAAGGGAGGTCACCGGCACTAGCTAGCGGAAGGTCGTGGATCTTATAGAGAGTTAAAATTTTGCATAAAGGGTTAAATTAATCTATAATATACTACAAAAAGATTTTGGTACTTACCTTTCACAAATATTGTGGCTTAATGACAATTACCAAGGGCGCCAGACAAGTCGAGAATGTTTAAATGTTCGTGCAAAACCTTGAGGGACTTGTCATCCCAAGGAGGACAATTGTTTCTTTTAATCAACTCTTATCTTTTTACTACTTATGCAACTTCCATGATAAAAAATAATATAAAAAAACTATTGACTTAATCAACGGCAAACAAAACTATTTAATTAACAGAGCAATAAACGTGAACCTCTTACATTCATTGATTTTAATTTAGAAATTTAATTGAATAGGTGAATATGGAATTATGAAAATTTTGCGTACATAAGTAATTTCCAAACACTGTATATGAAAGAAAACTTATATTATAAATCTTACACTAAATTAATCCTACGGTTTATGGCCAAAACGTCCTAACAAATAAACTAAATAAAAATTGGTCAGGCTACTTAACTATAAAAACTTACTAAAAATCGTCCATTGTTTGATGGTTTGCCTTCCAACGTAGAACAGCTCATAAATTGGGGGAGATAATCTCGCTTGTTGCTCTTGTTTGTAATTTTTAAATAATTGAGTGGCACACGAACCCAGCAGGATCTTATTGACAATATCACTTAACTTGTGCGTCACACGCCTACAAGCTTTTTATTATTTACCTTGTATCACTATAAATTCGCGAACATACGGGCGTAACCCTCGCGAACTGGAAGAGTTATCACTCCTTTCCAATTTCACTTTTGTGATACTAAGTGCAATTCCATATCTGTAATGCCGGAGAACACTACCCGCGAACTACGTTTCTTTCTACTTCTTGACCACGGACAGTCCCATTGGAAAAACTCTCTTTTTGTTAACGCTGTAAGTTATATAGATTAATTCCTACTCTAACCATTATTTACGTCACATTTCTGTTATCCAATGACTGAACAGAACCTCCCACAAAAACAAGATTTTAGAAACCAAATCCAACCCCTTTTTAGATGAGGGTCACGGAAGCAATTATTTTTCTAAGGGTTTAAATATGTTGTTTCTTCTAAGAATTTCTTAATTATTGAAACGTGGACCATACCTATGGTGACAGTTGTCTGCCACTAACAAAAGACCGGTTAACCCACTTGAGCCGAAATGGATTTTAAATACAATGGATGTCTTCAGACTACTTAAAATTACTTGCAATCTTTGAACAAATCAAATTGGAAATAGTTTTCGCTATTTATAATGTTTCGTTTTCTATAACCCTTATCAATCAAAGAAATTATTAAGAAAATTAAGCTTTTCAAACAGAAAATTGCTTTTCTTTATTTACGTTAAAAGGTACTATTCTATTTTAATTTTATCAGATTTGTCAATCTGTAACCGACCTAAGCTTTAAGAGGTTAATTGTATTTGCTTTACACGGGTAGAGCTTTAAATTATGATGACCTGCCGCTGGAATTTCTAATAGTTTAGCCTTAAGCTAACTAAAATATGAAGTAAATTATTGTGGAACTTTTGTCTATAAGTTATGCAAGTTACTGAATTTTAATTAATTAATTGATCTGTTTAATAGTTAACATTACAAAATAATGTTACACTAGCTGTTCATTAAGCGCACACTAAAGTAACATGAATTATATATGTAATTAATAGCATTTATTTATAACCATTCCTGGATAGCGTATCCATACTGGTTAGTAAAATATATACAGTTTAAATGAAATATGCAAGTACATAAATGGTAATAATTTCAAAATGAGAATTCTTCTTTAAATATGATGGTTGATCATGGTGTGTGGAGGTTTGCTGTTATGACTGGTTTTCTGTGAAGCAAATACCCCTTTCGTCGCAGTGCCTGGATGCTTGATGTAGGGGAGCAAGCAATTGTGTTGTGCATTGTGTGGAGTATGGGATGTGGGTAGATTATGTATTAGAGTGTTTAAGTGTTTATTGGGGGTTTTGTGTTTAGGATGTCGGTGGGGAATTTGTTTAGTAGCTTAGGATTGTGTGTGATGAGGTGTATTATGCTAGGCAGTGGGGTGTAGAGATCTAGGTTTAGTGCGGATTTAAAGTTAGAGCGAGAGGTGGATAGTAGTGAACATGTGTAGATGAGGTGGTAAGGAGTCTCAGGTGTGGAGTTATCGCAAGGACAATATGGGGATGGGGCGATGTTGAAGGAATGAAGTTTTGATCGAAATTTGCCGTGAGAGGTTAGGAATTGTATCGTTTGAGGGCTGGAGTGTGCTACGTGTTGTGGGATTTTTATTAGTTCGGGAAACAGGTCGTATGTGTATCTGCCGGATGGGGATGTGGACCAGAGTTGTTGCCAGGAATGGTTTAACGAGGAACGAAGACGGGTTTTAATGTTGGACTTAGGCAGTGTTCTGTATTCGCCAGGAGTTAGGATGGTGTCGTGGAGCTGGATTGGAAGGTTGCGTTTCAGGTTTCGGATTTGTAGGGCTGCGTTGAGTTGTAATTCTATGGGAGGGATTTGAAGAATAGTATATAGGACTAGTGTTGATGTGATTTTGTATGTGCGGGATGTATATAGTAGAAAGGGGCGGATTATTGTGTTTAGTTTTGTTCTAAAAAAGGGTTGGGTTAATGTCAACCAGGTATCGGATGCGCACTGTATGATAGGGATTATAATTTGGGAAAGAATCAGTCGTCGAGTGTGTGTGGATGGATGTATTAAAGTTGGGAGTGATTGATGGAGGTTCTCTAGTATAATCTGTGTTTTTGTTCTTAGTTTGGTTAAATGCGCGCGTGTGTATGTGTGTGTAGTCGGGTGTTTTTATATACAGTCCTAAGTATCGTACGTAAGGGGATTATCTAAGCGGGGTGTTTAGAATCTTGATCTTGGGAAAACGTTGTGGGTTTAGGAAGCCTTTCAGCAGGAGAAGTTTTGATTTGGATGGGGATAATGGTTTTTATTTAAGATGGACTAGAATTCTATGTAGGATGTCAGTGTCAGGCTGTTTGTTCAATAGGGGATCTAGAGTTACCGTGGATAAGGAATGTGACATCATCTGCGTATGCGAGGGTGGTGACGTTGGGTATGTTGTGTAGGAGAATGGGATTAATGGCTATGTTCCAGAGGGTGCGGGATAAACAGGGGCCTTGGGGACATTTTTGGAAAAGGGATTTGGTTATACGGTAATAATTTGAGAATAAGGATGCTGTTCTTGAGGTTAGGAATGAGTTAATTATTTTGCATAGGTTTTAAGGAAATTGCGATAGTCTTAGTTGATTTAACAGGTTAGGCCATTAGAGGAGGTCGAAAGCGGATTTGAAGTCAAGGAAGAGCGGGAAGGTGTATTTGGATGTGGAATTTTTGACAGAGGAGACTAGAAGGTTGATGGTTTTCTCAGCACCGTGATTGGGTATAAAGCCGTGTTGAGATGGAGATAGGATATTGTGGTCCATGATATGAGAATTTATTTTGTGAAGGATTGTTTTCTCAAGGAGTTTGCCTAATGTAGAGAGAAGGGCAATTGGTCGATAAGATTTTGGGTCTTCTGGTGGCTTGTTAGGTTTTAGGATGAGGGTTATTGATGCGGATTGGAAGGATTCCGGGAAGGTTCCTGTGGATAGGCATTTTTTTGAAGAAAATGTGGGTGGGATTTCTGATTATGGGCCAGGATTGTTGTAGGATTAGATTTGTGATCAGGTCTGGTTCAGGAACACTTTTTACATTGAGGTTCTTGACTAAGTTATCTAGCAGGGTCATGCCAACCTCTTGGTTTTGTTCGGCGTTTGATGGGGTGCAGGAATTTTTCTCTAGTTGTAGTTGAGGGTAGGTGTTTACGTCATGGGGGGCAGAAGGGATTGCAGAGTTTAGTAACGTGTGTAGACATGTCTCGTAGTCTAAGAGGGAGTTGTGTATTGGTGCTGTTAGGATGTGAGTACGGGGCGGTTTGATTAATTTGCGGGAGGTGGTCCAAGTGTCTCCGTCGTGGTCAGTTATGATTTTGTGTAGTTGTTGTTTTTTAGCGTCTATGAGAAGTGATTTGTATTCTCGTCGTGTGGTGCGGAGTGTATTGATAAGTAATTGTATGTTATCAGGACTGTTGTTATTGCGACATGCCTCTTGCAAATGGTGTCGTTGGTGCGCTAGGGAACGTCATTTGCTTGTCAGTGTTCATCAGGGTGTTGATCGTTGTGTGCGTGTTGTCTTCGGTATGGTAGTTTGTGCAGTAGTTAGAATGTTTGTTGTGATTAGTTGAGTGAGTTTGTGAGTTCGTTTACGTTAAGATCGTTATATGGTGTATGTGGGAATTCTGGTAGTAGGGTAGTCAGGGTTTCTTGAAATTTGGTCCAGTTACTTAGCTTTGGAGGTTTTGATAGTGTCGGATTTAGCAAAAGATCTAGCGGGTAGGTTTGGAAGAATTATGAAAGTCACTAGTGTCGTGTATGCGTGAGGTTTTCCAGGAGTGGATTAGGTATGATGCTGAGGCAGAAGTGATGATAAGGTCAATGTAGGACGTGCCTGTGGCTGTTTCGTAGGTTGGAATACGTGAAGGTGTGTTATGTATGTGAAGGTTTCTGAGTGTAATAAAGTCTTCTAGTTTGTTTCCGTTTGTGTCTATAAATGTGCTATACCATAGTGTGTATTTAGCGTTGATGTCTGTAGCTGGTATGATTGTTTTGTTAGGTAGTGAGTCTAGTGTTGTGTAGTTTGATTTCTCCGACTACAAACTCTAACACATCGATAGTCGACTTACCCTCTGCAATTCCAAATTGACTATTATTAAAACCGCCACCGTCGTGCACAACATGCTCAACGCCCGTAGTCATGACTCTATCCAAAGCTTTCCCCAATACCGGTAGCAAACTAATTGGACGGTAGCTGCCCGGGTCTGATACATCCGCCGTTTTGTGTTTAGGAATAAATTTCACGTTCTGGACTTTCCAGCATCGTGGATACACGCGTTTCTCCAAGCAAAGATTAAATAGCTTGACAAAGACACGCAGAGCCAACAGGCAAGTCTCCAAAGCTGCGTCTGTTATTCCATCAAGCCCCGGTGCCTTGTTAGAGTTCATCCTCCTAAAAGCCCTCGTGACCAAAAGTTGCCTTATCGGCACCTATTCCTTATGCCTCTGTAGCACACCGATGCATCGCGTCGTGTAACCCTTCTTCCTCCTCTGGATCGTCCGGTGGGAAAAAAATATTCTGCCGTCGTTTTAAATCCTTACGTATACTCCCCATTATCTTTTTTGACATTGCCGAGCGCAATTTTTTGTTATTTACCTTTCATTAAGCGATAAGCCGTCCTCAAGGTCCTTTCTCAGAATTGCGCTTGCATAATTCTTTAAATTTATTCGTTCGCGTTTTAATTAATGTTTTATATTCTCGTTTACTTTCGTTATACCAAGCTACACTGTCTTTAAATATTTTCCTCCGCGACAGCATGGAGCACGCCGACGCGTCTACCACCGCCTAATTTAATTTTTTGCGAGTGTTTATATTTGAGTAGTCTATCGGCAGTTTACTAATTCATTCTTGAGCATGGGAGTGCTTTGACTGAATTTTTGTACTCGGGGATTCTATAAAAACCACGTTACTAACCGAAATAGGTAAAAATGCATTTTTTACAATTATTTTAGATACAACTCTGGATAAATCCAAAACAGACCAATTATCTATTGTTATAAGGTACGTAATTATTCAAAACGATTCCGTTCATAATATTCCTATTGGTCTAAAAATAAATGAATCGTTTTTGGGTTTTTGCGACATCCATAACCAAACAGGGTAAAGTATTGCTGACTCTATACCAGCTTTTTTAGAAAACAATTCGATACCTATTACAAAATGTCGTGGGAAAGGGTATGATGGGCCAGCGAATATGAGTGGAGTATACTGCGGAGTTCAAAAATAAAATTAAAATTGTTCAACCCTACGCAGAATATGTTCATTGTGCTTCACACAATTTAAATTTAGTATTACAAGATGCATGTAATAATATATTAGAGATAAGCAATTATTACGCCTTGATACAGCAGATTTATAATTTTTTTGGCCCGAGTACAAAGAGGTGGAACCTTTTATTGCAAATGCAAAATAGTACACCTTTTAAACGGAACACCATCACATTAAAAACATTATCCGCAACTCAATGGTCATCGAGATATCAAACGGTCATTTCAATCAAACACAATTTGCAATAATTTTGAAAACACTTTCTAAAATTATATTAGTTTCGAAAGACAATGGGGAAAAAAAAGCAGTTAATGACATAAAGTTAAAGGTTGATCAGTTTGAATTTGCATATATTACTATTTTACAATGTAAAATTCTGGAATCCATTGCAGTTGCCACTAAACATTTGCAATCTATTAATATGGATTTATGGCGGGCTACTGAATTGTTACCAAATTGTAAAAATGCTTTAACAGATTTGAGAAATAATTACGAAAAGTTTCTCAAGGATGTTGAATCATTCGCAACCCATCACGGGATTACTTCTAAATTCAAAGTAAGTCGGACGGGGCGAATAAAAAAGCATTTTGATGAACTTTGTCAAGATGAGCGCATTTCTAGCGGAAGTCAAAAATACAAAATTTGCGTATTTTTGGTCAATTTAGATATTATAACTTCGCAAATACAGAACAGGTATACGAGTATGAGCAAAGTGAACGATGTTTTTAAAATTTTGGATCCCAATAGAGAATACCTTTTTTCGCCCGATGAGGATTTTTTTCGCGAAGCAAAGAAGTTGATTGACGCTTACCCGCAAGATCTGACTAATGACTTCTTGCAACAACTGCAATTTGTAAGAACTTGTTTAAAGCTGAATTTATCAAGCAGCTATAATAGTTTAATAGATTTCCATTGTACTAGTGCCAGCATTCCCGAAGTATGTAATGCTTATTTATTATTTATGACCCTACCCGAGTTATGTATCCCCCAATTATATATATATATATATATATATATATATATATATATGTATTTAATATATTGAATCTAATAGGAATTATTAGAAATTATTAAATAAAGTATAAGTCCATTGCAACATTGTAATACAAGGATAACTCAGAGAGGTTATCGACAGTTTATGAGAACGGAATGCAACTTTGCATCCGAGAGGGCAGTGATACTGCAGGTGGCAGGTCACAGGCGGTCAACATACCGCAATTACTTAGAAATAAGATTGATACATTGTAACAAAGTGTAACGCAGACATGAGATCTGCAAGTTACCACAGCCGTGTGAGGGGCAGGTTATTATAAAAAGCCCGGGTGCTCAATGCCCGGCAGTCAGTCTTCGAACTCCATACTTCGTTGTTCAAGCTACTCACCTTAGTACAATTGATTATTTTTTATTAAAGTTATTATGTACAAGTTATTCCAAATTTCACTGTAATTTCTGTTTCAAATTAAATATAAATTTTATTAAGTGTTTGAAGTTGTTTTTTAAAAACACAGCTCCAAAGGCCCGAACCTTAACTGGCGCAGTCGTAACGGATGTCAAAAGGGCACTAAAAATCCAAAAACCGGAAAATTGGTGACCAAGAATTTTAATTCGCAATTTTGACAGAACCCAAACCAAGTTGGAGGAAGAACAAAAATCGTCTAAATCCAGCAACAAACCAGGTTGGAGGAAGAACAAAAATAGTCTGAATCCAGCAACAAACAAACCAACGTGGACAAGATACAGCATCGATCGAGCCCACAAAAGGAACAGATGAAAAAATTAATGTAAGTTCATTCCATTTATACCAATTTATACCACAAACTATAATTGATATTTGCTAGTTTATTGTTTTATTATTTTATTGATTACCATTTATGAATATTATTTTATGAATATTTTCTTGAAAATAGTTACAAAGTGAATTATTTTCAAAAACGAGACTGTATAACATTTTATGAGAAAGTAAAAGAGATTTTCTTTAAAAAGCAAATGAGAATTGATATTTAAAAGATTCTTACCACAATTATTAGAACGAACTCAAAAATAATCCAAAAATAACTGACGCACATCCACTAACACCAAATAAGAACCATTAACTAGCGCGATTCAAACGCACGTTTTAACCCGGTTAACTAAAAAGACAGAACGCAGATCAAGTCCAAAGCTTCAAACAAACAATTACGGAACGATTATTTAATCCATTGACCTCTATAATACTGTATAAACTACAGCAAGAACATTCTGCATTAACTAACACTACGGTTACTTAAAACCTAAGATAAACCTAAGATAAGCAAAGTCCGCGAACGCAATTACCTTAAAGAAATCGCTATTAAAAAAATAACTTTCAGAATCTTTGTACAGTACGCAATTTGCATTATTAAATCCATCACGGAATAATAAAAGCGCGTAAAATTGCAACCAGCATTTAATAAGAAATTACACCACAAAGATCTATAAATAAGCTGCATTAGTACAAACACAGAATAAAAGCTAAACGTTTTTAATTAAAAATTACTCATCATTTATAAAGTGCATTATCCCAGTACAAATACAGAATAACGCTAAAACCTACATACGGAGAGTTTCAATTACAAGTCATCACCGAGATATCTAAAAACAATTAGACGTAACATTTATGCAAAGCATTCAGCGAGTACGGAAGTGAATTATCTAATTCCTATAAATTGAAATTAACACCTGTAAGTGTTAATTACCTCAACATTTATAAATTTACGCGATTAAATAACCAAGACTACACCTTTAAGAGACATAACTTAGTGCAACGATAAAGTGCAAAAGTAATTAACCTGCAAGTTATAATTAGAATTCAAGACAAACAAACTATACATTTATGCAACTCAAAACCCAGGGAACGAGTATTAATTGCAAATTAACAGAACTGAACTAAAACAAAGCAAGTAAATACAGCGAGAAACTATTCTTCAGAAAGCAAAAACAGGCAAATTCAAGACTACGGTAATTAAATCAACATTATCGAGTATAAATCTCACAAGTACATTACCGCACTGTGTAACTAAGTACAAATAACAGCGACTACGATTCTAAAAATAACCTGACGCAGTCTAAACTTAAAGTTAACAAATCAAAAGCAAAATTAACATCACAAATAGCAAAAATCAACCCCAATTTTTACAAAATTTCAAAATACCCAATCTAAAAGGAAAATTAATAAAACCAACGCAAAATTAACATCACAAGTAGCAAAACCAACCCCAATTTTTACGAAAATTCAAATTATCCAATCTAAAAGGAAAATTAAGAAAACCAAAGCAAAATTAACATCACAAATAGCAAAACCAACCCCAATTTTTACAAAATTCGAAATTTCACAACCCAAACGGAAAATTAATAAACTCGAAGCAAAAATAACGATATACATAGCGAAATAAACCTCAATTCAAAAAAAAAATAAATTTTTTTACCCAAAATCGAAAACAACCCTTAACCAACATGAGTAGCACAGACATGCGACTCTATTTGGAGACAATACAGATATTTGATGGCACGGAAGCACATCTTTAAATTTCATTGGAGCAGCCGAAATGTTCCTAAAAACCTTCTAGAAACCCGGAGATAACGAAAGAAATTCATTGCTTATACGCTTGATAATAAGTAAACTAACCGGAACATAAAACATAACATAAAACGTAACATAAAATGCCTGGTACGAGATCTAATAAACCTTAGAATGGAACACAATCAATCCCCCTACCAATTCGGAATGAAATGCCAAGAGGTGAGAAGTTTAATCCTAACAAAATTAAAAATCGAAGAACCCGATCAAAACGTTAGACATATAAAAACAAAAATGTATGACGAAATGGCACTGGACACGTATATAAACGCTTTACCAGAACGACTATCGGATAAAATCATTCCAACGACCCCAAAATCTAGAAGAAGCTATGAACCTAGTAATAGAAGAAGAAAATGTAATGTATTACCGCAACAGACTATACAACCCCAACGCAAATAAAAGTTATTCATTAATAAAAACTATACAAGCCACAAGACAAACAATCCCTCAACAAAAATTTACACCCTTCAACGCACAAGCAAATCAACCACGAATTAATAACCCAAGCTTCAACAATACAAATTTTAATAATCAATTTAAACATTTTTCAAAACCAACATTTAACCCAACTTTTACGAAAACCGCATTCCAACCAAGATTTAATCAAAACCTAAACCAACAAAGACCAGCATTCAACGCAAACCCCAATAGAAATACACCAATGACTAATAATCATAACAAGCCTAATAATTATTATAAACCAACACCAATGGATACCTCATCTGGTAACACCAGACAAAATACAAAAATAACACATATCCGACAAAACCCTCATCAGAAACGCAATTTTACATCGGAAGAATTATTTCACCAAGAAGTAGAAAAATTTGACAATGACCAGAATAATTACATTGAGACAGGTACGAACGATGAATCAAACCTTGCAGAAACTTATGAACGCGACGAACAATACGAAACTTACGAGGAGTACGACGAAGAAAACTCGAACTCAAATTTTCAAATGGACCAATTCATAACCGACCAAACTTAATAAACTTAAATAACATAAATCACTTAGTACTACCATACATAGAAATACCCCACGCCGAATTCAAACTATTAATCGACATCGGATCATCAAAAACATTAATTAGCCCCAGAACCGTACAAAAACATTATTTAGATTATGTAGAAAGAGAACCATTTAAAATTAAAACAGCCCATCAAACGACAATACACCAATTTATAGCTAATATACCCTTACCGAGAACATTTAATGTTAAAATGAAACAAATTTTGTGTATTCGAATTTAACGACAGATATGACGGCTTAATCGGAATGGACCTTCTAAGAAAATTAGGAGCCAACATTGACATTAAAAATCGCTTATTAAGGACGAAATACGAAAAAATCCCCATTAAATTTCAAAACACACAAACAGAACAAAAATACACAATAGAACCCCGAACGGAAAGAAAAGTAAAAATCCCAGTAAAATCTAACCAAAATTTAGGAATAATAAATCATATGACATTTCAACAAGGAGTAGAAACCCCAACTGCCTTAGTACAAATAAAAGATAATTATGCAACCACAACGATATTAAATTCAAACGACTATCCCGTAGAATTATCATTGACAGATCCAATTAACGTAGAAGAACTAAATTTTAACGAAATGGAAATAGACGAAAATTTAGAAAACGATTACAACCCAATAGAACATGACAAAATGTTAAGAGAAAATTTAACTAACATCCGCTTTAATACCGATATCAATCAAGAAGAAGAAAGAGCAATTAAAAACTTATGTTCTGGATACCGCGACATATTCCATTGCGAAGGAATACCATTAACATTCACCAACACAGTAAAACATAATATCGAGCTAACAGACAATAAGCCAATCTCTACAAAAGCATATAGACTACCTCATGCAAGCCAAGAAGAAGCTGACAGACAAGTAGCAGACTTATTAGAACAAGACATAATCCAGCACTCCAACTCACCATGGAGCAGCCCCGTGTTAATAGTACCTAAGAAATTAGACGCAACCGGAAAGAGAAAGTACAGAATGGTAATAGACTATAGAAAGTTAAATGAAAAAACGGTAGATGACAAATATCCACTACCAAATATAACCGAAATTTTAGACAAATTAGGTAAATGCCAATATTTTTCAACATTAGACCTAGCATCAGGATACCATCAGGTAGAGATGGAAGAAAAAGACATATCAAAAACAGCCTTCAGCACACCTAGAGGACATTACGAGTACAAACGAATGCCATTCGGATTAAAGAACGCACCCGCTACTTTCCAGAGAGTCATGGACAATATACTACGAAGAATACACAATGAAAAATGCCTCGTATACCTTGACGACATCATAGTTTATTCCACATCATTGGTAGAACACATAGAAAGATTGAAAGAAGTATTCGAAAGACTCAGACAAGCACATTTTAAAGTACAATTAGACAAAAGTGAATTTTTACAAAAAGAAGTATCATTTTTAGGACATGTAATAACACCCCAAGGAGTAATGCCAAATCCCGACAAAACAAATGCAGTTCTAAATTACCCATTACCAAAAACAACCAAAGAAATTAAAGGATTTCTAGGACTTAGTGGTTACTACCGCAAATTCATTAAAGGTTACGCTCAGATAACCAAATCCCTGACAAACTGTTTAAAAAAGGGAAACAAAATTGAACACACCCCGGAATTTATTAAAGCCGTAAACAAAATTAAAAACATATTAACGAATCACCCTGTATTAGAATACCCAGACTTTTCAAAACCATTTATACTGACGACAGACGCATCGAATGTAGCATTAGGCGCAGTATTGAGCCAAGGAAAAGTAGGTAGCAATAAACCCATCAGCTACGCATCCAGAACCCTGAACGAAACCGAACAGAAATATAGCACCATAGAAAAAGAATTATTAGCCATAATTTGGGCAACAAAATATTTTAGACCTTACTTATACGGAAGGAAGTTTTACATATACACCGATCATAGACCGTTAGTATGGCTATGCAAACTGAAAAAACCGAATTCAAAATTACAACGATGGAGAATCAGACTCGAAGAGTACGATTACGAAATTATATATAAAAAAGGAATTTATAACAACAACGCAGACGCTTTAAGTAGAATCCAGCTCAATGCATTAGAAACGGAATCCATTATAGGAAACGTAGACGAAGCAGAAATAAGGGAAGATCCAGACGAGATCGACACGATACATTCGACACAAAACAAAGAACCTAAAAACGCGATTAAAATTTTAAACGAAGCAATCGATATGAAACCCAATCAATTTATAGTAACCGAAGTTTTAAATAACCCAAATCCCGTAAAATATACAAAAGTAGATAACAAAAAGATATACCAAATTCAAATAACTAAAGATGACAACGAGGAACAAATAATTAAAATTCTAAAAGAATACACCCCCGAGAAAAAAAGATTTTATTTTGATTTCAACACCGAACATTTATACCAAAGATTTTCAGAAATATACGTTAAATTATTCAATAACTCTGGCCCTGAACTCATCAGATGTACTAGAAAATTAATAACATTAGACGACCCTGACGAAATAAACGATGTAATTAGGAATCAACACGAAGGAAAAACCAACCATCGTGGAATTAACGAAACAATAAAGCAACTTGTAAGACGTTATTATTTTAAAGACATGAAGGACTTGACCACAGATTTCATTAACCAACGTGAATTATGTGACAAAGCAAAATACGATAGGAAACCCCCAAAGATACCCTTAATGTTAACCAAAACACCCGACAAACCATTTCAAAAACTACATGCCGATACTCTAGTAGTAGAAGCACAAAACTATCTAACAATTGTAGACGCATTCACAAAAATAAGCCAAGCAATACCAATCACATCCAAAAATAGCATTGACGTGACCCAAGGATGTTTACAATATTTCGCATTTTATGGAACACCCGAATCAATAACTCTAGACAATGGTAGCGAATTTAAAAATGAGACAATACAATACACTTTAGAACTTCACAAAATAAAAATTCATTTCATAACGGAAAACCACCCTGAATCAAACGGACTAATTGAACGACTACATTTAACCCTGTTAGAACAAATTCGATTATTAAGAATAAATTATAAAAAGGAACATATAACCAATTTAATGTCATACGCACTAATCGCCTATAATAACACAATTCACTCATCGACAAATTTTACACCCTTAGAACTAACATTAGGACATTCAGATTCACGAAATCCCTATGACATACACTACAACAAGGAAGTATATCAACAATATGCGAAAGACCACAAAGAAAAACTAAAAATAACTTATGACAAGGTAAAAGATAAATTAGATAACGATAAGGAACGTATCACCACAACCCGAAACAAAAATACCGACGCAAATAAATTCTCAGTAGGACAAACCGTGTATGAGAAAAACTTTCAAAGCAAGCGACATAAAACAGCACCCAGAAACTTAGGACCATTTAAAATTAAGAAAATATCAGATAAAAACATAGCAGTAGTAGACAACGGTAAAATAACAAAGTACATTCATTTGAAAAACCTAAGACACCCTGTCACTTCAGATGGACAATCATCACCATTACCGTCAACCTCCACCCAGGTAGAACGGACAACCAAGTAATAATAAAAGATATATATAACAACTCCGGTATACTACCAATTAAATTAGGCAGTATGCAAAACCCAATTAACATTTGCAAAATTAAATACCCTACACTCTAGTATTATTGAACCAACCGATTTATTAAAAGAATTAATAAGAATTAAATCACTTATAATTAACAGTAAATTACCTTTTGATGTAACAGAGACAAACATTCTAATATTTGAAAAGATAGCTATAGTAAATGGCTACATTAAGAATAACGAAATAATATTTGTAATAGAAATCCCGATAGTAGAAAGTAATGATTATAATTATTATCATTTATTTGCTTTTCCAACAAAGGTTACTAGCACATACCAAGTAATCATACCCAAAACCAAATTCCTATCCCTAAATGAACTGAGATATGGTTATACAAACGAGAAATGTACTGAAGTAACACCAAACCAATACTTATGCCAATCAATGACGATAACAACAGTTCAAGATAGAACAAGAAGACGAAGAAATAATCAAGAAACCTATGAAGCTAGAGCATCTGGACTTAGACGACTTAAACCACGCCATGAAATTAGTGGAAAGTTACAAAGAACACTTAAGTGAACTCAAAACGCCAAAGTTACATTATAATAATATAAGTGTTTGGACAATTGTATTGATCATTTTAATAATTTTTGTAATTATATATGTATTCTACAAAATGTACCTTAGATATAAGAATGAAGGAAACAGTTCTAGATTTAAGGAAACAAAGAAAAATAAAGAAACGATAAGTATGCCCTTAGAAACAATGAATTTTAAATGAAATTGAATAATGAATTTTATGTATTTAAAAATTAAGTAAAACCTTAATTTTTCATTTACAGTGGGAGGAGTTATGTATCCCCCAATTATATATATATATATATATATATATATATATATATGTATTGAATATATTGAATCTAATAGGAATTATTAGAAATTATTAAATAAAGTATAAGTCCATTGCAACATTGTAATACAAGGATAATCCAGAGAGGTTATCGACAGTTCATGAGAACGGAATGCAACTTTGCATCCGAGAGGGCAGTGATACTGCAGGTGGCAGGTCACAGGCGGTCAACATACCGCAATTACTTAGAAATAAGATTGATACATTGTAACAAAGTGTAAAGCAGACATGAGATCTGCAAGTTACCACAGCCGTCTGAGGGGCAGGTTAATATAAAAAGCCCGGGAGCTCAATGCTCGGCAGTCAGTCTTAGAACTCCATACTTCGTTATTCAAGCTACTCACCTTAGTACAATTAATTATTTTTTATTAAAGTTATTATGTACAAGTTATTCCGAATTTCACTGTAATTTCTGTTTCAAATTAAATATAATTTTTGTTAAGTGTTTGAAGTTGTTTTTTAAAAACACAGCTCCAAAGGCCCGAACCTTAACTCCCGTAACATCGGCAAGTGCAGAAAGATCATTTTCGAAATTAAAATTAATAAAGACTTATTTACGAACTACCATGTCTGAAACAAGATTATCGTCCTTAGCATTATAAATATAGAAAATACTATTGCGAGACAATTAAACATAAATACAATAGTCGATGTTTTTGCAGAAAAAAATGCTCGCCGGAGAAATCTTGTATTTTAGCAAATTTAAATATTAGAGACGAGTAATTAATATGTAATGTTGTTTTCGTTGTAGTAGCTTATTATTTATTTTGTATTCTACTACTAATGTTATATTCAATATGATAAATTGATTAATAAAGTTTAAGGTAGGCATATGTTTAGACTTTTTTCAACGTTAAAGGGTCTTATTTTTGATTGGCGGGGGGCCCATAAATAATTGTTACGCCACGGACTCTTCCATTTCCGTGGATCAGGCGGTGTCAGGTATTTTGAAGCAAGGGATGCGTAAAAATTCGTTCAATTCCTAACTGCAGCAACACGTTTTTGCCGTTGCTAGGGATATATTCGATCTATTGAACACCATACAAAGCCAGGAGGTGCATTTGTAGTCCTGTCAAATAAATAAATACAAAACAAAACTAAAATCAGTATTCAGTTACAGTTATCTAGCATCGGAAAAACTTTTCCATTGTGTCATTTATTTACTTTCAGTGCAGTAACTTCAATCTAGAGATTCCTGTGACATGTTTGAACCTTAATTATGTAACGGTAGATGACACTGTTGACGAATTTATTCCCCCTTCCTACTATTGTTAGCATAAATATCGTTCAATTTGCAATTCAGTTTTAGTTTAGTGTCCGCAATTATTCGAGTGGTATGCCTGCTTGAGAACATTGAGTCGTTTTTTATTTTTAAATACTTAATCAAACGCCATGGGTCCGCTATGTGGTATGTTATCCATTTTTCGTAAAATATTTAAATATTATAAGAAATTATTTATACAGTTAAGTTGTCTTCTGAATATATTTGGTGCCGTTGTTTGCACTCGTAAACTCGTTTAAGTTATATACTGATAATGACAAATACCTCTTTTTTTACTTTTAAGGTTCAAATTATATTATGGTCAAAGTCATTGGGAAATTTTCAATTTAACAAAGATTTTCATAAATTTTCAATACTTTAAACGCACTAACGATTTATAGAAGTAAACTGCATGAAACACTTTATTGTCTATAGATTATAACTTTTAAGTATTTAAAGCATTTTTTACTTTTTAAATATTTCTCTCTCTTTAAATAGTCCAATCATAATGTGCAAACTAAACATTTGGCAAAAGGGGTATAAATATCAACCAGTAAGAATTAAGAAGAGAGCATCGTAGTTTCGAGAAGATTATACTTGTACTGGAAATAAATTGTTTGTTGGTAAACCGTGCATTTATATTTCTCATGCTCCACCAGAAGGTACTACATTGGCCAGGAAGCGAGTTTTTTGTTGCCTGGAAATTTAGAATTTTGCCGAACCCTTGCCGTTCCAGGCAAGGTAGGGATCTTTAACGTGCGTGACAACACTCACACACGGGACCTCCATTTAACCTCTCATCTGAACGAGGGCGTAATTTTTGTGAAAAATGCTCACCTGTCATTTTTCAAGCAGTCGGCCGTGTCGGGATTTGAACCCAGGACCTTGGGATCCGTAGTCTTACGCTTACTACATTGATCCACGGCGACGCCCTGTTGGTAAACCACGATATTATTTAGATTTATAAATAGGATCGGGTCCTTTTAACAGTTACGGGTAATACGAAAAGAAGAAAAATTTAGTTAGCCTTGAGATGAAAAGGAGGCAATGTCAAGTTAAGTCAAAAAAGTGAGAAGAAAGAAATGATGGATGAATCTGGCATTAATTTTAATTGAGCTTTTCTGTAAATGTGGAGCTTTTGTGGCTGTTAAAAGGACTAAATTTTACCAATATAAATTGTCAATTTGTATTGTACTGGACGCCTACTTGCCAACATTGCTGAAATAAATTAGTGTTTTTGGAAGTGTAGTATTTATTGCCCTCTACAGTGTTTGACCATCACATCCATTGCTCTTATAGGCCCTTACGACACACGATAATTAAAAAATAACATTGCTGTAAGAGCTTTTACAAGAACATTGTAGCTACAAGTTGTCAAAAAGGATTTTAGAAAAATGTAATATTAATTGATTCCAAACAAGATAGATTTATCTTAAAAGACGAAAATGGTTAGTCGAAGAAAACTATTTGGTCCAGATGTGTGTGGAAATGAGGATGCTGGTGGAAATGAGGCGTGTAAGCGGTTAAAAACCACTTACTTACATGAAGCTACAAAAACTGCAAAAGCAGCTTAACAATTAAAGGAGGAGTTTTTAAGAGAAACAGCGGAAAATCTGGAAGCCAAATATTACGGCAACACACGGAAATAGGACACAAACTTTTCAGAGGATTTATTAGAATTCTCGCATGAGCCAAAGCGTTATCTTTGGAAAAACTTGACTTCGCGTAAATGGGAGGCGAGGTACTAAGGATGGAAGAAAGAACGGAGTAATTACTTAATAGTGCAAGCACCACAGCCCTCAGTGCCGCTAATACAAAAACTCGCCACAGAGTTTGAGGACGTCTTGGAGTGCGAACTGACTTCATGGTTTAGAGTAAAAACACCCACCTTTGTCTGAAAGTCATCTTAACAGACATCTTTCAAGCAGCTTGAAACTGCAGCAAAAGCTAATGGTTGGAACGATGGTGAGGGGCAACCGCGTTAATCGTCGCGTTACGGGATAAGGTCTTGAACGCTCTACAAAGCATACACGACCATGACTAAAGAAGCTACAGGGGCTTAACATCAAGACTGGAAATAAGGTACGGTGATTCTCACCTGCAGCAAGTGTATCGCGTTCAAGTGAAGAACCACTACCAAAAGGCTAACAAAGATTTGCAAGGGATTGAAGCGGATATTGCTCGCTTGGTGAGACTACACCGGATAGGTTCTTAGAACAGCTAGCCTTTGTTGATGGAATGCCCGACGGGGAGATCCAGCAAGCACCACGACAGGCTCGACCAAGAAGCCTAGATGATGCGCTAGCTCAGGCTTTGGAATTTGAAGCTGCAAAGGAAACCTCGTATCGTGGTCGCGGCAAGGAATGATACTCCGTAGAGGAGTAGGACCAAGAAAGTATAGAGGAAGGATTCGACGGCTACTTCGTGATCATCAACCTAAGAAGAAAGGACCCAGATGCTAAAATTATGGTGAATTTGCGCAAATACAGTCTGAATGTAAACAGCCCAAGTTGGAAACAGATAAGCCGAAAAACTAATGGGGGGGGACCTATAGAAAGGGACGGAAGTCGACCTGAACGGATTCTGCTCTAGAGGCGATCATCCGCATCGCACGATTTAAGAATGCATTCGGCATTTACAAATATGGACAGTTTAACGGCAAGAATTTAAAACCCTTGCTTGATACCAAACACACTAGGACAATTGCTAATATGGCTGTAGTGCGCGACAGCAGTAAAGTGACACCCGCAACAGTACGTCTTCGAATACTGGCTGGTGAGGAAATCAAACACACGAAATGGTAGATGTAAAAATCGGAACAAGATATTTGACCATTGATTTGTAATAGCGAAGATCACAGAGGAAGTCATCTTGATAATGGATATGAAGAGCTACGGATTCTATGTGGATTTTGTCGTCCATTTTTCTCGTCCCCTCCTTTCAAGATATCCTCTTCGATATTCACAAGGAATCCATAGCTCTTCAAGATATCCATTCTCAAAATGACTTCTTTTGTAATCTTCGCTATTACAAACCAATAGTCAAATATCTTGTTCCGATTTTTACATCTACCATTTCGTGTGTTTGATTTCCTCACCAGCCAGTATTCGAAGACGCATTGTTGCGGGTGTCACTTTACTACTGTCGCGCACTACAGCCATATTAGCAATCGTCCTAGTGTGTTTGGTATCAAACAAGGGTTTTACAGTCTTACCGTTAAACTGCCCATATTTGTAAAAGCTGAATGCATTCTTAAATCGTGCGATGTGAATGATCGTCTCTACAACAGAATCTGTGCAGGTCGACTTCTGTACCTTTCTACAGATCCCCCATTAGTTTTTCGGCTTATCTGCATCCAACTTGGGCTGTTTACATTTGGACTGTATTTGCGCAAATTTGCTATAATTCTGGCATCTGGGTTCTTTCCTCTTAGGTTGATGATCACGAAGTACCCGTCGAATCCTTCCTCTATACTTTCTTGGTACTACTCCTTTACGGAGCATCATACCCTGACACGACCATAATGCGAGGCTTCCTTTGCAGCTTCAAATTCCAATGTTTGAGCTAGCGAATCATCTAGGCTTCTTGGTCGAGCCTGCCGTGGTGCTTGCTGGATCTCCCCGTTGGGCATTCCGTCAACAAAGGCTAGCTGTTCTAGGAACATCTCCGGTGTTGTCTCTCCAAGCGAGCAATATCTGCGTCAATCTCTTGCAAATCTTTGTTACCCTTTTGGTAGTGGTTCTTCACTTAAACATGATACACTTGCTTATTTCCAGTCTTGATGTTAAGCCCCTGTAGCTTCTTTAGTCATGGTCTTGTATGGTTTGTAGAGTGTTCAAGACCTTATCTCGTAACGCGACGATTAACTCGGTTGCCTTTCACCATTGTTCCAGCTGTTAGCTTTTGCAGCAGTTTTAAACTGCTTGAAATATGTCTGTCAAGATGACTTTCAGTCAAAGATGGGTGGTTTTGCTCTGAACCATGGCGCCAGTTTGCATTCCAAGACGCCCTCAAACTCTCAGGCGAATTTTTGTATTAGAAGCACTGGGGGCTGTGGTGTTTGCACTATTAGGTAATTAATCCGTTATTTTTTCCATTCTCAGTACTTCTCCTTCCATTTACGCGAAGTCAAGTTTTTCCAACGATTTCGCTTCGGCTCATGCTAGTATTCTAATAAATCCTCTGATATATCCTCCTATTTCCGTGTGTTACCGTAATATTTGGCTTCCAGATTTTCCGCCGTTTCTTTTAAAAACTCCTCTTTTAATTGTTCAGCTGCTTTTGCAGTTTTTGTAGCTTCATGTATAAACTCCTCTCTCAACTGATTGTAATTTTCTTGTATATCCACGACGGTCTCGTTCAGTTTTTCTGTCAAGTTTGCAGTCACACGTTCTTGTTTCTCCGCATTTTCTTCTAACTTCGTTGCCAAGCTTGCAGCGTTTCGGTCCTGTTCCTCAACATTTTCCTGTAAATTGACGCGGTCTAGTTCAGTTTTATTGCAAAACTTCCTGCGGTTTTGCGGAATTTTCAACCAAGCTCCCCGCAACCCTCGACTTAAACCCTTTTAAGAACAAAAAATTTTTGCTGCCCATTTCTCTTTTTTGACTACGAATGACAGGCACGAGAATAGAAATCATTCAAAGATTGTTAATCCCACTGCTTGACAACAGTGCAAAGAAAAGTGTATTTGCAATGACAGCGGTTCTTTATTTTCAAACTGATTCTAAAATCCTTTTCGACAACTTGTAGCTACAATGTTATTCTAAAAACTCTTATAACAATTTATTTCCAGCTAATCGCTAACAGTACAACTATAATCTTCTCAAAACTAAGGTGCTATCTTCTTAATTAATTAATACGGAATAATTAACTATTCCAGCACTAATTATTAACTTATATTCTCACTACAGTAATTTATATTATATATGTACAAGAATCAAACCTTTAAATTAGAGCATGTATTATAATCAAACTTCAATCACGACTCATATCGAAGCTTCAATTAGAACTGACTTCCAAGATTGACAACAATTCTAGAACATACCAAAAAATATTCAGGTAACATTCTCGAGATTACTTATTGTAGTTTAAGTAACTTTCAAATTCAAAACTCTTGTACCTGTCAATCAAGTACATTTGCAAGATATGGTGACGAAGGGCCCATCAATCATCTTTTGTGCACAAACGTTTAGTTTATGTTCTAATGTAATTATTCTGGTCAGAGACAGACCAATCGGCACTATAATAAATTAAAATACTTTGTTTGGGATTTTAAAGAAAGCAGAAATTAACTTCAAAGACGTACGGATAATTTAAAATTTTTAACGAAAACGGAAGTCTGTAGCAGTAATAAATAATGATAAACACAAAAATTAGTAAGAATATAAGGAGATTTTCTCTATCATTAACCTTATTTATCTTGACGGGATATGTATTGCAATTGAAGAAGAAAAAATTAAATGCTGAGGTGTGCTAGTGATATAACAATATCAAAAAGCTAGCCAAGAGCGAGTCGAGCTCGTACTATTAGGGTTCCGTACCAATACAACAGTGAGAAATCAATAAACCAAATTAAGCTTTTTTTATTTTTTATGTATATTTAAATCTTATCCAAATTTGATTGTGATAACTCAAAAATGAATGTATTGTCCAACATTGTACTATTACATTAATTAGTAAATACCTTGTCTATTATTGTTTAAAAAAATTTTACCCAGCAACTATTACACTGTCAAAAAAACCTGCAGTTTTCCGATAATCTATGATTCGATAGCTACTATTCCTATTAAAATCGAAATTTTAGCTTTGGAAATGAAGAGAACAGGGGGGGGGCGGTCATTTTGGCACATTTTGAGCTATATCATGAAGACTACTAGACCGAAAATTATAAACAAAATATTTTTAAAAGCCTTTTAGAATCTTTTTTTAAATGATACCTCACACGATATATTTATTAAAACTTTTTTTCTTTTGACCGAATTAACTCCCGCCATTTTAATCTAAAAATATATTTTTTTCTATTTTCTGACTATCGATATATGTGCGCGCCATAAAGACCTAGCATTGTGCCAAATTTCAAACTCCTACGTTACATAATTTTCGAGAAAAACCTCTGTGACAGCGGACGGACGGATACGAAAGTGATTTTATAAAGGTTCCGTTATACTTTATAAGGTACGGAACCCTAAAAAGGACATAAAAAATAGAAACCGTACCACACAAAAAAAAGGAAATTTAAAAGCAGATTCAGTTATAGAAATTATCAGTTCTAAAACAAAAAGAATGAGATTTAGTAAACCGCAAAGCAGCAGAAATTTAAATCAAATATATTTGACGATGTAAAGGAGTTTTGCTACTTACGAAGTTATTTACCAACGGCAATAGAAGCAAAAGATGTTAAAAGTGAAATACCTCAACGAACAAAAGGTTCAAGACACGAAACTAAAAGTAGAATAATTCAAGAGATTAAGTGAAAGACTAATGTTTGGAGCGACTGCAAAACCTAGACAATAGGCCAAGAAGAAGTGGGAAAGTTGTAAGTTGTCAGGATGTGGAAATTTATGATCAGTTGAACAGATAAAATTATTATTAATCACTTGAGAAATGGTTTAAGTAAATAAAACTATAACATTTATAATTACAGGAGTAATAACTGGACGATAGGTCATGCTTTAACGAATGAAAGAATAGTTAGGACAGTGATAGTAGGCAAAGCAGAAGATAAACCTTGTACGAAACCAGTTTAAAAAAGGTTTAGGTAAATATATGAACGGGCACTGAAAGAGTTATCTCAGAATATTTAACAGAGGAGTACTGCTCAAGCCACTTTAAAATTGTGGCTAAGGAAGAGAGTAAAACAAGTGTTTTTAAAAGTGTCTCCATTTCGAATGGACCTGCACCTTGCCGAAGTTCTAGATTGCTAGAACAGATGAAATGGCTTGCGTGTTGTAATGAGCTAAAGTGCCAAACTACAGGTCCAACCAAAGTAGTAGGGTCGTTAGTGAGGAACCAGACTAAGACAGGTTTCCAAAAGAGGGTGTCACGGAAAATTTCAGTCAAGTTAACGGCCACTAGAAAAGTGCTTAGGTAGGGGCTTTTGGGTTAGGGTGGTGACAACTTTTGCTCCGGTTTAGTCAGGGTATATCAGAAAATGTATTGCACAGATTATATTAATAAAGGTTAGTATTGAATCATAGCCTGGACAGGGAATGCCAAGGTGCCAGGAACTGATAAAAATAGAAGAGCGTATGAAACCTAAAGTCCTAGTTCCAACAGACTTCGAAAGAACCCCCTTCCAGATCATAAATATAAAACACGCAACTTCACCAAATAACTATCTTTAATATCGTATCGGAACACAAAAACAATTAATGACAAAAATTCTAAATACCAGTTGAATTTCAATATTATCTCAATTATGATTAACACAAGCATAGAAAATACAAAATTTGTAAATATTATCATAAGTAACCCCGCACGAGTGCATATCAGGGAAGAATAACTTTTAATTTCCCATTCACTTTAAAGCTACTTATTACTCACGTACTCATATACCCTTGGCCAAGAATGCATGTAGTAGTACGTAAAATGCACCATAAATTAAGTGCTCGGTGTTCTAACCTCAATTTCAAATAAGCACCTCGTGGGAGCAATCTCTAACAATAGTGTAAATATTAGATACCTTAACGTACTGTTGAAATATTTTATTAATAATCTTAATAAATCGCCCTAGGCAGTAAAGAGGGTGCCTAGAAATATACTAAAAATTTGTTTTAAATATGAAATTTGTACATCAGTATTACTAAATTTTGAATGAAGTAGATGTACTTCTTATGAACAGCAATAGCTCAAATTATTAATATTAAGTACTAGTAAGGGAAAATAATAAAACCACAATGACACAAAATAAGCACAAACACTAACGAATAATAATACATGGAATAATCTTACTCAATGATTAGTTTTTGTACGTAGTTATCTCACATCAATGGTCGTCGAAGTCCTAGGCTGCTGGAATGGTAACCCAGAGTAACGACAGTTGATCGGCAACGCCAACAAGTGAGAAGTAATAAAGTTGGTAGTGCAACAACGTTCTTGAGATAAAGGAGGCAGGAGCATAAACAGAATGAAGAGCATACGCATAACAAGTACAATGAAAAGGCGTAGGAAGGAAAACTAAAAAAAAACACGTAAGTGGGTCAATTAAATGTGCACTAACTGATTTAGAGATAATAGGACATTACAGTATTGAGATTTCAATAACGAACATCTGCACCAATTATAAACGATGATAATGAATTCAAATCCACTACAAGTGAAAATTGAAGCTTGCAAAAGGCATTCTAGAACCATAAAATCAAAATTGCCAAACTCAATATTAATTTGTCGGTTCTACCTAAATCCGTAATTAATACGATTATATGGGCAGAAATCCAACCTTCACCAACAACGATCAAAATAAGAATGCCTCTTATCCACAAGGACAAGAGCAAAGTACGTCTTATTATCATATATGTAATTTTAAATGCAGATAAATAACGTATATTCGAATACACGGCAATAACATGTAATTATGTAGGTTAATACAAAACGAAGCGCAAAGGTAACAACGATATAGATGGCAGGACAATGCTATCAAAAGACAATTGAATTTAAAAATATTATATAAATAGAATGCTGACACAGAAGTGTCAACCGGAAGGTTACAAGGGCAGCGGATCTTTCGGTACTTAGATTGGCAGAGACTATAGGGGTCGTCATGGCAGTCTAAGACACACTACCGCGATGTGGCAAGCAACGGGAAACCACCACATTACCTCCCAAGTACACAGCGTGCTTAAATTGAAATAAACATGATGGCATTCTCTAAGGTAAAAGATTCCGGAGTTCAAATAGTCCCCCATTCGGATCTCCGGGAGGGGACTACTTCGGAGGATGCGATCGGAAAGTCCAGAAAAGAGTCGGGAACATTTTGTGAGTCGGAGTCTAGAATGTTAGAAGTATGAAGCAAGTACGTAAGTTGGAGAACTTAAAAATGGAAATGAATAAATTAACACTAGACATAGTAGGGATCAGCAAAGTTCGGTGGCCAGAGGCGGGGGATTTTTGGAGTGGAGACTTCAGGGTAATTCATACAGGAGCAGAGAAAGGAAATTAGGGCGTGGGGATAGTTATGCGAAAAAAGATAGGATACTGTGTAAAAAATTACTTACAAAAGAACGAAAGAGTACTCATGGTTAGATTTGAATCTAAACCGGTAAACACAGTAATAATACAAGTATACATGCCCACCTCTAACTACTGTGACGAAGAGGTAGTAGCGATCTACAAAAATATAGAGAACATATTAAGATACGTAAAAGGACACGAAAATTTAATAATTACGGGGATTTTAATGCAGTGGTAGGTGTGGGTAGGGAAGGAGCAGTAGTAAGTTTATTTGGTTTAGGCACGAGAAACGACAAGGGAAATAGGCAGGTTGAATTTTGCGACAAGAACAATTTAATCATCACAAACACATTATTTCAACATCATGCTAAAAGACGATATACGTGGAAGATGCTAGGAGATATAGGAAAATATCAATAGATTACATTTTTGTTAGACAACGGTTTAGGAATGAAGTAAAAAACTGTAAAAGCTACCCGGAAGCAGATATAGACATTGTCCACAACATCGTAATTATGAAGGCCACACTTAAATTTAAAAATTTGTGAAAAAGAAACTTTGACAAACTAAAAGATAAAGATATTCAAGAGTGATTCGAAAAAAAGTCAGATGAATTGCTGACAGATATCGGGAAAATAGCTGATACTAAGGAAGTAGAAACCGAATGGTATAACATTAAATCCAGCCTAGCCATGGCGGCCAGAGATATTTTGGGGTATACACAAAAAGAAAATAAGAAACCATGGATAACAAAGGATATCTTGAATTTAACAGAAAAAAGACGAAAATACTAAAATAAATCAAACGAAACAGGGAAACAGAGATACAAAACCATAAAATGGGAAATTATTCGCAAATTCAGGAAAGGTAAAGAACAATGGATTGATGAAAAGTGCAAAGAGGTACAAACTAAGATGAAAATAGGAAAGACAGTCTAAGCATACAAACTAATTAGAATTAATTTTAGGGATATAATACCGTATAGCAAAAATATAAAGGATGCGGGAGGAAACGTCATTATAGAAAATGTAGATGGCAAAAATATATAGGGATTTTATATGCAGGAGAGGAACAACAGCATTAGAACAGAAATCAAACATTGAAAATGATAACTTGGGATATCCTATATTTAGAGATGAGTTTGAATTAGCATTAAAGGGTCTGAAAAATGATAAGGGGCCGGGTACAGATAAGGTGCAAGCAGAAACTCTAAAAACCGTTGAACATGCAGTAACAGAACGTCTATTCTAACTTGTAAGCTATATGTACGAAACAGGCGTGATACCCAAAGATTTCAAATGTAACATTATAGTCACTATACCAAAAACGAAAAGCACGGATAGATGTGAAAATTTTTGAACAATAAGTTTGACAGCACACGTGTCAAATATATTAACTAGAATTGTACAAAGACGAATGGAAAAATGAGCTGAAGAAATACTAGGAGAAGATCAATTTTGGTTTAGGCGAAACAGGGAACACTGAATGCTATTTTAGCTCTGAGAGTGATAATGGAGAAAACAATATAAAAGGGGGAAAGCGTGTTTATAGTGTTTGTAGATCTGGAAAAAGCATTCAACAATGTAAAATGGAAAAAAATGTTCGAAATACTCAAAAGATTGGAATGAGTTATAGGGATAGACGAATAGTACATAGCTTATACCAAGAGCAAACAGCGGTAATAGAATTAGAGCAGGCACGTAGAGAAGTAAACATTAGGAAAGGGATGAGACAAGGATGTGGCCTATCCGCATTAATTTTTAACTTGTACATTGAAAAGGTAATGAATACTGTCAAATGCAGGAAGACATTTGAAATTACTATGCAGGGACAAAACATTGACATGCTTAGATTTGCAGATGACATAGCGGTAATGGCATCTAGAAAAGAAGAGTTAGAAGCTGCTCTTAATGAAATGCAAACAGTTCTAACAGAGAGATATGGTATGAAAATTAACAAAAATAAAAGTAAAGTACTAGTATGTAAAGGAGAGCAAAATAACTCAAAAACAAGAGGTTAAGGATTTCTGCTACCTAGAAAGATAAATAACGCAAGATGGGAAAAGCACAAAAGATATAAAACAAAGATTAGCACAAGGTCGTGCTACATTTAACAAGAAAAAGCAACTACTGTGCTTAAAGACCACAAACATAGAAACAAGGAAAAGATTGCTTAAAACATATGTGTGGAGCACAGCACTGTACGGCTGTGAAGCATGGACAGTAGGAGAAGCAGACAAGAAAAAGGTAGAAGCCTTTGAAATGTGGTGCTACAGACGTATGATGAAGATATCATGGACAGACAAAGTTAAGAACGAAGAGGTACTAAAAATGGTAGGGGAAGAAAGAAATATGTGGAAAACGGTAAAAAGTAGGAAAGATAGGATGATGGGCCACATACTACGGCATGAGGGAATAGTGCCGAATATATTAGAAGCAGAGATAGGAAAAAAAGAAATAGAGGTAGACCTAGGTTAGACTACTGCACACAGATAGTGAAAGATGTAGACTGTAGGAATTTCAGGGAAATGTATAGACTGACCCAGAATACAAATCAATGGAAGTACGCATTCAACCAGTCCCAAGATGGATAAACTAATAACGAAAAAATAACTGTACTTAAACATGATGATTATTATAAGCAACTACAAGTATTGGTTGGGTAATATTCTCGAATAATGTTAATTGTGTGAAAAGATTTACTGGAAAACTATTAATTCGGCAAATGTCTGTGTTGGATCTTGGCAGCCACGGGCTGCTTAACCTCCTTCATTGAATCTCGGTGAAATAGGACTTAAAATTATAAAACAATGGAATGGGAACCGAGTTGTATCTAGGCTGTGTGAAAATTTCAGGGAACTGTGTAGGCTAGCTCAGAATATAAATAAGTGCAGGTACGTGTCCAACCAGTTTTGAGACGGAAAACGTAATGACGAAAAAATAAGCGCAGATAAATCTGATGATTACTATAAACAACTACAGGTGTTGATTGTGAAATATCTGCAACTAATGTGACTGTGCTAAAAGATATATTGGAAAAAATATTAAATCGGCAAATGTTCAAGTACTGAATGTCAGAAAAATAGTGTATATAATTGTAAAACAATAGAAAGGGATCGAACTGCATCTAACAAAAGGAACAGCGCCTATGATCAAAGACAACAAACATAGAAACGCAAAGAAAATTATTGAAAGCATATGTGTGGAGCACAGCACAGTATGTCTATGAAATACGGGCAGTAGAAAAAGCAGACAGAAAGCGGCAGAAGCCTTTTGGAATGTTGTGCTTCAGATGTATGAGGATGGTAGCATGGACAGACAAAGTTAATAACAAATAGGTTGTAGAAATAGTAGGAGAAGAAGGATATCTGTGGGAAAAAATAGGAGAAATAAAAAGGCAGAATACATTCTAAAGCATTTTTGGGGAATAGTATGGGATATATTACAAGCAGAGATAGAAAAAAGAAGGTAGATGTAGACTTAGATCAAGTGATAGGTTCAGACTGTGCAAATTTTAGGGAAATGTGTAGGTTAGTTCAAATTGGAAACAATGAGGGTACGCGTCTAACCAGGTCCAGGACTGAAAACCGAATGATGATGATGAAAAGTGCATCTAATTATTTTTCTCAGATTTGTTCCTAAAAAATCTTTCTAACGAACTCTAGGCCATGCTCGAATGTTCAAGTATATTATAATTAGTTCAGTTTTGTGAGAGAGGTAGGTATACAAATTAAAACCAAGATTCTTATCCGGTTGGAAACATGAACTACTTAAATGAATTAATTTGCTTCTTACATAATTTTAATGTGCATATTCCTTCAATTCAACGGCGTTTTTTACTTTTCCGTAGTCTAGACGGTTTTATATGGTTTTTATAAATTTGCAACCAACATTGTATGCTTATCTTAATTGAATGCAAAGTAAGTACTTTAACTTACATAACGCAAATATGAACAATAGTAAAATGCACGATAGTACTATGATTTATCGCGATGTGTAACACAATAGAACCATGTTCCCAAAACCGCAAATTTTTAAGTGCAAATGAGAATCCGATAACGTTTTTTGGTAATGTAATTAAAGAAACTAAAAACCCTGAAATTTAAGTGATTCTTTTAGACCTTGTACTTTCTTATTAAGCAGCACAAATAATAGCAGTGGCGGCTCCTTGCATTACTAACGGAAGTGCAAATTGGTGGTCATGAGGTGATCTATCTACTTGATGAAATTTATGAAAATGAATTTCATGTTTGTATTTGAATTTTCAGTATTATTTTCCAAACTATGATGCGTACTAAAAAATATGATGTAACACGTGGATGTATTCTTGGTTCTTGTACCCAGAATGCGTTACGATTTAGTGCGTAACGTGAAGGACCTTTAATTAAATACTCGCTATGCTTGTTGTGGTTTGTTTTGTATTCTTCTTAATCTTTTTTGGGAATTAAACCACTCATGGTTGTTAAAATCGTCTTTATTTACGTTTCGATCCATGACCTAGGATCGTGGTCAAAATAATTTTGATTAGTGCTTGAATAGTTAATTATAGTGCTTCGGTATTAAGTAATTAAGAAGATGGCATCGTATTGTTAAGAAGATAATACTTGTACTGTTAACGATTAGCTGGAAATAAATGGTTGTAGGAGCGTTTAGAATTACATTGTAACTACGAGTTGTCAAACGGGAGTTTAGAATCAGTTTAAAAATAAAGAACCGCTGTCATTGCAAATACACTTTTCTTTGCGCTGTTGCTAAGTAGCGGGATTAAAAATCTTTGAATGATTTCTATTCTCATGCCTGTTGTCATTCATAGTAAAAAAAAAAATGGGCAGCGAAATTCTTTTGTTCTTGAAGGAGTTTAAGTCAAGAGTTGCGGAGAGCTTGGTTGAAAATTCCGTAAAACTATAGGAAAGTTTTACAAAAAAACTGAACTAGACCGCCGCTAATTTACAGTAAAATGTTGAGGAACAGGACCGAAACGCTGCAAGCTTGGTAGCGAAGATGGAAGGAAATGCGGAGAAACAAGGAGGTGACACTGCAAACTTGACAGAAAAACTGATCGAAACCGTCTTAGATATACAAGAAAATTACAATCAGTAAGAGTAAGAGTACATACATGGAGCTACAAGAAGCTACGAGAAAGTCACAATCGGTTGAGAGAGGAGTCTATACATGAAGCTACAGAAACTGCAAAAGCAGCTGAACAATTAAAAGATGAGTTTTTAAAAGAAACAGTAAATATGGCGGAAAATCTGGAAGCCAAATTTTACGGCGACACACGGAAATTGGAAACAAAGTTTTCAGAGGATTTTTTAGAATATTCGCATGAGCCGAAGCGAGAACTTCGGAACAACTTGACTTGCGTAAATGGAAGAAGAGGTACTGATGATGGAAAATCTGATTAATTCCCTAATAGTGCAAGCACAACAGGCCTAAGTGCCGCTAATACAAAAGCGCGTCCCTGAGATTGAGGACGTCTTGGAATGTGAACTGGCATCATGGTTCAGAGTAAAACCACCTGTTAATGAATACGGTTTTAGATTCTACACTACATTTTGGTTAAATAACAACGCTTACATGTGTCAAAAAATAGTGAGATCGCGTTATTCAAAATTATAAAATAAGACCAATCGGCGTAGTCTTAGCAAATTTGATTAATGTTTTTTAAGTCATGTAAAAACTCAATTTTTTTGTGCTCCTTACAAGCTTTCTGATTAAGTTATGACCTATCGAAGGTTTGGACAGATCCTCTGCTCGTTGAAATGGTTGTCAAACTATAACTCTTGAAGCCCAAGAACACACGCAACGGACTCCGTTTCTATCAGATATTTATAACGCAGAATTCGTAACTCTCAAACAGATTCATTGGCGGATTTAGCACAAACACGCTGACAGTCCTAGCCTTTCTCAGTTACACTTAAAAATTGGTGTTTTTCAATAGCAATTAAAATAATTCTTGTACAGCTTGTTCAGTCACATTTGTACGCTTTAAAGTTATTTTTATTGCAAATATTTATTAGAAAGTGCGTCACAAATATAAGTTGTTTATAATTAGTTGTAACCAATTATTTATACCATGCTACTTTGGAGAACTGGTGCGTGACAGCTGTAAAATAAAACTTCATGTGTTTGTCGATGCGAGCGAAAATGTATCTGCGAGTGTAGCGTACTTTAGAGTTGTACAATCGAATAGAATTCATGTAGTTTTTATAAGCTTCAAGACAAAGGTGGCAGCTTTACTTCCTGTATCTATTCCTCGCATGGAACATATTGCGGCGGTAATAGACACCCGTCTTGTTAATACTATCACCAAGGGTCACGATTTGGAAATTCACGACACGTACTTCTGGTCGGACTCTAAAACTGTTTTGCTTTGGATTCGATCCGATCCTCGAATTTATAAACAGTTTGTTGTGTATCGTGTGGCCGAAATACAGGCAAACTCTGACATAGCTAAATGGAAGTATGTACCCTCAACTCAAAACGTCGCGGATGCATCTACGAAATGAAATAATAAAGATGAATTTGGAAATAAACGTAACTGGTTTCTAGGATCAGAATTTTTACGACAGCCTTTTGATCAATGGCTGAAGCAGAAGCCAATAGACTCTGAAGAAAATCGCAATCTTCACTACGTTGTCATACAAGTAGAACTTTCCCCAATAGTGAACCTCACTCGCTTTGTGAAACGGGAGCGTTTGCTAAGAACGATGGCGTAGGTTAAAAGTTTTATCAGAAAGCTAAGAAACAAGACGAAGTGCCACATACAAGAAGCCGAATTCAGTTTACCAAGTAACGATTTAGATTGGAGCAACTGCTTCCTTTTTCGCCTTGCTCAAGCCAATGTCTACAGTAAAGAATTAAGAAGCTTGCGCACTAACGCCCAAGTTGTGCTGGATAAAACGAGTCCCTTGAAGAAATGTTCACCATTCATAGACGAAGTAGGCGTATTACGAGTTTATGGACGCATACAGAAAGCTCCAGTTTTGGAATCTGTAAAAACTCTAATTATTTTACCGAAACACCACGCGATCACCTTTTTTCTAACTGATTGGTATCACCACAAGTATCACCATGTACACCACGATACAGTTCTGAACGAAATGTTCCAAAAGTTTTTCATCCCCAGTCTACGACGAATCTTAAAAAATATTTCGTACAAATGTCAATTTTGCAAAAACCGAAATGCAAGTCCAAATCCTCCACAGATGGGACAGTTACCTGAAGCTCGCTTGTCACCTTATACTAGGCCTTTTCGTATGTGGGTATTGACTACTTTGGTCCGTTTCTGGTGACTCTTGGGAGACACTCAGAGAAAAGGTACGGATCGTTATACACTCGCATGACTTGCCGAGCAGTACATATTAAAATAATACATTCGCTCTCTGTAAACTCTTGGGTAATGGCGATTAGGAACTTTATGGCTAGGAGAGGCATCCAAATTCAAATTTCTAGCGACAACGGCACGAACTTTGTGGCAGCCGAAAAGGATCTGCGAAATGCATTCCAACAATTACAACTTAGCGATTTACAAGAGCATTTTACCAGTGCCAATACCAAATGGACATTTATACCACCCGCAGGCCCTTTCATAGGAGGTTGTTGGAAGCGAATGATTCGCTCTGCAAAAAAGGTTTTGTATCAAATTATTACTCCAGAAACAAAGCCGAATGATGAGAAGCTACGAAACCTACTAATAGAGGTCGAGAATATCTTAACTAGTCGTCCCTTAACATATTTAGCATTGGCGACAGCAGAGCACGAAGTACTCACGCCAAACCACTTTTTGTTGGGAAATTCCTCAAGTAGTAAACCGCCTGACAAATTTGATTCATTAGACGAATATGTCAGACTATGTTGGCGTCATTCCCAACCTCTTGCGGACGTATTTTGGAAACGATGGATCGTAGAAGTATTGCCAACACTCGCCAGACGAACAAAATGGTTTGATACGACAAAACCCATTAAACAGAATGATATGGTTATTATAGTGGATCCAAAATTACCCCGTAGCGTTTGGCCAAAGGGAGTCGTTGGGATCGATGGACAAGTAACATTGGTCAAACCCATAGGCATTTTGCGATACTGATACTGTCTCAGAGGAGTAACAAAGTTAGTATACTTAAGTGATTTGTCGGACATTTTTATATGATAAAATCCGTGCTTAAGGTCGATACAGCTATACACCTTTTTATTTTTAAGTTGGTCCAAATGATCATCGATGAGAGGGGTATGGTAATTATTCTTAACTGTTATTTTATTTATTTCTCTAAAATCCACACATAATCTCAAATCGCCTGAATTTTTGTGTACTAATACAATTGTTGGCATAAGCAAAAAGGCTAGGTTCAATTATGCCCCTTGCTAAAAATTCATCAACATAACTTTCAGTTTATTACACTTCTCTTGGTGATACATTCATATGGTGATAGTTCTTAAAAGTCGGTAATACAGTTAAAAGCCGATAATACAGTTACCAAAGTTAATAAATACATCGCGCAAGCGCCATGAATACGAAAGCAATGCAACGCCCCTGGCGGCCGGAAGCGCGAACCTTATTACAGATTCCGCGCTTGCAACTACCAATGACGTCACCGATAATTTGTATTGCGCCATAATCGGAAATTTACATAAATTTAAGATAATACATAATACAGCGAATAAATTTAACAAAAGGAATACTCACATAAGATATCCGGCGTTGCGGACAGGGTTGAGCTAAGGTAGGCCTCGCTAATGTCCATCAGGCTACCCAAAGCCCTTTTTCGGTAACTTCAGATGGTAATACAGCTCCGGTGCTTCAGCGGAACATGGGATATCCAACTCATCTCGGGTCGCGGGCTGCTCCAGGGTCGTATCAGATTCCTAAATGTAGTGGAACGACAGGAAAGGCTAATTAGGAAAGACAAAACAAAGATAAACAAAGAAATCTACATACTAAAAATGAAGATACGATACCCCGCACGACCACACTCCTTGAAGAATCAGGCAAAACAGCCACGTTTCAGAGCGTCACCAAAAAACCTCTCACCACTTTGTCCCCACTCTTTGTCTAGTATTCATTCAACCCTCTAGGGACACGCACACTGCGCAAATGCACTACTATGACGTACGGAAGTACCGCCTAGTCTATTTAAAATTCCCGCGCACCGCGCCTTTTGAAAATATGGCGCGAAACTTCCATACATCAAAACTTAACCTAAAAACACGGTTTAAGTGCAAATTGCACGTAACAAGTTTTCCTTTTCTGAAAATGACAATCGACGTGGATGAAAACTAGTAGGTTGTTGATATTTTAAAATAATTGACATCGAAAAATCATGACTAATGATATCTGTGCCCCACTTATTAACATATTCTGTTTCATAAAGATCATAAAAGTTTAGTTTATCTTCATATGGTATATCAGGATTTAAATTTACTGTATTTCTTACACTAAGAGGTTCCTCCATTTCAATGTTCATTATAGCAGGTATAAAATTTAAATCAGTGTTATTTCTAACAATTTAACTTATCATCTAATATGACAGTAATACCTGGCACTGAAATAAAGTCCCCGGTAAGGATAGCAGGATATGCCATAGTATCATTTGAAACAACATTAAGTTTCCTCATAACATCAATATCAAATATTGCAATATTTTTATTAAAAATACTAGTAACATCTAATTTTGTTCCTTTAATTCCTGTAAAACTGATATGTTCGTTACAAGGAACTAACGAATATAAAGAGACATGACATGATTGTATAAGGCTAATTGGACTACCTGAATCAATTAACCCAGTAACACAATACTTACAGTTCTCATCCACATAATTTAAATTACAATATAAGGATTGGGTAACGATGCCTGCACATCATTTGTAGAAGTATTCCTATCCTTTATCACCACATGTAAAACAGGAACCACGTTCTCGCTTTGGTTCTGGGCACTTTTTCACACTATGCGCCTACTCTTGAAAATAATAGCACTTCAGGCTTCTAAATTCTTGTTTATGCTGTACCGAATCTCCTACCATTAGAACGACGACTTTGATTCGATGTATTAGTAGAAGATGTACCAGCCAAATTTCGAGATGATTTGAAGTACCTTGATGATTTCCATTCAGTGCTAACACGTTCGTGTAATACTACATCACAGTAAAGATCATCAACACCAATATGAGTTTTGCTTAAAATCATAGAAACTAGTTCTCTCGAATTTAATCCAAGCGTCACCTGCTCCTGAATCTCATCAAAACTTGACCTTTTCATGAAAGTAAAGGTTAAGATCTTCACATGGGTTTTCCATACGCGTCGATATAGCTTTCCGCAAGGATGTTAAATTCTTTTCATAAACAACAGTACTTTGAAATTCAATCTTAAGTTCTCCCCAACTTGAAATAAAATCTTGTTTTGTTTGATACCAATGAAAGGCTACTCCCGTAAGGAGTGATTTAGCGGTATCAATAAATTCTTCTGACCGCTTGTGCAAAGTAGCGGCACTGTAAAGAGTGTCTAGCCAAAATTTACTCACAGTCAAATCCTCACCATTGAACCTAGAAATGCTTTTGGTTTCTAACATTAGCATTGCTATTTTGATTATTCATAATCTATTGCATAAGGGCTGCATTTTGTTGCATCATGGTGTCCATAGTACGGAGCATAATGTTCACATCAAATGATCTTGGGGTAACAGCATCACTATGCTGTTTGAGCTCACCTTCATTTTTCTGAAGGCCTTGGTGGAAGTTTTCAAAACTGTTTAAATCATGGCAGTATGTCTGATCATTTCCTGCATTGGATTGCTTCATTTTTATCTACGAAACTATTAATCAGCTTATTTAAGTTCAAAATTAAAATTTAGAGCACATTCTCAACACAACCTTAAAATGCACAATTTACTAAAATGAAATCCAGGTTCTAGACAGAGTTCATATCCCACTGCTGTGTTGTAGGGTTCTTTGCTACTATTTCTTAATAAATAAAACTGTCTTGTTGTTTGGATGAATCTGGACATATATTTTCAAACTTAATACTTAATATTTCATAAATTATAACATCATTCATTACCATTGATTGACATACCCCCCATATAACAATACCAACAAACAATACCTCTTATACCTTTACTGTGATTTTAAAACTATGACGGGACAAAATATGAAGATGGTTATAGAATTACATAGCAATAATTGCTTACATAATCGATCTTCACTCATTGTGTTACGCAAAAATGTTTTAACGCGCTTCATCATAGAGAAACATCTCTCGGCTTCAGAAGTTGACATAGGTATTGCTACCAGTATTGTCAAAAGTTTCAGTTTCTGTGAATATCGCATCGAGTCTTTGTTCCAACAACGAAGTAAAGGTACAGCACCAGAGGTGTCACACAATTCTTTTCGCATATAAATAACTTGCAACTTTTTAATTGATGTGCGTTTAAGAACAAAAAACATTAAACTATGCTTTGCAACAATTCATCTGGAAAAGATTTAACAAATTCTGGGAATTTTTCTATAACAAATAAATTTGCAGCAACCGATTGACCAACAAAGTTAAATCTGTCCTTTGTTTGCAAAATAGTTAATTCATAATCTTCCAATACTTCCCTTCCTTCTTCGCGAATATTATAAATTTCGTTTTCGAAATTTTCAATGTCCATTTTAACTTTGATTTGATTAGTAACATTTTGCTGAAGTTGGATAAAAAGGATGTCAACTTGTGGCATCATCATCATTAGGTCTTCGGTTCTGGAACTGGTTAGACACGTACCTTCATTGTTTCCTATACTGAACTAACCTACACATTTCCCTGAAATTTGCAGTCATACTTCTGACATTCCACGCTCTGACTCGCAGAATGTTCCCGATTCTTTTTTCTAAATTTTTCGATCACATCCTCCGAAGTAGTCCCCTCCTGGAGATTCGAATGCCAATAGGGGATTATTTTATCTCCGGAATCTTTTTACCTCAGAGAATGCCATCATTTTAAATACAATTTAAGTACGCTGTGTACTTGCGAGGTAATGTGGTGGTTTCCCTTTGCTTTCCACATAGCGGTAGTGTGTTACAGAATGCCATACCGACCCCTATGGTCTCTGCCAATCTAAGTACCGAAAGAGTCGCTGCTCTTTTTCGAAGACCTGTCTTAGTCTGATTCCCCACTAAAGACTCTACTAATTTGGTTGAAGCTATAGTTTGGCTCTTTAGCTCACTGGAACGCGATAGCCATTCCATCTGTTCTAGTAATCTAGAACTTGTTCAAGGTGCAGGTCCATTCGGAATGGAACATGTGGCATAATCTTATAGAAAGCGGACAGTCAAAATATAAACTTTTCACCTAAAGGTAAACGTGCATATTCACTCGCTTGCTGAGTAGTGCTTCGCAGCGTAATTTCATCACTATTTTATATAACTACCATAAATTTGACTAATTCAGCCCGATTTACATAAACAGTAGGGATAGAACGTGACTGAAAATTCCAGCATGGTAGACATGCTCGCCATTTCGAATGGACCTGCACCTTGCCGAAGTTCTAGATTACTAGAACAGGTGAAATGGCTTGCGTGTTCTAATGAGCTAAAGAGCCAAACTACAGGTCCAACCATAGTAGTAGGGTCGTTAGTGAGGAACCAGATTAAGACAGGTCTCCGAAAGAGGGCAGCGGCTATATCGGTACTTAGATTGGCAGAGACCATAGGGGTCGGTATGGCAGTCTAAGACACACTACCGCGATGTGGAAGGCAACGGGAAACCACCACATTACCTTCCAAGTACACAGCGTACCTAAATTATAATAAAATGATGGCATTCTCTGGGGTAAAAGATTCCGGAGTTAAAATAGTCCCCCATTCGGATCTCCGGGAGGGGACTACTTCGGAGGATGCGATCGGAAAGTTAAGAATAAGAGTCGGGAACATTTTGCGAGTCGAAGAGTGGAATGTTAGAACTATGAAGCAAGTGGGTAAGCTAGAGAACCTAAAAATCGAAATGAATAGGTTATCATTGGACATAGTAGGGATCAGCGAAGTTCGGTGGCCAGAGGCGGGAGATTTTTGGAGTGGAGACTTCAGGGTAATTCATACAGGAGCCGAGGAAGGAAATTTGGGTATGGGGATAGTTGTGCGGAAAAAGATAGGATACTGTGTAGAAAATTACTTACAAAAGAATGAAAGAGTACTCATGGTTAGATTATAATCTAAACCGGTAAACACAGTAATAATACAAGTATACATGCCCACCTCTAGCTACAGTGACGAAGAGGTAGAAGCAATCTACAAAGATATCGAAGACATATTAAGACACGTAAAAGGACATGAAAATTTAATAATTACGGGGGATTTTAATGCAGTGGTAGGTGAGGGTAGGGAAGGAGCGATAGTAGGTTTATTTGGTTTAGGCACTAGAAACGACAGAGGAAATAGGCTGGTAGAATTTTGCGACAAGAACAATTTAATCATTACAAACACATTATTTCAACATCATGCTAGAAGACGATATACGTGGAAGATGCCAGGAGATATAGGAAGATATCAAATAGATTACATTCTTGTTAGACAACCGTTTAGAAATCAAGTAAAAGACTGTAGAAGCTACCCAGAAGCAGATATAGACACTGACCACAACATCGTAATTATGAAGGCCGCATTTAAATTTAAAAATTTGAAAAAAAGAAACGGAAAAAGGCACTTGGACCTACAGAAACTAAAAGAGAAAGATATTCAAGAAAGATTCGAAAAATGGTCAAATGCATTGCTCAAAGATATCGGGAAAATATCTGATACTAAGGAAGTAGAAACAGAATGGAATAACATTAAATCCAGCCTCGACATGGCGGCCAGAGATATTCTGGGGTATACACAAAAGTAAATAAGAAACCATGGATAACAAAGGATATCCTGAATTTAATAGAAGAAAGACGAAAATACAAAAATAAATCAGAGGAAACAGGAAACCAGAGATACAAAGCCATAAAATGGGAAATTATTCGAAAATGCAGGAAAGCTAAAGAACAATGGATTGATGAAAAGTGCAAAGAGGTACAAACTAAGCTGGAAGTAGGAAAGACAGGTGAAGCATACAAACTAATTAGAATTAATTTTAGGGATATAGAACCGTATAGCAAAAGTATATGGGACGCGGGAGGAAATGTCATTATAGAAAATGTAGAGAAAGTGGGTAGATGGCAAGAATATATAGGGAATTTATGTGCAGGAGAAGAACTAACTGCATTAGAAAAGGAATCAGACATTGAAAATGATGACTTGGGATATCCTATACTTGGAGATGAATTTGAAATAGCATTAAAGGGTCTGAAAAATGATAAGGCGCCGGGTACAGATAAGGTGCAAGCGGACACTCTAAAAGCCACTGGTCAAGCCTTAACAGAACGTCTCTTCCAACTTGTAAGCTATATGCATGAGACAGGCGAGATACGCAAAGATTTCAAACATAACATCATAGTAAATATACCAAAAAAGAAAGGCGCAGATAGATGTGAAAATTTTCGAACAATAAGCTTGACAGCACACGTATCAAAAATATTAACTAGAATTGTACAAAGACGAATGGAAAAACGGGCTGAAGAAATACTAGGAGAAGACCAATTTGGGTTTAGGCGAAACAGGGGAACACGGGAGGCTATCTTAGCTCTGAGGGTGATAATGGAGAAAACAATAGAAAAAGGGGAAAGCGTGTATATAAGGTTTGTAGATCTAGAAAAAGCATTTGACAATGTAAAATGGAAAAAAATGTTCGAAATACTCAAAAAGATTGGAATGAGTTATAGGGATAGACGGATAGTATATAGCTTATACAAAGAGCAAACAGGAGTAATAGAATTAGAGCAGGAACGTAGAGAAGTAAACATCAGGAAAGGGGTAAGACAGGGATGTTCCCTATCCCCACTAATTTTTAACTTGTACATTGAGGAGGCAATGAATACTGTCAAATGCAGGAAGACATTTGGAATTACTATGCAGGGACAAAAAATAGATATGCTTAGATTTGCAGATGATATAGTGGTATTAGCATCTAGCAAGGAAGAGTTAGAAGCTGCTCTCAATGAAATAGAAACGGTTCTAACAGAGAGATACGGTATGAAAATTAACAAAACTAAAACTAAAGTACTAGTATGCAAAGGAGGGAAAAATAAATCAAAAACAAGAATACAAATATGTAACACGAACTTACAAGACGTTAAGGGTTTCTGCTACCTAGGAAGCCAAATAACGCAAGATGGGAAAAGCACAAAAGATATAAAACAAAGATTAGCACAAGGTCGTGCTACATTTAACAAGAAAAAGCAACTACTGTGCTCAAAGACCACAAACATAGAAACAAGGAAAAGATTGCTCAAAACATATGTGTGGAGCACAGCACTGTATGGATGTGAAGCCTCGACAGTGGGAGAAGCGGACAAGAAAAAGGTAGAAGCCTTTGAAATGTGGTGCTACAGACGTATGATGAAGATATCATGGACAGACAAAGTTAAGATCGAAGAGGTACTAAAATGGTAGGGGAAAAAAGAAATATGTGGAAAACGGTAAAAAATAGGAGAGATAGGATGATAGGCCACATACTACGGCATGAAGGAATAGTGCGAAATATACTAGAAGCAGAGATAGGAAAAAAGAGAAGAAGAGGTAGACCTAGGTTAGACTACTGCACACAGATAGTGAAAGATGTAGGCTGTAGGAGTTTCAGGGAAATGTGTAGGCTAGCTCAGAAGAGAAATCAATGGAGGTACGCATCCAACCAGTCCCAAGATGGATAAATTAATGACGAAGAAAGTAGCTGCACTTAAACATGATATTTATTATAAGCAACTACAAGCATTGGAGGGGCAATATTCTCGAATTATGGTAATTGCGTGAAAGCATTTACTGGAAAACTATTATTTCGGCAAATGTCTAAGTGTTGGGGGATCTTTGCAGCCACAGGTTGCTTAACCCCCTTCAATAAATCTCTGTGAAATAGGGCATAATATTAGAAAACAATATAAGGGGAACCGAGCTACATTACTGTGTGAGAATTTCAGGGAACTATGTAGGTTAGTTTAGAAAAGAAATAAGTGCAAGTACATGTCCAACCAGTTTTGAGACGGGAAACCCAATGACGAAAAAATAAGCGCAGACAAATCTGATGATTAGTATAAACAACTAGTTGTTTGTTGTGAAATATCTGCAACTAATGTTGACTGTGCGAAAAGACATATTGGAAAAAATATTAAATCAGTAAATGTTCAAGTGCTGGGGGAACTTGGCAGCCACAGGCTGCTTACCTCTCTTCGCAACCACTGAATGTCGGAGAAATAGGGTATATAATTGTAAAACAATAGAAGGTGACCGAACTGCATCTAACAAGAAAGAACGGCACCTATGATAAAAGACAACAAACATAGTACAAAAAGTTGTTAAAAGCGTATGTGTGGAGCACAGCACAGACAATATGCCTACGAAATACGAGCAGTCTGAAAAGCAGACAGAAGAACAGTAACGGCCTTTGAAATGCCGTGCTTCAGATGTTCGAGGATGGACAGACAAAGTTAATAACAAATAGGTTATAGAAACAGTAAGGGAACAAGGATATCTTTGGGAAAAAATATGAGAAGTAGAAGGGCATAATACGTTTTAAGGCATTTTTGGGGAATAGTATGTGAGATATGACAAGCAGAGATAGGAAAAAAGAGGCGGATGTAGACCTAGATCAGATAGTGATAGATGCAGACCGTGCAAATTTCGGGGAAATCTGTAGGTTAGTTCAGAATAGGAAACAATGATGGTACGCGTCTAACCAGTTTCAGGACTGAAGACACAATGATGATGAGACATGCTCAAGAGAGCTTCTCTTGAACTATAGCTTCGAAAACCTTTGTTTCCTGAAGTGATTCTGGTTTAAAACCATTTATTGAAGGATTTTTTCTTAACTAATGTTAAAAATTATTTCGTCCCGCTATTCCAAAAATTTATTTCAAGATCTTGTTCTAATGGGAACGTTCGGTAGAGTGTATTGCAGGCGATGCAAAAGAAATGTCTTTGGTTTAACAATATCCTAAAATTTCGATGGGGGTTTTTGCTTCTTGAATTCAGTACTTATTCATAACAGCATTATTGAGACTACGTAAAATAAATAAGCAAAAATAATAATAAAATGCAATAGGTTTTATTTCGTATAGGAGATCAGGAGTATTTTTTTTATAAAATTCGAAAAGGGTCAAATTGAAGCTATTTCTTGAAGAACATGAAACGCTATGTATCTTGGTTAATAGTGTTTTATTGATTTGATTTTTTTCTTAACTGTTGTTAAGAATTCATGCGTTAAAGAAGTTATTTTGGACATCTTGTTATTTGGAGAAACGATGAGGAGGGTGTACAGATGTAGAAAATATTATCTCTGCGTTTTATGTCTCTACGTGTATTATGTCTCTGTAAATTGCATATTAATCTACATTTCTATGATTTTGCATATTGTTGAAGTATCTGTAAAAAACTTCCGTTACAAATGAAAAACCTGACAGGAAAAATTTATTTGTAGTGTGCGAATTGTTCAGTTTTAGTAACATTCATTGCATGCAGAATCATTTGATAGATGAAATTAGGAACCTTGTATTAATATATTAAAGCAATTTAAATAATACGTGTAAGAAATGTTATTTCACTAAGGCTAAAATTGCAATAAAAATCGTACAACAAAAGCTGCAGCCTTTTTATATGTATAGATGCATTTATAAGTATTCTAAGCTTAGTTACTCAACTGTAGATGACGCCATCTACTGATTCGTCTCCATATCTCAATGCATCGTTCTGCAATTTGCATGTCAGTTTTAGTTTGTTTCCGTAGTATTCGAGAAGTAACTCCTTGAATATAGAAATTGTAGATGTTTTGTACATTTTTGAGGTGCTTCTGAGTTGATACAGCACAGAAACTGAACTTTATATTGAAATTTTGCTTGTTTCATCAATATAGCGGAAAGCCCATTTCCAAATTTATGCAGGCACAAACCATACTTAAAGCAAATATTGAACGCCAATTTGGTCTTGCCAAGACATCAATCTTGATTTTTGAAAATGATAGTATTTAAGATAATTATCCAAAACGTTGAATGGTGTTGTTTGAGAGCTGGCGTTAACTTTTCTATTAGATACTAATGACATCTACTTTAGATCATCGTGGTAGAAGCTTCTAAAAACTATCTTCATGGAATGCGTGCATTTTTCTTCTTCTATATATTTCACTTTTATTAAAGTACTGTTGTAAACGCTTCTAATACAGCCAGTAAGCGTATCACGGACTATGGTTTAGATTTACCCAAAGAGTTAGGAAGATATAAAATATTAGGAAAATGATTCTACAAAAACCAAAAGATACGTTAAAAAAATCATTGTTCTATGAAAAAATATCCATATAACGTACACCTGAGAAGTCGCAGGTTCAAATTCCAGATAAAGTACTTTTGGATAATATAGAGTAAGAATTTCCCGAATAATATCGCTTCTTCGCTTGAGAGATTGAGTGTTAGGTCCTTTGTATAACATACTATACAGATTAGATGTTTCTGAAAGAGCAAGAGTTTAATAACTCTTAAATTGTCGGTATTACTCATACCATCATACATTACATAATATAAATGAACGAGACCAATAAGAAGTAAGATAAAATTATTTCTAATTTCTATATGTAGATTAGGGACATTTATTTAGAAAATTCAAAGAAATTATAATAAAAAGTATTTCTTGAAGAAGGTAGTACGTCATTAATTCTGCGAAGGAATCTCATTATTAGATAAACGTTGAAATGCGTATATAAATGTTGAGAATCATATGGAGAGATTATTCTTCGTTTACTATTTATATTTTCTTTCATGTCTGAAGATAACATAAATATTTCCCCGTGTATTATTTTGCATGTTTTTAGAGTATATCCAAAAAAGGTATTGTTACATAAATCAAAGAGCTGGCCGGGAAAAAATTTTTTGTAATGAGCAAAATTCCAAGGTTAGTTAAGTTTTTAATTTATTGCACGGAGAATCATTTAATAGATGGCCCCACGATTTGGGCGTGCATAAAACGCTGTGATATTATTCCTGAACAATCAAGCCCCTATGATGTGGAATGTTAAATTAGGGTTTTTGTCCCGTCTAGCTTATTTACTTAAATAAAGCAATTCTACAATACATAATATAATGATTAAATATTTACAACTCTCAAAATTTTCCCTTTTTTCAGAATATCTACATATACCAGATTTATGGTTTTTGAAAGCCAGCAAAACTATCTTTTTTACTTATTTAGGGACCTTCGAACGTTCCAAGATAACTATTCCCTTTGTCATAAATTGTAAAAGGCCCTTTTATATTTTGTGTTGACTCTTACAAATACAACAATGATAAATATTGAATTAAAAACAGTTTTCAATAATAAAATGTATTAAGATTGCTAACCTGGAATGGGTTCTGTAGTTTTGTTCTAGTCTGTGATCTGCATCACCATGAATTGTTTCGTACCAAGTCCGAATATGTCCAAATTAGAATACATTGATTTTAAAACTGTCTTCAATTGAAAGTGGACATCAAAACCAAAATTACAATCCAGATTGAAATTACATTCCAAATTTTATGTACGTATTAATACAATTTCCATGTAGGTATGAAAATCCAATTTAAATATCGGTATTAGAACAATTTTGATGTAGGTATTAAAATAATTTCCATGTAGGTATTAAAATCCAATTTAAATGTAGGTATTAAAACAATTTCAAAGTAGTTATTAGAAGCCGTCTATAATAGATCGGCTTATTCTCGTTGCACAAATTCGCACACTTTTCAAATCTAATTTCACTTTAATTTTGTTTCACTGGTTACGTAAATTATTAGTACTTTCGAACATAGTCGTAGCCCAGTTTGAATGTATACTCACTTGTCGTTTCATCATTATTGTGTATAAAGCCGTACCTCCACCTGCTTTTCATTGGCTTATTTACGTTCTGGGACGACACCTCGGCTATATCTCGCATACCTTGGACTTTTCACCAATTATCTAGTTCAGATATTCAAATGCATGCCTTGCCAGTCACGTACTCCTCCCGCATATCGTGGTAATTTCTAACTTTTACCTTGTATTAACTCACGTATTCGAATGTTTGTTATTTATTATTATCTAAACTGAATAGTCTGGTGCTTGTTTATTTCTACATAATATTGGAGTTTTGAACAAATGCGATTTCTTCCTGTCACGTACGATTTTCTAATAATGCATAATTTAGATTGCGTGTACGATGGTATTTTTAACGCAATTGTTAAATATTTGTAATGCCAATTCATATAGGTTTCTCGGTGATTTAATTTTAATGCAATTTGTTGCGTTTTCAAATGTTATCTTTACTTGTAAACTACTCTTAGATATTTCTATTTTTTTATGCATTTAATCCCATGTATTTTATATACAGTGTGCTCTCAATTAACAATATGTAAAGTGACCGATTTACTCTTATAATTTCTGGAATTATGTGCTTTTCTTGAACTGGAAGTTGTTTTATTTTATTCTACGACCCCTATGGCTTAACCTACCCCTATAGCAATATATATATATATATATATATAGACACACACACACACACACACACACACACACACAAAATCACCCATAAAGTCTTGAAAATGTAAAATAATGTATTCTGATTTTTTGTTAACTGCTGTTAGAATTATTTTGAGGATGTATTTTACGTATCCTGTTATTGTATAAGTGTATGGTAGGTGATGCAAGCTAGTTGCCCTTGGTGAAACAATAGTTTAACAACATCCTAAGTTTTTGTTATTGTGGTTCTCTTCTTTTGGTTTCAATGGTAAGCTATAGCAGTATAAATGACCTAGGTAAAATAAATTAGCAAAAATAGTTCAAAGTAGAATCAGATAGCATGTAGTTCGCCTAAAAACTCAGGACGCATTTCGAAAGAAAATTCGTAAAGTTATAAAGAAACTATTTCTTGAGGAAGATAGAATGTCATATATTCTGGTTTAAAATCTTTTACTAATGGATTTTTCTATTAGCTGCTGCTAAGAATTATTTTCATGCGCTAAGGAATTATTTTAAGGATTCTGTTTGAGAAACGTTTGGAAGAGTGTATGACACGCGACCTGCATTTGATGTTCTTGCAAGAACAAATGTTTAAAGACTTGCTGAATTTTCGGTACGATTGTTCTCGTCTCCTAGATTCAGTATTAAGTTGTTACTCAGACCAGACAAATGTGCCACGGTAAAATTCGATATTTAATCGATATAATGGGTTCCTTAAAGTTACTATGACCAATAGTGCTCCGGAATAGCTCATATGAGACTCATCAGGTCGTTGGGTCGAGAACGACATTCAGGTACCATAAGCAACCGCCTGGAAGGGCCAATAAGACAAAAACTAAAAAATATATAAATGGACGCCAGGAACGTTAGAGCAAGCAGAAGCAACGACAAGTGATCCACCATTCTCGGGCAAACCCGAAGTAACTCACTATACCAATAAATTAACAGAATACAAAATAAACCTGAATTTATTGAAGTAGCAACTATATCAAATATGAAATCAAACACAAATATAAGTTTTACTGTAACAAATAATTCTACCAAATAATCATACATACAAGACTTAAACTCAATAATGATTCAAGGAAAAGCTAACCAATCTAAGTACTCATAACAAGCAATATCTATGTTTACTCCAAGTGATTGAAATAATAATGATTAACAGCAGTAATGCAAAAGTACTCAAAATATCTGGGCACTAGTATACACAGGCGTAATAATTTGTACTTTAATAATAACAGGGTACGCAGACTTGGTGGCCATCAAGTTCGCTATAACCGCATAACTTAAATGAGTAATAATTTTACCAAGTAAATAACCTCATGACTAGAGTTACAACTGTATGTATAAATCACTGGACGTACTAACTAGTTGGTAGCATTAAGCATAAGAATATAACACTTACTCGGGTAGCATTCAAACATTAATATCTTAGTAACTAGTTAATACAGATTTTATGTTAATACTAGAAGCGGCTTGAAGTCCCTTCGGGACTACGTTGGGCGCTATTTACGCATTACGCCGAAGATTCATTAAATCGGCCAGTTTAGTAAGTTGGGTGCGTTGGGTGAGTCGAGTGAGTCGAGCGAGTCGAGCGAGTCGGGTGAGTCGGGTGAGTCGAGTGAGTCGAGCGAGTTGAGTGAGTTGAGCTATCATAAAAACGACTTGGAAGAGTTGATTGGATCAAGACAACTTTGCCCCAATTGACATTGATGAAACCACTTTGAGGAGTTGATCGGATCAAGACCACTTCGTCCTAGTAGACTTTACCGAACCGATAACTTGGAGTTGATTGGATCAAGACCACTTCGCCCTAGTAGACTTTGCCGAACCGATAACTGGGACTTGATTGGATCAAGACCACTTTGCCCTAGTAGACTTTGTCGAAACGACAATTGGGAGTCGATGGGATCAAGGCCACTTTGCCGTCATAAGACTTTGTCGAAATCACTTTGGGGAGTCGATCGGATCAAGATCAGTTCGTCCTAGTAGACTTTCTCGAAATCACTTCGGGGAGTCGACCGGATCAAGATCTCTTCGCCCAAGTAGACTGTGTTAAAATGATTTCGGGAGTTTATCGGATCAAGACCACTTCGCCCTAGTAGACTTCGCCGAAACAACAATTGGGAATTAATCGGATCAAGACAATTTCGCCCTAGTACATTTCGTTAAAACCACTTGGAGTAGTAGCGTATCTAGATCACTTCAGCCTAGTAAACTACATAGAAAAAATAAAAGCTCTATGCAATGTAAATAATGGAAATGTAGCTTATAAATATTTTATAAACATAACATTCAAAGGGATTTTTTAGCAATGTGAACAATATTAGTTACGTATTGTTATTTACATAAAATAAATAGCGTAAATATAAAAAAGCAAGGGATATTATAAACAGTGGTTAAATAATCGATTGCAATAAGCAGTAATTGTAGAAAACTTAATCAATTGGTGTTTAAATACTCAAGTCATCTTTCTAAACGTACCCTGGTCTGTCAAAGTTATCGAAATTAGTCGATTGCTTTAGTTTAATTCACGTGCAACGAATGTACTTTGAAATATATCAAGTCACTTGTGTATAATGATATGTGGAGTAGTTATAAATAGTTGAAAATAATATATACAAAGAAACGAAATAAAAAGAATATTCCTCTTTTCAAATTAAGAAACACGCGTATTTTGTTATGAGTGTATCTTATTGTCGCACGTCGCACTCGGGTTTTGGAATCGTATAATTTAAAACGATCACTACTTTTTTCACACATAATTGAATATTTTACTGCAATTTGGACAATTTCAGAAAAAGCTAAAGCATTGAAAATTGTTGTTTGAGTAAATGTAACTTATAATTGAGAGATTGTAAAAATCACTGAAGCATATGAAAAACTGATTTGGTTTTTATATGAGTATTGTTAAATAAAGTTGTTGTAAATGTTGTTGGAGTATGTGTATAATGAATGCTATTGGCCGTTTAAACAGTCAATATTAAATAAAAAAAAAGTAAATTTTACTGAGCACCGAACGAACCACTTACGTTGCAAATGGAAGACAGACCTCTTAACTAGGAGACATCGAGGTGACGTTTATTTGCATCCCGTTGGTCGTATATTTGCATAAGAGCACATCACATAAGAAATTTCTGACCAAATCACGCTCTGTAAACGCTTGGCTGTCTTCGTAAACAAACGTCAAATGTAATAATTAATTATTTGTTAAATAAATAGCCCCTGTATATTAAAAAGCCATGCTTTCGTTTAATAATAATCAATCATCTATACTATTAAACTATATTAGATAATATATAAGTTTAAATTTAACAAGTTTGAGAAAAAAATATGTCATCATAGATTTTGAAGGTACATACTCGTTCGGTTTCGCCGGTTTTCGTTACCCGTGTTTGACGTTTCTCGAATTAATTATACAAATTTTAATAAATGTTTTTAAGAAATACCGTATTACCAGCTTGCAAACCGTTAATAATTCAGGTTGTAGGATACGGATAGTGTTTTTTGGTATATTTCAGATATTTTTTAGAGGCCTTATACGAATTTTGGAAATCAACTCGATCTAACTTCTCTTTCGCACTAACAGTTACCGACCCGTTGTCGACCTCGTCGCACGACTCGTTCGGCTTTTCAGATCGGAAAATTTCGAGGGACCCGAGCTTTTTTAACACGTTAGCGAATACGTCGCTTTAATCTAATAAATTTCAGAAAAATCCCTATTTCTCCCTTAGTATTGTGTTTTTTGCGATAAAAATCACCCTATGGCATGCACGCTAAAATCTCCCACCACACCACGACCCGCCCGCGTCCCTAACACAAACCACCTCGGACGCAAATCCCTATTAGCGATCGATAGCGATCGATTTGCACCTCTCAAATTTAACACCGAGACGGGCTAGACGGTTTTTAAGATATGGGATCACAACCCACCTTACAACAAAGGTGTAAGATTAGTTGCAAACAAGACAAAATACACAAAAGCCGTAGTCAATTATACTCACCATAACACGCACCGCACACTCAAATAATAAAGTACAGGACCTCAGCTGCAGCTGCAGCAACTACAGATGGTTCACACGGGACAGCTTCGTATACAAAATCTATCAACGGGTATCTCCACCAGGATATTCTTAATATTTCAGTAGTCCAGCAGGTTGAAATCGCTGCACCAATAGTTAGCTTTTTGTCGGAAGCTTCAACACCATCCACTTCAGGTTATCGTCAGTAGAGTATTTAGTGACGAATCAGAACCACATTTGCACCAGCATCCACATTTGCACCCACATCTGGACCAATTTACATGTAAATTCCCATAAGGAGGAAATGTGGAGATGAAATTTAGATGAATCTCCTCCTGCTCTCTCCCTGTGGAACTCCTTGTGGAATTTTTTACCCCAACCATTTTCATTACGTCACACCCGCATTCTTTCCACCCGCGAGATAAATTTTTCTCCACATTTCCACCAACGAGATAAACCTATCTTGTTTGGTATCAATTAATATTAGAATTTTCTCAGCTACCCGAATCTCTAAGAATTTTTTAGATTGCATCATCCCCCAGGGAGCTACCCCAATTTTAAGATTTCTTACCTGTTGCGATTTCTGACCGACCGCATAAATTTTTTTATACATGCAATACATCTTGTTAGTCTAAAATTTTACGCAGAATTCGAATCTGTAAACAGATTTGAAATCGAACCACGCCCTGCAAAGTTATACCCCTTTAAAGTCCGGAACCTCTAAATTTTGCTCTTTGCTTTATAAGCAAACCTAACAAATAGTTTTCTTCGTCTAACCAATGCATCTTTCGAGATAAACCTATCTTGTTTGGTATCAATTAATATTAGATTTTTCTCAGCTACCCGAATCTCTAAGAATTTTTTAGATTGCATCACCCCCAAGAGAGCTACCCCATTTTTAAGTTTTATTATCTGTTGCGATTTCTAACCGTCCGCATAAATTTCATTATACATGCGATACATCTTGCTAGTCTAGAATTTTACGCAGAATCCGAATCTGCAAACAGATCTAATATCCGACTACGCCCTGCAAAGTTATACCCCTTTAAAGCTCCCAAACCTTTAAATTTTGCTCTTTGCGCCCACATCTGAACTAAATAGTTTTCTTCGACTAGCCATTGCATTTTTCGAGATAAACCTATCTTGTTTGGTATCAATTAACATTAGATTTTTCTCAGCTACCCAAATCTCTTTAAATTTTTTAGATAGCTCCATCCCCCAGAGAGCTACCCCCATTTTAAGATTTCTTACCTGTAGCGACTTTTGAGCGTTCTTATAAATTTTTTATACATGCAATACATCTTGTTAGTCTAGAATTTTATGTAGAATCCGAATCCGTAAACAGATTTAAAATCGGACCACCCCTTACCATTTTACACACACCCTCTAAATTATAAATTTCCTGCGGCTCATACCTAAAAGAAAATCTAAAAACTATTCTTAAAACTTTTTATTACAGACAATTTTTACTAATTCAGTTTAAATTACTTATTAATATTTATTTCTAAATAGAGCACCTTTTCCAAAGACCAACCGGGCCCGCATGTTTCAAATTCCTCTGATTTTGTTCTTATGGTTTCGCTTAAGACCTCGTACATATTTTCCAGATTACTAGAAGACGTTATAACCACATTTTTTGTGTTAAAGGATTTCACATCGGTAGCCTCTTCCCCCATTTTGATGTAAACGCCGTAGAGTTCGCAATAGACTTTTACTGCTGTATGTTGTATTCTTTTTTCATTAATTAATCGAATGAATCGCTCTTTCTGCTTCCAAAGAAACTCGGGCACCCCATCGTCGACACTGGCGTTCTTTATGCGATAGCTAGCCATACGGTTGTTAAACGCAGTGCTAACCATTTCTACACCATCGTCGCTAGTAGCGGTAACTGATGCATTTTTATGTCTGTTGCTTCTCAAGTGTGCGGCATAGGTAGTCTTTTCCATTTCGAAATCGCATACTTTACACATAATTCGTGGTTGTTTCGTACAAGACCCTTTAACAGCTGGCGGAGCTGAACGTTTACGGCTTAATGACATACCGTGCTGTTTTTCCTTGTGTCGCTGTAAGTTGCCCATTCTCGTAAAAGCGATACCGCAAGACCCACAGTTTAAGTACTTTGCTGCGGACGGATGTATAAGCTTAACCTTGGACGATGTTACACCACAACATTTGTTCTGGTGCCGTTTGAGCGCATTTTTCCAGGTATAGGAAGCACCGCAAGAGTTGCACTTAAAAACGTTTGCAGATACCATTTTAGTACAAAACAAAATCCGCACTATAAGACTTGACTTGTAAGCGAACTAACTTATAACTAAAGAATTTACTCCAGCGTACCTGCTTTATGTACCCTATAGAATGCAAACCGAAGGTTTCGGAAGACACCCGAACGAAGTTGAGGATTCAGCGGGGGACTAAATGACGTCATAATCCTTGCTGCTCGTCCAATACATTTAGCGCCAATGCATGCACCTGGGTCGCATCGTCGATGGTGCGAATGCCGTTAGTAGAAACATCGGAAACGTCTTCCATGTTATACGGATCGCGTGCATATTAAAAATCCAAAAGGGTGATATAACACGCACACAAATTGTCTGCAAGTCGTGCTGTAGAAGATGCAGTGCTACTATAACCAAAAACTTAATAAAACACTTTAAACCATTACTAAGGAAATACCAACTTGTTGTCTACAGGATACTTACTAATAAAGCAATTTAATTTTAAATAACTTCTACGTCATATTTTAGGAAATGGTGGGCTTGAATATTTTCTAAATGAATCACCGAGCAAAAGTATATGCTTAGCAGTATTAAAATTAACCATTAATTTCCAATTTTTACGACCATGGTTAATTATAGATTAAAATTTAATTTGTGCACGTTCGAGCTTCTCGTAAACTAACATATTTTATAGCAACAATGCGCTGTATAATACATGCATACCCCTTCGCCGCGCTACTGCTATTTTTGTAATTTCTAGAAAAGTCACTCTCCTTTTACTGTTAGGAGCGATGCAAAGCACCATTTTTATACTTTCTATAGCACATCGCGCACTTTTGTCGGATAATTAAATTTTGCTTCTGTAGGCTTTTACACTTTCGCATAGCGGTCGGCCGCACGTAATGATTTCTAGAACCGGTAAGTACTTGATATCGTCCAAATAGAGAATTAGATGCTCGATGTCTGTCAACTTCCAATTCCCTCGTAAAGGTAGAAAAACTCAGTCAATCATCCATCTAACTTAAACTTCGACCTGCTCCTGTTCTGATAATTTACAAACATTTTTCAAACGACAATGGGCCGAGAATTTTTAAACCTCCGGGGGATCTTTAAGTCGTGATCAATTACACATCCGAGCTACGCGTAAACTAACATATTTTGCAGCAACTGTGCACTGTATAATACATGCATACCCTTCTCTGCGCTACTGCTATTCTTGTAGTTGCTTGAAAAAGTCAGTCGCCCTTTTTACGGGTAGGGCCGCTAAAAAGCACCATTCCATACTTTCTTTATAAGTGTAGCACATCGCGCACTTTTTGTCGGATAATTAAATTTTGTTTATGTAGGCCTTTACACTTTCGCTTATTTAAACATCTAATACGATCAATTAACCACTTTCGCTTATTCTAACAGGAACCACCATACATTCCACCACACCGTTCTTTTTGATTCCAACGATCCTATGGATTTCCGCACACTAACACCCGACGTATCTTTTCTACTATTTGTTAAACAAAAACTACCGGCATCGCCATTGTGGACGTAAACAGATGTTTGTGGATGTGTACGAGAATATGTAACCATATACATTAACCAGTCTAAGCTATTTTATTTAGTCCACGAAAATTACTATTTTTCTAAACCATAATTAATAATCGTCTTTATAGGTTCCACATTTCTACCGTTACCCAATGACTGGCGCTACGTACATGGAAACTTTAATTTCTTATTGGAGAGAATTTTTATTCTCCCGCGCACTGCTGCGTAGTTGCATGCCTACCCCTTTTGGAGGTATATGCTCGTTATAGGTTGTAAGACCCTCGGTTTTACTTAACTACAATTCGTGAGACCCCTTTAATCTTTTTAATCGTATCTTTCTCGCCTACAATACAGTAGGACTTAACATTACTACCAACAAATTCTAATACTGGACCCCCATTAAATACTACACACACCAATTACAGAACCATTTTGTGACAATATAATGTTGGTTAAAATTTGCGACTTTTCTGACGCCGAGCAAACATCTGCAAGCAAAAGTATGTTTATCCTAAAAAAAGAAAATTGTGGTGCATTTAACAGCTATCTACGAAGAAAGTTTGACCGATTTGTTTCCGCTAGGCATGGTGTTAAAGCTAATCTCCCGTTTTCTCTGGAAAGCACTAACAAGATGGGTCAGAGAGTAAAAGAAATTATCGGAAAAGAAGACCTCGAATGCATTAATAAAAAATTCCAAAATCCTATATGTGTTCCATACAAAGTGGAACTAGCAGATGTTAAGTTGGAAACTTTATTGGAGGAACTACCAGATATATTAGACGAACTCGAAAAGATTATTTCTATCTTTTGACATGGATGTAACCCAAGATTTTGCGGGTATATTTAGCAAGATGGAGATGTGTAATTATTTAACTACAAACCATAACTTTTGCTATAAGGGCGAATACGAAGAAAAGTGTAATATTATAGTTGACAACGATAAAACTGCGGGAATTGATTGTTTAACATGGTTAACAACCAATGCAAGAATTAAGATATACAACAAATTTGTGTGTCAGATAACAAGTCCTGGTGTTAATAAACAACTTGGCAATCATATACTAAATTTTTTACGTTGTCCAGATGTACGCTTAAGGGAAACATTTGCGTCTACTTTGGCTAAAGAACATGGTATTACGCGATTGGAAGCGACAATATACAATTGTGCAATTGGAAGCTATGTCAGTGCGGAACGGGTGTATAATCCCTTAAAAGACTGTTTAACGTTATTGGAAGATAGTAAGTTATACTTCCTAAAGGCGCCAATGTACTCGGTACCACTTGCCAAAATGTGGAGTAAGCTATCGGACAAGCTACAAAATAGCTGCTGTTTAGTGTATAATAACCTGCTACAGTACGTGTATTGGGGTAATGGTAATACAAAGAAATTGACGGGCTTGCAAATTAAGTTGTCCGAAAAACCAAAAGAAAGGGAAACATTGATAAAGTATGTGCTTTCGGCTTTTAGTTTTAACTATTTACCCGTAAATTATTTGGAGATAGTAGAGGAGAAAGACAGCCAAGATAAAATAAAAATCTTACACAAGTGCTACATTAAAGCAGGTAGTACATATTTTACACAATCTGCAACACCATATTCTACAATTCCAAAAGAAATAGTCATTTCGGAATTGGGATTGATAAATACACCTAGCATTCGCCCAGAGGTTGTACGACAACGCGCAAATATTGGTAGTAAACTCTATCCGTTTACGCTAAAGGAAATTGCCCCATTATGCATGCCATACGCTGTAAGTGGAAGGAAAAGACAACTGGAATTAGAGGAAATGGATACAAAAAGGCGAAAATTGGACTACATGGAAAACACTGCGACAATACGCGAACAATACAAAGATGTGTTAGACAAAGAACATCTTATTAGAGAAAATGAGGAAGAATTAAAAGATTATTTTATTTGTCGATGGACTGACTTAGATACATCCGGGTTGTACAAGCTGTATGCATTTGCGGTTAGTAAGAAAGACTCTTTTAGTTATGTAGGTGTTCTTGCAGAAAAGGATGGTACTAAATCCGTATACTTTTTAAATGGTTATTCTAAAAACGTATTTATCAAAATGGCAGATAACAAAGACGAACAAAGGAATGCGGGTTTCGTAACCTTGGCGTACACCACACGCAAAGGGGTTCCGCTAAACATTGTATATTTGCCTAGTAAAGAACCTTTCGGATCATTTAAAACCGAGGGTCTTACAACCTATAACAACCATATATTCCCAAAAGTGGTGGATATGCAACTACACAACGGTGTGTGGGAGAAAAGGATTTCCTCCAATACCGACAAGAAGAAGTCGATCAAGCTAACAAGATACGTATGCAGGATATAGTGGGAAAGCTGCGATTAAAAGATTGTCACAAGCTGCAAGAATTACACGAAGGAATGGATCTGGTTGTGGGCGGAATCAAAGACTTTAAATATAGAGGCAAACTTCGGTACATTTTACAATTCGAAAACCTAGACGGTCTTTATGTATCAAACTATTGGTTAGAAAAGGAGATAGAAGACTTGGGTGTCGATTTAAATTTTAAGCTGCGAATAAAATTAGATAAAATTAAAACCACTGCAAACAAACATAAAGAAAGGACTGTCTTCTGTGTATAACTTTGTATTAAAATTAAGTTTAAATGACTCCATGCTTGGCATTAAATATTTTTAAATTTGTTATGTATAATGTTAGAATAAACATTTTATAATAGTATATAACATTGTTCTTTATTTATAAAAGGCTGAGACGTTACCCCGAAATAGCACTCGCACAGAGAGGGGTGCGCATGGGCAGCGAGCATGGACAGGGGTGCGTACGCGCAGGGGTGCGCATGGGCAGGGGTATGCATGCGCAGGGGTGCTCATGGGCTGGGATGTGTCTGGGCGTACACGAGGGAAGCGGATGTTAACAGTCACCAAGCATCCAATTCTTTATTTGGATGGTATCGAGTACTTGCCTGCGTATGTACCCGGAGTAAAAGAATACGATTTGCATACGCAGTTTATTAATAAAATTAGTTTATCGAGGGAAGATGACAAAAGGTACTTCATTTCTAATAGTATAACAATCTACGCATGGGGGTGTAAAGATATAAGATAGTTGTTTATATTTGTATGGATTTTGTAAATCTATTGTATATATTAGTTTTAAGATTCCATAATTTTTAAGTTCTTCTACCACCTTCCAAATCCTTCCGGCTTCCTGGTTGACAGAGTATACGTGTTATCTCCACGTGGTATTCGCGGGGCACAGCGGTTTTAGATTTCTCGGGAGATGGTTGGTTAAAGCATATGTCTTGGGTAGCGAAAAAGGTTTTAAAAATGGTGTTAAATAAAGATGAGCAAAAATTAGTGATTTGGGTCTTTAAAACGCATAACTTTGTATGGGGTGGTCCTATTTAAAATTTATTTGCAGATTTGGGGTCCCTAGAAAAATTTAATATTAGTTGATACCTAGCAAAATATATTTATCTTAAAAGAGTGACTACCCTGCGTATAATAAATACAATATAACACTTGTCAACAAAAAAAGTTGTAGGGAAAATTAAAGACGTATTTAATGGGGGTCCAGTATTAGAATTTGTTGGTAGTAATGTTAAGTCCTACTGTATTGTAGGCGAGAAAGATACGATTAAAAAGATTAAAGGGGTCTCACGAATTGTAGTTAAGTAAAACCGAGGGTCTTACAACCTATAACGAGCATATACCTCCAAAAGGGGTAGGCATGCAACTACGCAGCAGTGCGCGGGAGAATAAAAATTCTCTCCAATAAGAAATCAAAGTTTCCATGTACGTAGCACCAGTCATTGGGTAACGGTAGAAATGTGGAACCTATAAAGACGATTATTAATTATGGTTTAGAAAAATAGTAGTTTTCGTGGACTAAATAAAATAGCTTAGACTGGTTAATGTATATGGTTACATATTCTCGTACACATCCACAAACATCTGTTTACGTCCACAATAGCGATGCCGGTAGTTTTTGTTTAACAAATAGTAGAAAAGATACGTCGGGTGTTAGTGTGCGGAAATCCATAGGATCGTTGGAATCAAAAAGAACGGTGTGGTGGAATGTATGGTGGTTCCTGTTAGAATAAGCGAAAGTGGTTAATTGATCGTATTAGATGTTTAAATAAGCGAAAGTGTAAAGGCCTACATAAACAAAATTTAATTATCCGACAAAAAGTGCGCGATGTGCTACACTTATAAAGAAAGTATGGAATGGTGCTTTTTAGCGGCCCTACCCGTAAAAGGGCGACTGACTTTTCAAGCAACTACAAGAATAGCAGTAGCGCAGAGAAGGGTATGCATGTATTATACAGTGCACAGTTGCTGCAAAATATGTTAGTTTACGCGTAGCTCGGATGTGTAATTGATCACGACTTAAAGATCCCCGGAGGTTTAAAAATTCTCGGCCCATTGTCGTTTGAAAATGTTTGTAAATTATCAGAACAGGAGCGGGTCGAAGTTTAAGTTAGATGGATGATTGACTGAGTTTTTCTACCTTTACGAGGGAATTGGAAGTTGACAGACATCGAGCATCTAATTCTCTATTTGGACGATATCAAGTACTTACCGGTTCTAGAAATCATTACGTGCGGCCGACCGCTATGCGAAAGTGTAAAAGCCTACAGAAGCAAAATTTAATTATCCGACAAAAAGTGCGCGATGTGCTATAGAAAGTTTTAAAAAATGGTGCTTTGCATCGCTCCTAACAGTAAAAAGGAGAGTGACTTTTTCTAGAAATTACAAGAATAGCAGTAGCGCGGCGAAGGGGTATGCATGTATTATACAGCGCATTGTTGCTATAAAATATGTTAGTTTACGAGAAGCTCGAACGTGCACAAATTAAATTTTAATCTATAATTAACCATGGTCGTAAAAATTGGAAATTAATGGTTAATTTTAATACTGCTAAGCATATACTTTTGCTCGGTGATTCATTTAGAAAATATTCAAGCCCACCATTTCCTAAAATATGACGTAGAAGTTATTTAAAATTAAATTGCTTTATTAGTAAGTATCCTGTAGACAACAAGTTGGTATTTCCTTAGTAATGGTTTAAAGTGTTTTTATTAAGTTTTTGGTTATAGTAGCAATGCATCTTCTACAGCACGACTTGCAGACAATTTGTGTGCGTGTTATATCACCCTTTTGGATTTTTAATATGCACGCGATCCGTATAACATGGAAGACGTTTCCGATGTTTCTACTAACGGCATTCGCACCATCGACGATGCGACCCAGGTGCATGCATTGGCGCTAAATGTATTGGACGAGCAGCAAGGATTATGACGTCATTTAGTCCCCCGCTGAATCCTCAACTTCGTTCGGGTGTCTTCCGAAACCTTCGGTTTGCATTCTATAGGGTACATAAAGCAGGTACGCTGGAGTAAATTCTTTAGTTATAAGTTAGTTCGCTTACAAGTCAAGTCTTATAGTGCGGATTTTGTTTTGTACTAAAATGGTATCTGCAAACGTTTTAAGTGCAACTCTTGCGGTGCTTCCTATACCTGGAAAAATGCGCTCAAACGGCACCAGAACAAATGTTGTGGTGTAACATCGTCCAAGGTTAAGCTTATACATCCGTCCGCAGCAAAGTACTTAAACTGTGGGTCTTGCGGTATCGCTTTTACGAGAATGGGCAACTTACAGCGACACAAGGAAAAACAGCACGGTATGTCATTAAGCCGTAAACGTTCAGCTCCGCCAGCTGTTAAAGGGTCTTGTACGAAACAACCACGAATTATGTGTAAAGTATGCGATTTCGAAATGGAAAAGACTACCTATGCCGCACACTTGAGAAGCAACAGACATAAAAATGCATCAGTTACCGCTACTAGCGACGATGGTGTAGAAATGGTTAGCACTGCGTTTAACAACCGTATGGCTAGCTATCGCATAAAGAACGCCAGTGTCGACGATGGGGTGCCCGAGTTTCTTTGGAAGCAGAAAGAGCGATTCATTCGATTAATTAATGAAAAAAGAATACAACATACAGCAGTAAAAGTCTATTGCGAACTCTACGGCGTTTACATCAAAATGGGGAAGAGGCTACCGATGTGAAATCCTTTAACACAAAAAATGTGGTTATAACGTCTTCTAGTAATCTGGAAAATATGTACGAGGTCTTAAGCGAAACCATAAGAACAAAATCAGAGGAATTTGAAACATGCGGGCCCGGTTGGTCTTTGGAAAAGGTGCTCTATTTAGAAATAAATATTAATAAGTATAAGCCGATATGAGTTCTAGATTAAGAATAAAAAATTGTGAATATGTATTTAGAAATGTGGTTTACAAAATTTAAACTGAATTAGTAAAAATTGTCTGTAATAAAAAGTTTTAAGAATAGTTTTTAGATTTTCTTTAGGTATGAACCGCAGGAAATTTATAATTTAGAGGTGTGTGTAAAATGGTAAGGGGTGGTCCGATTTTAAATCTGTTTACGGATTCGGATTCTACATAAAATTCTAGACTAACAAGATGTATTGCATGTATAAAAAATTTATAAGAACGCTCAAAAGTCGCTACAGGTAAGAAATCTTAAAATGGGGGTAGCTCTCTGGGGATGGAGCTATCTAAAAATTTAAAGAGATTTGGGTAGCTGAGAAAAATCTAATGTTAATTGATACCAAACAAGATAGGTTTATCTCAAAAAATGCAATGGCTAGTCGAAGAAAACTATTTAGTTCAGATGTGGGCGCAAAGAGCAAAATTTAAAGGTTTGGGAGCTTTAAAGGGGTATAACTTTGCAGGGCGTAGTCGGATATTAGATCTGTTTGCAGATTCGGATTCTGCGTAAAATTCTAGACTAGCAAGATGTATCGCATGTATAAAGAAATTTATGCGGACGGTTAGAAATCGCAACAGGTAATAAATCTTAAAATTGGGGTAGCTCTCTTGGGGGTGATGCAATCTAAAAAATTCTTAGAGATTCGGGTAGCTGAGAAAAATCTAATATTAATTGATACCAAACAAGATAGGTTTATCTCGAAAGATGCATTGGTTAGACGAAGAAAACTATTTGTTAGGTTTGCTTATAAAGCAAAGAGCAAAATTTAGAGGTTCCGGACTTTAAAGGGGTATAACTTTGCAGGGCGTGGTCCGATTTCAAATCTGTTTACAGATTCGAATTCTGCGTAAAATTTTAGACTAACAAGATGTATTGCATGTATAAAAAAATTTATGCGGTCGGTCAGAAATCGCAACAGGTAAGAAATCTTAAAATTGGGGTAGCTCCCTGGGGGATGATGCAATCTAAAAAATTCTTAGAGATTCGGGTAGCTGAGAAAGTTCTAATATTAATTGATACCAAACAAGATAGGTTTATCTTGTGGGTGGAAATGTGGAGAAAGATTTATCTCGCGGGTGGAAAGAATGCGGGTGTGACGTAATGAAAATGGTTGGGGTAAAAAATCACAAGGAGTTCCACAGGAGAGAGCAGGAGGAGATTCATCTAAATTTCATCTCCACATTTCCTCCTTATGGGAATTTACATGTAAATTGGTCCAGATGTGGATGCAAATGTGGATGCTGGTGCAAATGTGGTTCTGATTCGTCACTAAATACTCTACTATCGTCTCTGATTAATCGTGATACTACCAGAAATATGACTTAAACAGATTCTCACAAATGTGTATGTACTTGAATTGGAACTGTTAAACTTAAAATTTATAATTACTCTTGAACTCGTACTTATTCCCTAAAAATTCATGAAACACATAGAACAAGAAGTGCTACAAGACAATTACTTACCACATAACAATGTGGGTAGGATGTAACAAAAATGACAAAAATGTGCTTCACCAACTTAGTGAAGGCCAAGCCAATAATAATAATAACAACGTGAAATCCGCCAAAGACGTAGTAATTAACTTTCTTACTTACAAACACAAGATAGATTAATTTTATCCAAGGAAGTAAGCTACAATCCGCTAAAATATGCTATGTAAATCTTGCTAATACACCAAATTCGTCGTTTCGAGTCGAAGGCTGGTAGAAGAGAAAGCCGCCACAAGGTTCGTTATCACCCTTCGATGAGATAACATTATCCAACAACTAAACAACTTTTATGAACAAACACAGATTAAAAATAAATTCGGGGCGGTATTCCATGAATTGATTTGAAGAAACGTTGACAAATGTGTATGGCATACGACGCTGGTATGCTTAATGTTTAACAATACCTAAAATTTCGGTTTTGTGGTTTTTGCTTCTTGGATTCAGTAGTTATTTATAACAGCATAAATGGGCCTACGTAAAATAAATAAACAAAAATAATATAAAATAGATTACAATAGGTTCTGTTACGCATACAATTGCGTGATGGGGGGGATTTCTTTATAAAATTCGAAGAAGGCGAAATTCGAAACTATTCTTGAAGTAAATGAAATGTTATACAGCCTGGTTGAAAACGTTTTATTGATGTTTTTACTACTGTTAAGAATTATTTTCAGGCGTTCAGGATCTATTTTGAACACCTTTTTGTTTGGAGGAACGATGTAGAGACTGTACAGATGTAGAATCTATGATCCTTGCGTTTTATGTCTCTTCGTTTATCTTGATGTAAATTACATAAAAATCTGTGTTTCTATGATTTTGCATATTGTTGAAATATCTGTAAAAAATTTACCGTTACATAAATTAGAAAAGTGACAGAATATTTCCGATGTGCAAATTTTCCAGTTTGTCAAATTTATTGCATATAGAATCAATAGATAGATAAAATTTGGAACCTTGTATGTACATTTCCATAATATATGCATAATATATGCAAGTAATTCTATTTCACTCACGCTAAATCGCAATCAGGACCGTATCAACAAAAAGCTGCACCCTTTTTGTATAGATACCTTTATGAGTATTCAGAGCTTAGTTATGCAACTGTAGGTGACGCCATTTACTTATTTGTCCCCACCTCTCAGTGCAACGTTCTGCAATTTGCTCGTCAGTTTTAGTTTTATATTCGTAGTGTTCGGGTGGTAGCTCCATGAACATAGAAATCGTGGATGATTTTTTTTACAATTTTAAGGTGGTTTTGGGTTAATACTGCAAAGAGAACGCCATGAGTCCGTTGTGTGGTAAGATATTCTATTTTTACCAGTATTTTTAAAGACGATTTTATATAAAAATTTTGGTTGTTTCATTACAATAACGGAGAACCCATTTTCAAATTTATACAAGCATAACCCAGCCTTAAAGTAAACTTAGCATACCTATTTGATTTCTCTAAAACACTTCTTGATTTTTGAAAATTGTAACGCTTAAGATAACCTAGAATGTTGAAGCGTGTTTGAGAGCCGATTCTAATATTTTCTATTACAATCTTAGTATTGATCTGGCGTCCACTTTTGGATCATCGGAAACTTCTAAATACTATCTCCTTGGAATGGGTGCGATTTCTCTTCTTCTATATATTTTGCTTTTATTTAAGTATTGTTGTAAATGCTTATAGTACAGCTAGTAAACGTATCGCGGGCTATGGTTTAGATTTACCTAAGGAGATAGAAAAATATAAAATATTAGGAAAATGATCTTACAAAAACCAGAAGATACGCCCAAAAAAAATCGTTGTTGTATGAATAAATATGCATATTACGCACTTCGAAGAAGTCGCAGGTTCAAATTCCGGATAAAGTACTCCTGGATAATATATAGGAAGAATTTTCTGAATAATATTCCTAATTCGCATGGGAGATCGAATAGTAGGCCTCATTCATAACATACCATGCAGGTTAGATGTGCTTGGAAGGGCGGGGGTTTAATAACTCCTAAATAGTCGGTATGCTGTCTGACTCCTGGATTCCAAAGTTACTCATATTATTAACATAATAAAAAGGTCGGGATGAGTATATAAATGTTGAAAATCATATGTAGAAAATATTCTTCTTTTACTATTTTCATGTCTGAAGATAACATAAATATTTCTCCATGTATTATTTTGAATGTTTTTAGGGAATATCCAAAAATTGTATTATTACATAAACCAAAGACCCGACTGGTAAGATTTATTTATAAAGAGCAAAATGTCAAGTTTGGTTAAATTTATTGCGCGGGGAATCACTAAGTAGATGGATTTTAAAGTTGCAATATTAAACCAATTTCTACGATATATACAAGAAACTTTCTTTTGCATTCACGCAAAAATCATGAAAATATAAAATGTCATGCATCCTGATTTACAAACTTTTATAGATGAATTCTTTCTTAATTTCTGTAAGAATTATTATGAGGATTATGAGGATTGGAGAAACGTTTGGAAGAGTGTATGACAAATAATACAGGTAACTTGTTTTTTGAAAAAGAATAATTTAACAACATCCTAGCTTTGGGTATTGTGGTTCTCATCTTTTAGATTCAGTGGTTAGATATAGCTGCATAAATGGACTTACGTGAAATAAATGAGCAAAAATAATACAAAATAGAATAAAATATGTTGTAATTCGCTTTGGAGCTCAGGACGATTTCTTAAGAAAATTCGTAAAGGTTAGAGTAGAAACTATCTCTTGAAGAAGTTCGAATGTCGTGTATTCTGATTTAAAACTATGTTGCTAATGAATTTTTATATTAACTGCTGTTAAGAATTATTTTCAGGCGCTAGGAACTTATTTTGGCACCCCAATACGAGGAATGTTTAGAAGTGTGCCCTGCGCATTTGATTACCTTGGAAGAACAAATATTTTTGATGCGATTGTTCTCATCTCCTAGTTTTATTATTTAGTTGTTACTCATACCAGAACAAAGGAACCAACCTAAAATAGATAACCGAAGAATATCGTCCTGCATTCTGGTTTAAAACCTTTTATGGAAGGATTTTTTCTTAACTTAAATTAAAAATTATTTCGTGCCGCTATTCCAAAAATTCATTTGAAGATTTTGTTCTTGTGGGAACGTTCGAAAGAGTGTATTGCGGGCGATGCAGAAGAGATGTCTTTTGGTTTAACAATATCTTAAAATTTCGGTGTGGAGGTTTTTGCTTCTTGGATTCAGTACTTATTCATAACAGCATAAATGGGACTAAGTAAAATAAATAAGCAAAAATAATAGCAATAGGTTCTATTTCGTATAGGAAATCAGGGGTATTTTCTTATAAAATTCGAAAAAGTCATTTGAAGCTATTTCTTAAAGAACGCGAAACGCTATGTATCTTGGTTAAAAATGTTTTATTGATTTGATTTTTTCTTAACAGTTGTTAAGAATTATTTTCATGTGTTAAGAAGTTATTTTGGACATCTTGTTATTTGGAGAAACGATGAGGAGGGTGTACAGATGTACACAATATTATCTCTACGTTATATGTCTCTATGTGTATTAATGTCTCTATAAATTGCATATTAATCTACATTTCTATGATTTTGCATATTGTTGTAGTCTCTGTAAACAAACATCCTTTACAAATGAAAAACCTGACAGGAAAAATTTATTTGTAGTGTGCGAATTGTCCAGTTTCAGTAAAATTTATTGCATGCAGAATCATTTGATAGATGAAATTAGGAACCTTGTATTAATATATCAAAGCAATTTAAATAATACGTGTAAGAAATGTTATTTCACTAAGGCAAAAATTGCAATAAAAATCGTACAACAAAAGATAGATGCATTTATAACTATTCGAAGCTTAGTTACGCAACTGTAGATGACGCCATCTTCATTTCCTTCCCACTTTCAATGTAATGTTCTACAATTGCACGTCAGTCGTAGTTTTGTTTTCGTAGTACTCGAATGGTAACTTCTTGAACATAGAAATCGTGGATGTGGTCTTGTACAATTTTAAGGTGCTTTTGGGTTAAAACTGCACAGCGAACGCCATGGGTCCCTTATGTGGTAAAGTACTGTATTTTTAACGATATTTTTAAAGACTAAGCTTCGTATTAAAATTTTGGTTGTTTCGTTAATTTAACAGAAAGTCCATTTCCCAATTTATACAGCCAGGCTTAAAGCAAATTTTGAATGTCCACTGGATTTTGTTAAACTCCAATCTTGATTTTTGAAGATTCTAATATTTAAAATAATTATCCAAAATGTTGAATCGTGTTGTTTAAGAGCCGACGCTAACATTTTCTAATAGAACCTTAGTGTTTAACTGGTGTCTATTTTTTGGTTATCATAATAAAACCTTCTAAAGACTAGCTTTTTGGAACGGGTGGGTTTTCTCCTCTTCTATATATATTTTGTTTTTATTTAAGTACTGTTGTAAACGCTGATAGTACAGCCAGTAAACGCATCGCGGGAAATGGTTTAGATATACCTATATTAGGAAAATGATCTTACAAAAACCAGAAGATATGCTCAAAGAAATATAATGTAATATATAAATTATAAAATATTAGGAAAAACATTTTATAAAAACCAGGAGGTACACGTTGTATGAAAAAATATGGATGACCCACTTCCTAGAGATCACAGGTTCAAACTCCAGATAATGCACTCCTGAATAATATAGAATAAGAATTTTCCGAATAATATCCCTCATTCGCTTGAGATGTTGAGAAGCAGAACCTTTGTATAGCATACGATGTAGAGATGTTCGCGTAAGAGCTTAATAACTCCTAAATTGCCAGTGTGGTGTCTATTTGCTGGATTTCAAAGTTAGTCATATCATCATAAATGGACCTACATATAAATAAACAAAATAATATGAAGTATGAGGAAATAATTATAATTCCTATGGATCAGGCCACATTTCTTTAGAAAAGTTAAGGAAATCGAAGAATATAACATGTCATTAATTCTGCGAGGGAATCTCATTATTAGATAAACATTGGAGAGAGTATATAAATATTGAACCATCTGCAGAGAATATTTTTCCCTATTTACATTTTCTTTTGTCTGAAGTATGGACCTTCTACTTAGGACGCTAATCTTCCTATCTACGCAATACTATAAAACTGTGATAAATAGCCTGTAGTTTTAATGTTGGTGCTAGGGTCAGATGAGGGTCAATTTTCTATTGTGTCTAATGGAGTATTAGTATTGTAATTGCATTTTTATAGAATTGTGAGGTCTAATTAGACTAAGTCGTCGTATTTGATACGTTATAGTTGTGACAGTCATCATCCTCATTTTGTTTTGTTTTCGACCTTACTTAAGGCCGGTTTGACGCAGCTCTAACTTCCTTTCTGTTCTGTGCTAATCTAAACAGTTCTACATACCCTTCACTACCTAAATTTCTAATAATTTGACTAATATAGCTTGGTCTAGGTTTTCCTATACTCTTCTATCTTTTTCTTATCTACATAGATGTTAGCAACCTGGTGGTGAACTCCCAACATGTTTACATGATTCCTATTTATAAGGAAATGAAATATTACCTGGTTATCACCTCCAAGAACGGAAAAGGGTTATATTATATGTTATGATAAGGCTTAAGTAGCGAAGCGCTGCCAAAATGCCAAACCGCTAACTACTTGTGAGTTATGTCATGGTGACATTTAGTTAACTGATTTTTATTTATTTATTTTTTGATTGTTTTGTTTTCGAACGTACTTAAGGTCGGTTTGACGCAGCTCTAAATTCTTTTCAGCTAGTCTAAAAAGGTCTGCATAACATTGACAATCTAAATCTCTAATAATTTAACTAATATAGACTTGTCTAGGTCTTCCTACTCTATTTTTATTTGGTAGTCTATAATCTAAGACCTTACTAAATAGTCCCTCGTGTCTTAACCGGTGCCCTTTCATTCTATCTCTCCTGACTTGTTTCCAAATACATGGTTCCTCACTTATTTTTATATAAAATTCTTCATTTGTTACTCTATCTGTCGAACTAGTCTTTAACGTTCTCCTGTAACACCAAGTTTCAAAAGCTTCGATCTTTTTCTTATCTACCTATTTCATTGTCCAAGTCTCACTACTGTATAATAGAACGTTCCATACGTACGACTTTAAGAAACTTTTTCTATTATCTAAACTAATACTATTAGCAATGACTAAGTCTTTCTTTTTTTAAAAACATTTTTCTAGCTTGCGCTATTTTAGCTACTATATCACTTCTGCTACGTCCGTTCTTTGTAATTATACTACCTAAATAGCAAAATTCATCTACCTCCTGTAACTCAGTATTACCTATTTTTAATTTTGGTTTAGAACTAGGCTGTAACTCACTTGTCATTATCTTTTCTTTCCCGAGTTAATTCTCATACTATAGTTACTCTGTCGTGTCTCGTCTAAAATATTTAAAAACTCTTCGAACCCTTTTCTAGACTCTGTTATAATGGCTATATAATCTGCAAAACGTAACATGTCTATTTTCTGTCCCTGTACTCTAATACTTATCTCTTTTCTATGTCTAGCTAATTTTAAAGCTTCCTCAATATAAACATTAAAAATCAAGGGAGATAGTATACAGCCCTGTCTGACAACTTTTCTAATCTTAGCGTCCTTTTTTATTTCATCAAATCTAATTACTAGGCTTTGGTTTTTATATAAACTGTAAATAATTTTTTTATTCCTATGAGAGATTCCTATTTTTCGCAAAACCCTGAACATGACAATCCAATTAACCCTATATCAAATGATTTTTTGAAATCTACAAACGCGAAATGAGTCTTTTTATTTTTTTGTAACTTTTTTTCGATAATTACCCTAATCATTAGTATCGGTTCTCTAGTCTCTCTGTCTTTACGAAAACCATATTGGTCTTCGCCTAAATAATTCTCAGTCAAAGCTTCTACTCTATTTTTAATTATTATTGTTAGTACTTTGGAAGCGTGGAAAATTAAACTAACTGTTTTAAAATTCTCACACCTATCAGCTCTGACTTTTTTGGGATTGGGATAATAATATTTTTTCGAAATCTATTGGGGCCTCACCTGTGTCATATATTACTTTTACTAGTTCATATAATCTGTCAAAAGTTTTCTGACTTGCATATTTTATTAATTCTGCGGGTATATCGTCTATCCCCAGCGCTTTATTTAGTTTAAGATCCCTAACAGCTTTATCAAATTCCTTTCTTAATATTGAGAACCCTATTTCTACATCCTCTTCTTGGTTGTTCTCTAACTCATCCAGATCGTCTCTCTTATATAAATCTTCTAAATATCTTTTCCATTTATCTGCTACCTCAACTTTATTTACTAGAAGCTCATTATTCTCATCTTTAATACCATTATATTTTTTCCTTTTTTCCTGAAAAACTTTTTAATTGCCCTGTAAGCTCTGTCTGTGTCTCACCTACTTTCAAATCGTCTTGTATTCCTTTACAATTCTCCTTCATCCATTTATTTCTAGCTTTTCTACACTCATGTACTATCTTATTTCTGACTCTATTATATTTTTGCTTACTTTCACTATCCAATTCTCTGAAAGGTTTAAGCTTTCTTCTATTCTCTATTAAATCTAATATCTCTTTTGTTACCCAGAGTTTTCTCGCTTCTACTTTTTCTTACCTATAGTCTGTGTTGCTGTATCATGTACAGCCTTTTTAATTTCTTTCCATCTATTTTCTACGTTCCCTTTGATCTTATTATCTAATACTTGTTTATATTCCTCTTTTACCTCACTATCATTAAGCATTGTGACAGTCATGGTATGTAAAACTTGTGGCGTATAACTTATCTATATATTAAAAAAGGACCAAGGAATACGACCAATTGCATGTGGTAATACATTACAACATATTGCTGCTAAAGTTGCTTGTGCTATGGTTCGTGAAGCTTCAAGTATCAAGCTAAAACCAATTCAACTTGGTTTTGGTATTAAAGGTGGAGCAGAAGCTGCTGTACATGCGACTCGCACTTTTCTGGATATCAACAAAGATGCTGAAGTGATCGTGAAGTTTGATTTTGCCAATGCTTTCAACACCTTACAGCGAGATTACTTGCTATCTATTGCACATCAGGAGATACCAAGTTTATATCCATTTATATGGCAATCTTATAGAAACCATTCAAGTTTAATATTTGGCGATAAATTTCTAAAATCTGAATATGGTGTGCAACAAAGGGATCCGTTAGGACCCTTGTTATTTAGTTTATCTTTAATGACCTTAACACATTCTTTGAAATCTGACCTTAACATATAGTACCTAGATGACGGCACAATTGGCGGAAAAATAAATACAGTTCTAGATGATTTACAAAGATAATAGAATTCTCAAAAATAAGTGGACTAAAACAAAACCCTACTAAAAGTGAGTATTTATAAAAGGGTATAGCAATATAACCTCAATAGTTTCATCCATTAATACGTTAATTCCGGGCATTAAGACTGTCTGAGCTTGTGATTTTGAACTATCAGGCACACCAATATTAAATTCGGCGGCAAAAAAATATTATTAAAGAAAATGTCTATATGTAATCTTATGTGCAGTAGATTACAGACACTTGTTACACAAGCAGGTTTATACTTGTTGAAAAACTGTTTAAGCGCTGGTCCCGAACTTACCTATATATTATGCTGTTCACAATTATATGAACATATGGATTTGATGACCTATTCAGAAATTGTTTAGAAAAAATAACAAATGTGAAAATTGATGATATGATATACACTCAAGCAACATTACCATGCAATTTAGGTGGTCTGGGAATAAGAGGAATAACAGACTTAGCTCTACTGCTTCAACATATTCTTCAACGAATCTTATTTCAGACATCTTAAAAACAACTGATTTAATCCTAGCGGGTTTGTCTGAATCTCTGAGTTTGTTGAAAAGAACCACATCCGTAGAGGAAATAGTGAATTTAACATTAATGAGCTCACAGAAGTTTTGGGAATATGAATCAATCCAAAGTAGTTACAATAGTTTAATAAAATCCGCGAACAACTGCTCAGTCGTTCGACTTAAAGCTGTTCGTCAAAAAGAAAGTTATCAATGGCTGCATGCATTGCCTTTGTAACGTGCAATTTTTGTAGTTTTAAACTTTTACGCTGTTTCCCAATTTATAAATGCATTTCTGCAAATTGCTGTTTCTGTATTTGATATTTATTAACTCGTGTGTAGTAATTTAAAGATAGATAAATTGAAAATTATAAACCGCTTATAATGAATAGATTGCATCGTTTCCTTTGAATCCCTGTTTGTACCAAGTAAATACGTCCGAATAGTTTTTAGAATTGTATGCAATTTAACTCGCGTGTATTAATTTTAAAAGATAGATAAATTGAAGATTAATTCTCATTAATAAATAAATTCCAACTTATCGAAAACGATAAACAGCCTTTAATTAATTGTTAGATACGATTGTGACATTCACGTTTGAGATGTTCCTTATGTTATTAGCGAGGTAGATAATAGTCGATAAGCGGTTATAATAGCGACGAGTTGGGGAGTCGTGTTTTGTTCTTTGTTCCGATATATACTAAGTACGTTAAAAATACTGTTGCTTCTTTGCTTTGACAATAGTGAGAATTAATGCGGGATTTAATTTTCGTATTGTTCATGTACTAGCACGGCACGATTTTTTTTTAGTTGTTTTCTTGTGAAATAAAAATTGTATATTAACTGTACAAAAGTGTTTTACGGAACCTTTTGACGGACGTACTTAAGTGATACACGTGTTTTACCCATTATGGTTCTTTTTAGTTGTTTTGTCTTTTGATATTAAAACTGTGTGTGCGATCTAGTTTCGCGGTCCTTTTCTTTTGAGAGTAGCGCATACTTTGGATTATTTAAATACAGTGATACTGTAGTTTCTGAATTTTCTAACAACAAAGAATCTAAAATAGATCATTGCTTGCGCAAATTGCGTTATTGGTGAAATATAACAGATTACCGGCTTACCAAGGTATTGGTTGAAATTTCTCACTGCTTTTTGGGATGTTTATGAAAATAATATACCTTTGGTCCCAGTTGAAATTAAACTAGGGCTTCAGAATATTTCGAAATTGTTGTCTTAGGAAATAGGATTACCAAGAAATTTATCAAGGCTACATAGCTCCGACGCGTGATAATGTCTGCTGCTAACACCAGTGAAATACGTAGGTGTGATTAGTGTAACGTATGATAAGTTCCATCAACACCCTCACGTGTCAAGGGTGAAGTGCTTCGTTAGTGCAGGACATCGTTGAATCCCACACTTCAGTTGCAAGGAAACGTTGCTGAAGGACTTTTGTAAGTTGAACTATTTCCTACTGGTTATTACTTTAAATATCTATCCGTTGCTTTACCATATCTTTGTCGTTCTGATACCTTTTACAATAGACTTGCATGCTATTTAAAAAAAAAAGAAATAAAGAAAGAAAGAAAAATCAATACTACTAAATTACTCATACCAATTGTGTCTTACCTATTTATTTACTGAGTTACTCATATCAATTGTGTCTTACCTATTTATTTTATTTACATTTTGTCTGATTTATGTTTAATTGGTGTGTGAAGAAACGTTTCTGCTACTCCCCAATATTACCTCACTTTGTACTAAACATTTTTCTGTATTGCTTTTACCGTTGTTATATTATATAGTTTATCTAAACAGTCTCTTTTATTTACATGCTACAAAGTACTGAATAACTTAGACGTTTCATTGCTGCTATGCTTATTCTTTTTTTTTTCAGGTTTGCTTAACTATTTTTTTTATTGCAGGTATTATCACTAACTCCTTACGGCCGCGTACATGGTAGGTTGGTCTGCTTTCTACACCCCCCTTCCCACTCTCCGATTGAGCCCGGTCTTTTTTTCTCTGATTTTTTTTTGTTACGCACGGCTACGAGCCAACGTAGCATAAATTTGGCGCCCGAACAGGACTGCCACGAAAAAAAAACGTAACATATTTTTGGCGCCCAACGTGGGGCTCGATAAACGAGGGGCCTGTTTTTTGATTTGGCCTCGATTTTTTTGATTTGCTCCTGATTTTTTTAAATTTTTTCTTATGACCTTGATATTTTTTGGCATTAATTTTTTCTGGTGTAATTTTGAATTTTTTTTCTTCTCTATATTGAAATTCTTTGATTTTAATTCTTTTTTTTTTGTTTTGCCAATTATCAGAGTTGTGTTTTCGCGATAATTTGGTTCTGGAAAACACTGGCGCGCAAGTTTTCTTTACACCACCTTTTTTTTCTTTTCTTCACGTCACTTTCGCTACCTCACTTAAATATAATCCTAATGTCCCCGATCTAGATCTGTTTTCCTTTTGGCGACGCAAGCGCCGCAAATTTCGTCCGTAATCCATTCTTCCCCCTACGTTATACGATTTCTTCAACTCATTAGCTTTATCTATGATATTTGACATATTTCGTAGTATTGTGTGATGACTTTTATTTTTTTTGTTCTACTCTTTCCGGGTTTTCTTTACTTCCACATTCCTGTCCATTTTTTTCCCTGACTGGTTTTCCTTGCGGTTAGTTGATGTACTGACTTCGATCACTCATTCTATCTGCTCCTGTGGTAGTTGCTCTTTAGGCCTACTTTCTGTCCTTTAGGGATCACGACTCTGTCGACTTTTGGGTCTATTAGCAGATTACTTTTCTTATTGGGTTGTATTATACGACTTTTTTTTTCTTCTTCTTGGTACCACAGATGAAGCTTTTCGTTACTTTTTCCAGTTTTCCGTTTGTCGTTCCCTAGCTTACTTGAGGCTTGACACTTGTGTCTTATATTGGCTATTGCTGTGGGTTTTCTTCCTCGCTACTTTTGTTTTCTTTTGGTTTCTGCGCGCGAGAAATCAATTTCTTGAGGTTGGAAACTGTGCTGTCTCTTTTCTAAAGAGACATCTGTCCTTTGACGAATTTGGCAGCGTTTATGCCTTTACACCTTGGTCCTCTTCGATTGCTATTACTTACCTATCTTTCCCTGTGGATTTATTTACTCTTGGTTTTGTCTGACATTTTGGTCCTTCGAGCCGGAATTTTTTTTGTGTGTTGGTTCTGATAGGATTGGTCTAGTTTTTCGTTTTCCTTGTCGAGTCCGTTTGTTGTTTCGTATTCCTATTCATATTTTTGTAGCTAGCTCATCCCGTGACTTTTTCTGCTGGCTAGTTCTACCATTTGTTCACTATTTGACTATTATAGTCGCTTTCTACATCCATTCCCTGAGGTAGGCTTCAGATCTATTTTCTTTTCCTTTAGGAATTTCGACTTGGTCGCTTTTGTAGGTCTGTTAGCCATACTCTGCTTGAGTAATCGTTTCATACGAATCTGTGTTACCTCAGTTGGAAGTATTCTAGATGGTGTACTAGCTTGCCCTTGTCCTTTGCTTTGTCTTGGTTCTTTTTTTGCTGCACACTTGAGGTTACCAGTTGTGTCGTCTAGTTGGTTTGCTACGAGTTTTCTTCCTCGTTTTTTTTTCTTTCCTCTTGGTTTCTTCGCGGGAAGCCAAAACTTTTCTTTGAGGTGGAAAACAGAAATGTCCCTTTTTGGAGACATCCGTCTTTTGACGATTTTGAAAGTAGCTATAACCTTTAATCCTCATTGGGTGTTTACTTAATACTTTCTTTACCTATTCTATCATTGTTGGTTACGATAGATGACTTTCTCTTCATTTGGAAAAATGTTCTTTCTCTTATACTGGTGGTGGTCCTTCGAACCGGATAAACATTTTTTTTATTTTGCTAGGGGGAATTTGTAACGTGCAATTTTTGTAGTTTTAAACTTTTACGCCGTTTCCCAATTTATAAATGCATTTCTGCAAATTGCTGTTTCTGTATTTGATATTTATTAACTCGTGTGTAGTAATTTAAAGATAGATAAATTGAAAATTATAAACCGCTTATAATGAATAGATTGCATCGTTTCTTTTGAATCGCTGTTTGTACCAAGTAAATACGTCCGAATAGTTTTTAGAATTGTATGCAATTTAACTCGCGTGTATTAATTTTAAAAGATAGATAAATTGAAGATTAATTCTCATTAATAAATAAATTCCAACTTATCGAAAACGATAAACAGCCTGTAATTGATTGTTAGATACGATTGTGACATTCACGTTTGAGATGTTCCTTATGTTATTAGCGAGGTAGATAATAGTCGATAAGCGGTTATAATAGCGACGAGTTGGGGAGTCGTGTTTTGTTCCTTGTTCCGATATATATTAAGTACGTTAAAAATACTGTTGCTTCTTTGCTTTGACAATAGTGAGAATTAATGCGGGATTTAATTTTCGTATTGTTCATGTACTAGCACGGCACGATTTTTTTTTAGTGGTTTTTTTGTGAAATAAAAATTGTATATTAACTGTACAAAAGTGCTTTACGGAACCTTTTGACGGACGTACTTAAGTGATACACGAGCTTTACCCATTATGGTTCTTTTTAGTTGTTTTGTCTTTTGATATTAAAACTGTGTGTGCGCTCTAGTTTCGCGGTCCTTTTCTTTTGAGAGTAGCGCATACTTTGGATTATTTAAATACAGTGATACTGTAGTTTCTGAATTTTCTAACAACAAAGAATCTAAAATAGATCATTGCTTGCGCAAATTGCGTTATTGGTGAAATATAACAGATTACCGGCTTACCAAGGTATTGGTTGAAATTTCTCACTGCTTTTTGGGATGTTTATGAAAATAATATACCTTTGGTCCCAGTTGAAATTAAACTAGGGCTTCAGAATATTTCGAAATTGTTGTCTTAGGAAATAGGATTACCAAGAAATTTATCAAGGCTACATAGCTCCGACGCGTGATAATGTCTGCTGCTAACACCAGTGAAATACGTAGGTGTGATTAGTGTAACGTGTGATAAGTTCCATCAACACCCTCACGTGTCAAGGGTGAAGTGCTTCGTTAGTGCAGGACATCGTTGAATCCCACACTTCAGTTGCAAGGAAGCGTTGCTGAAGGACTTTTGTAAGTTGAACTATTTCCTACTGGTTATTACTTTAAATATCTATCCGTTGCTTTACCGTATCTTTGTCGTTCTGATACCTTTTACAATAGACTTGCATGCTATTTTAAAAAAAAAAAAGAAAGAAAGAAAAATCAATACTATTAAATTACTCATACCAATTGTGTCTTACCTATTTATTTACTGATTTACTCATATCAATTGTGTCTTACCTATTTATTTTTTTTTACATTTTGTCTGATTTATGTTTAATTGGTGTGTGAAGAAACGTTTCTGCTACTCCCCAATATTACCTCACTTTGTACTAAACATTTTTCTGTATTGCTTTTACCGTTGTTATATTATATAGTTTATCTAAACAGTCTCTTTTATTTACATGCTACAAAGTACTGAATAACTTAGACGTTTCATTGCTGCTATGCTTATTCTTTTTTTTTTTCAGGTTTGCTTAACTATTTTTTTTATTGCAGGTATTATCACTAACTCCTTACGGCCGCGTACATGGTAGGTTGGTCTGCTCTCTACAACCCCCCCCCCCTACTCCCCGATTGAGCCCGGTCTTTTTTTTTCTCTGATTTTCTTTTTGTTACGCATGGCTACGAGTCAACGTAGCATAAATTTGGCGCCCGAACAGGGACTGCCACGAAAAAAAAACGTAACACCTTCACCACAACTGGGAACAAAACTTTCAAACGAATCTATGCGTATATGTATAGCATTACGTCTTGACTCTAGGATCTGTGAACCATTTATCTGTTCTTGCGGTGCATCTATTGATTATACAGCCTCTCATGTTTTAAGCTGTTAAAGACACAATTGGTCGTTTGTCCAAACAGGAATCTCTAAATCAAATAATAGTTCGATCTCTAGCTAAACTACAAATCCCATCAGTTTTGGAACCACTAGGAACACTGAAAGATAATAAAAGACCTGACGGTGTTACAATAATCCCATGGGAATAGGGCCGGTCATTAGCTTGGGATAAAACTGTTGTAGACACACTGGCTCCTTCACATTTAACCTTAACAAGCAAAACATGTGGTGCAGCTGTTGCCGAGACTGAACGGAATAAGGTTAACAAATACAGATACCTTAGGCATAATTATAAATTCACACCAGTTGCTTTTAAGATCAAGCAATTAATTAACAATATTGGTCATAGGCTTGAAAAAGCAACCTTTGAAAAAAGATCGACCGAGTTTTTTTGGCAGCACCTCTCAATCGAAATCCAACGTGGTAATGCTGCTGCAGTTCTTAGCATTTTACCACATAACAATAAGTTTCAAACGGTAGATGACACAACAAACAAATTAATATTGGATAAAGAACCAATGGATATTAAAGAAGCACATCATCAATTAATAAATACATATCAATCAACCGATGATGAAACTGACCTAACCCAAGCAACCCTACAAAGTAATAATATCAACCACATAGATAGTGATCCAACTAATATAAGAACAATCTTCACAAACAAGAAAATTAAGGGTAAAAAGGCGAATTTTGATGAAATTGAAAACGGTTCAAAAAAAACTCAGGAAAAAATATTAAAAAGAGGGAATGCTCCGAAACTAAAGAATCGTCGAAGCAATTAACAAAGAATAAGAATAAGCCGGTGGAAAAATTGATGGAAACTAGAAATTTAGAAAACTACTGCTAAAAAAAGTCGCTAAAGTTGAGGATAAGCATTCTAATGACTCAGAAGAAGAATAAATTACTAAAGTTAAAGCTAAGCAGACCAATGATTTACAAAATGAAACAGTTCCCAAAAGGAAACAACGTGATATACAGACTGTTTCTTTCTATACCAATATTTCAACTAGTTGTAGTAGATTAAATAAACTAGGAAAGACCACATACCTCTATATCTCTAGTTGGAATATCGATGGACTCCATGCATGGCTTAAAAAAGGTGCACTTATCTTGAATACGAGAAACCAGATATATTTTGCATACAGGAGAACAAATGCAGTACCGCAAAGTTACCTCCCCAAATTAAGAATCCTTCAGGTTACAAACAATATTGGCATAACGGTACTAAAGCAGGATATGCCGGTGTTGGACTATTTACTTTACACGTTCTGAACCCATTGAAATTGTTTATGGAATTGGTGTTGCAACACATGATGACAAAGGGCGCGGCATTGCAGCAGAATTTGAAAAATTCGAAAATTAGTAACACTATCGAAACGATTGGATTGGAATATTGCTTTCAAGAAATTTATTTAAAACCTGGACAAGAAAAAGCCAATTATCATATGTGGTGATATGAATGTTGCTCACAATACGATAGATTTAGCAAATCCCAAAACCTATAGAAAAATCCTGGTTTTACTAAAGAAGAGAGAAGGTACGACTGATTTTCTATCAGATGGCTACATAAAAAAGTTGCTTATACATTTTGGTCTTACACGAATAAAGCTAGACTCAAAAATATAGGATGGCGATTGGATTATTTTATTGTTTCCAAACACCTATTAGATAATATATGCGATAACGAAATTCGCAGTCCTTGGATCTGATCACTGTCCTATTTCGTTATTCTTAAATATTTAGGTTAAACATATGGTATACTGTATAAATATTTAATTGTTAACTTTTAGATTTTAAATTAAATGTCAATTCTCTTTCATAAAAAAAAATTACAGGTTGTGTAACACTTACTACTTGGTATCTAAATACTACAAATCTTGATAGCGTGACTTTGTGTTAAAGTTGAGAGGTGCGAATCGATCGCTTTTCGCGTATCTCCTCCGAGGGGGGATTTGGTTCGGATGAGGGAGGGTGTGGGTTCGGTTGGGGTTTTTTGCGTGCGTTGCGTAGGCCGGTTTTTATCCCGAAAAACCGATTATTAAGGGAGAAATAAGGGTTTTTCGGGAAAAGATTAATCTGCAGCGACGTAATCGCCTTACGTTTTAAAAAAGCTTGGATCCTCGAGAAATACCCGATCTCAAAAGCCGAACGAGCCGTGCAACTAGGTCAGCAATAGATCCATTTATGTTGGTTCGAGAGAGATCAAGCAACGAGTTGCTTTCCAAAAATCGTATTAGACTGCTAAAAATTATCTAAATTATGCTAAACGACGCTCTCCGTGTCCTAAAACCTGAATCATTAACAATTTGCAAGCTAGCAGTGCAGTTTTTTCTTAAAAAACTTATTAAAAATTGTATAATTGATTCGAGAAACATCAAATTCAGGTTACGAAGATTGTGGGGAACAAACGATTAGGTAGCTTCACGATCTGTCATTTTACACTAATAAACGAATTTGTCGAATTTAACAATAACATTAATGTAAAATGTCTAATTAGTACCGAAATTGCATTATTATTATACAATCGCGTCGCTTTTTAATATACGCCAGCTAATTATTACAAAAAAATATATGTTTTTACATTTGTCGTTTTTATACGATGATATCCGAGCATTTACAATAGAACGTGATTTCTTACAATTGACCGTGGTTTTGGTCAGAAATCGGTGTATTTCGTGTATGGCCCGCTAGATTGGAAGTGATTGAAAGCATACTACTAACCAATTTCCAAAAAATAACACCTCCATAGCGCGATGCTACGATGTCTGGCTACCATTCGTAGGTTTGATGGTTCTATTTTCAGTGCGATTTGAAAAAATTAAAAATAGATTTTCTTTCCTTTCGTCCGCCTACCATACGCAGCCTCGGTGGTTCAATGCCCAATTAAATTAATTTTTTTCTTTATTTTTTGTTGATTTTTTAAACATTAATAAGCGTCTAATATGCGTTAAATAACTAAACAAAATTTATAACCCCGTAAAAAATGGTCTACAATAAGTTAACTATTCCTTATTTACATTAACAGTAATTGAAAACTTTAACATTTCCAGCGTTTCGGTTTTTAATTTCTTCTATATTTCATTTATTTTAAATACAGACGTAGGAAACGTCCTGCATTCCTTTGATATTTGTTTATTTAAGATCCACTTATGACTTTTTTCTTTTTACAAACATCAAAAATCAAGAATAAAAAACAATTGAAAAAATTCATACGTATTTTCAACTTAAGTATTCATAATCATAAATACAATTACTTTTTTTTTATATCGAAATTTTATTAACGTCCAAAGGAAAATATACTCACACAAAATTTATAAACGTTATACAACTGTCTACAATAAGTTAATTATTCCTTATTTACATTAACAGCAATTAACAACTTTGTCTTGCGAGCATACCTAATACGTAGTGGTGAGACAGCATGATGTACAGAGAAGGTAGAACCAAGCGGCCGCCTACATTAACTAAAAGTCCTTATAAAATACCAAATATGTGCTGAAACACAAAGCTTCCGAGCGTAAAACCTAATTTCAATACCGCTTAGGTATACGTATTACACTCATTTCTGAATTTAAATTAAGAAATGTTAAACGCATATTGCGGCATAGAAAAAACTTCTTTTTATCTAAATCACTAATGGCAAATTTGATTGCATAGACTTCAGGTGAAGGTTATCTTTAACATAAGTTGCTATTTGCAAACACGTTGTTACAAATGTGCTCATATGTAACATTGGCAACAATGATCTTAACCCGATCAACTCCCCGAAGTGACTTCGACAGTATACTAGGGCAAAGTGATCTTGATCCTATCGACTCCCGCAGTGATTTCGACAGTCTACTAGGGCAAAGTAGTCTTAATCCTATCGACTTCCCGAAGTGATTTCGACAGTATACTATGGCGAAGCGATCTTTATCCGATCGACTCCCACTAAGTGATTTTGACAAAGTGTTCTATGACGAAGTGATCTTGATCCAATCGACTCCCCCGAAGTGCTTTCAACAAGGTCATTAGGGCGAAGTGGTCTTGATCCAATCGATTCACCGAAATGATTTCGGCAAGGTCACTAGGGCAAAGTGGTCTTGATCCGATCGACTACCTCTATGTGATTTCAACAAAGTCCACTTGGACGAAGTGATCTTGATCCGATCGACTCCAGGAAGTGATTTCGACAAAGTCTACTAGGACGAAGTTGTCTTCATCCGATCAGCTCCTTCCGAGGTGTCTCGACAAAGACTACTAGGGCAAAGTGATCTTGATCTGATCGACTCCCCAAAGTGATTTCGACAAAGACTACTAAGACCAAGTGATCTTAATCCGATCGACTCCCCGAAGTGATTTCGACAAAGACTACTAAGACGAAGTGATCTTGATCCGATCGACTCTCCTAAGTGAATTTGACAAAGACTACTAGGGCAAAGTGATCTTGATCCGATCGACTCCCTGAAATGATTTTGACAAAGACTACTGGAACGGAGTGCTCTTGATCCGATCGGCTCCACAAAGTAATTTCAACAAAGTCTACTAGAACGAAGTAGTCTTAATCCGATCGGCTCCACAAGTTAATTTCTACAAAGTCTACTGGAGCGAAGTGATCTTGGTTCGGTCGACTCCCCAAAGTGATTTCGATAAAGTCAACTAGGGCGAAGTGCTTTTGATCCGGTCGACTCTTTGAAATGATTTCGACAAAGTCTACTAGGGCAAAATGATCTTCATCCGATCAACTCCCCGAAGTAATTTCGACAAAGTCTACTAACACGAAGTGTTCTTGATCCGGTCGGCTCCCCAAAGTGATTTCGACAAAATCTACTAGAGCGAAGTGGTCTTGATCCGGTGGACTCCCCGAAGTGATTTCGACAAATTCTACTAGAGCAAAGTGATCTTGATCTGATCTACTCATGAAATGATTTCGACAAATCTACTACAGCGAAATGATCTTGGTCCTATCGACTCCCCAAAGTGATTTTGTCAGAGTATACTAGAGCGAAGTGGTCTTGATCCGATCGTTCCACGAGATGATTTCGACAAAGTCTACTAGGGCATCTTGATCCTATCGTCTCCCTGAAGTGATTTCAACAAAGTCTGCTACGGCGAAGTAATCTTGATCCGATCAACTCCATGAGGTGATTTCGACAAAGTCTACTAGAGCAAAATGATCTTCATTTGATCGACTCCCGGTGTGATTTCGGTCAAGGTCTACTTGAGCGAGGTGATCTTGATCCGGTTGACTCCCACAAGTGATTTTGACAAAGTCTACTAGGGTGGGGTGTAGAGAGCGCGAGGTGTAGAAAAGGCGAGGCGTAGAGACGACGGGTCGTAGAGAGGGCGGGGCGTACAGAGAGCGGGCGTACATAGACCGGGTCGTAGAGAGGGCGGGGCGTAGAGAGGGCGGGGCGTAGAGAGGGCGGGGCGTAGAGATGACGGGGCGTAAATAGGGCGGGGCGTAGAGAGTGCGGGACGTAGAGAGTGCGCGACATAGAGAGTGCGGGACGTAGATAGTGCGAGACGTAGAGAGTGCGGGGCGTAGAGACTGCGCGGCGTAGAGAGGACGGAGCGTAGAGAGGGCGGAGCGTGAGAGGGGGGAGCGTAGAGAGGGGTAAAGAGGACGGGGCGTAGAGAGAGCGAGGCGTAGAGAGGGCAGGGCGTAAAGATGGTGGGGCGTAAAGAGAGTGGGCCACAAAGCGAGTAGGGGCGCTCAAGGTAGTCCCGTAGGGACTACAAACCGCTTCTAGTCTATACTTTCAAAAAATCCTCTCTCTGTTGTTTTATATTAAACCAAGAAACTTATCTATACATATAAAATACGAAGTGTTTTTTTCCCTGGGTGAAATCCGGACATAAAACATTTAAACACATAAAAGGAAGTATTTATTCTCCTCCCAAGGTATTTTTGGCATGTTAGTGGTACTATTGAGTTTCTAAATACATGTGGGAACATTAGAAAAGTGGAGACAAGCAATTCCTCGAAAAGGCAAAGTTCTTTCTGAACAAGATTTCGTCTGAAGTACATTTTCATCCTGAAGATGTTATTTCTTACAAGGAGATTGTACTACCTGATGGTCGTGTGCTCAGAAATTAACGATTGCGCTCGATATCGAGAGATGGAACGATACCGCAGATATTTCTTAATCTTCGCTCATAATGTATCTGACGATAGCTTTACGTACCGATGATACTGATTCTAAAATGTTTGTATATTATAAATAAACACCGTTAGCATCTTTGTTTTGTCATATTCAAAACCAGTTTATTTTTCAAATTCTCACAAATTAAGACTCCCAACATTTAAATAATTTTAAAAGTCTATTAAAATTTTTTTATTTTATAGTATAATTATACTTAACTATATAAATTAACAACTTTAAATTGATCTCCTGAAAACTAGTGTTACCAGAGATAAAATATTCTTTCTCGTGATGAACGACATCCACTGTTTCATAACCGCTTGTATTTGTATTATAAAATACTTTAAAAATGCTTTGAATAAATATTAATGTATGGTTACATATTACCCAGCATGCCATTTTGATTCTTTAATAATTTGAAATTTTTAGAGGAATATGGGAGTATTAAATTGGTAATTGTTAAGAATTTGTGTCTATTTCAACTTCCAATGACTAGAATTTTGAAGAAAATCCGAATTTATAATTATTTATGACAAAAATAACGAATGCTCCATATGACTGCAGTAAAAATCGCCCTCATATAACCCTAGCTGCAAGTCGTAAACTAGGAATACAGTGAGAGAATGTGCATGTTTCAGGACGTGATTACTGTCTTAAGTAGAGGGGTCCATAGTCTGAAGAATACTTAAACATCTTCCTATGTATGATTTTGTATGTTTTTAGAATATATCTCAAAAATGTATCGTTAAACAAATCGAAGAGTTGCCTGGAAAAATTTATTTATAATGAGTAAAATGTCAAGTTTAGTGAAATTTGTTACGCAGGTAATAATTTAATAGATGGAGTTAAAACCTTTTATTAAAATATTATACCAAGTTCTAAGATGTATACAAGCAACTTTCTTTTGCAATCAGACGAAACTCATGAATATGTAAAATGTCAGGAGAAAAGCAGAATCTTCGTTCATAAAAGGTCAGTTGTCGTTGTATGCGACACAGCCTAGGAATCACAGATTCAAAATTTAAATACCACATTCCTGGAAAATTTAAAACGAAAATTTTTCAGTATTCCCTTTTTTAAAAGAAAGTTGTGTAATAGGTCCTGTGTGTAACATACGTTCAACGTTCGATGTTCTTAGAAAAAGAACGTTTGAAAATCATTTTAAATTTTTGGTTTAGTTGTTCTTATTACCTGGATTCAATTGTGACTCATAGTAGAATAAATAAACCTACGTGGAATACATAAACAAAAATAATATGTAACGAAAAGTCAATTTGCAATATCAATAGTCCTTTATTTTTAACCTGGTTACATGAACCTTTTTCAGCAACTTGTACTATTATAAAATTTCTAAAAACTCACACAATAATTCGCTTTCAGAGCTTTAACTAACAGTACAAGTATAATTCTATTAAACTACGATTCTATTTTTTAATTAACTTAATTTGGAAGTACTACAATTAATTTATTTACAAATCACTAATTGCTAATTTATCACTATAATAATTAATATTCAAACTGATTTATATCACTGTTACGTTCATTTTCGGCGGTATTTGGTTATTTAATTTACATCGATTCCTTTTCTACTCTTTCATACGTCGACAACATCCTATTTACAATAAGTACGCTTCCTACTAATTGTCATTTTAAACTTATTTATTTCGAAACGTAAAGTTTATGCTAAAATTAAATAGTCAATACCTTGTTCTAGGTATCCGTTAACTTGTTATACATTACGACCGCGTATAATTGATTCTTATGTGATTTCCAGCTAAAGACTCGTTGAAATAGTGTTTTGTATTATTTGATAAACCTTGGGTCGAGTTTTCCAATCTCCTTTTTTGGTAAAATGATAACGCGAGGATCCAAGCTCGAATTCTTGTTGTTTAAAACAATTTCAATTTTGATTCTACTCTTCGTCCTCATAGGTATTTTTCTAAACTACTCGTTCCATTACTTCAAGAGCGATGCACGTTTATTTATTATAAGAAGTGTAGATCATAGGTGTATCGCTCTTAGCTGGAGACCAAATTGCTTGTTATGCAGGCACGATTATTCTTTGAAGTAGATCAACTGCTCGTTGTGTGCAGACCGCTGTTGCAATTACGATAGCAGCATAGTAGTTGGTGACTACCACGGCGATGCTGTGCTGATCCGCTTCTGATGGATTGCAAGATAAGTATACCGGCACTTGTATGTGACTTGTTTCTTTTTTAACATACCAAGGGATAAACCCAATTCGCATCGTGCTGATGAACAAAACACGTTTTTCAAAAACCCACTTTGAAATTAGATACGCTAATGTTTCTTATGGTAAAATTCTTACTAGAAAGGTTTCTAAATTTAATGCTTTTTTTTACTTAGCCCATCTGCTTATACGAAAGTATCAGCATTATTCTTTTTTACTGGTTAGATTTATTACATGATAGTTACGAAATGCGCACTTCGTGGAACAATTATTGAATTTGTCCATAGAGTAAAATTGCTTTTTTTAAATAGTAACTTTATTTTTCTTTTTGCTGTTTAAATAGAAATTTTTATTTTGTTTACTGTAAATAGAAACTCGATGAGGATGTATTCTTTGTGTTGCTAGGAACCCTCTCTCCCTCAACGCATTGGTAGTTAGCCCGGTATTTCTTGTGTTCTGTTTCTTCATCGTGATTCGTGTGGGTCCGCACTTTCAATATCATGTCTATTTCTATCTGACCCGTACGCTGCATAACGTAGCATAAATTTTGGCGTCCAACGTGGAACCGGGAATAGACTAGCCCCATGGTACGACCTGCCTGTCGTAAGAGGCGACTACAGCGGTCCGACACACACACACGCACACTTTATACACGCACACTACATACAGACACAGTTTATACACACGCACACACTCACCTACTCATACATCAACACACACACATACACACTCACATACTCATACATCAATAACACACACACATACACACACATGCACGCACACGCCCACATATACTCATACATAACTACACTGGGATTATGTTTTATTTTCCTTTGTGCGATTCTTAGGTTTTTTGTGGTTCTTGTACTTGTTGCTTGGTGTTACTCGTTTTGATTTTTTTTCTCGTTCCTTTCATTTCACATTCCTCTCCTTTTTCCTGTGGCCGGTGTTACTTTCTGTTGGTCTTCGTGCTGACTTGGTATATTTATTTGATCCACTTTCTGTAGTAGATGCTTTCTAATCCGCTTTTCTTTTCTCGGGAGCCACGACTTAGTCGACTTTAAGACTTGTTAGTATTTCTTTTCTTTGGTTCTTCGGTTGTTGCGATTCCTGGTTACCACAGTTTGTAGTACATCGTTTCATTTACCAGCGCTTTTCCTATCTTCCTCTCGTTCTCCCTTGTTGCTCATTTGCATACTTGAGGCTTGATCCTTGGGTCCTGTTTTGGCTTGTACTGTTGGTTTTCTTCTTCGTTCCTTTTCTTACTTTGGTTTTTCGCGAGGAATTTAATCATCTTTTGAGGTCGAAGGCTTTCCTGTTTCTTTTCTGAAGAAACATCCGTCTTTTGACGACTTTGTCAGTGTTGACGCCATTCTACCTTTGTCCTCGGTGATTGCTACTTTTCCTTTTCCTATATCCTCTACACCTTTTGATTTAGTCGGTGTGCTGAATGAGAATACCTTTTTTTAGGAGCGCTTTCTTTTGAGTTTCTTTTATTTATTCTGTTAAGCGAATTCCTTATCTTCTCTTGTTTTCTATTATTATATATTGGCATTTCGAGTCGGGTGAGTTCTTTTTTTTTATTTTGGGGTGTTTTTTGTTTGGTTTTCGTAAACGAATTTTCTTTTAGTTTTTTTTCTCAAGCGTTTTTTTATGTTTGTTTTTTTTTTGGTACTGCTTTCCTACCCCGACCTTTTGCTGGGGTTGTTACGTTAATTTTCGGCGGTATTTATTTGGTTATTTCATTTACATCGATTCCTTTTCTACTCTTTCATACGTCGACAACATCCTGTTTACAATAAGTACGCTTCCTACTAATTTTCATTTTAAAATTATTTATTTCGAAACGTAAAGTTTATGTTAAAATTAAATAGTCAATACTTTGTTTTAGGTATCCGTAAACTTGTTATACATAACGACCGCGTATAATTGATTCTTATGTGATTTCCAGCTAAAGACTCGTTGAAATAGTGTTTTGTATTATTTGATAAAGCTTGGGCTTAGTTTTCTAATCTCCTCGAGGATCGAAGCTCGAATTCTTGTTGTTTAAAACAATTTCAATTTTGATTCCGTTCGTCCTCATAGGTATTTTTCTAAACTACTCGTTCCATTACTTCAAGAGCGATGCACGTTAATTTTATAAGAAGTGTACATCTTAGGTGTATCGCTCTTAGCTGGAGGCCAAATTGCTTGTTATGTAGGCCCGATTATTCTTTGACGTAGATCAACTGCTCTTGCGTGCAGACCGCTGTTGCAATTACGATAGCAGCATGGTTGTTGCTGATTACCGCGGCGATGCTGTGCTGATCAGCTTCCGATGGCTTGCAAGCAAACTATCCCGACACATGTATGTGACTTGTTTTTTTTAACATACCAAGGGATAAACCCAATTCGCATCGTGCTGATGAATAAAACATATTTTTTAAAAACCCACTTTTAAATGAGATACGCTGATGTTTCTTTTGGTAAAATCTTTACTAGAAAGATTTGTAAATTCTAAATTCCTAATTACGATCACGTCGTCCAAGTATACAAGGTACATTGTCCACAATAGCCCGTGCAACATGTTCTCTCGAAGATGACAGGAGCGTTGCAGAGTCAAAATAGTATGACTGTAAATTACCATAGGCCTGTACCAATAGTGAAGGAAGTCTTACCGATCTCTTGGTTTCCTATCCACTTGCCAGTAACCACTCTTTAAATCCAAGGTTGAGAACCATCGCGATCGTGAAAGTGTATTTAGGATGTTGTCAATTCTTGGAACTGGGTAGCTCTCCTTTTTGGTCGCTTCATTCAATTACCTATAGTCCACACACAATCCTGTGCTGGTTCTTTACAAGCACAACAGACGATGCTCAGGGGCTATCAGAGTGTTCAATCACTTTTTGACCCCTCCAATAATTTTTTCGACTTGCTCGCGTTTGTCCAATGGGAGTGTTCTCAACTGCTGTCTTATTGGTTGGACATTTTCTGAATCGATTCTATCCTTCACTAGTGTGGTCTTTCCTAATCAACCGCCGTCGACCGCAAACACGTTCGAGTATCGGCGGATTCAAGTCCAGTCACTTCTTGTTATTCAATATACTGGCACGGTTTTGTCAACTGGTCCAATAACTTCGCGTAGTACTCTTTGGTGGGTGGGTCTTTCTCACAGCCAACCACGTGCACGACCGAAAAACACCACCCGACCGTTGCATTCTTCTCCAATGCGATATCGTAATTATTGGCGTTAAAGATCCCATCAGGTACTCCATCAACCACTTTAGTCAGAGCCTTCTCCACAAGCACCTCCTTTCTGAGGGATTTGTCTTCAATCGGTTCAATAGTGTGCTCAAAGCCCTCTTGGAGAGCACCATCCAAGCGCCCCATCTCCATACTTTCTGTTCTTCCAAATAAGATAACGCCGTCCCGCAGACAAACTCGCACAGACACGTCGTTTGGTTTGCAAAACGGCATTTTCTCGTTCCCTACCCTCAAGACATTCTTCTTCATATTTACAATGAATATACATATACTACTTCAAGGTATCTATTTTCAAGATAACTTCTTCGGTGATGTTCGCTATTACTACCTGATGGTCAAATATTTGCTCGCAACTCCGATTTTTACACCTAGCATTCTGTGCCTTTCTCACCATGACCTAGGTCATGGATCGAAACGTAAATAAAGATGATTTTAAAAACTATGAGTGGTTTAATTCCCAAAGAAGATTAAGAAGAATGCTAAACAAACCACAACAAACATACAGGGAGTATTTACCTTTCTCACCAGTCACGGTTCGAAGACGTATCCGCCGCAGGCGATACTTTCTGACCGTACTACATTCGGATTCGCTATTGTTCTAGTTGCTTCGGTTTCAACTAAGAACTTCATAGTTTTGCCATTAAACTATTCACATATGTATACGCTGTATCCATGCTTAGATCGTGCGATGCGGGGCAGAATCCGTGCAGATTGACTTAAACCCCCTCCTGTCGACCCCCTATAGTTTTCCTGCTTCTCTGGTTCGTTCTTGGACTGTTGGTGTTCACGAAGTACCCGTCGCATCACCCTCTCTACGCTTTCTTGGCCCCGCTCATTTACGGAACATCTTACCTTATCATTACCATGATATGAAGCTTGCTTTGCTGCTTCAAATTCCAAGCATTAGCTAACGCACCATTTAGGTTCCTTAGCCGTAGTGCTTGCTGGGTCTTGCCGTCGCGTATGCGGTCTGTACTGTCAGCTGTTCTAGAAAACTGTCCGGTACTGTTGGGTAGGCTAGTCTCGCCAAGCTTCAAACTCTTGCAAATTTTTGTAGGACTTTTGGTAACTGTTCTTCATTGGAGCGTGGGACACTTGTTGCAGATGAGAATCGTCGTACTTCATTTCCAGCCTTGATGTTAAGTCTCCGCAACTTCTTTGATCATAGTCTCGTATGGTTTGCAGAATATTTAAGGCTTCGTCTCGTAACGCAACATTCAATGCGTTTGCCCTTTCACTATTGTTCCAACCTTTAGCTTTTGCAGCAGCTCGAATTACTTGAAACATGCCTTCGAAGGTGACTTTCCATCGAATGTGCCTAGTTGCACTCTAAATCTAGACGTCGTTTTGCTTTCCCTGACATTTTTAAATTCTGGATGTGCTGTTGAATTGCTGGAGCTAATGGCTCTAGTGCTTGCACTGTTAGGGAATGGATTTGTTTTTCCATTCTTATAACCTCTTCTTTCATTTTTGGCAAGTTTTCAAAGAGTTTTGTTTCTAATGACTGTATGCCACCGAAAAATTTGGATTCTAGGTTTCCGCGAATTTTCTAGTTTCCTGTATAAATTCCTCCCTTAGTTGACTGTAATTTCTTCAACGGCTTTTGCATACTGATTTAGTTTTTCCGCAGTTTCTATAACTTCTTGTTTAAACTCCTCCTTTAATTGTTCAACGGCTTTCGCTTTGTAATCTAATTTTTACATAAGGTTTGTGGTGATTTCCTGTAATTTTCTGTATAACTTGTGTTACTTTCTTCTAGCTTTACTACAGTCTGGTGCAGTTTTCTGCATTTTCATTTAATTTTGCGAAATTTTCTTCTAACTTCGCCACCAGGCTTGCAAAGCTTTCCTTCATGCCTGACTTGAAGTCCTCAAAAGGGAAGAATGTTGCTGTTTATTTTGTTGTTGACTACGAGTTATAGGCATGCAAATGAAATCCTCTTAAACGTCTATTTACACTACTACACAATCTCTGACACCAATGCAACGGTAAAGGTTATTGCGATAACAACAGTTCTTTATTATCAACTGATTACACAAGCCTTTCCAACAACTCGTGGCCACATTGAAATTTTAAAGCACATACGACAATTCATTTCCAGCTAATCGCTAACAGACAAATATCAACTTTTTAAAACTACAATTCTAACGTTTTAATCACTATTGGAGTACTATAATTAATTTATATCGAAGCACAAATTTTTCATTTGTATCGATCTTTACAATAATTTATATCACATAGGTCAATGTACTTTAATAGTATAGCTACCACTAATTTATTTCATATCACGACCAATCAAAGTTTGAATTAGAACTGAACTTCAAAACCTCTGAACGGCAACTTATATCTTATCCAATCGTTCTAGATTATTTCGAGGATATACCAGAATTATTCAAATAACATCTAGAAGGTTCATATTATAAGGTTAATAAATTTCTTCAATGCAAACTCTTGTAACCTGTCAATCAAGTCCATCTGAAGGTGCTACGCCTCTGGGTTTCTAGCAATTATCTTTTGTGTACGATGTTTGCTTTACATTCAACTGTATTATTCTGGTCGTAGGTAGACTAAGGGGCGGAGTGTTACAGTACGATTGGGGCAACAAAAGTTAGGTAAAATTATACATTTTTTCAGTTGGTCTTAAGTAGGCTGAAGTGAAATAGACAAACAAAGATCAAGAGCATCAAAATGTTTCTCCACATAAAGCAAAGCATTGCTTCAAGATTTTAAAGAAAAGGTTGCAATAAATATTATTTCTTTTAGACGCGGTTTTAGTCTCATTTAAAGTTTTCAAATAATAGCTGATAGGTATCCCTTTCTTACCTGGCACAGCAACGCTTTGCAAAATTCAAAATCTTTCGGCGTAGTTAATTTTCATCTTTTCGTCTCTGATTCTTATAGAAGTGGAGATAGGTAATTTCAAAATATACCAAAAAATATTTAAATAATGTACGAAGTTCAAAGTTGTTTTCTGTACAAGTCGGAAGAGAAAGTTATTGGGATTAAAACAAATAAAATAGATACGTTTCCATACCTGTCTACGACATTTAGGCGCAGCTCTTTTGGCGCGGGTGATTCGGCGCAAGGATGTTTCGCCCCAGGGACGTTTCGGCGCAGATACGTTTCAGCGCAAGAACGTTTCAGTGCTTCCAATAAAATGTGGACGAAGTGACATCATCCAATTCATATCCGTGAAGCAGCGTTTCAAATACTTACCTAAAATGAGGCTTCAACACTATTTTCATCCTAACACTATTTTCACACATGTACCGAATCGATAATTCTCTCTTAGTAGTAGAACATTTCTACTACTAACCTAAGTTAAACCCTCGACTCTATTTTTGCCTCAACACTGTTTTTGACACAACACTACAGATATGCACGATATTGCCATATTTTGCAATTTTAATCATCGAAACATTACTGTGCTAAAACGTCCGTGTACCGAAACGGCCTGCGCCGAAACGTTCCAGCGCCAAAAAGTTCCTGCGCCGGAACGTCCCTATACCGAAACGTACTTGCGTCGAAACGGCTACGCCGAATCGGCCGTGCCAAATCGTCCCATTCTTTTTCCATACTAGTACAGTGCAGCAATCTTTCCACATACGGCAAAAATTAAAAATTCAGACTAACTTATCAGCGCGAGCACGTCACGAAATAGAGACCAAATAGCAAAGCAGAAAGAGCTACAAGGAGAGAGACAAACAAAAGATAAAATACGGTATAATTAATATAAAAGGAAGAAATGAAAAGAGCTGTGTGACGATTTCAACATAGACATCTATAAAATGTCAGTAAGTACGGAAGGCTCGTAGTTTTCCATAAATGTATCTGAGGTAATCTCTTGGACATGCAGTACAGATTAATCTGATTTTATAGAGCCCTTTATAACCCATTTCGAATGGACCTGTACCTTGCCGAAGTTCTAGATTACAAGAACAGGTGAAATGGCTTGCGTGTTCTAATGAGCTAAAGAGCCAAACTACAGGTCCAACCAAAGTAGTAGGGTCGTTAGTGAGGAATCAGACTAAGACAGGTACCCGAAAGAGGGCAGCCGCTCTTTAGGTACTTAGATTGGCAGAGACCATAGGGGTAGCAGTCTAAGACACACTACCGCGATGTGGAAGACAACGGAATAGGAAACAATGAGGGTACGCGTGTAACCAGTTCCAGGACTGAAGACCTAATGAAAATGATGATAGTGTAGGAGGTCACGACAGCATATCATAAATTTAAATCTGAGAGAGCGTATGGGCCCGACAAAGTATTGCCCGAAGCTGTGAAAATCCTAGTAAAACTAGTAAAAACAAAGTCCGAAAATTTTTAAAAAACATTTAAAGGGTGCAAGACGCAAAAATTATCCCGAAAACTGGAATTGCCTAAATTAACTCTGTTATACCAACCCAGAAAAATAACGAAGGTGTTAATAGATAGAGGCTGAACTTGTTAGTGGATGTCATAGGCATACTTAAGACGATATGGAGAAAGATCTGGAGGTCTTTATGAAACCAGTAGGACTTGCGGAGGGATAGATGCTTTTGAGTACTGGGTACTGATAGAGAAGAACAGGCAGCAAAGGAATAGATATTAACATGGCACGTGGAAATTTATTTTGGAAACTCTAGAACAAGAATGAATCGCGAACTATTTCGTTCAATGGATTAATCCATATCTTAGTGATAAAAAATTTATTTTAAGACAGAGCAATCAGTAAGTAAGTAGGAGACTCAACAGGAGTTGATTTTGAGACCCACCCGACAACATAATGACAATTAACGTTCCACAGGAACTGAATTAATTTAGTGTGTGTGATTTGCCTCTGCCAGTACCAGTATAGAATGGTTAATTTTTTATCTCCTCGGTGAGGTAAACCTGAAGGATGTTCTGGAGTGGTGGAGATAACATTGATTAGAAATGTCCATAGAGGCTACAACACCGGTAGTACGAATCATAGCAAAAACGCTAAAAATACTAAATTTGTAATCGATGGCCACAGTCCAAGTAGAATGTTTGATATCTAGGCGTCAGTCTGAACGGTAGCGAAGCGTTTGCCATCTACGTATACGTAGCTACTGAAGTCCTTGCCACTGTTATTTTCAACTGTCGTACTTCAAGGCGCGTGTAAATAGGAACATTGTATTTTGTAATGCAGTTCATATTATTTAAAGTACCCCACATATGCGAAAGGGCGCTTTGAATATAAAAATGCAAAACAAAATTAGTATGACGTTCAAAATTAATGCCGATCAAGGTTATGCGTACCTTTCAGAGTTAACGAACGCATTACCAGTAAGTGCATGATAGCTAGCCGGAAAAAAAGCATCGATATGTAAAGCCAATAGAAGAATGTGGAATTGGGCATTATTTTTGTAATACAAGATTATAGAAGAGACCCTACACGGATAACAACAGATTCGGGAGTCACTATCCAAGCGCAGATGTACTTCTAAACCTTTCCTTTCATAGACACTTGGACAAACTGAAAAATGGCAAAATTCTCTATCATTGAAGGAAGTATTAACAGGGTATGGAGGTTTTGCAAACTACTTGCCGCATATTGAACAGAAAGGCTCTGCCTTTGTTGATGTGGTTTTAATGAAGAGACGCTAACCACGCCCTGATTGTATGCAAAAATGTGAGATTACATTAATGGTTGAACTCTCCAATGTGTGTGTTTTTTTTTTGCTTTTCCGAATTCGGAGGAGTGGAAAGCTTATACAACCAAAGTGTGGGACTCTCCAAGCGGCACGCCCACTAAAACCACTCCCCCCTAGTGGGTGCGTATGTGAAACGACTCCGCCGCACTGCAGCCTAAAAGGCTTATTGTACTGACCCTGGTTATATATTATGACCAATCTGCAAAGCCTGCATCCCGTATCATAGAGTACAGGTGCCTTAATGAAAGAGTATCGACTTCCTTCGGGTCTAGTCTTGGTCGCCCGAATAGGCGCTGTCTCGTTTTGTCCAATGCCTCGCATCTGCATAGTACATGCATTGCAGTCCGCGGTTCCTCTGAGCAGAGTCTGCATTCGAGGTCTCCGTTATATTTATGCATCCTCTGGAGGTCAACCTTGACAGAAGTATGTCCTGTCAGGAATCTCACAGTAATTCTGAGTTGTTCCCTGCTTGAATAAAGCAGTTCCTGGATTATGTTTTTGCTAGGCCTCTTTATCAGCGCCTTGCTATGTGTTAGTCCTGGTCTATTCTTCCAGCCTCTTTGGTGTTCGCTGCACATCCATTCACCAATATAACTTCGGATGGCAGCTTTGATGACTCCCAAGGCAGGTTCGGAACCGATAAATGGCCCTTGCGCCCCCCGTCTTGCCAAGTTCATCTGCAATTTCATTTCCCATGAGTCCTTGATGGCCTGGCACCCACTGCAATGTAACAGAGTTCTGTTGTGCCAATTCATTAAGTGCCTCAATACATTCCCACACCAGTCTAGATGACACTTTCTGATTTGCTAGAGCCTTGAGTGCCGCCTGGCTGTCAGACACAATATAGATATGTTTTTTAATAAATATACCTCGTATACTTTCCCGCACACTGTAGTATGGAGTATATTTCCGTTTGAAAAACGGTAGCGTTCGCTTCAAAGGGAACGCTTAAACGTACCTCCGGTCTCTCCCTAAAGAGTCCAGATCCGGACCGGGTCTCTCCCTTACAGCCATCCGTGTACCAGACCATGCTGCCCGGAGGTAATCTACCCTTCATTTTTTCACTCCACAACCTGGGTAACAGTCTTGAAGAGTGTATCCGGCGGATGCTGGGGAGTCATTTGGTCTGAACGCATCTCAAACAGATGCCCTTAATTTCTCCCAAGCAATCTCGTATGCTCCATACCTTTAATGATCCTAGACTGAAGGATCTTAAGTCTGTATAGTCCAAGCCTTGCCTCCCTCACCACTACCAAGTGTAGTGGGGAAAAGCCAAGTAGAGTCTCCATAGCAGCAGTCGGCGTGGAACACATTGCCCCTGTATTACTTAGACAGGCCACTCTGTGGGCCCTGCCCAACTTTATTTTGGTGTTTGATTGTTCAGTGGACCAGCATACCAAGGATGCATATGTTATTGCTGGTCTGACCATCCTAGTGTATAACCAGTGTACCATGTTTGGTCTTAGTTCTCAGGATTTGCCGCGAGTGCGTCTAACTATTGCTAAGGAGGTTTTCCCCTTGCGTACGGTCTTATCGATCTGCAGGTTCCATGTGAGTTTGGAGTCCAGAGTGACTCCCAAGTACACCACTTCGCCTAACAGGCCGATTTCGTAACCGTTAAGGAAGAGGGGTGTAATGCCCTCAATTTTCTTTCTCCGGCTGAAAGGTACCAAGGTGGACTTTTGAGGGTTGACTCGAAGGCCTTCCCTCATTGCCCACCTCTCTATTATTTTCAGGGCTTCTTGCATTCGGTCCTTGATAATATTATTGTATTTATTCTCCACTAAGACTGCTAAATCAACAGCATATCCCAGCGGGTAAACCCTTCTCTACTCAGCTCCCACAACCGTCCGTCCATTACTAGGTTCCACAACAGGGGAGACAAGACTCCCCCCTGCGAGCATCCCCTAGCTACCCGGACTGCCATGGTCCCGCCAAACAGTTCTGTGCCTGCCACCCTTCCACTTAACATGCAGTCTATCCACCTGCAGCAAGTTTCCTCCATCCCAATTGATCTGGTGACCGTCGAGATGGAGCTGAAGGATGTATTATCAAAGGCTCCCTCGATGTCCAAAGAGGCACATAGAAAGATTTCTTTGTTAGCTAGAGTCTTTTCAGCCCTGGAAACCAGGTGATGAATAGCTGACTCTGTTGAAAGTCCTGCTCTAAAAGCAAACTGGTTCGGGTGTAATGAGTTAGATGCCAAAACCCTTCCCCTGATATGCTTGTCAAGCAGTTTTTCCATCGTCTTAAGAAAGAAGGACATAAGACTGATGGGTCTGTAGGATTTTGCCTGTGAGTGGTCCGTACGACCAGGTTTAGCAATAAAGGCTACCCTAGTTAACCTACAACTGCACGGAATATATTGGAATGCCAAGCTAGCTCTCAAAACTCTGCAGATCCAGTTCAGCAAAAGGTTTGATCCGTTTTGTAGCATGGCTGGGATAATTCCGTCAAAGCCGGGAGATTTATATGGTTTGGAAGTATTTATCGCCCATTTAATTTTTTGGAAGGTAATAACCTTCTTCGCTACTGTCGAGTCTTCCTGAGATGTTCTCCTTTCGGGGACTTCAGGCCCTTGCACTTGCCACTCAAAAAGTGATTGTTCCAGTTCGGTCGAACCAGGAAAGTGAATTTGGAGCAAAAGAGCCATCGTCCCCTTCTCATTCCTGAAACACTGTCTCCCATAGACATTGAGCCAATAGATCTATGGGTGTCCTTCGAGAAAATTCTTTGAAGTCTGGCGCATTTAGGGTATCCTTCAATATCTTCACAGTACCTCCTCTATGATTCTTTCTTGTCCTTCCTCAGAGCTTTGTTATACTCAGTAAGAGTCCGTTTGCACACCTCCCAATTGCTTGATTTTTGTGCTTTATTAAATAAAGTTCTTACCTCTCTCCTCAGTTGTCTGAGTTTAGAGTTCCACCACGGAACCTTCCTGGTAGTTCTCATCTCAAGTTGAGGGCAGTTTCTGTTATATACTGAGGTAACCGCGTTAGTAATATTCCCCGCGGCCACTTCAATATCCAGACAGCTTTGCACTGTTAAAACTTCGCTTGCAAGGTACCGATCCAGGTCCAACTTCTAGTTACCCCAGTCAGTTTTTCTTGGGTTGCAATAATTCCTTCATTTGGTTGAGCTCGGTGAAGGAAAATCTGATGTATCTGTGGTCTGTACAGCTCTCCTCATCAGACACATGCCAGTTCTTAACTAAGTTGCTTATGTACGGCGAACATATAGTTATATCAATGACTTCCATCCTACGTCTATTTACGAAGGTTTGAGTATTACCTTTATTCAAAATGTCTAAATGATTTGCCATTATGAATTGCATTATTGCTACACCTCTAGCATTGCTCCCAGTACTACCCCATACTGTGTGGTGAGCATTTGCGTCGCTACCAATGACGAGGTGAGATCTATCCGCTCTGCACCTAGCCACCAGCACCTCGAGTTCCCTTGAGGGCGGGAGGCCCGGGGAGTCGAACGGAAGGTAGGCCGATCCGAGTGTAATCTTCTTCGTCACACCTCCGCCTAGTCCCACCACGACCACCACAAGGTCTTGTTGACAGATTTCTGTAAGCTGCAACTACTTGAGGTTGTTGTTGATTAGTATACAAGTCCTGGGTCTTTCAGAGGATCTACTATATGCAAGTGCTCCACCGATTGAACCCAGTCCTAGCACCTTTCCCTTGCAAACTCAAGGTTCCTGGATAAGGGCTATGCTGCAGTCCCCCATCAGCTTACACAGGGCTGCTGATGCTGCCCTACTGTGCTGCAGGACCCCTCTTATCATCAGGTAAATTGCCGTTGATAGGCTTAAACAAGACAGTTCTCAGCCCCTAATAGGCCTTGAACTTGGCTTGTTCAAGTACCTCAAAGGATCCCGGATCGACTGAAAAGGCTATGATAGTTTCTTCCTTATCAGCTTTCAGTGAAAGCATACGTCAACCACCCGTTTGCAGACTGGGATTCTGCTTCTGCAGTCGAGTCCTGGCAACTTTCTCCTCGACATCTCTGTCGGGGATCCATACTATAACCTTGGGTCTCTTCGGGAGGTCCGCTGCGTCCACGACTTTTAGACACGCACCCTCCCAAAGGTTTCCCTTGGTCCCTACATTATATTTGACCCACCCCTTAGTCTCTAGGTTAGCACAGATCAGCCAAAGGACACCGCCGGCAAACCTAGCACCCTCGAACTGAGGTGGGTTAGAGCTACCTGAGGGAGTGTCGAATACAGCATCCACAAGCATGTTCTGGACGCTCATCGACTGCCCCTCAGTTAAAGTGAGTCCGGTTGGCGTCTGTCTACCACCGCCACTCGCAATCTCCTAGCAGCAGCACTATATGACCCAATCTGTTCATGGCTTTTGGGGCGTTTAGTTTGCTGCTGGGGTTTAGATGGTGTCGGTGTGGAAGGCTCTGAACGAGGTCTTTTATTGCACCCGCTCTCCTTCTGCACCGACACCTTCTTTGTGGACGGTTTTGAATCCGTCCAAGTCCAAGCTTCGACTTTCTTTGCTTGCCTCAGCTTTCTATGCTGAGCACCGAAAGCCTTTTTGCTTGCAGTCCAGTGCCTGCAAGCTTCTTTATTGTTTTCTCCATGTCTGGTGTTTCAGACACTGGTCTTACAAGCGGACTTGCATCCCGGGTTTGTTCTACCTCAATGGATAGGTTTTGGTGACCTGAGGGTTTCCCCATTGCTGGTTCCACCTCTTCAGGTTCAGGTTTACTAATGGTTCCAATTGTATTCATAATTGTTTCCACGAGTAAGGGGGATGTAAATGGTTACCATGTCAGGTGCCCCTTGTAGGCATGGACGGCGTGAATAAAACTAGGTGCCGCGCTGTTCCCCGAGATTTGGACCGATTGGGACTGGTCATCTAGCCAGCCACGCATTGCTTGGGCTCGGTTCTACACCACAGGATTTAGGTTTATTAACGAAGTTGTCTCCTCTTGGTCCGGGCGGTTAAGCCAAAACCCCCACGCCCTCTTGCCCGTGAGACATGACCACGACAGCAGAGAAGGCGCGATATGCCGGTGTTGCAGAATTGCCCCACCGACTTTGTTTACCTCAGTGCAGGCCCATTAGCCACGACTCTACAGCTTAGGCTGAGGGGTTTGGTCCGCGGGATCGTTTTCACTTGGCTAGGGGCTGATTTTGTCCCTCTTCAGCACAGTCTCTTACTCTCTGCCATAATTGTGGGTCTTATACCACTCAGGTACTGGGTCATTGAAAGAGATAAGCTTATCACAATCCTTCCCAAAGTAGATAACCAATCCTTTGGCCATTTATCCTGGGATTTCTCCTATCCGCCACCTGGAGACGACCCCAATGGGTTACCAACCGCATGGGAATGTGTGTTTGTTAGATACTCCGAACTCTAGGATATGTGCCTGTTCGCATGAAATCCGTTTTTACTCATAAAACCGGTAAAGTAATCTCCAACGATATTAGAACCTTCAAATATTGATATTACAGGCCATAACCTTAAACGTACGCTTTTATGCCTACCTCCTCCCGAATAGACTAGCAATAGACTAGTTTTTGGCGAACACCTAGGATCTACGGCTTTAAACGCCGGTCGCTACAGTAAAAGGCTAGGTGGTACCGAGCCAAAAAAAACTTATTTTTCAACCCAATTATAGTTTTGAGTTTTGACAAGCAGACGATCGATGTTGTGTAAGTCCATATTTGGCTTGTTCAGTGCAGCATTAGAAGGTTTAAACTGTGCGAAACCGGTGATGTTTCTCGTGGCAATATGAGGATCATGGGTGATTGATATCGTAGGTCAGTGGAGCATCTGCTGATTTTGCTCACAGACTCGAAATGTTTTATATTACAGAAACCCATTTTGAAAGATTGGTCACGCATTGTAAGCTACCATTAGGTGGCATAGTGGGGGACCCGACAACACCAGGACGGATACTGTAGGTAAAAACTTGCTCTCAGATCAATATTTGACCTTGACTTTATAGTTTTGGCAATAGGCTATGCAATCCAGAGCAAGAGCATTCCTTGTTTATTGGGAAATATAGGTTCTGGAATATACAGGACCGTATCCTGAACATACTTTGTAATATTGTAGATTTTACAGGAATAGGATCTAACTATAAAATTCGTTAGGAATGAACATCGATGAAACGTATGAAGTTGCTAAATGATATCACAGATCATGAATGAATAAATTGCTTGTAATTTTTGTGATTGGTTAGATTATAAAATGGAAGCATTTTCTTGACTTTAATTTTATAGACTTAGATAATTACTCAAGAATGTTGGAACGCTTTTAACTCCCTTATTATAATTTACAATTTAAAAAGTTGGAATTTTACATACTTGGTTTGTTGCCATTTTATGGTATAGTCTCATATTCAGAATTGAATCGTTAATTTGTTCCGGATGCATAGTTTATATTTTATTCTGCTTTTGCCTTCGATCTAATGGGGTTTTTTTACTTCTTTTTTTATTGTCTAGACAGTTATTAAACTAACGTGATTCCGAAATTTACATTAGACATTGTTTCACCAGTTTTAATTAAATGTAAACGATTTTATATTAAATGAATAATTATAATTACATAACCTTAATTTATGTTAATTAATTATAGGGATATGCACATTCAAAGGCACATAATTGTTACACGTGCCTTATTTTCGAGGCTATCTGTGCTATATTCTCAAGGTAATATAAATGCGCTAATTTTTGAGCCGAATTTAAACTTCATCGTGAACGTTGCCATGTAACTGGTGCTAGGATTCCTTTTCCAGTTTAGTTTGTCCTTTGATTTATGTAATATTCTCTTCATCCAAAGTATCTCTCTTCTGCCTATTCGTCTGTTTTAGTAATGCCAATCATTCTTAAACAATATCCTATTTAGTTCCTTCACATTTATGTATATTTTTGTTTGTCTGCGCATCTCAGGACGTCATTTTTATCTTCAGTCCAGCTAATCTTTCCATTCGTCACCGCAACTATATTTTTAACGCTTTCCTACAGAAAACTGAAAAGTAAGAAAAGAAACTAGGAAGAAAACCAACAGTAATAGCTTAAACAATACATAACGTTAAGCCTCAAAGTATATGCTAGCGAATGACAAGAATGTTGGATAAAAAATTGTTGTGCTCTAAATTGTGGTAACAAAGAATCGTCTTAAACTGTCAGTCATAGAAAATAGCTTATAGACCAAAAAGTTGTAGTTTTTGAAGAAAAGAAGAAAGGTCTAAAACGCGCATACCACTGGAAGGGGGTCAAAAATTGAACTAAATCGGCTTAAGAACTGACAGTAAGCAAAACCAGCCAAAGAAAACGGAAATGAGTATGGGGAGTGAAAGGATACAGAAAACAAACAAACAAAAAACAAGAAAATTAATAAGAAACTAGCACAAAATCCGACAAGAAAATATTAAAGTAAGGCGGAGTCATCGTATGAATTTGGGAAACAAAAATTCAGAACGGGGTGTACTACGTATGCATCGCCAGAAAGAAAAAGAAACGAGATCAGAGATATGAGGAGTGTTAGGATGCACGGGTTTAAAATCTTTGTCATTCTTAATACCTAAGGATGTGACGGAAGAATCAGCGTGCTCACAAGTTTTGGGAGAAACAATTTTATGGATAGAGAAGCGATCAGGAAATTTAGTAGCGAGTTTGGTATTAAATTTATGTGAAGAATCGGACAGTGCGAAATTACGCTGCCAAACAGATTCGTCTAATTGGAAGGAAGCAGGACGCCGGTGGAGATTATGAATGTTTCAGTAAGCAGAGGAAAGATTCTTTAGAATAAGGAACGGATATTTTGAAATGTTCGAGATCAGGTAAAGGATGTTCATGGTTAGGAATATATATGTCGTTAATCTCCGACGCTTGTCCGAAGAAATCGCGGGAAAGGATGTGTTCTTGACCAGGTATCAGTAACTGAACGCTACCCGTGCTAGTCTGTTAGTGTTCTATAGTTGATCACCGTTGTTGTGTCTGTAGAAGAACGAATACAAATTTTAACTAAAGCCGTTTTTATACTTTTATTCAATTTATAACGCCTTTCAAAAACAAACTTAAATAGCATAAAACAAATAACAACTTTTTTCATATATCAGCATCATCATCATTAGGTCTTCAGTCCTGGAACTGGTTAGACCCGAACCCTCATTGTTTCCTATTCTGAACTAGCATACACATTTCCCTGAAATTTTCACAGTGTGCATCTATCACTATCTGATCTAGATCTACATCTGCCTCCTTTTTCCTATCTCTGTTTGTAATATATCCCATACTATTCCCGAAAAATACGTATTCTGCCATTCAATTTTTTTTCACAGATATCTTTATTCCCCTACTATTTCTAAACCTATTTGTTATTAACTTTGTCTGTCCATGCTATCATCCTCTTACATCTGAGCACAACATTCCAAAAGGATGTTACAGTTTCTCTGTCTGTTTTTCATACTGACCGTATTTCATACGCATACTGTGCTGTGTTCCACACATATGCTTTCAATAATTTTCTTCTTGTTTTTATGTTTGTTGTCTTTGATCATAGGCGCTGTTATTTCTTGTTAGATGCAGTTCGGTTCCCTTCTATTTCTTCGAAATTCAGTGGTTGTGAAGGGGAGTAACCAGCCTGTGGCTGCCAAGTTCCCCCAGCACTTGAACATTTGCCGATTTAATATTTTTCTAATATATTTTTTCGCACAGTCAACATTAGTTTCAGATATTTCACAACCAATAGCTGTAGTTGTTTATAATAATCATCAGATTTATCTGCGCTTATTTTTTCGTCATTAGGTATCCGCCTCAAAACTGTTGGACACGTACCTCCACTTATTTATATTCTGAGCTAACCTACATAATTCCCTGAAATTCTCACACAACCTATATACAGCTCGATTCACATTTACCTGAAATTCCTATAGCCTACATCTTTCACTATCTGCGTGCAATAGCCTAACCTAGGTCTACCTCTATTTCTCTTTTTCGTATCTCTGTTTCTAATATATTCCGCACTATTTCCTCATGCCGTAGTATGTGGACTATCATCCTATATCTCCTATCTTTTACCGTTTTCTACATATTTCTTTCTTCCTCTACCATTTTTAGTACCTCTTTGTTCTTAATTTTGTCTGTCCATGATATCTTCATCATACATCTGTAGCACCACGTTTCAAAGGCTTCTAACTTTTTCTTGTCCGCTTCTCCTACTATCCAGGCTTCACAGCCGTACAGTGCTGTGCTCCAAACAAATGTTTTAAGCAATCTTTTCCTTGTTTCTATGTTTGTTGTCTTTGAACACAATAGTTGCTGGTTCTTGTTAAATGTAGCACGACCTTGTGCTAATCTTTGTATTATATCTTTTGCGCTATTCCTATCTTGCGTTATTTGGCTTTCTAGGTAGCAGAAATCCTTAACCTCTTGTAAGTTCTGTTACCTATTTGTATTCTTTTTTTTATTTATTTTCCCCTCCTTTGCATACTAGAACTTTAGTTTTAGTTTTGATAATTTTCATTCCGTGTAGCTCTGTTAGAACCGTTTCCATTTCATTAAGAGCAGCTTCTAACGTTTCCTTGTTAGATGCTAATACCGCTATATCATCTGCAAATCTAGCATCTCAATTTTTGTCCCTGCATAGTACTTCCAAATGTCTTCCTGCATTTGACAGTATTCATTGCCTCTTCAATGTACAAGTTAAAAATTAATGGGGATACGGCACATCCCTGTCTCACCCCTTTCCTAATGTTTACTTCTCTACGTTCCTGCTATAATTCCATTACTGCTGTTTGCTCATTGTATAAGCTATGTACTAATCGTCTATCCCTATAACTCATTCCAGTCTTTTTGAGTATTTCGAACATGTTTTTCCATTTTACGTTGTCGAATGCTTTTTCCAGATCTACAAACCCTATATACACGCTTTCCCCTTCTATTGTTTTCCCCATTATCACTCTCAGAGATGTGTTCCTCTGTTTCGCCTAAACCCAAATTTATCTTCTCTTAGTATTCTACAGCTTGCTTTCCATTCGCCTTCATACAATTCTAGTTAATATTTTTGACGTGTGTGCTGTCAAACTTATTGTTCGAAAATTTTCACATCTATTCGCGCCTTTCTTTTTTGGCATAGTTGCTATGATCCTACGTTTGAAATCTTTGGGTATCTCGCCTGTCTCATACATATCTCACAAGTTGGAAGAGACGTTATGTTACTACTTGTCCAGCGACTTTTAGAGTTTCTGCCTGCACCTTATCTGTACCCGGCGCCTTACCATTTTTCAGACCCTTTAATGCTAATTCAAACTCATCTCTAAGTATAGGATATCTCAAATCGTCATTTTCAATGTCTGATTCCTATTCTAATGCTGTTAGTTCCTCTCCTGCATATAAATTCCCTATATATTCTTGCCATCTATCCATTTTCTCTACATTTTCTATAATGATGTTTCCTCCCGCGTCTTTTATATTTTTGCTATACGGTTTTATATCCCTAAAATTGATTCTAATTAGTTTGTATGCTTCATCTGTCTTTCCTATTTCCATCTTAGATTGTACTTTTTTGCACTTTTCATGAATCCACTGTTGTTTAGCTTTCCTGCATTTGCGAATAATTTTCCATTTTATGGTTTTCTGTCTTTGTTCTCCTATTTCGTCTGATTTATTTTTGTATTTTCGTCTTTCTTCTATTAAATTCAGGATATCCTTTGTTATCCATGGTTACTTATTTTCTTTTTGTGTATACCACAGAATATCTCTGGCCGCCATGTCTAGGCTGGATTTAATGTTATTCCATTCTGTTTCTAGTTCCTTAGTATCAGATATTTTCCCGATATCCTTCAACAATTCATTTGACTTTTTTCAAATCTTTCTTGAATATCTTTATCTTTTAGTTTCTCAAAGTACAAGTACCTTTTTCCGTTTCCTTTTTTCAAATTTTTAAATTTAAGATCGAGTTAGGTTTTGGCCTCTTGGAGCGACTTTTTAAAAAGTTTTTCCAAAAAACTTCTTCTAACATATTTATTTTATACTGAATTACAGATTAAATTTACAAGTACGTTATGTTTATTAACTTTGGAGTTCGAAATTATTCTAACTTGACTTTCACTAATTAAATAAATTAGAATTATGGTGAGTAGCTGAACTGACAACAATGTTAAAGTTGAAAAGCTCTAGACTGACTGGCCATCTTAGGCTCTCGCGGGTATTTATGCTATCCATGCCCCTCACATTGCTTGTGGTAACTGCAGAGCAAATGTCTGCTTATTTCTGTACTTAATACAATGTAACAAACTTAATTCTAATAATTGCAGTCTTATAATCTACTGTGATCTGCAGCTGCAGTGTCACGTTACGTCTGGAATACAATGTCTGTTTCCGTTCTCACTGTCTGGCTTGTTGAGCTTTTATTAACCTGATATTGTAGGAGGCTTTCACGGCCGGAGTCATTATAAATATTTATGGTTCCGGTTTGGGACCGTGTTATTTTATAAGTTAAGGTCGACGTTTCGCCCATTTTTGCAAGGGGCTTCATCAGGACAAGAAAAGAAAATAACTAATAAAATAAAAAATAAAAATAATAAAGATAAGGATGATTATATTAAATAGACAAGTTAAAGTGTAAAGAAAAGAGTTACTCCTAAACTAGCAGACGCACTAGCCCATTCAAAGACAAAAGGTGTCTTGTGGCGAAGTATCTGGTGAAAGTAACGAAAGTGGTAGTTTATATAGGGCGAGAACATGATGCATGAGTGATCATGAATAGAGAGGAGTGTCGTAGCGGATCAGTGAACGTCACGGTTCTGCTGTTGTGAACATAGGCTTGTTTTCCAAATGGGGGAAAGGTAGTAGTCATCGTCTTTGTTTAGATTATTAGAATTTTTATTGTTTTCTATGGATTCTTAAATTTTTCAATTATAGAAAAATGAAATTCTGGCAATTAGTTTCGTCTTGTCATAGTTAATAGTATGGCCTGTTTAATGTTGGTGTTCGACCACCGCTGAGAGATTGTACTGACTTGTTCTTAAGCATCGCTTATGCTCGTTTAGTCTAGTCTGTACTGACCGTCCTGTTTCTCCTATGTATACTAAACCACAACTGCAAGGTATACTATATACGCCTGGGGCTTTAAGACTATTTTCGGGATCTTTTGGGTTGGTAATATTTGTGAAATTTTATTAGTGGGCTTATAGATTGTTTTGATGTTGTGTTTACGTAGAATTTTGCCAATTCGGTCTGTTACTCTGTGTATACATGGAAGGATTGTTAAAGATCGTGTATCGGGATTACAGCGTGGTTTGAGGATTTGTGTAGGATGCAGATGCCGGTTTATTACTCTGCCGATATCTGAGTTACGATAGCCGTTTTTATAAGACTAGTTTTAAGATGGGTCAGTTCATTAGATAAGTGTTCTGGTTGTGAAATCTTAATTGCACGGTGAACTTTAGAGTTGATTACCGATAATTTTTGTGAAGGATGATGATATGACTACGCATGTAGGTATCTGCCTGTGTGTGTGTGGGTTTTCGATATACGGAACGACCTAGTCGTCCGTTAGGTTGGCGCTCCACCAAAACGTCAAGGAATGGCAGAGTTCCGTTCTTTTAAATTTCTATAGTGAACTTAATATCTTTATGTTGATTGTTTATGTGATCTAAAAAATTATTAAGCGTTTGGTGTCCATGGGGCCAGATTACAAAAGTGTCATCTACATACCGGAGCCAAGTTTTTGGTTTAAGGTCTGTGGATTCTAGAGCCATGGATTCCAAAGACTCCATAAATACATTGGTCACAATAGGGGATAAAGGTGAGCCCATTGGTGTGCCCGAAGTTTGTTTGTAAAATTGTCCGTCAAAGACAAAATAGGTAGAAGTTAAACATTTTTCAATGAGCGTGGCCAGGTACTCAAATTCGTTTTCTTGAGGTAGGAGTTGTTTAATAATCGAGATAGTGTCTATGAGAGGTACGTTTGTAAATAGGGATGTTACGTCAAACTGACTAGTATATCATTAGGGCCTAGCTCAAAAGACTGCAAAGTTCGTTTAGTGCGTTTAAAAACCGCATAAAGAAACATGTTGCGTCCAATGTAGCTGCTCTTTCCATTAGAATCTTCCGGTGAGAGTCAACTGCCGCAGATTGTCAAATTTGCTCCCAATACTCACAAAAAAGTGAAGTTTTCTGCGACAACAGAGAAGCTAAGCTCGAAGTGACGCACAGTGGTAGAGTTGTAAATCCGCCACCCAAGTTTGTTTTAAAGCGAATTTGGTTTGCTTTGTCGTGATTATTGACGCCAACGTGGGAGGATGTTGCGGCAAAGCTTGCTTAGTTAAATTATTATTTTTGTGAAGGGAGGCTGATATATCCATTTCGATTGGACCTGCACCTTGCCTAAGTTCTAGATTACCAGAACAGGTGAAATGGCATGCGTGTTCCAATGAACTAAAGAGCCAAACTACAGGTCCAACCAAAGTAGTAGGGTCGTTAGTGAGGAACCAGACTAAGACAGGTCCCCGAAAGAGGACAGCGGATCTTTCGGCACTTAGATTGGGCAGAGACCGTAGGGGTCAGTATGACAGTCTAAGACACACTACCGCGATGTAGAAGGCGACAGCAAACTACCACATTACCTCCCAAGTACACCGCGTACTTAAATTGTAATAAACATGATGACATTCTCTGGATCAAAAGATTCCTGAGTTAAAATAGTTCCTCATTCGGATTTCCGGGAGGGGACTGCTTTGGAGGATGCGATCGGGAAGTACAGAGTAAGAATCGGGAACATTTTTCGAGTCGGAGCGCGAAATGTTAGAAGTATAAAGCAAGTAGGGATCAGCGAAGTTCGGTGGCCAGAGGCGAGGGATTTTTGGAGCGGAGAGTTCAGGGTAATTCATACAGGAGCGGAGGAAGGAAATTCGTGTGTGGGGATAGTTATGCAAAAAAAGATAGGATACTGTGTAGAAAATTACTTACAAAAGAACGAAAGAGTACTCATGGTTACATTAGAATCCCAACCGGTAAACACAGTAATAATACAAGTATACATGCCCGCCTATAACTACAGTAACGAAGAGGTAGAGCGATCTACAAGGATATCTTACATGTGATTTTCCAATGCTCCACCCGAAGGTACTACATTGGCCAGGAAGCGAGTTTTTTTTCACCTGGAAAATTTGGAAGAAAAATTGTATTGACGCTAAGAGAAAACCTTCGGACCTAATACTTTTCCCATTTTATCCTATGGCGTGACGCTGATAGTCATATTGTAGAATTTCCATTCTAAGCGGACCTGCAACTTGAAGAAGTTCTAGAATACTAGAACGAGGAGAATGGTTTGCGTGTGTCAGTGAGCTGAAGAGCTCAACTACAGGTGTAACCAAATTAGTGGGATGTTTAGCGAGGAACCAGACTACGACAGGTCCCCGAAAGAGGACAGGGCGGGGATCTTTAACGTGCGTGACAACACTTACACACGGGACCTCCATTTTACTTCTCATCCGAACGAGGGTGTACTTTTCTGAAAAATGCTCGCCCTACATTTTTCAAGCGGATTCGAACCCGGGACACTATACAGACACCTGCATTTGGTATACTGGGAACGAGATACGTCTACCATGTGATCTTGAGTTTGGGTGTAAGCTCAGATATGACATCACGAGCGGAGCTACGTGGAGAAGCTCAAGCGTAAGATGCACGACATTAAAAAATACCAAGATCGCTAGCGATAAGATGAAGACCAGATATGACATCAAGGTGCAAGAGTCTTGTTTTGAAGAAGGCGATTGCGTCTCGCTATACAACGCCAGGCGGATGCGTGGACAGTCGCGAAAGCTACAAAGATATTGTGAGGATCCGTGAAAAGGATTAACGACGTGATATGTCGGAATCGATATTTTCCAAAAGGAAGAACGGTAGTGGTGCATGTTAACCGGTTAGTTAGCTTTTTTTGTTAAATGCAGCACGGCTTTGTACTAATCTTTGTATTATATTGTTTGCACTTTTCCCATTCTTGCGTTGTTTGGCTTCTTATGTAGCAGAAATCTTTAACCTCTTGTAAATTTTGGTTTTTTATTTTTATTTTGGTTTTTGACTTAGTTTCCCCTCCTTTACATACTAGGACTTTAGTTTTATATTTGTTAATTTTCATGCCGTATCTCTTTGTTAGCACTGTTTTCATTTCATTAAAAGCTGCTTCTAACTCTTCCTTGCTAAATGTTGGCTATATCGTCTGCGAATCTCGGCATATTAATCGTTTGTCCCGACATAATAATTTCCAGGTCTTTCTGTAATTGACAGTACTCATTATCTCTTCGATATAAGTTAAAAATCAAGGGAGATAGTGCACATAGTTAGTTCACCCCTTAGCTAATATTTACTTCTCTACCTTCCTGCTCTAATTCTATTACCGCTGTCTGCTGTTTGTATAAGCTATGTACTATCCGTCTATCCCTATAACTAATTCTAACTTTTTTAGTATTTCGACCATTTGTTTCCATTTTACATTGTCGAATACTTTTTCAGACCTACAAACCCTATACACACGTTTATTTTTTTTTCTGTTGTTTTCTCCCTTTTCACCCTTAAAGCTGAAATGGTTTTCCGTGTTACCCTATTTCTTCTAAACCCAAATAAATCTTCTAGTATTTCTTCAGCCCGCTTTTCCATCTGTCTTTGTACAATTCTAGTTAATACTTTTCACACTTGTGTTGTTAAACTTATTGTTCGAATATTTTCACATTTAACCGCACCTCTCTTTTTTGGATATATCGCCTGTCTAAAGCATAAGTTGACAAGTTGGAAGAGACGTCTGCTACTGCTTGTTCAGCAGCGTAGAGTTTCTGCTTGCGCTTTATCTGTACCCGGCGCCTTATTATTTTTCAGACTTTTTAACGCTAATTTATATTTGTCTCTAAGTATAGGATATCCCAAGTCGTCCTTTTCGATGTTTGTTTCTTATTCTAGTTCTTCTAGTTCTGGTTCTGCATATAAATTCCCTGACTTCTAGCCGCTTTCTGTACATTTTCTATAATGGTGTCTCCACATGTGTCTCTTATATTTTTGCTATACGGTTTTATGTACCTAAAATGCATTCCAATCCGTTTGATGCTTCGTCTGTCTTTCCAATTTCCATCTTAGGTTGGACCTCTTTGCATTTTTTCTCGATCCATTATTTTTGACTTTCCTGCATTTACGAATGATTTTACATTTATGACTTTGTATCTCTGTTTTTCTGCTTCGTTTGGTCTGTTTTTGTACTTTCGGTTCTCTTCTATTTAATTTAGAATATCCTTTGTCGCCTATGGTTTCTTATTTTCTTTTGTTTATACCGTAGAATACTGTGGTCGCAATGTCTAAGCTGCATTTAATGATATTCCATTCTGCTTCTACTTCCTAAGTATCAGAAATTTTTCCGATGTCTTTCAACAATTCGTTTGACTTTTTCTCAAATTTTTGTGGGCGTCTATATCTTTTAATTTTTCAATGTCAAGGTGCCCTTTTCATTTCTTTTTACCAAATTTTGAAATTTAAGCGCGGTTTTCATTATTACTATGTTGTGATCAGTGTCTACATCTGTTTACGGGTAGCTTCTACAATCTCTTACTTGATTCCTATGTCATTGTTTATCAAGAATATAATATATTTGATATCTTCCTATGTTTCTTGGCATCTTCCGCGTGAATCGTCTTCTAGCATGATGTTGAAATGTTGTATTTGTGATGGTTAAAAATTGTTTTTGTCACAAAATTATACGAGTCTATTTCTTTGTCGTTTCTTGTTCCTAAATCAAAGAAATTTCCTACCGCACCTTCCCTACCCTCGCCTACCACTGCATTAAAATCTTTTCTAATTATAAAATTTCATGTCTTTTTACGAATCTTAGTATCTCTTTGATATCTTTGTAGATTGGTTCTACCTCTTTATCTCTGTAGGTAGAGGTGGGCATGTAAACTTATATTATTACTGTATTTACCGGTTTAAATTCTAATCTAACCTCGAGTACTCTTTTGTTCTTTTCCAAGTAGTTTTTTAGATGATACCCTAGCCTTTTTCGCGTAACTATCCCCACACCCCATTTCTTTCCTCTGATACTGTATGAATTACCTTAAAATTTCTGCTCCAAAAATTCTTCGCCTCTGGTCACCGAACTTCGCTGACCCCTACTATGTCTAATGCCAATTCATTGCAATTTTCAAATTCTCTAGCTTGCCTCCTAGCTTCATGCTTCTAATATTCCACGCTCCGACTAGCAAAATATTCCCAGTTCTTCTTTTAAACTTGTCGATCACATTCTCCAAAGTAGTACTCTCCCGGAGATTGAATGTGGGGTCTATGTTAACTTCGGAACCTTTTACTCTAGGGATGCCATCGTACATTTTTAGTACGCAGTGTACTTGGGGGGTAATGTGGTGGTTTCCCTTTGCCTTCTATATCTCAGTAGTGTGCCTTAAAATGCCGTGCCGATTTCTATGGTTTCTGACACTCTAAGTATCTAAAAAGTTCCTATCCTCTTTCGGGGACCTGTCGTAGTCTGGTTCCTCGCTAAACATCCCACTAATTTGGTTACACCTGTAGTTCAGCTCACTGACACACGCAAACCATTCTCCTCGTTCTAGTATTCTAGAACTTCTTCAATTTGCAGGTCCGTTTAGAATGGAAATTCTACAATATGATTATCAGCGTCACGCCATAGGATATAATGGGAAAAGTAATAGGTCCGAATGCTTTTTCTTAGCGCCAATACAGTTTTTCTTCTTTAAAGTATTTTCGAATCTAAACTCCGATATAAAAACTCGATACTGTCCTACATCTACAACTATAAAATTTAAATATTGGCAAAATTGCATACAATTTAAACTTTCGTAGCTGCAAATAGATCGTAATAAATCTTCTTGCGGTTTTTACATGACTCTTAGGTATAGATAGCCTTGTATTTTTTCTAGAATAAATTTTAATAATTTCTACCTTTTTAAATAAAACATCGAATAGCTCGTTTTAAGATATTTCAATATACTACTGCGCTTTTAAGTAGCTTAACCAATCTAAATGCTCAGGAAAAGGCTGCATTTTGATACGCAAAATTCAAGGCTGACCACCTAATAAATTTCGCAATCGCAAATGATTTTGGTTTTAATTTCGTCTAGACGAGATTGCATTTTTAATCAAATTTCCTAGCAAGAAAAACGATAATGGTTACAATTTGGTTTAGTAATTTTGGCAACGGAAATTAATTTCTGTTGTAATTTGAAATAAAAATGTAGAAGATTAGGTTTTCTGTGCCGAAGGGATATAATTTAAAGTAGAGTTTTGCTAAATCCTTTCGGAAAAAGTCCTCTCTTTCACCTTGACTGAAGCGAACTTGTCCAATTGACAATTAACGAATGTTGCTTGAACACTTGAGGATATCGTCTTCGGCGCGCAAGCTGGTGATCCCAACGCTAAGTAAATTATGGCCCAAACAGTAAAACTTCCCTGATTTATCCCAAATTTAGCTTTGCTAGAGCAGGAGCAGCACAAATTTTGCCATCGTAGTACAGAGCAATCAAAAAGTCGCACATATTAAAGGTTACGCAAGTACTATTTCTACAACATATGCTCAAAATGGCCGCCTTTACAGCGTGTCGTCACTGATGCTGTTAATCTCTGGTGTTGTTCATCTTCAGGTCATCCAGTGGGCGTGACCCTTCCTTTAAGGTAACCCCACAGGAAAAAGGTGAAGGTCTTAAATTGCGAGAATGTGGGTTTCATTTCATGTGTAACATGTGGCACCGTCCTGCTGCAACCAACATCATTTTCAAGAAACGAAATAAATTGTGTAAGATGCCTTGGTAATCAACACCATTCGTAGCAGTTTAAAAAAACGGCCCACTATTCGACGACTTGAAACGGCACATCACACGCCAATTTTCTATCAGTGTAAGGAGTGTTCGTGGCAGACGTGAAGATTTTCTGTTGATCAAATCCTTGTGGTGAAGCCACGCCTCATCAGTAAAGAAAACGCGGTCAAACTTTAGAATTCCGTGGTTGTCGACGAATGACCGAAACTATCTACAGTACACTAGGGCGCTTTTCTTTATCCGTTCTTTCGATTTTTGAACACTTCTAACATGATACGCGCGAAATTAACTTCATCGCTTTCTAAGCACTGCTATATGAAATCTGAGTGTGTTGACAGTCTTCTCACGCTTTTTCAAGGCGAAAGCAACATTACATTTCTAACTTCAGCTGGTTTAGCACCAGTCAAAGTGGCCGGTCTCTCGGTTCTTTTCCTGTCTGTAACTGATTTGAATTCATGGAAACGGGCGGTTAATCACATTGTTGTCGACTAATTTAGTGAGAAATATCCAGAAACCGCAATGCCCAATTAGGCATTACGATTTCTGGATATTTCTCATTAAATTCGTCTACAACACGAGTATATGAACGACTTTAAAAATTCTGTCACAATAAAACTCGCTGCTCTTGAGAAAACTACATCTTTACCAACAAAGAACTCAATAATACTGATACGCCCTGTTAGCAAAACTATTCCCCATAGCATCTGCAACTGTTGTTGGAGATACATGTGTTACCATCAAGCAGTATAATGTAAGCAAGGGCCGCTATTCTTGTGGCCACGTCCCCAATACTTTACCCGAAAATACTACATTGGGTTTAAACGCAAAAATATACTTGCTTCAAATAAATCTGACTTCAAAACCAGGTTATATTTCATTTCCTTATAAATGGTAATCATGTAAACATGTTAGAGTTCTTTAACAACCATCAGATTGCTAATATCTATGTAGTCAGCTGGATAGGAAAAAGATAAAAGGATATAGGAAGACCTAGACCAAACTATATTAGTCAAATTATTAGAAATTTAGGTTGTGAAGGGTATGTAGAGCTTTTTAGATTAGCACAGAATAGAAAGGAAGTTAGAGCTGCGTCAAACCGACCTTAAGTAAGGTCGAAAACAAAATGATGAATGATGAAATAAAATGTATAAACTAAAACTAAAGTAGAGGTTTAAATAATGATATCACTAGCGTTTACTTTGGAGTGCGCCTGATCAACAAGACACCAGCAAATAGTAGAAGGGGTGGGTGAGGGATTCGTATTACCGGATAACATCAGCCAGCTCTCCTTACCGGGGCGACCTGAAAGGTCGACTTAAAACTATACAAATCTAGCTAACTAATATTAACCAATGGATTCAAATTTCTAAGCATACGCCAAATTTATTAATAGCAAATCCTGCTATTTGTTCCTATTCTATACAGTTACAATGTCGTCCTCCCTGGAAATATTTTGTTCTAAGTTCAGCCTAAATTCATCCGTAACGTTTCCTATTGTTCCCTAACTGACTTATATTCCAATTCTAGGTTTCCTTCCTATAGATACTGCAACCAAAAATAGGCGGCAAAACGCCAAACAAAACAAATCAAGCCACAGAACAATAAAAATACAGGCAAAAATATAAATATAATATAAATATATAAATAAATATCCAAATAAGCATTAAGCATGTAACAGTGCATAACATTGCAAACTGCATAACCCTATCAGGTGCTCTCGCATAAGCATTATGTCGGCTAACGCCATTACACTAAAAACGTGCTCGGTCAAGATTATTGCAAATTTTACTTATTAATACAAATCAATGCTTATGCGAGTACAGCCACCACAATTTTTATACATACCTCGAATATAAATTTCTCCAGTATTCGAAGATGTGGTCGTCTAGGAGAGGTGGGTATGCACTGCTATAGCCCTGTGGGTATGCACTAAATGTCTTGAGTCACAATAACTATCACTTTTAAGTCCTGCGGGAGATGCGCGGTTTCATTGTATTTTAGTTTAATTTTTAATTTAATGAGAGTTTCTGATATACTTTATTATTTTAACCCGAAGTTTAAAGTTTTGATTTGATACCCAATATTCCGCGCGTTTAGGTGAGACAATGGCTGATTTAGTGTGGGGTACGTGGTGCATTTTTGACATTTTGATATTTCTTTTTGGTTTTCGTTTTTGGGTTTTTTTAATTACTTTTTGTTTAAATTGTATCATGCGCAGATTTCATCATGCCAAGTCAAACTATCTTCTTCTAAAATATTCCAAACCTTTACTTACCCCCCTTTTCACTCTTTCCACTTTGCGCGCGGTTATCGCCATCCAATATATCAACTCTTCCTGCAAATTCTTTAAAAGCTGTCCAGAACGGCTTCTGGTTAGCCACTTCCCCGACTTCTTCTACGCTCTTTGGCCATGCTAAACCTACAACGGCTAGTTTTCTATTTGCTATCCCATCTCGAGTTGGCAGTCCAATAGCACGTGCTTGGTGCTTTCTGCGCTTTCGCCGCATTGTCAGCTGTCGTTCTCGGTCAAGCCGAATCTTCACAGGTATGCTTTCAGAGCGACGTGCATTGTTATTAGCTGTGCCATCTTATGATCAAGCTTCACCTCAATCTCATCTCTAGCTTCTATGCTAGGTATAAATTTGTGTCCCGTGGCAGCGTTGCACCACCTTTCTTCCCACTATCGGATTGACCTTTCTTGCAACTTTCTTTTAATCAGAGACTTTGGTATCGACGAGTGTGATATCCGGAAGTCGCCTGTAGCGACCTCTTTGGCCAATTCATCTGCGCTATCGTTTCCTTTGTTGCTATCGTGCGACCTAACCCAACAGAACTTTAAGTGTCGAATCTCGAATGCCGTATGTGCTATCCTTCAGACGTCCACTTGGAGTTCATATTTGTTAGCGCTGTCAGTGCTGATTTACTGATTTGCTGATGTTGTAATACACGTTTCTACCCGTGTGGTATTACATAATCGATAGCTTCTCGCATGGCAATCACTTTGCACTAGAGGATAGTGCTCCAGTTCGCGGGTTTGCTCTGAAACCGAAACACTTCCCTTTCCTCATTCATACGTGAACCGCCCGTATAAATCCTGATACCTGCTGAGTCTCCTTCAGCTTCAACAAATTCCATTTCTCTAACATCGGCCGGGTACCCTAACCTGACACAACGATTTTCCTCGCTATCTTTCTATTGCCAAGATTAATATCTTCGATAATTTTTTGCCCTTTAACTGTATTTATTAGTCGCATATCTCATATTCAATGGGGAGAGTTCTACTGATCACCAGGACCGCCTCCGTGAAAGTGGTACTGTACGTCCTTGCCAATTTGACCGCGATTATGCGTTGTACACTCGTCGATACCAATCTAGCAGTAGCTGTTGAAACTAATTCAAATACAATTAAATCTACAGATCGGATTGTTTTAATGTGCGAGATTTTTAATCGCTCTGTAGTTGATAACTAAATAGAGGAAGTAAGCCATAGTACTCGCAACAATTCTGAAACATGCATCATGCATCATCTTAAATAGTAATAAGGGGAATTCTTCTTATAAGTATTTAACATAAATGTATTGGACTCCGCGCGATCTATCTGTGAATACATTAGAACGCAGACGAAAGATTGAATACACAAAAGATGATTGACGACCATCCGCAGCGTTACAACTTTCGGATAAATTTTGATTGACAGGAATAAGACTGCACTTAAAGACCACAATAGGTACATTCGAGATGTTCTTTAGAGTTTTAGCACGAAATCTTCAGAAGATCACTTGCATACTCTGGGTTATTGTAGATTAATTTAGAACAATTGGACAGGGTATAAATTAACGTTAAGGGGTTCTGCAAGTTTAGTTCTAATTGTAGCTTTGATCATAATACATCACAAATTTAGTTCGGAAGTTGAGTGCCAATGTAAAGCTTTATGCTGTAGTTTAAAACTTTAAAATTTGTGACTTAAATTACTCTACTGTTGACATAAATCGCACTATTTGATATAAATTAATTATAGTAATTAGGGCTTCGTATATAAATTAATTATAGTGCTCTCAGATTAAGCTAATTAAGAAGATAGAATTGTAGTTTAAGAACGTTACATTTATACTGTTAGTTAAAGCTCTGAAAGTAAATCGTTGTTAGCTTTTAGAAAATTTAAGTATCACGAGTTGCTGAAAAAGGCTTGTGTAACCAGTTTGGAAATAAAGAACTGTTGTTATTGCAAATAGATTTTTTGTTACAATATAAAGTTTGCATCTCTTAAAACTGTTTTCAATTTAACAAGTTGTACGAACAATATCAAAGAACTGCCGTGTAAAATACATTATCATCCTTCCTAGCTAATTTATTTATGATGCAATAGAAATTTAGTTAAAAAACTCTGAGTATTTTTTAAAAATATGGTTAAGCCACTTGGATGACATTCTTGCTATTATTGACACCTCGAAGTTAATTGTTGACGTTTTTTTGAAGAAATTCGAAAATTAAAAACCCAAATTTACATACGAATTAGTGAATAATGGACTATTGTCATTCCTAGTTACACCTAATTAGAAATGCTAAAAATCAGAATTTAATATTTACAGAAAAGAAACCAATGTAAATCTATTTATTTTATCCACCTCTAACCATTACTAGAATCTCTAGAATATTATTTGCATCATTTCTGGTACGTTTTCAAAATAATTAGAACAATTGAATAAGGTATAAATAGCTAAAGGGTTTTGAAGTTCAGTTATAATCAAAGCTTTGATTACAATACAACATTTTTACTCGAGCTATAAGTTCGTGATATAAATTGGCGCCGTTTTGAATGGACCTGCGCTTTGAAGAAGTTCTAGATTACTAGAACGGGTGGAATGGCTTGCGCCCTCCGGTGATTTAAAGAGCCAAACTACAGGTTCGACCAAATTAGTAGGGTCTTTGATGAGGAACGAGATTAAGACAGGTCCCCGAAAGAAGGCAAGAGCTCCTTCGGTACTTAGATTGGCAGAGACCATAAGAATCGTTATGGTATTATAAGACATACTACTGTAATGTGGAATGCAACGGGAAACCATCACATTACCTCCAAAATACACAGCGCACTTAAATTGTAATTAAGACGATGACATCCTCTGATGCAAAAGATTTCGGAGTTAAAATAGTCCCCAATTCGGATCTCCGGGAGGGGACTACTTCGAAGGATATAATCGGAAAGTTTAGAAAAAGAGTCGGAACATTTTGAGAGTCGGCGCATGGAATGCTAGAACAAAGCATGTAGGTAAGCTACAGAACTTGAAAATTGAAATGGATAGGTTAGTATTAGACATAGAAGGGATCAGCAAGGTTCACTGGCCAGAGGCAGGGAATTTTTGTAGTGGAGACTTTAGGGCAATTCATATAGGATCAAAAGAAGGAAATTCGGGTGTGGGGATAGTTATGCGAAAAAAGATAGGACACTGTGTAGAAAACTTGTTACAAAAGAACGAAAGAGGGTTAGATTAGAATCTAAACCGGTAAATACAGTAATACTACAAGTATACATGTCCACCTCTCTACAGTGAGGAAAAGGTAGAAGCATCTACAAAGATATCGAAGACATATACAGATACGTAGAAGAACATGAAAATTTAATAATTACGGGGGATTTTAATGGAGTGATAGGTGAGGGTAGAGAAAGAGCTGTAGTAGGGTTAATTGGTTTAGTCACGAGAAACGACAGGGGAAATAGGCTGGTAGAACTTTGTGACACAAGCAATTTACCTATCACAAAAACATTACTTCAATATCATGCTAGAAGACGATACACGTGGAAGATGCCAGGAGATATAGGAAGATATCAAATAAAGTACTTTCTTGTTAGACAACGATTTAGGAATCAAGTAAAAGACTGTAGAAGCTACCCAGAAAACAGATATAGACACTGACCACAACATCGTAATTACGAAGTCCGTTATTAAATTTAAAATTTTGAAAAAAACGAACGTGAAAAGGCACTTTGACTTTAAGAAACTAAAAGATATCCACGCAAATTTGAAAAAAAGAATTCAATGAATTGCTGAAAAATATGGGGAACATTTCTTGTTCTAAGGAAATAGAAACAGAATGGAATAACATTAAATAAGGCTTAGACATGGCGGCCAGACATATTCTGGGGTATACACCAAAAGAAAATAAGAAACCATGGATATCCTGAATTTAATAGAAGAAAGACGAAAATACAAAAATACATCGGACGAAACAGGAAAAAAAAGATACAAAATCATAAAATGGGAAATTATTCGGAAATACAGGAAAGCTAAAAAGAACAATGGATAAAATAGGAAGGACAGACGAAGCATACAATCTAATTAGAATAAATTTTAGGGATGCAAAACCGTATAGCAAAAATATAAGAGGTGTGGGTGGAAACGTCATTATAGAAAATGTAGAAAAAGTAGTAATATGGCAAGAATATATTGTGAATTTAAATGCAGGAAGGGAACTAACAGCATTAGAACAGGAATCAGACATTGAAAAGGATAACAGAATAATCCATACTTTAAGATGAGTTTGAATTAGCACTAAAGGGTTTGAAAAATTGTAAGGCACTGGGTACAGTTAAGGTGCAAGCAGAAACTCTAAAAGTCGGACGAAAAGCAGTAACAGAACGTCTCTTCCAACTTATAAACTATATGTATGAAACAGGCGAGATGCCCAAAAATTGCAAACGTAACGTTATAGTCAATATACCAAAAAGGAGAGGAGCGAATAGATGTGAAAATTATCGAATAATAAGTTTGACAACACAGGTGTCAAAAGTATTAACTAGAATTGTACAATGACGAATGAAAAAAACGAGCTGAAGAAATACTAGGAGAAGATCAATTTGGGTTTAGGCGAAACAGAGGAACACAGGAGGTTATTTTAATTCTGAGAGTGATAATGGAGAAAACAAAAGAAAAATGGGAAAGCGTGTATATAGGGTTTGTAGATCTGGAAAAAGTATTCGACAATGTATAATGGAAAAAATGTTCGAAATACTTAAGAAGCTTGGAATGAGTACATAGCTTATACAAAGAGCAAACAGCAGTAATAGAATGAGAACAGGAACGTAGAAAAGTAAAAATTAGGAAAGGGGTGAGAGAGGGATGTGCCCTATCCCCATTCACTTTTAATTTGTGCATCGAAAAGGCTATGAATACTATCAAATACGGGAATACATTTGGAATTATTATGCAGAGACAAAAGATTGATATGCTTAGATTTGCAGATGATATGGCGGTATTAGCATCCAGCAAGGAAGAGTAAGAAGTTACACTTAACGAAATGGAAACAGTTCTAACAGGGAGATACGGTATGAAAATTAACAAAAATAAAACTCAGATACTGGTATGTACACAAGGAGAAAATAAATCAGAAGCTAGAATACAAATGGGTAGCGAGAACAAAAGGTTAAGGATTTCTGCTACCTAGGAAGCCAAATAACCTAAGATGTGAAGAACGCAAACGATTAGCACAAGGTCGTGTTACATTTATGAAGAAAAGGCAACTGCTATGTTCAAAGACATCAAAGATAGAAACAAAGAAAAAGTTGCTGAAAGCATGTGTGTGAAACTTGGATAGTTTGAAAAGTGAAAGGAAAAAGATAGAAAGGAGCCTTTGGATTGTAATGCTACAGACATATGATGAAGATAATATCGACAGACAAAGTTAGGAACAAAGAGGTATTAGAAATAGTAGTGGAATAAAGAGGTATGTGAAAAACAGTAAAAAATAGGAGAGATAGGATGATAGGTCACATACTAAGGCATGCGGGAATAGTGCGGAATATATTAGAAGCAGAGATAGGAAAAAAGGGAGGTAGAGGTAGACCTAGGTTAAACTATTGCACACAGATAATCAACGATGTAGACTGTGAGAATTTCAGGTAAATGCTTAGATAAGCTCAGAATTGAAATCAATGGAGGTCCGCGTCCAACCAGTTCCAAGATGGAAACCTAATGACGAAAAAAATATCTGTACTTAAACCTGATGATTATTATAAGGTCTTTAAAAATTTCTTGGTTTTTACCTATATAAGCCGAAACGCGCTTACAAAGCGTTTAAGACAGCAAAAAACGTCAAATTGACACTACGGGGTTTTTTGCCTTTTTTCCTGCTTAGTAAATTTCTTAAACGCTAGCGGTGTAGGTTAGTTGCAAGTTAAAAGCAGCTAAATCGCTCTTAATCAAGCGTTTTAGAATAAAAAAACGCCGCTATTTTAGTACATAGTAAATAGCCAACCACCACGGGGCTTCTTTTGCCTTTTTTTCATTTGGTAAATTTCTTAAATATTTATAGCTAAACGACAATCGTCATCCCGCTGCTTGTTAGCGGATGAGATACCGCGAGTGAATCGCGATATGACGGTTCGTGGCGGTATGACGGTCTACGGCGGTATGACGGTTCGTGGTGGCATGAGGATAACTTCGTCATTCCGCTACGTGTTAGCGCCGCGGAGGTTGTAAGTTAAAAATATGTTATAAAAGAAACAAGAGGGAAGATAACTCTACTCACTATAGGAATAGAGCTATCACGGGCGTGTGCGACCGACGCGGCGTTAGTGTTAACAACCGTTCATATCAAGGTACACACATATATATATATATATATATATATATATATATATATATATATATATATAATTTGTATTGTTAACGACCTTTAGTTTTAAATTAATAAATGTTTGCGGGTTATAGGTCACTGGAAATAACTACTCTTCTTTAATACCTAAATTTTCGCATATATTTTATGCTTGATCACAGGTTTAACTAAAAATATATAAACCCTGATTATAAGTATGAAAACTTTCAGCTACTCACAATGAGGTTGGTTAAAAATATCATTGAAACATGAAATTATTACGTGTACATTAAATATTTAAAACAGCTTTTTCAAAATGGTAAAAAAATTTTGTAATATAGAAAAGGTAAAATATTGGTTTGGCAGAATTTCAAAAATTTGATTAATACTATCTTGGATTTTTTATATGTATGTATAGGTGCATGCGTAAGTAGAAGGAGGTGCCTAACTGTGTGTGTGTGTGTGTGTGTGTATGTGTGTGGGTGTGTTTTTAATATGTCTGTGTTCCCAAGTAATGTAAAGGTTACCATATATAAGGTTGTCCAATGGGATCCAATTTAAGTCCAATTATGGCTGAAATAGTTATGAATGCGTTACTAGATTATGTTATACCTACACTTAGTTTTCACCTACCTTTCATAAAAAAGTATGTAGATGACATTGTAACAGCTATACCATACAATAAAACAGACGAGATTCTAACAAACTTTAATAATTACAACCCAGACATACAGTTTACAATAAAAGTAGAAAACAACAACTCTGTTCCATTTTTAGACACTCTGTTAATAAGACAAAATAATAAAATTATTACTGATTGGTACATGAAACCGACAAGCTCTGGCCGATATTTGAATTATAACTCATATCATTCTTTCGATATAAAAATCAACTTTATTTTAAGAATGAAAAACAAAATAAAAAAGATTTCACATTCTTCTTTATATAATAAAAATTTATTAAGACTGAGCAGTATCCTAAAAAATAATAATTATCCTAAGACTTTAGTTAACAAATTATTATATAACCAAAGATCTGAAAATAATTTAACTGTAGATATACAAAATAAAAAATATATAAACGGTGATATAAATCAAATTCACGCTTCTTTGCCTTATTTAAAAAATTTAACACCAAAATTAACAAAAATATTTAGAAACCATAACATCAAAATTGCAAAAAAGAATGTGACTAGTGTTGGTAATCTATTTTCAAAAATTAAAGACAAAAATTCTCAGGTATTACAAAGAAACGTTATTTACAAAATAAAGTGTTTAGATTGTGATCTTTCATACATTGGTCAAACGTCTCAAAATTTGAAACAGAGAATTACACAACATAAAAGTGATATTCATACTAAACCTAAAGCATGTGCATTAGCTACACATGCACTTAATGACGGACATAAATTGGATTTCAACAACCCAAATATCATTCAAATAGAAAACAATACTTTCAAAAGAACTTTTATGGAAATATGTCATATTTATAAAAATACAAAATCTATGAACAAAAAAAGTGATATTGGCGATCTTAGTTCTATATACGCACATCTCTTAAACCTTAAATTCAATTCCAATGAATAAACTTCTACAAAACTTTGGATCCTCAAGAATTATATAAACAAATACCCTTATATATGGTAACCTTTACATTACTTGGGAACACAGACATATTAAAAACACACCCACACACATACACACACACACACACACACACACACACACACACACACACACACACTCAAACACACAGCTAGGCACCTCCTTCTACTTACGCATGCACCTATACATACATATAAAAAATCCAAGATAGTATTAATCAAATTTTTGAAATTCTGCCAAACCAATATTTTACCTTTTCTATATTACAAAATTTTTACCATTTTGAAAAAGCTGTTTTAAATATTTAATGTACACGTAATAATTTCATGTTTCAATGATATTTTAACCAACCTCATTGTGAGTAGCTGAAAGTTTTCATACTTATAATCAGTGTTTATATATTTTAGTTAAACCTGTGATCAAGCATAAAATATATGCGAAAATTTAGGTATTAAAGAAGAGTAGTTATTTCCAGTGACCTATAACCCGCAAACATTTATTAATATATATATATATATATATATATATATATATATATATATATATATATATATATATATATATATATATATATGCATCCGTTTACAATCTTAAATCAATAAATTATCGAGGTTATTAATATGGTTACATCCCATCAAAATTTTATTGGTATTGACATCAGAAAATTTATAAATGTTGTTGCGATTTACAAACAGAAAAATGCTGTTGAATTTGACAATAATACTTCTGGTTGACAACAATTGTTTTAAAAATTCTCAGATATCTTACCTAATTCTATAGTAACTTTAGAAAACACAGGAAAATATGAGCTTGGTTTGTCGCATTTTCTTATTGACAAGAATATCACCGTACATCGAGCTAATACCCGCAAAGTAAAAAGTTTTATTTTATCTCACGGAACTTTAGCAAAATCCGATAAATCACATTCAAGGGGTCTTGCTCAATATGGCTTTGAACGTCATAGAACTCTCCCCCTATTTGTACCTACCTCAAAAAAACAATCAACCTTGGTTGCACTTTGTCAACGTCGTGATGACATTACGCAAAAGAGAACTCTGGAAAAATGTAGACTGGAAGCGCCTGAAAACGACCATATAAAGGAAAGTTGTCAAAAAACTATTGGATTCTTTAACAGTCAAATAGATGAACTGAATAATACTATACAAAAAATTATTGATGAAAGCCGAGAGTTACAACAACATCAAAAAATCCTTAAAACAGTTCCTGGAATAGGTCAAAAGTTATCACAAGATTTTCTGGGTTTAATACCAGAGCTTGATTACTTAAACAGAAGAGAAGTAGCAAGTCTTGCCGGCTCATCCTAGGGAAAGTGGTAAAGCTGTTGGTTATCGAAGGATTATAGGTGGTAGAAGTAATGTCCGTAAAAAGCTTTTTATAGCTGCCATGTCTGCTGCAAGGTCCAAATCTGTACTTGGTGCCTTTTATTCCAAGCTTGTTGAAAGTGGTAAGAAGAAAATGGTAGGTATTGGTTTTACAATGTTCTCAACTTATGTTAATTGTACGAAAGAATTTATTTAAAAACTATTCATTCGGCAAATGTCTAAGCGTTGGGGGATCTTGGTACCCACAGGCTGCTTAGTCCCTTCACATACCTTTGAATATCTGGGAAATAGAGTATATATTTGTAAAATAATAAAAGGGGAACCGAACTCCATCTAACAAAAAAGAACAGCGGTTATGTTCGAAGACAATAAACATAGAAACAAGGAGAAAATTGTTGAAAGCATATGTGTGGAGCATAGCACAACACAGCGTGCCTTGAAATAGGGACAGTAGGAGAAGCAGACAGAAAAACGGTAGATACCTTTTGGAATGTTGTGCTTCAGATGAATGATGATGATAGCATGGACAAACAAACTTAATAACAAAGAGGTTATAGAAATAGTAGGGAATAAAGATATCTGTGGAAAATAAAAAATAATAGAAGAAATAGAAGGGCAGGATACGTTTTAAGGCATTTTTGGGGAATAGTGCGGGATATATTACAAGCAGAGTTAGGGAAAAAAAGAGGTAGAGGTAGACCTAGATGAGACTATTGCACGCAGAAAGGAAAATATGCAGACTGGAAACTTCAGAGAAATGTGTAGGTGAGCTCAGAATAAAAAACAATGACGTTACGCGTCTAACCAGTTCCAGGACGTAAGATCTAATGATCATGATAAATTAGTGAATAATATTGTAATACTATAGTAATAACAATAATAATAAATAATATATATTATTGTAGTTATCATATAAATAATATAAATTAATTATAACGTATCGATATAAGTAATTAAGATGAAAGCATCGTAGTCTTAGCAGTTAGTATTTGTACCGTTAGCGATTAGCTGGAAAGAAATTGTTGTGAGAGCTTTTAGAATTTTATTGTGACTACGAGTTCTTGAAAAGAGTTAAATAATCAATTTGATAATAAAGAACTGTCCTTTGTGCAAATAGAGATTTCGTTACCTATAATTCCATATCATTTTGCATACGTTTTCAATTTGTTGAGTATGGAACTTCCACTTCCAAACAGATCTTTGACGGACCCTGCTGCTTCCACACAAGTTCCATGAACGGGGACAGCTTATCTTTTATGTAACCGCCCAGAAATAGCTTTCTCGCGCACCCCTACATGTGATTTGCCAATGCTCCACCCGAAGGTACTACATTGACCAGGAAGGGAGTTTTTTTACCTGTAAAATTTGGAATTTTCCCGAACCCTTGCTGTTCCAAGCAAGGTAGGGGTCTTTAACGTGCGTACATTACATTTGATTTTCCAATGCTCCACCCGAAGGTACTACATTGGCCAGGAAGCGAGTTTTTTTTTACCTGGAAAATTTGGAATTTTGCCGAACCCTTGCTGTTTCAAGCAAGGTAGGGATCTTTAACGTGCGTGACAACACTCACACACGGGACCTCCATTTACCTCTCATCCGAACGAGGGTGTATTTTGTGAAAAATGCTCGCCTAACATTTTTCAAGCGGACCGTGTCGGGATTCGAACCCGGGACCTTGGGCGTAGTAGTCACACACATACCACTACGCCACGGAGCCGCCTTAACGTGCGTACAACACTCACACACGGGACCTCCATTTTACCTTATCCGAACGAGGGTGTATTCTGTGAAAAATGCTCGTCTAACATTTTTCAAGCGGACCGTGTAGGGATTCGAACCCGGGACCTTGAGCGTAGTAGTCACACATACCAACTACGCCACGGAACCGCCCTTTTTCTCCCACCGCATAATTATTGGTTTTAGTGGGAAATATTTCTAAAGCCATACAATGAAATCATGCTGAATATCTCTCATTATTTTCGTGTGTGAGCATGTTCATAAGTACAGGTACTGATTAAGTTCCATTTCTTATTAGTGCAAATAGACCCGTTGGCCATGACTTAAACTACAACAATTGAAAATGTATGATTACCATATCGGTAACCTATAAGGGACAATGGGACTCTGTGCTCCCACTGCAGAATGACTCACACTCATAATGTTGTTAATTCATTTACCACCCAAACTTAACCTACTATTTATTCCTGTAATTTAAGGTTATAACCTTCATATAGAGCAGACTTCTGGTCAGCTAGTGTCTAGAAACTGTTTAAACAGCCTAGGTATGTCTAACGGGGGAAAAGTTGTGTGAGGTGTCTTAGTTTGTGACGTGCTATATTTCAGTAATAAATATCTATGATAACTTAAGGGTGATAACAGTGTAACTCAACTGAAGATCATGCTGGTCAGCGGATGATAGGCGAATACTTACTTCAAATCCACCACGTCCGTAAAACAACATGAAATTAATTTCAACACTTTAATTATTAATAAGCCCACTGCAACGTCGATTTGCAACTTAATGTATAGAGTCATTGTAATACAATATAATATATGTAAATATATAACCGTGTACGTTTAGTGATATCATTTATTGTTTATGTAATACGTACCAAGTATAAATTACACGAGTAAATTATCTTATCATTTATTGCCACCTCGATTCAGCTGCAACACAATCAGAATTGCGCAAACATTTAATATTTTATAAAAGTATGAATTTCAGCTGACATCATTAATTAATAAGTTGACGTACTGGAATGGGTTAGAATGGAACCTGCCGGATAAGTAGTACCTTAAATTTTGCACTGAACAGAAACTACCTAATTAAGATTTTATATAATTAAAATAGATGTAATATATTATAAAAAGCATATAAAAAAAATACAAAAAAGGAAATCCAGCATTGTTTCCTTATCCTAATTCCATCAAACACACACAACGTATGAAAATGTGTTTTTTAGTAGAATTTATTGCTCCGCCTCTTATGTAAAATGTTCAATGGCTACCAAAATGATACGTAATCAACATGTGTGAGTAAGAAAGTAGTTATGTCAGTTCAAATGATATTGTTAGCTAAAAACTACATATATCGGATCAGGTTTCATATTTAGGCACATTAAGGATCAATCTCAGGTCCTCGTTTATTTTATTTACAGATTATTTACGCTGTAGATGTTCACAGCGCACAATACAACGCCCCTCCAAGATTATATGCCGCCCGCATGCCAATCCATAATTTGGCTCCCTCTGACGAATGACTCGTGATATACAAAATATGGACGGTTCAGTCTGTGATTTTTGGCTGCTGATGGCCGAGACTGAGTAAGAGGCATTCGCAAACTCAACAGAACAAAAAAGCGCACAAACACAGACACACATTCACACAGTTTGCGCACACACCACACACATATACACACACGCGTACACACACACAAACAGACAAACAGAACCGAAAACGCAATCGCAAGCACAAACACAGGCACAGACACATAGACACAGACACGAACACACATACACACACATACTACAACTAAATTTAAATCATTGTAAAATTGCACAAAAACTATTGTTACAATCAGTTAGTGAGTTAAAGATAGATGTAGCCATCCATTGCGAACAATACAAAAACTTTAAGGGTACTCAGTGGGCATCAAATAATAATAATACAGCTGAGTAGGAGGAATATAGCAATCCTGGACCCACATTTGCTCCAGCATCCACATTTGCTCCCAAATTTCCATGTAAATTCCCATAAGGAGCAAATGTGGAGATGAATCTCCACCTTGCTCCCGCCTTGTGGACCGCCTTGCTCCCTCATTTACATATAAATTCTCATAAGGAGGGAAATGCGGAGATTCATCTTCACATTTCCACACACAATCCACATTTGCTCCCACATCTAGCGACAGTAATAAATAACATTACCATCTTAAATTTTGCACAATAGTTTTCTTCGAGTAGCCATCGCATCTTTCGAGATAACCCTATCTTGTTTCGTATCAATTAATATTAGAATTTTCTCAGCTACCTGAATCTCTATGAATTTCTTTGATTGCATCATCCCCCAGAGAGCTACCCCAATTTTAAGATTTTTTACCAGCAATGATTTTCTGACCGTCCTTATAAATTTTTTAACCATGTGACACATCTTGTTAGTCTAGAATTTTACGCAGAATTTGAATCTGCAAACAGATTTAAAATCGGACCATCCCTTACAAAGTTACACTTTAAAGCTCTCAAATTTCTAAATTTTGCTCTTTGCTCCCAAATCTGAACCAAATAGCTTTCTTCGTCTAACCAATGCATTTTTTGGGATAAACCTATCTTACTTGGTATCAATTAATATTAGATTTTTCTCAGCTACCTGTATCTCTAGGAATTTTTCAGATAGCATCACCTCCAAGGGAGCTACCCCAATTTTAAGATTTTTGCCGATAAAGATTTTATGATCGTCCTCGTAAACTTTTTAGCCATGTGACACATCTTGTTTGTCTATAATTTTACGCAGAATCCGAATCTACAAACAGATTTAAATCGGACCATCCCTTACAAAGTTACACTTTTAAAGGCTCCGAGCCTCTAATTTTTTGTACATCTATGACATATGCTCTAACCAAAAATGTTCCTAGAAATCTAAAACCGCAAGGATTTTAGAAATGAGTCCTTTATAAGCCATAAGTGCTTAATATTTAAAACCATTTTTTCAAACAGTAATGTGCTGTTTTCAGAATATCGCAAAAACCCATGACTTTTAAAATTTTTCTGGTTTTAACATAATTACATGCACAATGCTAAATAGTTGGAAAATACGTAGACGAGGACAAACTAATTCTTTGTCGAAGTACAAGTGAAAGTAACCTTTCTTTTTTATTAATTAGCGGCTATATGATTTGAGAAATACAATAGATATGCTCAATGCCATCCATTAGAATCATCGCATCATTGCTGGAGGGTTTATTAATCATACAATGAGCGCTCTAGTATGGTCGTCCTTATAAATTTTTTAACCATATGACACATCTTGTTAGTCTAGAATTTTACGCAGAATTCGAATCTGCAAACAGATTTGCAATAGGATCAGCTCTTACAAAGTTACACTTTTAAAGTCCTGAACCTTTAAATTTTGCTCTTTGCTCTATAACATAACAAATAGCTTTCTTCGACTAGCCAATGCATCTTTCAAGATAACCCTATCTTGTTTGGCATCAATTAATATTAGATTTTTCTCAGCTATCCGAATCTCTAGGAATTTCTTAGATTGCATCATCCCCCAGAGAGCTACCCTAATTTTAAGATTTTTTGCCAAAAGCGATTTTATGGTTGTCCTTATAAATTTTTTAACCATGCAATACATCTATTGAAGACCGCCATATAAATCAAAACCAACTTCTATTATATGGTGGTGAGAATTTGGTGGAAATTCGTCTAACCTATAGGTTGTCTTACCAACTAGTTGGTTGATATTTAATTGTGGTACTCGCACTCTACAATGTTCCAAAAGCTACACTCTATACGAAACTCAGATCAAACGAAAATCGTGTACAAAATTTGGAAATGTTTACTACACATTTGTCAATTAAAAGGAGGAAAAAGTGACTTTTGGGTGTGTATTAGTTTTAATGAATAAAAATATATTTCTATGTGTAGTGTACTTGTTAAGTATTTGAATTGAAATATAATTATGGTTTCAAACGTTTTGGTTTTATTTATATATAATGGTATTGTTAGGATACAATAAAAATACAATACTTCCGTTACTCGGAAGCAGTAGCAGAATCTTGGTTTATGTAATATCATCAAAGTTGAACAAAAAAAATTTAAACTAAAAGGTATGTTTTAAACACGCAGTTGTACTCATTTCTATTAAAATTAAATGTAGCGCTCTTTGTTATAATTCTTTTAATAAGAACTTATATACCCATTTCAGTTGCGTGGACATTTTGAAAAATCAAACAATACCAATGTATACTTTATATTTTATAACATGAACAAGCTAATATATACAAAAATAAGTTCTAAATTCACATCATTCATGTCTTATGTTAATAGTTGCGGTGGTTAAATTTTTATTTTAAAACTTACAATTTAGTATATATTCCATTTGAATATCTGCCAACAGTTTTATAAACCCCATTTTCTCGATTATTTCCATAAAATCATCCAGATCCTCAGGCATTGCTAACACAGCAGTACAGTGCTTGTATTGCTTCCTCGTATGACTGACACATAAGACATTTTTCTCCTTCTATCGAAAAGCGTTGCCCACATTCTGCTTTTTTTACTCGTAGAGCATTGCGAAATCTTCGAATAACCTCGCCAAAGTTTTTATACATATTTATTATATTGTCTCTTTAAACCGTACAATCAACAAATAATAACTTCTACGCGAACAGTCCTTTTATATGAGCTACTCCTATCCGGATATGTACCGATTGTACCCGATTTGTGTGCACGCACGAAACAACCGGTAGGCTAAACAGAAACTGAATGATATTGTATCGCACGGTGTTTTTATACCTGGTTGGTATAATTAGGTAGTTTACTTTTAAATTAGGAGAAACCCAACGTCGTTTTGACCTCGAGTTACATTTCAAACCAGTCTATTTACATCGGTGAAAATTAATTAGCTTCTTGCTTACGCACTACAACTATAATTATCGGATGTATCACTTTAACTTTCACTTCTACTCTAATTGTTTACAAACCAGTCTATTCACGTCGGTGAGAACCAATTAACTTTTTGCTTACGCATTCTAAGTCATCCGAGTACAATTTACGCATGCGCAACAACAACCTCGAAACATTTAAAAGGATGATCTGCATAGAATCCTTTCTCAGTCATCTCAGTGATATCAGTGCAAAGCAATGGAGTATGCAGATGTTAATAATGCACAAGTTTCATATACCAAAAATCTTATTAATAAGTTTACGTATAGTTTAAGTGATTTGGGCGAGCACCCTCATGATGTGGAAATTGGGTTTGTTATAAACCAGACAATAAAACCTGCATTACGATTGGTGTGTAGCAAGAAATATTGTATCAACCATGTTCTGGAATTGGCATACGAAAATTGGATAGCCTTTACAAATTTTCAAGTGGAATTTCAAATCAACGTATTTTCTCGTGACGTGCTAAACACTCGATTAAATGGCACACCCGAAATGGAAGATCTACACATACAACTAGGAGGTCCGTTTTTTATCACTCTGTCGCCAGTGTTTGGAACAACCGAGGATGAAACGTTCCAGTTAAAAATAATAATGGGTGATAGCTCGATAGTTATAAACGAATTGGAGTGCCGTAAACTATTCCATATGCGAGAGCTGTTGGAGTATCAATTTAAACAGTTGGAAAGTCGTGACTTCCCAGCATTATACAGCGAATTAGTAGGGTTTGTTGCTAATTCTAATTTAAATGATGGCGATTGGTTTACTACTCTGACTGAAAGTGAGAAACGAATTAAAATCTTGGTTGAAGGCAAAGTTCGAATTGGCAATATTTTATTTTACAACAAATTGAATCAGAGTGCGCTAAATGCTTTGGAGCTGGTTATACGTTTTCCGGATATATTTGTGCGAGACGTGATACGTACAAGAACATTAGTGGAAATTTTTAGACGTTTAAATTTGCCGGATTCTGAAGACTCAGGTTATGGTGATAACTAGAAAGAGTATTTTATAAAAGACAGTTGTAGTTATAGTAAACAACTACGATCACAGCTCAAGAGATCTTGATGTAAATATATTGTAAAAATTTGTTTAAGTAGTTTGTGAAATTATAATATATTGTATATTTTTTGAAAAAAGTATAAATAGACTTGCTGTTGTTTATTTATTAAGTATAGTTTGAGATTTTTTTTGAGTAAACACATGATTATCTGTTCTGGAGAGGGTTTAATCAACAGCGCTATAAGTTCTTCGCCATATAGTCTCACATGCTTGGTGAAAGAAATGAATCCCCATGCGCACTACCCATGCGCACCCCTCTCTGTGCGACTGCTATTTCGGGGTAACGTCACAGCCTTTTATAAATAAAGAACAATGTTATATAATAATCAAATAATAGATGTCTGTCGAATTCCGAGGCGATGTTTAAATTTTAAACCATAGTTTTTTGGAGAAATTTCTGTCACTATATTCCTGCATATTATTTATTGATAGGTTAGGCCAGCGCCGCGGCGCTGGGCTAACCTATCAATTTTTCCTTTTATCTAACCTAAGTCCACACTTGGTTTTTAATGAGAAAACTCATTAAAAAGCAATTAGTGCTAATGAGTTTTTAATGAGAAAACTCATTAAAAAGCAATTAGTGCTAATGAGTTTTTAATGATAAAACTCATTAAAAAGCAGTTAGTGGTAATGGGGTTTTAATGAGAAAACTCATTAAAAAAGCAATTAGTGCTAATGGGTTTTTAATGAAAAAACTCATTAAAAAGCAATTAGTGCTAATGAGTTTTTAATGAGAAAACTCATTCAAAATCAGTTAGTGCTATCAACTTAATTCCACTGTTTCTCGGTTCAACCAGATATGGTACCACTCTAATGATAAAACTTAGTCATGACATCCATTTTAAGTTTCAAAGACAATTGATTTAAAATTGATTGTTGCGTATAACTTTTGTGATATTGCAATAATATTAAACCATTTCTTTATGTGCATAATCGGATCTAGGTCTGGTTGTGGGAGTGTATTAATGGCAAAGTTCCTTGAATTTACCTCCATCAGAATAGGGTGAAATTGCCCCATAGGGTGAAATTGCCCCATAGGGTGAGAGTGTCTCCCTCCGACCTAGGTCGGATTTAATCCGACCTAGATCGGATTTTAATCCGACCTAGATCGGATAGCAAAACTGTTCCTAATCAAGAGAATGTAAGCGATATGGCGGTGTCCAACATATGTCCTGTCATCATAACTACATTTAATGTAGTATGCGAAGCTATTAGGGGTATGGTCATGCACATTATTAGTGAATGAAGTTGAGGTGTCTGGAACAACAGAGCGAATACATTCGGCATTTTTGTAACTACTTTAGATTTTGAATATTTTGGGACTTGGTAAAATTTTTTAGTAGTTCTGACTTAGAAAAATTTTAATATAAAACTGGAAATTTTATACCAAGGCTTGTAACTCGTAACGTGTCTGTGCGCAGCCCCGCCCATGCGCACCCCTGCGCACGCGCACCCGTACCCATGCGCACCCTTGCGCGTGCGCACCCCTGCCCATGCGCACTCTGCGCGTGCACGAGTTCATAGAATACATTCCATACCGGTTGTTTAGTGCGTGCACACAAATCGGATACAATCGGTACATATCCGAAGTATTGTTTAATTTTTCAAATGTCCACGCAACTGAAATGGGTATCTAAGTTCTTATGAAAAGAATTATAACAAAGAGCGCTACATTTAATTTTAATAGAAATGAGTACAACTGCGTGTTTGAAACATACCTTTTAGTTTAAAATTTTTTTTGTTCAACTTCGATGATATTACATAAACCAAGATTCTGCTACTGCTTCCGAATAATTGTATCCTAACAATACCATTATATATAAATAAAACCAAAACCTTTGAAACAATATTTATATTTCAATTCAAATACTTAACAAGTACACTATACATAGAAATATATTTTTATTCATTAAAACTAATACACACACACAAAAGTCACTTTTTCCTCCTTTTAATTGGCAAATGTGTAGTATACATATCCAAATTTTGTACACGATTTTCGTTTGATCTGAGTTTCGTATAGAGTGTAGCTTTTGGAACATTGTAGATTTCGGATGCTTCTGAACCAGTAATCTATCCTTCGTTTATTTTGTCAAAGGCTTTATTTAAATCCTCTTTAGTATACGATTTAAGTTGTCTCTTTCTTTTTCTATCAGAAACGCCTGACTTGGAGTCTATGTTCTGATCTTTCGCATCAACATTATCATGTGTAGGTTTATCTTGCACTATTTTAATATTTGCCAGAGATTCATTAGACATACTATTCAAATGTTGGCTAGTTGAATTGTTTGATAAACTTTTTTTCATCTCCTTGACAACTTCTTCTAAAATTTTCAAAGCATCTAAAGGTATAATTCTTTCTCCGCTCATTTTTATTACGATGTTTACTTATCAAAATGCAAATGCAGACTATTCCAATTTTACAATTTCGAAAAATAGGTATAAATATTTACCCCCATCTAACTTTGTTGTCGTTCTATTCTATAATTCCTTTTTGTCGAAGCTTAGATATTATAGAGATAATTTCATTTAGGTTATGCATATCTCGATGGTTGTGATAATCAACAGTAACTAGCAACTGCAGTCTTTCAATCAACCCATGTACATTAAACTGAATATATGCATCATCTGAACTGTGCTCAGTACGATGTGTATTTTTTAATACAACATCCCTTTTTATATACATCGGTATTTTCGTACCCCGACTATTGCCTTCCTGTGTTGAATCCTCATCTTCAGATTTTGGGGTGTAATCCATAGAACTTGATTCATTTATTATTTGCTCTGATGGTTTATGGCGAGCATTTCCATTATTTTTTGCAGAGTTCATTTCCTCAATATTAAACTTTTGTTTTTGCATATTAAAACTTCTTTTACACACTTCTTTATCATCTTTACCATCTGAGTAGATAGGTGTTTCTGTTATCTTAGATTACTTCCTGTTCACATTTCCGCAGTTTGTAAATTAGTTGTTTGTATATCAGAGATGTAACTGTCTACACTTTTATCTCTTTTACTCTGCGATCGTATGAGATGGTCGCGCAATGTCGACTTTGGAATCCTAAACTTCTTACTAGCAGAGTGCATTGTTGCAACACCTCGTTTAACCTCATTAAGAGCTTCTTGCAAACATTTCTTGGTATACGTTTTTCTAGAAATCATTTTCAAGTTACAATGCCTTACGGTTCAATTTCCGAGATAAACTAAAGTAATAATATTGTAGCCAGTGAATATAAAACCGATCGAGTTTAACATAATACGATCTATATCTGTAGTTGAAGTACAACAATTTAGAAACGTATAAGAGAATAAACTGTAATATGCAGGAATATAGTGACAGAAATTTCTCCAAAAAACTATGGTATAAAATTTAAACATCGCCTCGGAATTCGACAGACATCTATTATTTGATTATTATATAACATTGTTCTTTATTTATAAAAGGCTGTGACGTTACCCCGAAATAGCAGTTGCACAGAGAGGGGTGCGCATGGGCAGTGCGCATGGGGATTCATTTCTTTCACCAAGCATGTGAGACTATATGGCGAAGAACTTATAGCGCTGTTGATTAAACCCTCTCCAGAACAGATAATCATGTGTTTACTCAAAAAAAATCTCAAACTATACTTAATAAATAAAAAACAGCAAGTCTATTTATACTTTTTTCAAAAAATATACAATATATTATAATTTCACAAACTACTTAAACAATATATTTACATCAATATCTCTTGAGCTGTGATCGTAGTTGTTTACTATAACTACAACTGTCTTTTATAAAATACTCTTTCTAGTTAGCACCATAACCTGAGTCTTCAGAATCCGGCAAATTTAAACGTCTAAAAATTTCCACTAATGTTCTTGTACGTATCACGTCTCGCACAAATATATCCGGAAAACGTATAACCAGCTCCAAAGCATTTAGCGCACTCTGATTCAATTCGTTGTAGAATAAAATATTGCCAATTCGAACTTTGCCTTCAACCAAGATTTTAATTCGTTTCTCACCTTCAGTCAGAGTAGTAAACCAATCGCCATCATTTAAATTAGAATTAGCAACAAACCCTACTAATTCGCTGTATAATGCTGGGAAGTCACGACTTTCCAACTGTTTAAATTGATACTCCAACAGCTCTCGCATATGGAATAGTTTACGGCACTCCAATTCGTTTATAACTATCGAGCTATCACCCATTATTATTTTTAACTGGAACGTTTCATCCTCGGTTGTTCCAAACACTGGCGACAGAGTGATAAAAAACGGACCTCCTAGTTGTATGTGTAGATCTTCCATTTCGGGTGTGCCATTTAATCGAGTATTTAGCACGTCACGAGAAAATACGTTGATTTGAAATTCCACTTGAAAATTTGTAAAGGCTATCCAATTTTCGTATGCCAATTCCAGAACATGGTTGATGCTACACACCAATCGTAATGCAGGTTTTATTGTCTGGTTTATAACAAACCCAATTTCCACATCATGAGGGTGCTCGCCCAAATCACTTAAACTATACGTAAACTTATTAATAAGATTTTTGGTATATGAAACTTGTACATTATTAACATCTGCATACTCCATTGCTTTGCACTGATATCACTGAGATGACTGAGAAAGGATTCTATGCAGATCACCCTTTTAAATGTTTCGAGGTTGTTGTTGCGCATGCGTAAATTGTACTTGGATGACTTAGAATGCGTAAGCGAAAAGTTAATTGGTTCTCACCGACGTGAATAGACTGGTCTGTAAACAATTAGAGTAGAAGTGAAAGTTAAAGTGATACATCCGATAATTATAGTTGTAGTGCGTAAGCAAGAAGCTAATTAATTTTCACCGATGTGAATAGACTGGTTTGAAATGTAACTCGAGGTCAAAACGACGTTGGGTTTCTCCTAATTTAAAAGTAAACTACCTAATTATACCAACCAGGTATAAAAACACCGTGCGATACAATATCATTCAGTTTCTGTTTAGCCTACCGGTTGTTTCGTGCGTGCACACAAATCGGGTACAATCGGTACATATCCGGATAGGAGTAGCTCATATAAAAGGGCTGTTCGCGTAGAAGTTATTATTTGTTGATTGTACAGTTTAAAGAGACGATATAACAAATATGTATAAAAACTTTGGCGAGGTTATTCGAAGATTTCGCAATGCTCTACGAGTAAAAAAAGCAGAATGTGGGCAACGCTTTTCGATAGAAGGAGAAAAATGTCTTATGTGTCAGTCATACGAGGAAGCAATACAAGCACTGTACTGCTGTGTTAGCAATGCCTGAGGATCTGGATGATTTTATGGAAATAATCGAGAAAATGGGGTTTATAAAACTGTTGGCAGATATTCAAATGGAATATATACTAAATTGTAAGTTTTAAAATAAAAATTTAACCACCGCAACTATTAACATAAGACATGAATGATGTGAATTTAGAACTTATTTTTGTATATATTAGCTTGTTCATGTTATAAAATATAAAGTATACATTGGTATTGTTTGATTTTTCAAAATGTCCACGCAACTGAAATGGGTATATAAGTTCTTATTAAAAGAATTATAACAAAGAGCGCTACATTTAATTTTAATAGAAATGAGTACAACTGCGTGTTTAAAACATACCTTTTAGTTTAAATTTTTTTTGTTCAACTTTGATGATATTACATAAACCAAGATTCTGCTACTGCTTCCGAGTAACGGAAGTATTATATTTTTATTGTATCCTAACAATACCATTATATATAAATAAAACCAAAACGTTTGAAACCATAATTATATTTCAATTCAAATACTTAACAAGTACACTACACATAGAAATATATTTTTATTCATTAAAACTAATACACACCCAAAAGTCACTTTTTCCTCCTTTTAATTGACAAATGTGTAGTATACATTTCCAAATTTTGTACACGATTTTCGTTTGATCTGAGTTTCGTATAGACTGTAGCTTTTGGAACATTGTAGAGTGCGAGTACCACAATTAAATATCAACCAACTAGTTGGTAAGACAACCTATAGGTTAGACGAATTTCCACCAAATTCTCACCACCATATAATAGAAGTTGGTTTTGATTTATATGGCGGTCTTCAATAGATGTATTGCATGGTTAAAAAATTTATAAGGACAACCATAAAATCGCTATCGGCAAAAAATCTTAAAATTAGGGTAGCCGAGAAAAATCTAATATTAATTGATACCAAACAAGATAGGGTTATCACGAAAGATGCATTGGTTAGACGAAGAAAACTATTTGGTTCAGATTTGGGAGCAAAGAGCAAAAGTCGAAGAAAGCTATTTGTTATGTTATAGAGCAAAGAGCAAAATTTAGAGGTTCAGGACTTTAAAAGTGTAACTTTGTAGGGGCTGATCCTATTGCAAATCTGTTTGCAGATTCGAATTCTGCGTAAAATTCTAGACTAACAAGATGTAAATACTCCCTGTATGTTTGTTGTGGTTTGTTTAGTATTCTTCTTAATCTTCTTTGGGGATTAAACCACTCATAGTTTTTAAAATTATCTTTATTAACGTTTCGATCCATAACCTAGGATCGTTTTCAAAATAATAAAAACTTCAAGTCACATGGTTAAACAATTTATAAGGACGACCATACTAGAGCGCTCATTGTATGATTAATAAACCCGCCAGCAATGATGCGATGATTTTAATGGATGGCATTGAGCATATCTATTGTATTTCTCAAATCATATAGCTGCTAATTAATAAAAAAGAAAGGCTACTTTCACTTGTACTTCGACAAAGAATTAGTTTGTCCTCGTCTACGTATTTTCCAACTATTTAGCATTGAGCATAATTTGTGACGTTGTAATTAACAATGTTAAAACCAGAAAAATTTTAAAAGTCATGGGTTTATGCGATATTCTGAAAACAGCACATTACTGTTTGAAAAAATGGTTTTAAATATTAAGCACTTATGGCTTATAAAGAACTCATTTCTAAAATCTTTGCGGTTTTAGATTTCTAGGGAAATGGTTGGTTAAAACATGTCATAGATGTACCAAAAAATTAGAGGCTCGGAGTCTTTAAAAGTGTAACTTTGTAAGGGATGGTCCGATTTTAAATCAATTTGCAGATTCGGATTCTGCGTAAAATTCTAGACAAACAAAATGTGTCACATGGCTAAAAAGTTTATGAGAACGATCATAAAATCATTATCGGCAAAAAATCTTAAAATTGGGGTAGCTCCCTTGGGGGTGATGCTATCTGAAAAATTCCTAGATATACAGGTAGCTGAGAAAAATCTAATATTAATTGATACCAAACAAGATAGGTTTATCTCGAAAGATGCATTGGTTAGACGAAGCTTTAAAGTGTAACTTTGTAAGGGATGGTCCGATTTTAAATCTGTTTGCAGATTCAAATTCTGCGTAAAATTCTAGACTAACAAGATGTGTCACATGGTTAAAAAATTTATAAGGACGGTCAGAAAATCGTTGCTGGTAAAAAATCTTAAAATTGGGGTAGCTCTCTGGGGGATGATGCAATCTAAGAAATTCATAGAGATTCAGGTAGCTGAGAAAATTCTAATATTAATTGATACCAAACAAGATAGGGTTATCTCGAAAGATGCGATGGCTACTCGAAGAAAACTATTGTGCAAAATTTAAGATGTTAATGTTATTTATTACTGTCGCTAGATGTGGGAGCAAATGTGCATCGTGTGTGGAAATGTGGAGATGAATCTCCGCATTTCCCTCCTTATGAGAATTTATATGTAAATGAGGGAGCAAATGAGGGAGCAAGGCGGTCCACAAGGCGGGAGCAAGGTGGAGATTCATCTCCACATTTGCTCCTTATGGGAATTTACATGTAAATTTGGGAGCAAATGTGGATGCTGGAGCAAATGTGGGTCCAGGATTGCTATATTCCTCCTAGTTAGCTGCTATTTGGGTATGTGGAAAAACCGCTTTCCAGGAAATTATAAACAATAAAGAAAACGGTTTCGTACGTGTCAAAATAGACAATACATACATATATAGTTGTTATGCCGATTCAAATGCGTCTTTTAACGATTTTACAGACTTACTTCAGATCGAATACAAGTAATCATCGCAGGGGATTTTAATGCCTCGGCCACCGAATGGGGTAATCGAATAACAAACAAAAGAGCCCAAGCAATTTTAGAAACATTTTCAGTTTTAGATATAGTGTTATTAATCGAAGGAAACTCTTATACCTTTAGCAGAGGTAACAAAGGTTCAACTATAGACTTAACATTTATGAGCAGTTCTTTAGTAAAGTATAAGGTAAATTGGAGAGTTTCTGAACATTATACTCATAGTGATCACCACGCCTTATTATATGAAACACTTAGCTCAATTAAAAATAATCACTTGTCTATGGTTAAACCACCTGGCTGGGTATCTTATAAATTTGATGAAGAATTATTCTTACTGATGCTGGATGAAGATCACATTTCAGGGTCTGCAAATTCTAAAACTACACAAATAATAGACATTATAAAGAGGGCTTGCAATGCTTCTATGCCAAATAGGTTGTGCAATAGAGGACACAATAACGTTTTCTGGTGGATTAACAATATTGCCGAACTTCGTAGAGAATGCCATCGTCTAAGGAGGCGATATCAACGCTCAAGAGGTAGAAATGATTTGCTTAATCTTCAGCATGAGTACAAAACTGCTCGAAGAAAATTGACGTGTACTATTAAGTCTAGCAAACAAAAAGCAGCAAGAGGTTACTTTTGGCATCAGTCGTCACTTCGATAATTATATATGCAGCTCCAATCTGGGCCGTTCGGATTTTCAACATCAAAACGTCAAATAAATTTTATAGGTGTCTGTCCGTCTTGCATTATTGCGTACACATTTATTGCAAATAAGCATAAAAATAACTATTTCGTAATTGTTTTTAGTGGTGGTCGTCGGAAAAATAGTGTACAGTACTCGCGTGGAAAGTGACATTTCACACTCGTGGAATAGTCGCACTCGGCTTACGCCTCGTGCGGCAATACTCTTCCACTCATGTGAAATGGGTCACTTTCCACGCTAGTAATGTAATATACTATTTGTACTACAGATCGTAACTCAAAAGAATAATTAAGATGTATATCACATTTATTTTGTATCAAGACACACATTTGAAGTATTGAAATACACATTTAAATGGAAGAGAATCGTAAAAAAAAAACGGAATGAAAGTTTAATGGCTACAACCACTTCTCGCGAAGTATGATGCACGGCGGTTCCGTGAGAAGACTAATTGGTGATGTGTTGCAGCGCATATATTTGTTTATACATGTATATATTAAATTGAAAATAAATATTTTGCCTCAAAAAATATATACACACACACACTCCACACTTAGAGACGGTGCAATAGCAACCTCCGGTTTTCGGGTGCTGACGACAGGGGACGTACACTATGATTGTGGACGATTTGGTTATTGATTTCCGGTTGCCGGTGTCCAAGACAGAGTAAGAATCAAACACAAACACAACACCAAAAACACACGCACGCACACATGCATAACTACAACCCCCTCCACACACACACACACACACACACAAACACAAAAAACACACATTGAAACATTAACTCTAAACCCAACAACACCGGCATTGTTCTAACCGTGTCAACCATGCTTAAATTCAAAGACACCATGCCAAATACTAATTTGACAAACTAAAAAAGAAAATAAAAAATAAGAGAGTATATCAATGGCACATCAAATAGATCCCTGTTAGTCTCTTCTGTAATTCCAAACCTCGCCATACCGGTACCGCTGTACACGGACATGAACCATTCATAATTTAGACCAGTACTTGATTTGTCTCCCTGGCTCCATACTCGCCTGACTTTATTTGTCGTAGTCGTCACTGACGTAAGATGTCAGTATGTTAATATACACTACTTTTCTTCGGTCTTTTGGAGCTTCATCATCATCATCATCATTAAGTTTTCAGTCCTAGAACTGGTTGGACGCGTACCCTCATTGTTTCCTAGTCTGAACCAACCTACACATTTCTTTGAAATTTTTCTGCATTTGTCACTAATTGTGAGAAAGTCTGATCTCGGTCTACCACTCCCTATCGTTTCCTATCTCTGCTTGTAGTATATCCCGTACTATTTCCCAGAGATGCCTTAGAACGTATCCTGTCCTATTTCTCCTATTTTTTTTCGTTTTCTACAGATATCTTTATTCTTTTACTATTTCAACAACCTATTTGTTATTAACTTTGTCTGTCCATGCTACCATCTACATACATATGAAGCACAACATTCCAGAAGGCTTCTGTCTCTTTCTGTCTGATTTTCCTTCTGCCCCTATTTCATAGATGTACTGTGCTGTGCTCCACACTATGCTTTGAACGGTTTTCTTCCTGTATCTATGTTCGTTGTCTTTGAACATATCCATTGTCCTTTCTTGCTTGATGCAGTTCGGTCACCTTCTATTGTTCTACAGTTATAAACCCTACTCCCTGATATTCAGTTGTATGTGAAGGGGGGTAAGCAACCTTTGGCTGCCAAGTTCCCTCAGCACTTGAACCTTTGTCGAATTAATAGTTTTTCCAATTTATCCTTTCGCACAATCGACATTAGTTGAAAATATTTCACAACCAACACCTGTAGTTGTTTATAATAATCATTAGATTTAAGAGCACTTATTTTTCGTCATTGGGTTTTACGTCTTGAAACTGCTTGGACTTGTACCTCAGCTTATTTATGTTTTCAGCTAGCCTACACAGTTCCCTGCAATTCTCTCAACAGCCTATATACATTACATGTGATTTTCCAATGCTCCACCCGAAGGTACTACATTGGCCAGGAAGCGAGTTTTTTTTTTTTACCTGGAAAATTTTGAATTTTGCCGAATCCTTGCTGTTCCAAGCAAGGTAGGGATCTTTAACGTGCGTGACAACACTCACACACGGGACCTCCATTTTACCTCTCATCCGAACGAGGGTGTACTTTTGTGAAAAATGCTCGCCTAACATTTTTCAAGCGGACCGTGTCGGGATTCGAACCCGGGACCTTGGGCGTAGTAGTCACACACATACCACTACGCCACGGAGCCGCCTCACAGCCTATATACAACTCGATTCCCTTCTATTGTTTTCTAATTATATGCCCTATTTCACCGAGATTCAGTGGTATGTGAAGGGCGTTACCAGCCTGTGGCTTCCAAGGATTCCCCAACTCTTACACATTTGCGGTATTAATAGTTTTGCAGTAAATCCTTTCGCACAATTAACATTAGTTGAGGGTATTGCAAAACCAATATCTGTAGATGTGTATAATAATCACCATGTTTAAGTACAGTAATTATTATTGTCATTAGTTTTCCATCTTGCGACTGGCTGGAAGCGTACCTCTATTGATTTCTTTTCTGAGTAAGCCTACACATTTCCCTGAAATTCTTACAGCATAAATCTTTCACTATCTGTGTGCAATAGTCTAACCTAGGTCTGCCTCTGCTTCCCATTTTTCCTATTTCTGCTTCTAATATACTCCGCACTATTACTTCATTCCTCAGTATGTGGCCTATCATCCTATCTCTCCTATTTTTTTACTGTTTTCCACATATTTTTCTTCCCCTACCATTTCTAGTACCTCTTTGTTCTTAACTTTGTCCACGATATCTTCATTATACGTCTGTAGCACCACATTTCAAAGACTTCTACCTTTTTCTTTTCTGCTTTTCTTACTGTACAGGCTTCACAGCCATACAGTGCTGTGCTTCACACATATGTTTTAATCAATCTTTTCCTTGTTTCTATGTTTGTGCTTTTCTTATCTTGCGTTATTTGACTTCCTAGGTAGCAGAAATTTTTAACCTCATAAGTTCTGATTACCTATTTGTATTCTTGTTTTTGATTTATTTCTCCTCTTTTGCATACTAGAACCTTAGTTTTATTTTTGTTAATTTTCATACCATATCTCTCCGTTAGAACTGTTTTCATTACATTTAAGAGCAGCTTCTAACTCTTCTTTGCTAGATGCTAATACCGCTATATTATCTGCAAATCTAAGCATATCAATCTTTTATCCCTGCATATTAATTCCAAATGTCTTCCTGCGTTTGACAGTATTCATTGCCTCTTCTATGTACAAGTTAAAAATTAATGGGGATAAGGCACATCCCTATCTTGCCCCTTGCCTAATATTTACTTCTCTACCTTCTTGCTCTAATTCTATTTCCGCTGTTTGCTCTTTGTATAAGCAATTTACTATCCGCCTATCCCTAATACTCATTCCAATCTTTTTGAGTATGTCGAACATTTTTTTCCATTTCACATTGTCGAATGCTTTTTCCAAATCTACAAACCCTATATATATATATATATATATATATATATATATATATATATATATATATCACACTTTCCCCCTTCTCTATTGTTTTCTCCATTATCACTCTCAGAGCTAAAATAGCCTCCCGTGTTCCCCTGTTTCGCCTAAACTCAAATTGATCTTTTCCTAGTATTTATTCAGCTCGCTTTTCCATTCGTCTTCGTACAATTTTAGTTAATATTTTTGAAACGTGTGCGGTCAAACATATTGTTCGAAAATTTTCACATCTACCTGCGTTTCTTTTTTTTTGGTATAGTTACTATGATGTTCGTTTGAAATCTTTGGGTATCTCGCCTGTCTCATACATATAGCTTACAAGTCGGACGAGACGTTCTGTTACTGCTTCTCCAGCGGATTTTAGAATTTTTGCTTGCACCTTATCTGTACCCGGCGCCTTACCGTTTTTCATGCTCTGTAATGCTAATTCAAACTCATCTAAGTATAGGATATCCCAGGTCATCATTTTCAATGTCTGATTCCTGTTCTAATGCTGTTAGTTCCTCTCCTGAATATAAACTCCCTATATATTCCTGCCATCTAGCTACTTTCTCTACATTTTCTATAATGACACTTTCTCCCGCGTCCCTTATATTTTTGCTCTAAAATTTATTCTAATTAATTTGTATGCTTCGTCCGTCTTTCCTATTTCCATCTTAGTTTGTACCTCTTTGCACTTTTCATCAATCCATTGTTCTCTAGCTTTCCTGCATTTACAAATAATTTCCCATTTTACGGCTTTATATCTCTGTTTTCCTGTTTCATCTGATCTATTTTGTATTTTCGTCTGTCTTCTATTAATTTCAGGATATCTTTTGCTATCCATGGTTTCTTGTTTTCTTTTTGTGTATACCCCAGAATATCTCCGGCCGCCATGTCTAAGCTGGGAAATGTTATTCCATTCTATTTCTACTTCCTTAGTATCAGAAATTTTCCCGATATCTTTCAGCAATTCATTTGACTTTTTTTCAAATCCTTTGTGGATATTTTTATCTTTTAGCTTCTCAAAGTCAATGTGCTTTTTTCCGTTCTTCTTTTTCAAATTTTTAAATTTAAGTGTGGTCTTCATAATTGCGATGTTGTGGTCAGTGTCTATATCTGCTTCTGGATAGCTTCTACAGTCTTTTACTTGATTCCTAAACCGTTGTCTAACAATAATGTAATCTTTTGGATATTTTCCTATATCTTCTGGCATCTTCCACGTGTATCGTCTTCTAACATGATGTTGAAATAATGTATTTGTAATGGTTAAGTTGTTCTTGTCGCAAAATTCTACCAGCCTATTTCCCTGTCATTTCTCGTGCCTAAACCAAATAAACCTACTATCGCTCCTTCCATACTCTCCTTCGGGAGCTTACGAATCCTGTATATCTCGCCGAACATTTCAATACTTCGTAAGGAGCCTTCCAATTTCTTTGTAACCCTGGCGACAATCCACGCCTCCGTCTGTGATTGTACAACCATATGCGGTCTTTTGAAAACCAGACTCTTATGCCTTGATGTACCCGGTCTTCATCCAGTCATTTGCAATCTGAATTTTTTTCGTTTCCATGAATGTCATGCTTCCGCTTGAATTTCTCGACATATCTTTCGTCTATAACGTCTTTTACAGGCATACTCCGAACTCAAGGTCACATAGTAAATGATATCTCTTCGTTCGCTACTCCCAGGACACCCTCCTTCATATCTAAACGAAAACCGTACTTCTTTAAAATCTCTGTTCCTAAGATAGCTTCTTCAGTGGTGTCCGCTATTATCACTTGATGATCGAATATTTTGCTACAAATACCGATCTGTGTTTGAAAGGCTGTGCGTCCGTCTAAATACCTTCGCTGGTCACTGTCCGAAAACGCACTGTCACAGGTGGCACTTTATCATGGTTGCATACTCGACAGGGTTCACAGTTGTCCTAGTGTCACTGGTATCAACTAAAACCTTATACTGTCCATATACATAAATACTATCCTCTCACCTAGTTTACGCGATACTGATAATGTTCTCCGGGATAAAATCCGTGCAAGTCGACTTTTGCCCCCCCCCCCATTCCCCATCGTCGATCTCCTCTAGTTGGTTCAGCTTCTCTTGTTTTCTCTTGGACTGCTTGCACTACCGCTGAATATGCCTAAGTTCTATACAATTCTATCATTTCGATCCTTTCACCTGTGGTCGCTAATCACGAAGTACCCACTGAATTATTTCCTTCCTACTCTTTTGTTCCTGTTCTTTAACAGAGCGTTTAACTTTGCCATTACTACCAGGCGATGCTTGCTTTGTCGCTTCAAACTCCAAAGCACGCTTGCTGAACTTCCCCATCCCGTATTCCATTGAAAAATGTCTGTACTGCCAGTTATTCCAAGAAACTATCCAGTGTTTTTGAATATCTTAATCTAATCACACAGCAATATCTGCTTCGAGCTCTTGTAAATTTTCGTTGGCCTTCTGGTAACGGTTATTTACTCGAAGTGTGGTACACTCGTTATAAGTGAAAATCGCCGTGCCTCATTTCCAGACTTAGCGAGGCCCCGTAGCTTCCTTGATCATGACCCGGTACAGTTTGTAGGGTACTCAAAGCTTCACCCCGTAGTGCGACTATCAACGTAGTTGCCATACCACAATCATTTCAGCCACTATATGTCGCGGCAGCTTGAAATTGTTTGATATACATTACCTAGGGCGACTTTTTATCAAAAGCAGGTGGTCTTACTTTGAACTTCGATGGCCACCACCAGTTTTTCCCGACCTTCGTAAAATCTGAGGTGTGCTGTTGTATCACTGGAGTTGAGAGCTCCGGTGCTTGTACTATTAAGGAATTATTCCATTCTTCTATCCTCAGTACCTTTTCTTCATCTTTAACAACTTTATTCCTAGATCTCATGAGTTGTCTACCAACTGCGCTTCCAATTTCTTCCGCCGGAAAATTTGATTTCGAATTTTTTTGCGGTTTTTATAGTTTTGTGTATAAATTCGTTTTTCAATTGGGTGTAATTTTCTGATAATTTTTGCTAATTCGCTTTTGCGATCTGATCTAAGTTGGTCCTGTATGAGAGTGTTGCCACGCGCGTTAAAGATCTCTACCCTGCTTGGAATAGCAAGAGGTTAGTCAAAATTCAACACTTTCAGATTAAAAAATTCGATTCCTATCAAATATAGTATCATTGGAAAATCAAACGAACGGTACTATAGACCGGACGGCTCAGTGAATCATATAGGTTTTCGTATGACTACTAATCCCAAGGTTCCGGGTTCGATTACGAGCATTTTTCACAAAAACACGCTCTTGTTAGAATGATAGGTAAAATGTAGGTACCATGTGTGAGTATTGTCGGGCACGTTAAAAACTCCTAGCTTGTCTAAAGTAGCAATAATTTTCAGGTAGAAAAATTGGCTTGCTGATCAATGTAATGCCTTTGTGTAGGGCATTGGAAAGCCAAATCTAGGAGTTATTATAGACCGACGGCTACGTGTCGCAGACATATTTGCGTGTAACTGTTGTTCCCAGGGTCCCGAGTTGGATTTCCTACACGGATTGCTTGAAAAATGTTAGGCGAGCATTTTTCATAAAAAATACTACCTTGTTCGGACGAAAGGTAAAAGTTGGTCCCGTGTGAGAGTGGTGTCACGCACGTTGAAGATTTTTACCCTGCTTGGAATAGCAAGAGGTTCGTCAAAATTCAAAATTTTCAGATTAAAAAAATTCGATTCCTATCCAATATAGTACCTTTGGGTGGAGCATTGGAAAATCAAACGGTAAAAGTAGGTCCAGTGTGAGTGGATTGCCACGCATGTTGAAGATCCCTACCCTGCTTGGAATAGCAAAAGCTTGTCAAAATTCAAAATTTCCAGGTTAAAAAAGCCAAATTCCTGGGCAACGTAGTACCTTCGGGTGGGGCATTGGAAAATCAAATGAAGGGTGCTATAGACCGGAGGGCTCAGTGGATTAGACAAGTTTTTGTATGACTCCTGAGACCAAGGTCCTTGGTTCGATTGCCGACACGGCAATGTTAGACGGGCATTTTTCACAAAAACACGCCCTTGTTAGGATGATAGATAAAATGTGTGTATGTTGTCGCGCACATTAAGGACACCTTTCTTGCTTGGGCTAGCAAAAATCTTTAGGTGAAAAAACTCGCTTCCTAATCAATGTAATACCTTCGAGTGGAGTGTTGCAAAGTCAAATGTAGGAGTTACTATAGACCGACGGCTCTGTGGTTCATACAGGGTACTATAGACCGGACGGATCAGTGGATCAGATAGGTTTTCGTGTGACTCCTGATCTCAAGGTTCCGGGTTCGATTACTAACACGGACCGCTTGAAAAATGTTAGGTGAGCATTTTTCACAATATCACGCCCTTGTTAGAATGATAGGTAAAATGTAGGTCCCATGTGTATGTTATCGCGCACGTTAAAGACCCGTAGCTTGATTGGAGTAGCTATAATTTTCAAATGAAAATACTGGCTTCTTGTAGACCGACGGCTATGTCTCAGACATTTTTGCGTATAACTGCTGTTCCCAAGGTTCCGAGTTGGATTTCCTACACGGATCGCTTGAAAAATGTTAGACGAGCATTTTTCACAAAAAATATGGCCACGTTCGGATGAAAGATAAAAGGAGGTCCCGTGTGAGAGTGTTGTCACACACGTTAAAAGTCCCCACCCAACTTGGAATAGCAAGAGTTCCCTAAAATTCAAAAATTTTAGGTTAAAAAAAATTCGATTTCTGTCCAATGTAGTAGTACCTTTGGATGAAGCAATGAAAAACCAATTGAAGGATGGCTCAGTGGATCAGACATGGACCGCTCGAAAAGTGTTAGGTGCACAAAAACACGCCCTTGTTATAATGATAGGAATGTAAATGTTGTTGTCCATGTTAAAGATCTCTACCTTACTTGTAGTAGCAAGGGTTCGGGTCGATTTGTAATTGTTAGATGAAAAACTTGCTTACTGGTCAATATAATACCTTCGAATGGAGTAGTGGAAAGTCAAATGTAGAAGTTAATATAGACCGGCGGCTCCGTGGCTCAGACAGCTTCGCGGATAACTGCTGTTCCCAAGAGCCCGTGTTCGATTCCTGACATACACCGCTTGGAAATTATTAAGCGAGCATATTCCCAAAAATACGCTCGCGTTCGAATGAGAGATAAATTGAAAGTCCCGTGTGTGTGTTGTCATCACGTTAAGGATTTCTACCTTGTTTGCACTAGCAGAGTTCGGCAAAATTCAAAGTTTTCAAGTAAAAGAAATTCACTTCTTGGCCAACGTAATACCTTCGGATGGAGAATTGGTAAATCAAATTAGGAGCCAACTTCTTGCTCGGCTACATGGGCTACAGTTTCGCGTATGATTGCTGGTCCCCAGGCTCCGGGTTAAATTCCCGACATGGACTACTAGAAAACTGTTTGGCTTGCATTTTTCACAAAATTGCTTAAGACAGTGAAAATTATGGCAGTTTAAACAATAGGAAATCAATTCTAACGAAAGGTCTGTCTTTTTTAATAGTCCAGCTCATTAAGTATGCCCAAAGAACTTTGAAAAACAATTTTCCAAATTATTTGGAAGAGATATTCCAGTCTGCGGTTAGTGTAGACCTTCAGTAATACTATCGATCTAGTCTGTGGTTAGTGTGAACCTTTATTAGTATTGAAGATCTATACTAACCACAGACTTGAATGTTTTTCCTAAATAATTTGGAAAACTGTTTTCAAAGGTTCTTCGGACATACATAGAGAGTTGAACTGTTGAAAACTGACTTTTCCTCTGAATTGAATAGAAATTGATTTCTCAAGCAATAATTTCCGGTTTTATATAATTTAAAAAATTGTTCTCCAAGTACTGGTGAACTGGAATGTTGAATCGAAGACTGAGCTATTTATTTCTGTAATTTATTTCATTATATTTAAACTGCCGCAATTTCCAACATCTTGAGCCATTTTTAAAAAGTCCAGGTTCCATCAGGGGTCACTAAATTAATATGGAACACTACCAAACTCCTAATATGAACCAAAATTCTATAGGTGAACGTATGTGAAGAAGGTAATCGGTTTTATATTTACTTTCTACATTAATTTTAGATCATGGACCCGCACCTACAATCTTGGTCCTCATTACTTACAGTAATTTAGAAGCTAATGTTATGTAAAATGAATGTGTACAGTTAGGAACGTCTAGACGGTATGTTTTAGCCGAAAAAGGAAGCGTTGTTTTATGATGTAGTTAACAGTGAGTTTGCTAATTAGCAGCATTCTGACCATAACTTTTAGATTAGATAGAAGGTTGTTACGTAAGGCGCTGCATATTTATGAAACATGCATACAAAGTAAACTTTATCGTAACCAAGGCTTAGATTTAGATTTAGATTGCTAAAATTTTAGTTAAACAAGTTATATTAAACACAGTCCGCTGTGTTTCCTAGACTTGATACCATTGAAGAAAGAGAGGTCAAGGAGAAAAGTTGCAACCTTCTATTAAATGCGACTTCTAAATTTTTGTAGCGTATTTATTGCAGAAGTTCGTAATACCACCTTCCTCCCATGTTAGCAAATTTTTCGGTTAGCTTATTTTACGACAACCGTGTCAAATTCAAAGGCAGAGACCAGTTTATGTGGATCACAAAAAAGCTTGAAGATCAATTTTCAAACAAACATACGTTTATTTCGAAATCAGGGAAATCTCGTTCGCAGTCATTACTTTCAAAATTGGTCTAAGGTGAATTTTGTAATTTTGAGTCTACCAGGTGTTTTATTTCTTTTACAGTTTGCAGTAGCTGTTCGTACTATTAATTCTTCTAGGTATGGAGAAGAACTTCATATGTGAATATTTGAATATCTTCAAACCTTCCAGTTAGATGTTTGTATAATTGAAGTCTTCAGATCTTTCGACATGTGGACGACCTCTTTGTAGTCCATCCCACGGTGATCAAACACTTCCAAACTTCTTAGATCGCTTAAGCGATCACCATAAAGTATAGAATTTACCAACGAAATCGAAAAGAATGCGACCTTATCATTCCCTAACGTTTTTTCCGCAAGCCTAATGGACGCTTAGGTCGTTCTGTATACCGAAACCCACATACTACGTGAAATATTTTCACACTTCTTCTCGTCACCATCCTTCGCAAAAGTCGTCTGCAATTAACTCAATGTATCGTGCAATTCATACCCAGAACACCTTACTAAAAAATCATCCCATCAAAATTCAGCTCCAGCATTATTAACAACTGTTACCACAAGATAGGTATCTGTAGGCAATACACTGACTTTTATATCCAATCCAAAAACTCAAACCCAACTGAATTTCTAATACGCGGTACTAAGTGGCCGTTCCATATATACTTCGGCCAAAATCCTTCGAAAACACAACATTAAAACCATAAGCCTACCATTAAAATCTCAAACATCTTATCATCTGCTAATGACTTGGAACACAGCCGCAAATTTTCAGGTCTATATAATAGCTGTGGTATGGTATACATCGAAGAAACGGAGATCGGTACTGGTCATAATACAATTGAATCAAAACAAGCCGGTACAGTCGTTCGGTAGTGGCCGAACACCAACAAATACGACACAAGCCATACTTTCATATTTGATGAAACAAAATTGATAGTGTAACAAAAACTCTGTTACGTTCCAATTTTGTTTTTAGAATTTTTCCCTTGTTAAATTCATTACTCGTTCGAATAAATTCCGTTTCAATTTTTTAATTCTTCAACAACCCCCTATATAGCTTACTTGTTAGTTCATAAGCCCGTTTTACTATAACTCTGTTAAATTCTTCAACCTAATTCATAATAAACACGCTCCCGAATAAACTCCTCAACTCAAACCCCTTTGTGCTTTTAAAACGAAAAATTTGTTTTATGTAACGTTGGCTTAACTTTTGCTTCGATTTTGGTTTTGGTTAGCGTTCGTTTCGATTTTGTTTTGCTTAGTTTCTGCTCCGAGTTTGTTTTAGTTAATTTTTCCTCCGATTTTTTTTTATTGTTAGTGCCTAAGTTTCTACGTTACCCGCATTTCTCGACCTGATGCTACTTTTTTTTTCCTTTACGTTCGGACTGTTATTTATTATTTCTTTCGGCTCTTTGCTGTTCCCCACATGCGGTTCATTCTTCTTAAATTTTAGTTTTGCTTCTTTCCTAATCGCTCGATATTATCGGTTTGTTAATTTCAGATTATTGGACTTGTGTTTTCGCTAATAATCCTAGTCCATTGAAAACGCTGGCGCCCAAGATTTTTTTTTCTTTCTTCCCTCTCGGTACATTTTGTTCTCCCCATCAAGTCTAGAGTCCAACTTTACTTTTATTCTACAACCCTATTTTAATTTCTATTTTGTTGTTTCGCTCCTATTGGTGTCGGATATCTTTTAGATTGTCCTGTATTTGCAATAATTTTTTTCTTGAAACTCTATCGAATTACGGTTAGCCTTTATTTAGTTACTTTCTACCAATTTCTTTCTTGTTCATATTCAAAATGACTTCTTTTTCGGCTTCCTACTAAGGTCTCCCTATGTGTGAGTGGAATTTAAAATTTTCTGATGTCCTGAACACTCTTACCGTACATGATTTTTTGAAACGAGTCGAAAACCTCCGACGAACTCACCATGTGTCAGAATTGCAGTTATTTGAGTCTGCAGTGGATTTGTTTGAGTCGAAAGCGTTACTTTGGTATCGTGGTTACCGGGATAGGTTTTCTGACTGGAAGTCGTTGTTTAATTTACTGATTCAACATTTTGAACCCCCGGATTTTACTTATAAGTTTGCTGCTACTGAGGAAAATGCTTTTGCTAAGACTTCTCCGACGCCTACGAGTAGATCCGATACTTCTTCCGTACTACTGTTCTTCCTCCTTGTTATACTTCTACTCGTCAGGTTATCTGCTTTAATTGCGACAAACCTGGTCATGTTTTGACACGTTGTACACGTCCTCAAGTACTCCATTGCCATGGTTGCGGATATGAGGGAGTTTCTCGCCGCATCTGTACAAACTGTCATCCTACTCATAATAGGTTTTCAAATAATCCTTCAAATTCTGCCCTCACCTCTAACTGCATAATTTCTTCTGCTTCTCACTCTACGTTCTCTTCTGTCCCTCATCCTGGTCATCCCGCTCCTACTAGCAAAACATACCCTTCTTCGGCAAATATAACTTCAAGCAAAATTTCTTCCGTTTCTAGTTCTACATTCTATTCTATTCCTCCTTCCTCTCGCTCTACTTATTTACTCTCACCCCAGACTGTGCCTCCACCACCATTACAACCCATGCTTCGAATTAGTGACTTGCAGATAGCTTCTCAAGAGTTTGTTCCCGCTTTCTTAAATTGTTCTAGTTAAGAAATTCATGTCGTGTCTGCGAGGACACATGTCGCTGAAGTGATGGTAATTCCTAATTTAGTCAGCGAAGGTCCTGTCGCTGTCAAAATTGTACATGTTCCTGCTTTCTTAAATTGTTTGACTACAGAAATTTCTGTCGTATCTACAATAACAGCTGTAGCTGAACTGACGATAACTCCTAATACGAATAGAGAAGTTCCCGTTAAGGTTAGTGAGCCCGTAGCTATAATGCCTGCTGCTGTCGTTGTCCAAGTTTTACCTGATTCTGTTTCGTTACCTACTCTTACTCATTTTTCTCATGCTGACAAAATGCTACTTGTTTCTGTTCTTTTAACTAAAGTTGATGAAATTCTGTCTAGTGCTGCTCCTTTCTTTCATGTTGATAAATTTCGTTTGACTCCTTTTTCTAGCATTGGCGAAGTTCTACTTGATACTGTTTGTTCTTGTAACGTTGATGTACTTCTACCCGATTGTGTTCCTTTATGTAATGTTACTGAAGTGTTATCGGATTCTGTTCTTTTTGTTAAGGTTGATATTCCTACAGCCAATGCTGTTCTCTGTCCTAACTGTGATACTTCTAGTCCTTTATCTAATGAAATTGAAATTTTATCTACTTCTGTCCCTCTAGTTAACGTAACTGAAGTGTGCTCCGCTTCTGTTTCTCTTCGTAAGATTGATTCTCTTACAGCCAATACCTTTTCTTTTTTTAATAGTGATATACTGACAGCCATTGATGTTTCCTTTTCTACCGTTGACTTTCTTACCTCCCATCCTAACAACAAACAACTTCCTTTCTTAACTCGTTTCGAGTTTCCTAAACTGCCCTCGACACCTCCTAAACCGCGTGCTACAACTGCTACACCCCCTGCTGTCCCTGGTTCGCGAAAAACTGCCTCTAAAGAGGCAGAAATTTGTATATGCTGATTCAGAACCTGAAGATGTTGGTCGACGAAATCCTGATGTCCGTGATCTCGTTTTGTTTTCCTTCTGGCGGCGTAAATGCCTTAAGCCCAATATCTAGTCCTCGCGCCCCAGATTATGACAACTGTGCTCTCCTTCGGACATGATTTTTGGACATTACAATTTCGTTTTGCTTCCCTGTTTTACAGGGTTTTCTTTCGTTTTCTTGTTTTTTCTTTCACCCGTGTGGGTCCGGGAATAGAATAGTCCCACGGTACGATCTGCCTGTCGTAAGATGCGACTACAGCGATCAAACATATACACACACGCACATTTTATACACGCATAACACATACACACACCCTTCTTACACCCCCACACACATACCCACACACGCACGCACGCACACGCACGCACACGCACGCACACGCCCACACCTACTCATACATAACTACACTGGGATTCTGTTTTATTTTCTTTTGTACGATTTTAGTTTGTTTTTTCGGTTTTGTGCTTGGTGTTGGTGTTATTCTTTTTGGTTTTTTTCTTTTTTTCTCGTTTGTTTCGTTCCACTTTCCTTTCCCTATCCATTTGCTGGTCTTTTTGCTGTCGGTTTCTATACCGATTGTGTTTTGTCCATCCACTCCTGTGGTAAATACTTTCTAGTCTGTCTTTTTTTCTTTGGAAATCACGACTCAGTCGACTTTAGGACTAGTCAGCATTTCTCTTCTTTGGTTTTCGTTCGTTGCGATTCTTTGGTACCACAGTTGAGAGTACATCGTTTCTTTTTACCTGCATTCCTCCTCTCTTCCTCTCGTTCTCCCTTGCTGTCAATTTGTTTACTTGAGCCTTGACCTTTGGGTCCTGTGTCGGTCGACACTGTTGGTTTTCTTCCTCGTTCCGTTTCTCCTTGTGGGGTTGATAACCTTTTCTGTTTCTCTCTTGCGAAACATCCGCCCGTTGATGACTCCGCAGTGCAGAGGTCGTTCCATCTTAGTCCTCGTTGCTTGCTTCTCTTCCTTCCTTCCTTTTTCCTCTCTTTCTGCTATTGGCCCTTCGAGCCGGACGAGAGTTTTTTTTTATTTTGGGTTTTTTCTTTTTTCGTTGTCTTTTGTGTTTCGTTTTCGTAACGAGTTTTCTTTTAGTTCTTAAGAGAATTTTTTGTTAGGGTTTTTGTTTCTTTTTTTCTCTTTGGTTTTTTGGTACTGCCCACTCCCGTAGTTTTGTTTTCCTACCCAGATCTGTTAATTTTGCTAGTGGGGAGAGGAATTTGTTTTTAAAATTTTTCCCTTGTTAATTCATTACTCGTTCGAATAAATTCCGTTTCAATTCTTAAATTCTTCAACAACCCCCTATATAGTTTACTTGTTACTTCATAAGCCCGTTTTAGCATGAATCTGTTAAATCCTTCAACCTAATTCATAATAAACACGCTCCCGAATAAACTCTTCAACTTAAACGCTTTTGTGCTTTTAAAACGAAAATTTATCCTATAGAGTAATTAGTTATATCCTGTTTTTAGGTACCCGCTATCTTGGTATATCTTACAATCGTCGTATAATGGTTTTCTCTATTGTTCCAAGGTAACAACTTGTTGAGATAAGATCGCGCACGATCCGATATAAACCCGGGTTTTCCAGTTTTAACGCGCTTCGATAAGCTAGGAATTGGCAGTTCGAATTCGTGTTATTTGAATCATTGTGGAGTTTGATTCTGCAGCATGTGCATCGAAGGGTCTTCTACATTGTATTCGTCACTGTATTTCAAAAAGCGATGCGCGTCTTTCTGTTCGATAACTAGGAGGTGTCCTGCGTATATTCGCTTTTTTTTAGCTGGAGGTCAAATGTAAAACAACTTCTTTCGTTATGTAAAACAACTTCTTTCGTTATACTGCTGCTGCAATTATAGTAGCAGAGTAAATGTAGGCTGACGACCATGGCGTTTTTATGCTAACTTAACCCCGACGGCTTGTGAGCTAAGTATCAGGATACCTACAGGTATGCAACTTGTTTTCTTTTGTGTCGTCAAGGGCATATTCCGTATCAACGGTTGGTGTAGTTCGTGACAAAAAACGTCACATTGTAGAACTATTATTTGTTGCTGCGATCCAATATTATCACTCTACAGGTGCGATGTACTGTTTTTAAAGATGTGTGACAAAAGAACGCACATGTTTATTCGCTTTATTAATTAGTTACTTTACTAAAATTATTAGGTAAAAATTTAAAGACACTTGACAAAAGTTCTCACAGTTTTTATTCGATACTGATTAATTTTATTTTGTGTAAATATGGGATGCGCACTTCGTAGCTAAATTTCTAAATTGTCCGCACAATATAATTGTTGGCTGTAAAATAGTAACGCTTAATTTATTTTCCTTTTGCTTGTTTGTACAGAATCCTTTATTTATTTTTATGTGTTAATAGATAATCGTGGACGATGTGCTGTATTTTTTTATTTTCTTGGTATGTAGGCGAATCCCCACTCTCCGCGTCTAGTAGTTAGCCTGGTATCTACTTTTCTTCCGACTATGTCTAGGTTCGTAGCAACTCTTTTGCAAAACAACGTTTCTTTATAATCACAAGCCTTTTTAACAACTCTTAGCTACAGTAAAATTCTAAAGCCCTAATGACAATTAATTTTCAGTTAATCGCTAACAGTGCAAATACTAACTTCATTGAACTGTCAATCAAGCCCATCTGAAAATGTCACGCCATAGGGTGGCCATCAATTATTCTTTGTGTGCAGGTGCTTTGTTTAGAGTCAGCTGTATTATTCTAGTCAAAGTCAGACTAAGTGACTTCTCGTTACACTCCCCCTCCCCAAGCTGTTTTGTCGCAGAACACCCTGCAACCCGAACATTGGAACTCCTTGTGGCAGTAATCACATGAGAAAACATTTCTGCCATTTCCATGTTGATGGTAGTGGTAATTGACACCCTTCATAGTAGGAACTAAACCATTTTGATTGTAACCAAACACAAACATTTCGACTTTGACTTTCTGTAACAGTACATCTAGCATTTTTCGTACCACTCTCCGGGCCAACTCATCGCGCCCGCAGTTGATCTTGGATCTTGGACTTCCTGTCTGCAAATGTGATTATCTAACCGTTGATCTCCGCTAACCACTTCCACAGATCCTGGTAATTCTTGGGTATGCATAACTTCTTGTCTTCGAAATTGATCATCTGACGCATGCGGTCTACTAATTCCTCCCACAGATTCTGGTAGCTTGATTTACCAGAAAGCTGTTGCGTAGTCATAAAGTAGTAGATTCCCCGATGTAGGTCTTTTAGCCGTATGACCTTTCTAACCTCTTGAGTATTGTCAGCGAAGTTCATCCAGGCCACCAAATTTATTTCTAAACGCCCGATCAAGTCATCGGTACGTATCAAGGTCCGCCGCTATGCAATATGCCAGTAAGTATTTCGGTGACACGCCGAACAGTTTACCTCGAATCGTCTGTGGCCCAAATCTCACTTTGCCTGTGTCATTATTTGTTCTCACTGTTTGCCATTTACCGTTCCTCGACATTACCGGCGTCATCACTGTTATATGGTGATAGCTGGTTAACGTGCACCACTATTGTTCTTCGCTTTGGGAACTTACGAATCCAATATACTACATTGTTGATCCTTTACATAACTTCGTGTGAATTCTCGCAATGTCTTTGTAACTTTGGCGACAGTCCACTTTTCCATCTGGGATTATATAGCCATACGTGGTCTTCATCTGATCGCTTGGGATCTGAATATTATTTCTAACATCACCATGGATGTAATGCATCTTGCCCTTGAACATCGCGACGTAGTTTTCGTCCACGATGTCATCTCCGGGCTTACGCCCAAACTCTAGGTCACGTGTTAAACGTATCTCGCGTCCCAGCATTGCACATACAGCCCAATAAAAATATGTGTAAATATTGGTCCCAGTTTTTCTGATGTTGGAAAAGTACTTGCCCAAGGTACAGTTTATGCACTCTACCATACTATCCGATTGTGGGTGCAGAAGCGTTTTTCGGATCTTTCTCTCTCTTGGAATCACCCTTATTCACAATTTCTACCCTGATCGGCGAGCAACTCCATAGAAACTTCAAAACGGCAGGACAGTTCCATCACTAACATTTCAGCAACAGTTGCAGCTTTTTGCTTGGTATAGCAAGTCTTTCGGTCCCCTTAGTAAAAATGGCCATAACCGCCACGTGCCAGAGTTGGTCTCAAAGAATGGACCGGAAAAATCTTTTGCTACTTTTTCAAGGGGGCTTCTTAGTTTGTATTGCCTCATTGAAGCCTTTTTGTTTTCCATTGATGCACACAGTGCTGACACTTTCGTACCACTTTATGACACAATTCTTGTAGCCTATCCAATAAAATCTTTCTCGGACTTGAATTTTCTTAACGCCAAAGTGTCCCCCTGATGTCCTATTATGTAGATATCCTAAAACTTCCGACACCCGGCTTTTAGAAACTCCCACCTGAAAAATACGCGCGAATTTATCTCCATTCTGAACAGATAGAAGCAAGATCCCATTCTATACTTTAAGCGATCTATTGTGCCTAGTACGACTTCAAGGTGCTACTCAACGTGCTAATGTCCAGCCAGGATGAACGTTCTCTCTGGTTTTCCAAACCAGAATGCCACCTAAGTTCGCAACTATAGAGACTGTCAATCGTCGTTGATCATTGTAGTTTGACCAACAAGATCACATCCTACCCGCGCGACGTGGACGACCATTTTCGAGGCAGAATCTGTGCAGGTCGAATGTCATCCCGTTCTGTCGAACCTCTCTATTAATTTCGGCTCCTCATATTCTGTCTTAAGCCATTTTCGTTGTTCTCACCTCTGCCCAAATCCGCTATTCTGGCGTCGTGACTCCTTTTTCTCCGACTGCTGATCACACAGTACCCGTCGAAACACCTTCATCACATTCCCTTGACTCCGCTGCTCTTCAGAGCGCTCTACCTTGTCACAGATTAAACGTGTCACTTGCTTTGCTGTCTTGAACTTTAAAGCATGAGCCAACTAGGTCCTTGGCCGGGCCAGCTTTGGTGCTTGCGCTATCTCCTCGTCGTGTATTCCATCAATAAAAGTCTTCACTGCCACCAAATCCAGTAAGCTATCAGGTGATGTTGGGTAGGCTATTCTTACCATAGGAGAAATATCAGCTTTGAACCCTTGCTTATTTTTGCTAGACTTTTGGTAACGGTTCTACACTTGTTGCAGATGAGTCTCCATAACTTACTTCTGGTCTTGATATTAAGGACTCGCGGTTTCTTTGGTCATGGTCTCGTATGATTTAAAGGCCTTACCTCGTAACGTGCTAATCAATGCGGTTGCCTGTTCACCATCGTTCTAGCAACTAACTATCACGCCAGCATTGAATTGTTCAAAATATATCTGTCAAGGTGGCTTTCCATCAAATAGAGGTAGTTTTATCCTGGATGTCAGTTCCCGCTCCCCGACATTTTTAAATTCTGCAGCGTACTGTTGTTCATTGGCACTAAGGGCTCTGATGCTTGTACTGTTAGGGAATTATTCCGTTCGTCCACTTTACGCGAAGTGTTTAATAGTTTTTTCGAAATTTTTGCGGCGCTTTGTTCTTGTTTCTCCGCATTTGCTTCTAATTTTGTTACTGTCTGGTTTGTCACGTTTGAGGAATTTTTATTTAATTTTCCATAGGTTTGGCAAAGTGATCACCCAAGCTCACTTAAACACTTGACTTCTACCCTCAAGAACGAAAGAATTTTATTATCCATTTTTGTTGTTGCATTCGAGTTACAGGCATGCAAATAGAAATTGTTCAAATGTTTTCTTTTTCACTAAAATCCCATCACTTTACACCAATATAGCGAAAACTCTATTTGCTTAACAACAGTTCTTTAGTCTGATCTGATTATACAAGCTTTTTCAACAACTCGCAGCTACAATGAAATTTTAAGAACTCTGACAACAATTTATTTCCAGTTAATCGCTAACTGAACACATATCGTCTTGATTACTTACTATCGAAGCGCCATAATTAATTATCCAATCACTAATTATTAATTTATGTACATTAGTTTATGTAACATATGGCAATTTATATCAACAGTAATATCTCATATTTACCACTACTTTATTTCAAATCGCGACTTTCAAACCTTTATAATACAACTCATATTATAATGAAAACTTCAATTAGAACTAACTAACTAATGCTCATCACGGCAATTTTCAGAGGTTGACTAAACGGCGCTGTAATATCTTTTAAGTGGGAAGAGCAAGAAATTGCGAGACACTATGTAATTGATTTGAAGGCTCCTGCCAGAATGGATGTTCTCCTCTGGATTTACAACACAGAATAATATCTACATCTTTGTCATTTTCTGTTCGGTTCGTAACTGTAGATCACTCAAGTCAGACCAACACGATCACATCTTACCCGCACGACGTAAACGACCATTTTCGGGACAGAATCTGTGCAGGTTGATTTTCGACCCATTCAATCAACCCTTTCTATTATTTCCGGCTCCTCGAGCGTATGCATCGGTTCTGCATGTGCCTAAATATCTGTTCTGATGTCGTGTCCTCTTTTACGAAATACCCGCTTAATCACCTTCTCCAGGCTCTATTGGCTCCTCTCCTCTCCAGAGCGTCCTACCTTGCCACAAATAAGATGCGTCGTTTGCTATACCGCCTTGAACGCTTAGGCATGAACTAACGCATCATGTGAAGTTTTTGGTCGCCATCCTTAATGCTTGTTCGATTTTCTAGTCACGTATTCCAACAATAAAGGTCTGCGCTACCACCAGTTCTAAGGCGCCACGGCGGATGAGACGTTGTTTATGCACATGCACGTAGTGTCACTGCACATATTCACTTAAACAAGTTGAACTGTTTTCTATTATGTGATTTAGCTCCTGGTGCTTCAGCGGCCCAATCCCTGTAAAGTCGCCCAATTTCAAATAACGACCACCAGTTAAGATGCTAGTGAAAGACCTATATCGCATCACCACAGCATACACCGAGAAACCAACTTTCTCGGGCACACCACTAGAGGATCCGTCCGAGTTCCTCCAGAAGATGGAAAGAATCGAGGCCGACCTACCTACCACGACAGCGCAGCTACGGGGATCTGCAGCTACATGGTGGGCCACTTACGAAGCGTTTCAACCTGATTGCCACGAGTTTTTTAAGCTGTTCCTAGACGAGTACTACAGCTCAGCTATTAAGGCCAAACTAACCGCCGAATATTTCGTCACAAAACAAACAACCACACAGGCAGTCGCGGCGTTCTTGAGCAACAAGTCACTCCAAGCTCGCCGCTTAAGGATAGATATTGACGAAGACCTGGAGCTACTCACTGACCTGCTGCTTCCAGCATTGCGAAACCCGATCCAGTGCCACATTCCCACTAGGATACTAGAAATGGTGACCCGCCTAACCAGAATCGAAGCGAATATCAAAGAGATGACACACACAACAATCACCAACAGACCAACGAATCCTTGACCGCCGAACGACCGGAGGACCGAGGATCCACTTCCACGATGCCACTTCTGTCCCCAGAGACACTGGCACCGAGATTACCCCGCCAGGAGGTCGGTAAACGGACCAGCGGCCGAACAACTCCACCACACCGTTCAGCCGCAACAGGCATTCAGAAAACACGAATAGCTGCACAATTATCAAGGAACGGACAACATATGGACGTGCTAAGCATTGTAACCATTCATTCCACATTGGACAAACCACCGACACCTAGGAATTCATGGTAGTAACCGACCTCGTAGAAGAAGTCATTCTGGGACAGTCATGGTTCGTAAGGCACAAGGCCATGTTGGATTATGATCGAGGATGTATCCATTTTGGGATCCACCAACGACGCACGATGCACTGGGAACGAGTAAATAACGACGTTGCTCACAACCAACCAATCGTCACACCAAAACATCAATTCCCACCACCCCTGATACCCAAATTCCAAAATATCCTACAAGAATTCCAAACCATCCTTAGCGAACGCAGTCACGATACCACCACCACCAGTACCCAACACATTATCAGAACCACAACTCACGCTCCCTTCCGCACACCGCCGTATAGATATTCTCCTGCCAAGAAGGAAATCATCGCAACCGAAGTAGAGCATATGCTGGCACAGGAAATCATCAAACCCAGCTACAGTTCCCCAATAGTTATCGTCGAGAAGAAAGATGGACGAGCCAGGTTCTGCGTGGACTATCGCAAGCTTAATGCGGTCACCAAGGATGAGAGCTCGCATCTATCAGTCATACATGAAACCTTACGAGATCTTGGAACAGCATCTGTATTCTCCACGATCGACTTGAAATCTGGATACTGACAAATACCCATGGAAAGGACCTCCAGATACTACACCGCCTTCACCACTCCAGATGGCACCTGTTACCAATTTAAGGTAATGCCGTTTGATCTCAAAAACGCACCAGCCAGCTTCCAAAAACCAATGACCCAAGAGGTGCTACCTGGATAACTCCAAAAATCGTTATCGTTTACCTGGGCAATCTGATCATATACTCACGCACTTGGGAAGAGCACCTAATGCACATACGCTTGATATTCGAGAGACTTCAGCATCATAGGTTACACTTAGCCCCCGACAATTGCACCTTCGGGGTCAACACTCTAGAATATTTGGGCCACATCATCTCCACTGAAGGCAATCGTCCTCTACTACGACACATCCAACAAAGCAAGGAAGCCTAACGACCAAAAACCCGCCGTCAGCTACGTTCCTTCCTTGGACTGTGCAACTAGTTAAGGGACTACATTCCTCCTCTCATAGACCTACTACAAATTATACGACGTTACCAGTGGACAAACGAAGCCGAAACCGCCTTCCCAGTACATACAAACTGTCATCCAACAAGACTTACAACTCCACCGGCTCGATTTTAACAAGCAGTTTGTCCTGCAGACGGACGTCAGCAGCCTTGGTGTCGCCGCCGTTCTATATCAAGAGGTCGATGGCAACAAGCATGTCATTGGCTACGCGAGCACTAAGCTCAACGAAACCGAAACCAAGTACCATATCAACGAGCAGGAATGCCTAGCCGTCATATGGGCCGTTAAGAAATACCGCTCCTATCTGGAAGATCAACGCTTTATTCTCTGAATCGACAACCGAGCACTACTATGGTTAGATCGCACAAAGGATGTCAAATCCAAGTTTACGCAATGAGCTCTAATGCAACTAGAATTTAACTTCGATATTGTGCACTGTCCAGGAACACGTAACGAGCTGCCTGATCATCTTTCCCGCCATCCAAACAATAACAAAATTTCCGAGGACTCCAGCGACGAGAATCGTATGCTACCGCCCGAACACACCAGTGGAATACAAATAGCTAACATACAACTCGCCCAGAGAGACAATGTTGCCATTGGCCGATTGATCAATACGTGGAAAACACTACATGCCAACGGACCCCAAACACCACCAGAGGAAGAAATTCTACGCGAGTACATCGAAGAAAACGGATACCTATACCGAACAGGGACCGTCCGAAGCCGCCCATTAGCCCCGCCCGCAATACAAGATGACGCCTTCTACGCATTCCACAACATACACGCCGGACACCCCGGCGGCGACGAAACTTACAGAGCAATTAGCGAACGATACTTCTGGCCCTAGGTAAGCGACGCAGTTAGGGCTTACGTGCGAGAATGCTGGGTCTGCTCCGCTACAAAAAGAAGGGCCTTGCAACATCAAGCTCCTCTAAGGTCACACAAACCCGCTAATCCATGGGAAGTATTCTCAATCGACGTCATGCGCCCTTATATACTAATCAGGCAAGGCTATAGAGCGATCGTAGTCGCCACAGATCTTTTCAGTCGATGGGTGGAAGCTTTCCCAGTAACCGAAGCTACCGCTGTCACGATCATCGGATGCCTAGAGAAGGAAGTGTTCCAACGATTTGGTTACCCACATGCCGTACTGTCAGACAACGGGAGGCAGTTCCATTCAATCCGATTTGTCAAGGCATTACACCGCTGGAACGCTCATCACTGGACCACACTGATATGGCACCCTCGAGCCAATCCCGTCGAGAGACGGAATCAAGAATTAAAAATTTGTTAAAAGTAATCGCTACAGGTCACCTACCCGAGTTATGGGACACTGCCATTCCCGACATCTTGTTCGCCTTAAGGACACGCAAAAACGCTGCCACGGGGAACACGCCGAGCCAAGCTCTCTTGGGTTACGAGCTGTCAAGACCCAGAGACTGGGGCGGAGCTCCAGCAAATAACCACGGGGGAAGCTCGCCAGCAACGCATTCGCAAAATACACGCTAATGAGCTAAGATTTAAAAGGAAATACACCGACGAAGAAGCAAAGCCAATTCGACTAACAATCGGCGATCAAGTAATAGCCAGAGCACACCCGACCACTAGATCCTGGTCGAAGCAAAGTGGACAGGCTCGCACACCATCCTCAGACAAGTCGGCCCTACAAACTATGGGGTACAGATCGAAGGAGGACTAGAAACTAAATTTCATATAGACGACCTACGACTAGCTCCACAGCGAACACCGCCGGCTGCCAACAGCATATACCACTCCATCCTCCCCGACTATACCATTTGAGGGGGGGAGGTCTCCGACCTTTTCTCGTAACCATGTACATCTTTATAAGAAGGGCGCGTGGTCACAACACCTGTTCGAATTCCGACACGGTCCGCTTGAAAAATGTTAGCCGAACATTTTTCACAAAAATACACCCTCGTTCGAATGAGAGGTAAAATGGAGGTCCCGTGTGTGAGTGTTGTCACGCACGTTAAAGATCCCTACCTTGATTGGAACAGCAAGGGTTCGGCAAAATTCCAAATTTTCCAGTTAAAAAAACTCGCTTCCTGGCCAATGTAGTACCTTCGGGTGGAGCATTGGAAAATCACATGTCAGCTCACAACACCTGCATATATACCTTAACACGACTCGCCCCTTTTGTGATGACCACAACCCCAATACAAAATCGAGCATGCTGATTGGCTGTAGGTCGCCCCACCAACCGCAAGAATAAGTATAAAACAAGCTGCATTTCGACCAGACCGTCAGTTGTTGCCCAGGCGCCGACGAAGCAGCAACTCGCGTATTCCGACCACCGCCTTCGGGCGATCAAAGGTGAGCAGCGGAACGGTGACGTCCTGAGGAATGGGTACACAAGTGAAGTCATCGGGGATGCACATCCGTCAGTCCTGTTTAGACGAGCTCCTGACGATGGAGCTGCCTGTGGCGAGTAGCCATCTTGTCGGTCGAAAACCACAGGCCAGTGGACCCAGGATTCGGAATACTGTGTAGTTGGAGGACAACTAAGGGGAAGATCCGGGAAACTGCTCACTGCACCAAATCAAGAGGATTCCAGGAGCAGGTCTTCTGGAATCCAGACCTACATATTTATTTATATATTTATTAAGAAGATCAACCTTTTAGAAAAATCATATCAACTCAGCAACAAAACATCAACAAGCCGAAAAATGGCCTTCAAGACGACACTGAGAGTGTCACGCCAAGCTTCTGTAGTATTAGACCGTCACTGGACTCAATCACTGGCGCTTCCCCTAACCTAGTGGAGAAACAGTCGAGACCTTAACGCTTCTCCTAGCCTGAAGAACCACCGAATGACTTTGGCGCTTCTCCTAGCCCGGGCAGCATCGAAGAAGACCTCGGCTCTTCTCTCGAGTCGATGCAGCACGACGGCGCCGACGCTGTGGCGCTTTCCCTAGCCCAAAGCCGTCCGACACCGACGCCACAACGGCGTAGAACAAACACTCGTTCACCCGGACAACTCCCAGGGGGTTCGCTGTGAGGAAGGCGTACCGAGACGCCGCGGATCGACGCAGAACGAACAACACCTTTTAGACTTTTATATATATTTCACCCTTGTATATATGTTATTTCTTAGATTGTAATTGCTGTATATATGTTTTAATGCATCAGAACTGACGAATAAAAATCAAACCTAATTGTTTTACTAAAAATTGTTGCACAATATTTAGTTGTGGAAAACCCAGCCGGATAACAGCATATACAAAGAAAAAATGTTTGATTTACTTCTTCTGGTGGTGTCATAGACAAGCGTAACTTGAACGCTCGTAATTCAATTAACTTGCGTCTACTTTTGATAAGGAGGTCAAGATCTAGGACGTGACTAATTTTAAGCAAATCGTCTGTACAGAATTTCGCATATAACTTACGTTGTGGGTGCAACGACTTTCAAGAGCATACACCTCACTCCATATTCTAAAAGTCTCATTATAACGGACATATTCGAAGGTACAAGGTTATTTGTTGCTAACTCGTACGTTGTTCCTAGATGATAAACCGCCATGTGCGAATCGTACAATCATGCAACTGATAGCACTGTTATATTTTTAGCGATAAAATTAAACCTATCGGTTTTTGCCCTAGATTTTGCAAAGTGTGTCGGGTTATTCTTTTTTTTTTATCGTCTAATCTAAACAGAATTTACATATATACCCGGAAGTGCCAAAATTAAAGCTTTTTAAGCCTAAAAAAATAAGTAGAACATCTTAGAATATATTGCATACAATAATTTATTATTATTAAAGTAAATAAAACGATAAGAAAGTTGACGAAATTCATAAATGCAATTACGTCTGCAAGTAATGTGTTAGTAATAAAAAGAATTTAAAAGATTTTAGATATGGCCTCAATCTCTTATCGTTTTGTAATACAAATCTTCTGTTCAAATTGAAACATTTCTAATCGTACGTGTTCTTAAAAATAGTTTTAACTAAATGGTTGTTTGCTGAATAAACGAGGAACATGCAAATTAATAATTAATACACTATGGATGGTCATACAGTGACCTTGCCACTCCTTTCTAAGTAAATCGTTGACATTATAATAAAATAACTTTGCATGCGAATATTGGAACATTGTCAGTGTTAGCAATAGTGATGGCCTCGATCTCTATCTTTGGATCACATCAGATCGAATTCGGTCCGATCCGGCGTTTTTTTTCTATCCAGTACACCTCAGGCGCCTTTCAACGCCGTCTCTCTCCGATCGACTATTGAATTGAAAACACTGTAATTAGTTGTGCTTCAATAGTGCACGATTGTGCACACATTAGTACTGATAGTGCTTCTTTTCATTGAAAGAGAATCAAAAAAATTAATAGGGCCCATGGAAACGACAGCCCCTCGAAACTACTTTTATACATCAAACCTACTGGATTCATCAGTGCTTCGATAGTGCTCTATTGTATACACATTAGTTTCGACAGTGCTTCCTTTCATTAAAAGATATTTTAAAAAATTTGTAACAGGACATTTTGGCAGCGCAATGTCCAGCTAATTAATTTTTCGGATTATCTAAATTTATTTCTCCCTTCATCATCATTTTGTTTTCGACCTTACTTAAGGTCGGTTTGACGCAGTTCTAACTTCTTTTCTATTCTGAGCTAATCTAAAAAGTTCTACCTACCCTTCACAACCTAAATTTCTAATAATTTGACTAATATAGCTTGGTCTAGGACTTCCTATACGCTTCCTATCTTTTTCTTATCTACCATGGCTCTACATACATATCAGCAACATGATTGTTGTTAAAGAACTATAACATGTTTACATCAGTGGTGTTGTGCTAATTTTTTTTTTACCGTAACGCGTATATATAATTATATAGACAGGGCCGATCCTGGGTAGGCGGCCGCTCTGTGCGGTCTAATGTCCCAAATTTAACGACGGGGGGGTTTCCATGATAATCCTGGCGGCGACGTTTTTTTAGGTCTCATGTCCCAAATTTGACGACGGGGGGGGGATTTCTCCCAATTTTCGCCCGTCGCCAGGATCGACCTTGTATATAGCATAAAAAGAAAAGGAAACGAAAATCATTACGAAACCCATTCTGTGTATATGTATCAAACCCTTGTTTATAATAATACAAATAAAAATTCGTCAAAAATTAGAGAAAAAAATCAGCAATTCTTTTTAATTTTTTTTTCAATACGTCAGCCAATTCTCGTTATCAGAAATCATCTTTAGTTCCGGAACGCGTTCCTGTCCAAAAAGGAAGTACCGGAACGACGTTCTGGAGCGTTCCGGCTCGACAACACCACTGGTTTACATGATTCCCATTTATAAGCAAATGAAATATTACTTGGTATTCTGCTTCAAAAAAGGAAAAGTGTTAAATTGTATGTTATGGTAAGGCTTAAGCAGCGAATCGCTGCCAGCATGCCAGACCGCTAACTTATGTCATGGTGACATTTAGTTAACTGATTTTTATTTATTTAATTGTTTTGTTTTGTTTTCAAACTTACTTAAGGGCGATTTGGCGCACCTCTGAATTTTTTCTATTCTGATCTAGTCTAAGAAGGTCTACATATCCTTCACAACCTAAATCTCTAATAATTTGACTAATATAGCTTTGTCTAGGTCTTCCTACTCTATTTTTATTTGGTAGTCTATAATCTAAGGCCTTTCTAAATAGTCCCTCATGTCTTAACTGGTGCCCTATCATTATATCTCTCTTGACCTTTAATTGTTTCCACATACAGGGTTTCTCACCTATCCTTCTATAAACTTCCTCCTTCTATCTCTTTCTTATCTACCTCTTTAATTGTCCAAGCCTCACTACCGTATAATAGAGCGCTCCATACGTACGACTTTAAGAAACGTTTTCTATTATCTAAACTAATACTATTAGCTATTAGTAAGTCTTTCTTTTTTAAAAACATTTTTCTAGCTTGAGCTATTCTAGCTACTATATCCCTTCTGCTACGTCCGGCCTTTGTAATTATACTTCCTAAATAGCAAAATTCATCTACCTCCTCTAACTCGGTATTACCTATTTTTTTAATTTTGGTTTAGAACTAGGCTGAAACTCACTTGTCATTATCTTTGTCTTTCCTGAGTTAATTCTCGTACTATAGTTACTCTGTAGTATCTCATCTAAAATATTTGAAAACTCTCCTAAATCTTTTCTAGACTCTGCTATAATGACTATATCATCTGCATCACGTAACATGTCTATTTTCTGTCCCTGTACACTAATACCTCTCTCTAGCTAAGTTTAAAGCTTCTTCAATATAAACATTAAAAATCAAGGGAGATAGTATACAGCCCTGTCTAACACCATTTCTAATCTTAACTTCATCTTCTATTTCATCAAATCTAATTACTACGCTTTGGTTTTTATATAGACTGTAAATAATTTTTCTATCCCTATGAGAGAGTCCTATTTTTTGCAAAACCCAATTAACCCTATCAAATGCTTTTTCTAAATCTACAAACGCGAAAGGAGTTTTTTTATTTTTTTGTAACCTTTTTTCGTTAAATACTCTAATCATTAGTATCGGTTCTCTAGTCCCTCTGTCTTTACGAAAATCATATTGATCTTTCCTTAAATAATTCTCAGTCAAAGCTTCTACTCTATTTTTAATTATTATTGTTGATATTTTGGAAGCGTGGGAAGTTAAACTAACCGTTCTAAAATTTTCACACCTATCAGCTCCTTACTTTTTAGGGATTGGGATAATAATATTTTTTTAGAAATCTATTGGGACCTCACCTTTGTAATATATTACTTTTACTAGTTCATATAATCTGTCTAAAGTTTTTGACTTGCATATTTTATTAATTCTGCAGGTATATCGTCTATACCCTGGCGCTTTATTTAGTTTAAGATCCCTAACAGTTCTATCAAATTCCTCTCTTAATATCGAGAACCCTATTTCTACATTTCTTCTTGGTCGTTCTCTAACTCATCCATATCGTCTCCTTTATATAAATCTTCTAAATATCTTTTCCATCTATCTACTACCTGAACTTCATTTATTAAAACCTCATTATTCTCATTTTTAATACCATTATATTTTTCTCATCTTCCCCGAAAACTTTTTAACTGCCCTGTAAGCTCTCTCTATCTTTCCTACTCTCAAATCATCTTGTATTCCCTTACAATTCTCCTCCATCCATTTATTTCTAGCTTTTCTACACTCGTGTACTATCTTATTTCTAACTCTATTTTATTTTTGCTTACTTTTGCTATCCAATTCTCTGAAACGTTCACGCTTTCTTCTGTTCTTTATTAAATCTAATATCTTTTTTGCTACCCAGGGTTTCTCGCTTCTACTTTTTTCTAACCTATAGTCTGTGTTTCTGTATCATGTACAGTCTTTTTATTTCTTTCCATCTATTTTCTACGTTCCCTCCTACAGCTATCTCTTTGATCTTATTATCTAATACTTGTTTATATTCCTCTTATACTTCACTATCATTAAGTTTACCTAGATCGCATTCCTCTCTTTTAGCCTTTCTGAATTTTTTAATTTTAAATGACACTTCATTTTAAAAAGTTATGATCGCTATCTATGTCAGCCCTGGATAACTACGACAGTTTTTAACTTGGTTTCTAAATCTTTGTTTAACTAAAATATAATCTCTTTGGTATCTAGCCCTATCACCTGTCGCTTTCCAGGTATTTCTTCTTCTAACATGTTGTTCGAATAGGATGTTTAGAGTTACTAATCTATGTTCCTGGCAAAACTTAACTAATCCTTCTCCTCTATCATTTCGTTTACCATACCCAAATTTTCCTACCATTTTTCTCTCACTACCTTCTCCCACTGACGCATTAAAATTGGCCATAACTATTAAATTCTCATCTCCCTTTACTTTTTTGCTATACTATTTATATCCTCATATACCTTTTCTACTTCGTCATCCTCGTACTGTGTAGTTGGCATGTAAACCTGTACTAAAACAGTGTCTGTGGTTTTGGATTCAATCTAACCATAATTATTCTATCACTAAATTGTAAGTACTCTTTAACTTTACCTCCTAATCTTTTACCTAACACTATTCCTACGCCTGCCTGTCCATTAGTTGAAGAAGTTGTAGTTATTCTATAATTATCTTTCCAAAAGTCATTACCATCTGGCTATCTCACCTCGCTAATACCTAAAACGTTCAGCTTTCCTTTTCTCATTTTGACTAATAAACTCGTTAACTTACCTATTCTAAGTAATGACCTCACATTCCAAATCCTTATCACTAGATCGAATCGTTGTTTTAAATTCTTACGATGACGAGCCCCAAGTACCCCTTCCGGAGATCCGAATGAGGGGGGGTATTTTACCTTCGGACAAGAATTTTACTTGTGAGCTCTCCATCATACATAGTTCGTGTTTTAGGCCACGCACACCTGGGAAATTTTGTGGTAGGTTTCTATATCTTTCCACAACGCAGTTTTAAAGATTTTAGCTAAAACCCGTATCTGTCACGGCCAACCCCCAACAACTTTATAAATTATTGAGGATCGCCCGAGGTCAACCAACTCTCCTCCAATACCTTTTAGCCAGCAAGACTGCTGCTCCTTGTTGCACCTTTTAATCGCCTTTTACGATAAGCAGATTTACTATAGTAGTATTCTTTGTCTCCTACTATATTTCTCCCTTACAGTGAGTTAATTTCCTTAATTTAGGCGCTTTTAAATCTAATGTGTTGTTTTCACCATATTTAGTTCTGTTGCACAAGTTTCCTTTCTGTTATGTGCACTTTTCACTGCATACACAGTTATATTCATAACTTTGTTAAGTTCTCTTTTACCTCCTTGGAAGTAGTATTTACCTATATACAGGGTGATTCAGGAGGTTTTCGCCCGGCTTATGGAGGTGATTCCATATATTATTTTGAACAAAAATTGTAAATAAAATAATGGGATGACATTCATAATAGAGTTACAGCAATTTGAAAAGGCAAAACAAAACCTTTTACCTAACCTAACCTAACCTAACCTAACCTAACCTAACCTAACCTAACCTAACCTAACCTAGCCTAACCTAACAAAACAAACAATTGTTTCATTTTTTAACATTCTCTTGCATGTAAGTGAATTTAAATAGATTTAAAGCAAGTGTTCAAATTTTTCTCCCTGCATTTGAAGGCAAAAATTCGCACAGACGTGAACCGCGCGCGTAGCATTTCGTAGCATCACATGCTCGTTCCTTATTGACGTCGCGGCATCGAGAATGCGTTGAATCAACTCTTCTCGTGTTTACACCCTAACTTGGTACACTAGGTTTTTCGTCCATGCAGTAATCTAAGGGTGTTCAATTTGGTGATCTAGCAGGCCAGTTGATAGCTCACCGCGATCTATCGATTGATGTGAGAATTGCTTATTCATATGAGCTGTTACCATGTGGTGGAAGTGTGCAGGCTCCCTGTCATGTTGGACGTACATTTGGCGTCTTGTATTCAGAGGAACATCTTCAAGAAGCTGCGATAACTCTTCTTGTAAAAAGTTAACGTACATTGCAACATTTAAATTTTCTGGGAGAATAAACGGCCCCGGTAACTGGTCACGCATAACACCACACCAGACATTGACACTGAATCTGTGTTGAAACTTACATTCTACCGTGGCACCGGGTATGGTGCAAACCGCGGGACAAGCAGTAACAGAACGTTTCTTCCAACTTGTAAGCTATATGTATGAGACAGGCGAGATACCCAAAGATTTCAAACGTAACATCATAGTAACTATACCAAAAAAGAAAGGCGCGTGAAAATTTTTGAACAATAAGTTTGACAGCACACGTGTCAAAAATATTAACTACGAGAAGATCAATTCGGGTTTAGTCGAAACAGGAGAACACGGAAAGCTACTTTAGCTCTGAGGGTGATAAAGGGGAAGACATTAGAAAAAATGAGAAAGCGTGCATATAGGGTTGTAGATCTGGAAAAAGCATTCTACAACATAAAATGGAAAGAATGTTCGAAATACTGAAAAAGATTGGAATGAGTTTTAGGTAGAGACGGATAGTACATAACTTATACAAAGAGCAACTAGCGGTAATAGAATTACAGCTGGAACGTAGGGAAGTAAATATTAACGAAGGGGTGATACAGGGGTGTGCCCTATCCTCGTTAATTTTTTAATTGTGCATAGAAGAGGTGTTAAAACGTTTATTAATTTATATTAGTTTAATTTGTATCTCTTTACGCATTCTATGGTACGCCTATGAATGCAAATGTTTTCTACGTTCATGATCGGTAGTCTTGTCTTCGGACGGCTCCGTCAGAGTTCAGTAACGGTTCATGTTCGGTTTCTAGTGTGGTAGGATGTTCCTGCTACATAACAAAATGTCTTGTTTTTTGTATCAATAATATTTCATGGTAATAAATAAATGTAGTGTGTCAATTGCAATTCCTTTTATTAAAAAGGCTGAGTTTATTGGAATTACAGTCCCCAGTATTCTCACAGCATGCTACACAACTAAGTAGATAATTCCACATCAAGCAACCGACCAGCGCATATCGAAGGACAAGGTGAAATAATCTCTATTTATTTCCGATAGCCTTATTAACCGCTCTACAAGAGGCAACGAAAACTGTCAAATGCAAGACGACATTTAGAATTATTATGCAGGTACAAAAAATTTCTAAACTTTGATTTGCAGATGATATAACGGCTTAGCATCTAACAAGGAAGATTTAGAAGCAGCTCTGAATGGAATGAAAACAGTTCTAACAGAGGGATATGGTATGAAAATTAACAAAATAAAACTACAAGTACTAGTATGTAAAACAGGGAAAAATGAATCTAAAACTAGAATGCAAATAGGGAACGAAAATCTACAAGAGATTAAGGATTTCTGCTATTTAGGAAGCCAAGTAACGCAAGTTGGTAACAGTGCAAAAAGATATAAAACAAAGATTAGCATTTGGCCGTGCTGCATTTAACACGAAAAAACAACAACTATCTTCAAAGAACAAACATAGAAACAAGGGAAAGATTTATGAAAGCATATGTGTGGAACACAGCACTGTACGACTGTGAAACTTGGAAAGTAGGAGAGGCGAACAGGAAAAGGATAGATGCCTTTGAAATGTAGTGTTGCAGACGGATGATGAAGATATCATGGATCGACAAAGTTAAGAACAAAGAATTTTTAGAAATGGCAGGGAAGAAGAAATTATGCGGAAAATAGTAAAAAATAGAAGAGATAGAATGATGGACCACATGAGGGAATAGTGCGGAATATATTAAAAGCAGAGATGAAAAAAGAGAGGTAGAGGTAGACCTAGATTAGACTATTACACACAAATAGTCAAAGATGTAGGAGTTTCATTGTAACATGTGGGATAATTCAGAATATAAATCAATGGAGGTATGCGTCCAACCAGTTCCAAGGCGAAAAACCTAATGACAAAAGAAATAATAGTACTTAAACCTGATAATTATTATAACAACTACATGTGTTGGTTTTGCAACATTCCCAACTAATGTTGATTGTGTGACAGGATTTATTGAAAGACTATTAATTTCACAAGTGTCTAAGTGTTGGGGGATCTTGGTGGCTACAGCTTAAGGGATGAAAATAACTTTTCTGTAAACGTTGGTAAGTGTTCTTATAGTACCGTTTACTCGATATATGCGATACAAAAGACAGTTGGTAACGATAATCCATAATGTGGAAATTAGCGCGCCCATCTGTCAATAACGTCGCACAATATGCAAATTATTACACGTAAATGACGAAATATGCAAATTTCTAAAATATATTATAAAAAACCCACACGGGGAACTTACGTGAATAAGTAAGCGTCTCACAGAATTACTTTCTGAAGGCGGCTCGTGGCTCCCTTCAGGATTATTTAAAGATGGCGGCTGCGGGCTTTCTTCGGGATTTCTCCAGGCTAGCGACTGCGGGGCTCCCTTCAGGATTATTTAAAGATGGTTCTCAGGGCGTGGATTTTCTACCAAGTTGCTTCCAGATTTGTTATCTTCTTCCTATATGTACGGAACGGCAGGAACAGGTTTATAGGGACGACAATCAAAAGGCAAGAAAAAGGGATCTACATAATAAAAGATAAGATACGATACCAGACCCAACACAGCACTTGTTCACGTTCAAAAGCCCGTCCTCCCGCGTCTTGCGGAAACTCCCCACTTTTCTCCCGCCACTGGCGTCGGCGCGAAGTCTCGCGCAAGCACTTCTAAAGTGACGGAAATACGCGCACCAAGTCTTTTTAAATTTAAGGCGCGAAATTCCCGCATATTAAACCTATAAATGTTTACTGCCGATTTCGGCACGTAACAGTGTAAACTTTTGGTTTTTCACGATTATCGCGCAAGTTCGAGTGAATTTTTTTCATCAGTGTCATTGTACATTACTTTCACAAATATATTAGGAAATTCATGCATCCCCGACAATAAGGTATGAAAACAAGTTGCGAGCGAATTTTTTCATCAGTTTCAATCTACAAGACCTTGCAAATTTTCATTATATTAGGAAATTTGTGCATCACCAAGCTTAAGGGATGAAAATAATTTTTTTGTAAACGTAGGTGAGCGTAAACTTTTGATTTTTACTGATTCGCGCAAGTTGCGAGTGAATTTACTTCATCAGTATCATTCTACATCACGTTACAAGTTTACGGTCTATTCGGAAATTCGTGCTTCCGTTAGTTTAAGGGATGAAAATAATTTTTTTGTAAACGTTGGTGAGTGTAAACTTTTGATTTTTCCCGATTATCGCGTAAGTTGTGAGTGAATTTTTTTCATCAGCATCATTCTACATAACTTCTAAATTTCCAGTATTTTAGGAAATTTGTGCATCCCCAACCTTAAGGTATGAAAATAATTTTTTTGTAAACGTTGGTGAACGTGAACTTTTTATTTTTGCCAATTCGCGCAAGTTGCGAGTGAATTTTCTTCATCAGTATCATCTACATCACGTTACAAGTTTCCGGTATATTTGGAAATTCGTGCTTGCCCTAGCTTAAGGGATGAAAATAATTTTTATAAATATTGGTGACTGTAAACTTTGATTTTTCCCGATTATCGCGCTAGTTGTGGGTGAATTTTTTCAACAGTATCATTCTGCACGACTTTGCAAATATATTAGGAAATTTGTGCATCCCCGACCTTAAGGTATGAAAATAATTTTTTGTAAACGTTGATCAGCGTGAAGTTTTGATTTTGCCGATTCGCGCAAGTTGCGAGTGAATATTCTTGAACAGTATCATTCTACATCACGTTACAAGTTTCCGGTCTATTAGGAAATTCGTGCTTCCCTAGCTTAAGGGTGAAAGTAAATTTTTGTAAACGGTAAGTGTACACCTTTGACTTTTCGCGATTATCATGCAAGTTGTGAGTGAATTTTTTTCATCAGTATCATTTTGCATGACTTTGCAAAGATATTAGGAAATTCATATATCCCCGACCTTAAGATATGAAAACAATTTTTTTGTAAATGTTGGTCTATGTAAACTTTGGATTTTTTGCCAACTATCTCGGAAGTTGTGAGTGAATTTTTCATCCGTATCATTCTACATAACCTTGTAAATTTTAGTATATTAGAAAATTTATGCATCCCCGACCTTAAGGTATGAATATAATTTTTCTGTAAAACGTTGGTTAGCGTGAATTTTTGATTTTTGCCGATTTTTGCCGTTACAAGTTTCCTGTCTACTTGGAAATTTGTGCTTCCCTAGCTTAAGAGATGAAAATAATTTTTTTGTTAACGTTGGTGAGTGTAAACTTTTGATTTTTCCGATTATCGTGCAAGTTGTGAGTGAATTTTTTTCATCAGTATCATTCTGAATGACTTTGCAAATATATTAGGAAATTCATACATCCCTGAGCTTAAGATATGAAAACAATTTTTCTAATGATGAGTGTATATAAACTTTGGATTTTTTTGCCGATTATCTTGGAAGTTGTGAGTGAATTTTTTCATCAGTATCATTCTACATAACCTTGTAAATTTCGAGTATGTTAGGAAATTTGTGCATCCCCGACCTTAAGGTATGAAAATAACTTTGTGTAACAGTTGGTCAGCGTGAACTTTTGATTTCAGCCGATTCGCGCAAGTTGTGAGTGAATTTTCTTCATCAGCATCATTCTACATGACTTTGCAAATATATTGTGTAATTCGCACATCCTTTACCTTAAGGGATGAAAATATTTTTTTTGTAAACGTAGGTGAGCGTAAACTTTTGATTTTACTGATTCCCGCAAGTTGCGAGTGAATTTACTTCATCAGTATCATTCTACATCACGTTACAAGTTTACGGTCTATTCGGAAATTCGTGCTTCCGTTAGTTTAAGGGATGAAAATAATTTTTTTGTAAACGTTGGTGAGTGTAAACTTTTGATTTTTCCCGATTATCGCGTAAGTTGTGAGTGAATTTTTTTCATCAGCATCATTCTACATAACTTCTAAATTTCCAGTATTTTAGGAAATTTGTGCATCCCCAACCTTAAGGTATGAAAATAATTTTTTTGTAAACGTTGGTGAACGTGAACTTTTTATTTTTGCCAATTCGCGCAAGTTGCGAGTGAATTTTCTTCATCAGTATCATCTACATCACGTTACAAGTTTCCGGTATATTTGGAAATTCGTGCTTGCCCTAGCTTAAGGGATGAAAATAATTTTTATAAATATTGGTGACTGTAAACTTTTGATTTTTCCCGATTATCGCGCTAGTTGTGGGTGAATTTTTTTCAACAGTATCATTCTGCACGACTTTGCAAATATATTAGGAAATTTGTGCATCCCCGACCTTAAGGTATGAAAATAATTTTTTGTAAACGTTGATCAGCGTGAAGTTTTGATTTTGCCGATTCGCGCAAGTTGCGAGTGAATATTCTTGAACAGTATCATTCTACATCACGTTACAAGTTTCCGGTCTATTAGGAAATTCGTGCTTCCCTAGCTTAAGGGTGAAAGTAAATTTTTGTAAACGGTAAGTGTACACCTTTGACTTTTCGCGATTATCATGCAAGTTGTGAGTGAATTTTTTTCATCAGTATCATTTTGCATGACTTTGCAAAGATATTAGGAAATTCATATATCCCCGACCTTAAGATATGAAAACAATTTTTGTAAATGTTGGTCTATGTAAACTTTGGATTTTTTGCCAACTATCTCGGAAGTTGTGAGTGAATTTTTCATCCGTATCATTCTACATAACCTTGTAAATTTTTAGTATATTAGAAAATTTATGCATCCCCGACCTTAAGGTATGAATATAATTTTTCTGTAAAACGTTGGTTAGCGTGAATTTTTGATTTTTGCCGATTTTTGCCGTTACAAGTTTCCTGTCTACTTGGAAATTTGTGCTTCCCTAGCTTAAGAGATGAAAATAATTTTTTTGTTAACGTTGGTGAGTGTAAACTTTTGATTTTTCCGATTATCGTGCAAGTTGTGAGTGAATTTTTTTTCATCAGTATCATTCTGAATGACTTTGCAAATATATTAGGAAATTCATACATCCCTGAGCTTAAGATATGAAAACAATTTTTTTCTAATGATGAGTGTATATAAACTTTGGATTTTTTTGCCGATTATCTTGGAAGTTGTGAGTGAATTTTTTCATCAGTATCATTCTACATAACCTTGTAAATTTCAGTATGTTAGGAAATTTGTGCATCCCCGACCTTAAGGTATGAAAATAACTTTGTGTAACAGTTGGTCAGCGTGAACTTTTGATTTCAGCCGATTCGCGCAAGTTGTGAGTGAATTTTCTTCATCAGCATCATTCTACATGACTTTGCAAATATATTGTGTAATTCGCACATCCTTTACCTTAAGGGATGAAAATATTTTTTTTGTAAACGTAGGTGAGCGTAAACTTTTGATTTTACTGATTCCCGCAAGTTGCGAGTGAATTTACTTCATCAGTATCATTCTACATCACGTTACAAGTTTACGGTCTATTCGGAAATTCGTGCTTCCGTTAGTTTAAGGGATGAAAATAATTTTTTTGTAAACGTTGGTGAGTGTAAACTTTTGATTTTTCCCGATTATCGCGTAAGTTGTGAGTGAATTTTTTTCATCAGCATCATTCTACATAACTTCTAAATTTCCAGTATTTTAGGAAATTTGTGCATCCCCAATCTTAAGGTATGAAAATAATTTTTTTGTAAACGTTGGTGAACGTGAACTTTTTATTTTTGCCAATTCGCGCAAGTTGCGAGTGAATTTTCTTCATCAGTATCATCTACATCACGTTACAAGTTTCCGGTATATTTGGAAATTCGTGCTTGCCCTAGCTTAAGGGATGAAAATAATTTTTTTATAAATATTGGTGACTGTAAACTTTTGATTTTTCCCGATTATCGCGCTAGTTGTGGGTGAATTTTTTTCATCAGTATCATTCTGCACGACTTTGCAAATATATTAGGAAATTTGTGCATCCCCGACCTTAAGGTATGAAAATAATTTTTTTGTAAACGTTGATCAGCGTGAAGTTTTGATTTTTGCCGATTCGCGCAAGTTGCGAGTGAATATTCTTGAACAGTATCATTCTACATCACGTTACAAGTTTCCGGTCTATTAGGAAATTCGTGCTTCCCCTAGCTTAAGGGGTGAAAGTAAATTTTTTTGTAAACGGTAAGTGTACACCTTTGACTTTTCGCGATTATCATGCAAGTTGTGCGTGAATTTTTTTCATCAGTATCATTTTGCATGACTTTGCAAAGATATTAGGAAATTCATATATCCCCGACCTTAAGATATGAAAACAATTTTTTTGTAAATGTTGGTCTATGTAAACTTTGGATTTTTTGCCAACTATCTCGGAAGTTGTGAGTGAATTTTTCATCCGTATCATTCTACATAACCTTGTAAATTTTTAGTATATTAGAAAATTTATGCATCCCCGACCTTAAGGTATGAATATAATTTTTCTGTAAAACGTTGGTTAGCGTGAATTTTTGATTTTTGCCGATTTTTGCCGTTACAAGTTTCCTGTCTACTTGGAAATTTGTGCTTCCCTAGCTTAAGAGATGAAAATAATTTTTTTGTTAACGTTGGTGAGTGTAAACTTTGGATTTTTCCGATTATCGTGCAATTTGTGAGTGAATTTTTTTTCATCAGTATCATTCTGAATGACTTTGCAAATATATTAGGAAATTCATACATCCCTGAGCTTAAGATATGAAAACAATTTTTTTCTAATGATGAGTGTATATAAACTTTGGATTTTTTTGCCGATTATCTTGGAAGTTGTGAGTGAATTTTTTCATCAGTATCATTCTACATAACCTTGTAAATTTCGAGTATGTTAGGAAATTTGTGCATCCCCGACCTTAAGGTATGAAAATAACTTTGTGTAACAGTTGGTCAGCGTGAACTTTTGATTTCAGCCGATTCGCGCAAGTTGTGAGTGAATTTTCTTCATCAGCATCATTCTACATGACTTTGCAAATATATTGTGTAATTCGCACATCCTTTACCTTAAGGGATGAAAATATTTTTTTTGTAAACGTAGGTGAGCGTAAACTTTTGATTTTTACTGATTCGCGCAAGTTGCGAGTGAATTTACTTCATCAGTATCATTCTACATCACGTTACAAGTTTACGGTCTATTCGGAAATTCGTGCTTCCGTTAGTTTAAGGGATGAAAATAATTTTTTTGTAAACGTTGGTGAGTGTAAACTTTTGATTTTTCCCGATTATCGCGTAAGTTGTGAGTGAATTTTTTTCATCAGTATCATTCTACATAACCTTCTAAATTTCCAGTATTTTAGGAAATTTGTGCATCCCCAACCTTAAGGTGTGAAAATAATTTTTTTGTAAACGTTGGTGAGCGTGAACTTTTGATTTTTGGCGATTCGCGCAAGTTGCGAGTAAATTTTCTTCATCAGTATCATTCTACATCACGTTATAAGTTTCCGGTCTATTTGGAAATTCGTGTTTCCCTTAGCTTAAGGGACGAAATTTTTTTCGTTAGCGTTAGTGAATGTAAATTTTTGTTTTTTACTGATATCGCGCAAGTTGCGAGTGAATTTTTTTCATCAGTATCATTCTACATTACCTTGTAAATTTCCAGTATATTAGGAAATTTGTGCACCCCCGACCTTAAGTTATGAAAATAATTTTTTTGTAAACGTTGATCAGCGTGAAGTTTTAATATTTGCCGATTCGCGCAAGTTGCGAGTGAATATTCTTGAACAGTATCATTCTACATCACGTTACAAGTTTCCGGTCTATTAGGAAATTCGTGCTTCCCCTAGCTTAAGGGATGAAAGTAATTTTTTTTGTAAACTGTAAGTGTACACCTTTGACTTTTCGCGATTATCATACAAGTTGTGAGTGAATTTTTTTTCATCAGTATCATTTTGCATGACTTTGCAAATATATTAGGAAATTCATACATCCTCGACCTTAAGATTTGAAAACATTTTTTTTTTAAATGTGGATGTATGTAAACTTTGGATTTTTTGCCGACTATCTCGGAGGTTGTGAGTGAATTTTTTCATCCGTATCATTCTACATAACCTTGTAAATTTTCAGTTTATTCGGAAATTTGTGCATCCCCGACCTTAAGGTATGATTATAATTTTTTTGTAAAACGTTGGTGAGCGTGAACTTTTGATTTTTGCCGATTTTTGCCGTTACAAGTTTCCTGTCTATTTGGAAATTCGTGCTTCCCTAGCATAAGAGATGAAAATAATTTTTTGTTAACGTTGGTGGGTGTAAACTTTTGATTTTTCCGATTATCGTGCAAGTTCTGAGTGAATTTTTTTCATCAGTATCATTCTACATGACTTTGCAGATATATTAGGAAATTCATACATCCCCGACCTTTAGATATGAAAACAATTTTTTTGTAAATGTGGGTGTATGTAAACTTTGGATTTTTTTGCCGACTATCTCGGAAGTTCTGAGTGAATTTTTTCATCCGTATCATTCTACATAACCTTGTAAATTTTCAGTATATTAGAAAATTTATGCATCCCCGACCTTAAGGTACGAATATAATTTTTTTGTAAAACGTTGGTGAGCGTGAACTTTTGATTTTTGCCAATTTTTGCCGTTACAAGTTTCCTGTATATTTGGAAATTCGTACTTCCCTAGCTTAAGAGATGAAAATAATTTTTTTGTTAACGTTGGTGAGTGTAAACTTTTGATTTTTCCGATTATCGTGCAAGTTGTGAGTGAATTTTTTTCATCAGTATCATTCTGAATGACTTTGCAAATATATTAGGAAATTCATACATCCCTGACCTTAAGATATGAAAACAATTTGTTTCTAATGGTGAGTGTATATAAACTTTGGATTTTTTTGCCGATTATCTTGGAAGTTGTGAGTGAATTTTTTCATCAGTATCATTCTACATAACCTTGTAAATTTTGAGTATGTTAGGAAATTTGTGCATCCCCGACCTTAAGGTATGAAAATAACTTTGTGTAAAAGTTGGTCAGCGTGAACTTTTGATTTCAGCCGATTCGCGCAAGTTGTGAGTGAATTTTCTTCATCAGCATCATTCTACATGACTTTGCAAATATATTGTGTAATTCGCACATCCTTTACCTTAAGGGATGAAAATATTTTTTTGCGTGTAAATTTTGGATTGTTTGCTGATTATCGCACAAGTTGCGAGTGAATTTTTTTCATAAATATCATTCTACATAAACTTGCAAGTTTTCAGTAAATTAGTAATTTTGTGCATCCCCACGCTTAAGGGATGAAAATAATTTTTTTGTAAACGTTGGTGAGCGAGAACTTTTGATTTTTTGCCGATTCGCTCAAGTTGCGAGTGAATTTTCTTCATCACGCTACAAGTTTTTGCTCTATTTGGAAATTCGTGCTTCCCTCTGCTTAAGAAATGAAAATATTTTTTTTTGTAAATGTTGAAGAGTGTAAACATTTGATTTTTTCCAATTATCGCGCAAGTTGCGAGTTAATTTTTTTCATCGGCATCATTCTACATCATATTACAAGTTTCCGGTCTATTTGAAAATTCGTGTTTTCCCTAGCTTAAGGGATGAATTTGTAAACGTTGGTGAGTGTAAACTTTTGATTTTTCCCGATTTTCGCGCAAGTTGCGAGTGAATTTTTTTTATCAATATCATTCTACATGACTTTGCAAATATATTAGGAAATTCATGCATCTTCAACCTACAGGAATGAAAATAATTTTTTTTTTGTAAAGGTGGGTGTATGTAAAGTTTGCATTTTTCTTGCCGATTATCTGGGAAGTTGCGAGTGAATTTTTTATTAATGTCATTCTACATAACCTTGTAAATTTCCAGTATATTAGGAAATGTTGCTTCCCCGACCTTAAGGTATGATGATTGTTTTTTTGTAAACGTTAGTGAGCGTGAACTTTTGATTTTTGGCGATTCGCGCAAGTTGCGAGTAAATTTTCTTAATCAGTATCATTCTACATCATGTTATAAGTTTCCGGTGTATTTGGAAATTCGTGTTTCCCTTAGCTTAAGGGATGAAATTTTTTTCGTTAGCGTTAGTGAATGTAAACTTTTGTTTTTTACTGATATCGCGCAAGTTGCGAGTGAATTTTTTTCATCAGTATCATTCTACATAACCTTGCAAATTTCCCGTATATTAGGAAATTCGTGCAACACCGAGGTTAAGGGATGAAAATAATTTTTTCTAAACGTTGGTGAGTGTAAACTTTTGGTTTTGCCGATTATCGGGCAAGTTGCGAGTGAATTTTTTCATCAATATCATTCTACATAACCTTGCAAATTTTCAGTATATTAGGAAATTTGTGCATCCCCAAACTTAAGGAATAAATAGCTATTTATTATACAAGGCAGAAGGTACTAGATTATAGCCCGAAAGTTAAAAACTTATATTTTTACTTGTGTATAATACACTATTTTTTTCTGGGACAGGCAAAACGATGATTTAAGATTGAAAAAAATATTACAATATATTAAAGTCAAAAAATCAATCGATGTCAAATTTGAAGTTTCAAACAAGTAGGTTGTTGTACTTATAGGGACAGTTATAGACGCGTTGCTAATGAAACCTTTAAAGTAATCAAATATCTGTTCAAAAAATTGCTTACTTAAGTTGTTTATAACGGTTGTTTTGAACGCGACGAAGTTATGATACGATGTTATGTTACACCCGAATGTTACAAGTGTGGACCCGGCTTTAAATTAAATATCTTCGTGTTCTTACTTATTTGCACATACCCGGAAAAAAAGTACTCATTTTCTCCCGGGATAAAAGTAATTTCATAAAAAGTGACATTTTGTTACCTGTCAAGAAACATTAAATGTCAAATTTTGTTTCCCTTCACAGAAAAAAATAATTTTTTTGTAAACGTTGGTGAACGCGAGCTTTTGATTTTTGCCTTTTCGCGCAAGTTGCGAGTGAATTTTCTTTATCATGGTACAAGTTTCCAGTCTATTTGGAAATTCGTGCTTTCCCAAATTAAGGGATGAAAAAAATTTTTTTTGTTAACGTTGGTGAGTGTAAACTTTTGCAAGGTGCGAATGAATTTTTTTCATCAGTGTCATTCTACATGACATTGCAAATTTACTGTATATTGGGAAATTCGTGCATTCCCGAGCTTTAGGGTTGCAAATAATTTTTTTGTTAACGTTGGCGAGTGTAAACTTTTGGTTTTGTCGATTATCGCGCAAGTTGCGAGTGAATTTTTTTTCATCTGTATCATTCTACATAACCTTGCAAGTTATCAGTATATTATGAAATTTTTGCATCCCCGAACTTAAGAGATGAAAATAATTTTTTTGTACACGTTGGTGAGCGTGCACTTTTGTTTTTTGACGATTCGTGTAAGTTGCGAGTGAATTTTCTTCATCAATATCATTCTACATCACGTTACAGGTTTATGGTATATTTGGAAATTTGTGCTTCCCCTAGTTTAAGGGATGAAAATAATTTTGTTGTAAAACTTTTGCCAAATTTTAATAAATTTGTTTTACACTTTTCTGAACAGCGTACAAAAATGTCATTCTTTAAGTAAACTTTGAACTCTTCTTACGGACTCACAGTGGCGTTTGGTATATAGGTCAATTGGGTTCAATCGACTTATTTTTACGTCTACAATATGTGATAGCTTTATTTCCCAGTAATTTTGGGACACTCTGTATTAGGAAATTCGTCCAGCCCAGAGTTTTAAGGCGCAATGCAATTCAAAAGGCTTAATATTATTTAATTTAAATTATTCTTTGTATGTTATTAATAATTGTTGTTTACTGCGCGGGGGGGTCTTATAAATTTGTATATCGACTTACCTCCGCGTTGTTTTATTGTTCTAAGGTGTAGTTCCTACTCTTCAACTAAGTGGACTGTATGCGAATTATTGTACGTACGTATTACGTTTGCACTATTACTGTGTGTTTTAAGGGTTTATCGATAAATTCACATTCGGCGGCACTATTGAATAACTTACATTACCGAACGAACAACCGTTTCGCTTTGATGTCGATGAGAGAGTGTTTCTGTCACTACCCCTTTTTCAACTTAATTTTCACATGCACAAAAGAGGTATTACGGCAAGATATAACGGGACAAGGAATGACAGCTTTACTACTTGATTTACAACTAAGAATTTAAAATAACTTAAAATTAACCACGCAAACGTGCGACAAAGAGACCGAACATCCCACCCACCAAAATAAGTCTGAACTAACTTATTTTATATTTAAAAATAATTATAGCTTGTAACAATTTTATTTCTTAGTTACTAAATCCAACCATAAAAGTGCAAAGTTATAAAACGCTTTTATTCAAATTATTCGTAAAATACATGCAACAAGTTTAGTAATACGCTAAAGTTGTATCTATAGTTAGTTTTCTATAAATAGTAAGGTGTCTGTACCTTCGATAACTGTTCGCAGGCGCGTTTTGGTTGAAGGTCTCCGCCGGGAACACGCCGTCGCTCGTGCGAGGTGATAACCAGTCGGCTCTGCAAGCTTGTTAAATCAAAATGTACGACTGGAAGCAGGCCGCCAATTTGCGGTTACATTTTGAAGAGTCGAGATCCATCTTTAAATAGCGGTTGGTATCCTATGAACAGTATTTAATTTGTTTAATTGAGGTATTTTGTTTAGCGCGTAATTAACCACCATAAAATCATCTGTAGAAACAACTATTCCAACCACAGATGTAAAACCACTTTGTATTGCAGTCCGTAGGAAGCGGCTTTGATAATGGAGAATTTGAATAATTAATAGAAGAACTTATTACTACAAAACACTACGCAATTATCCTAATTAAGTCAGGACTTGGTGGCGCCTTATTTGTTTTGGATTAAATTCAACTTACAATCAGAATTCGACTTACCCCCCCATTTCTCATAGCTCTACCCAAGGAATAGACCCCTAGTTATGTCGGAAGACTTCGTTACACTTGCCCAGGCGCGAGGATAGTCATGTAACCATGCAATAAATACATAAAAAAAAGGAAAGCTGCAAGCTATTAACTAAGAAACCTAAACCGACAAACTTATGTAAGTGAATATATGTATACATACCATTAAATATTAAGTAATTGGCAGTAGACATAGTTTTATTAGAGGACGTTTAACTAACCCTTGGGATGTCTTGACTGTGGCTACCCGAACGATACCATCCCTACCAGGATGAACATCCACTACTTTTTCCTAAATGCCACTGTGGAGGGGGTTATTTTCTTCCTTTAGGAGGACAAGCGAATCAATAGGCAGGGTAGCGGAATTTATCAACCACTTACCTTTCTGTTGCAACGTGTGCAGGTATTCAGCACTTTATTTTCCAAAATCTTTGTTGCATTTGCTGTTGATAGCGATTTAAACGAGATGGGTTTATGGACAATAAATCCGGATCTGGTAACACCGAGACTGGTTCAAAATTAAGAAAATTACTCGGGGTCAAATATGAAAAATCATGCGGTTCGCAACTCAGTGCGCATAGAGGACGTGAGTTGAGAATCGCTTCGATTTGAATCAATACCATCGAGAGTTCTTCAAACGACAAAATTTGTTCACCGATAATTCTTTTTAAATGGGATTTTACTGATTTAATCCCGGCCTTTCACAACCCACCAAAATGAGGAGCAGCAGGAAGATTAAACACAAATTCGATTCCCTCAACGCCTGCCGAATGGTGCATCAATTGAGAGATTTCACGAGTGGCCCCAACGAAATTAGTACCATAGTCACAATGAATTTGAATACATTTGCCTCTTCGAGAATAAATCGACGTAGAGCACCCAAAAAAGCGTCTGTCGACAAGTTAGACACTAGTTCCAAATGGATAGCTTTAGTGCTGAAACAAATAAATAAACAAATGTACGCTTTCAATGATTTTGCGCCACGACATCGATTCATCGTGATAGAGAAAGGTCCACCAAACTCGACTCCGATATGTAAAAACGCCTTACCTGGAGTTAACCTGGAAGCTGGTAAATCCCCTATAGGGGGCATAAAGCCACGGGGTTTACACGAAAGCAACGAATGCAGCATTTCAAACAATGCCGAATAACCCTCTTTGCGGAGAGGATCCAATAATTTTGCGTTAATAAAAATTGAGTTGTTCGATTTCCAGGATGTAACTGTCTTTCATGACAATCTAATATAATAGGTAGCAAAATTGGAAATTTTGTATCATGCGATAACTTTGAATTACGCAGCCGACCGTCCACCCTCAACAAATCACGACTATCTAGAAACGAACTAAGGCTACAAAGTTGTTTACTAACAAGTTTTCCAGTTTTAATATTTGCAAGGCTTGGGCAAAAACATTTGTTTGAACGCTTTTAATTAATAAATGTATAGCCTTTTGCTGCTGAACTAGAGACAAACCATCAGAATATTTTGAACGCAAAACTGCCGGACATTGAACAAAGAATGAAATGACGAATATATGTAATACTTCTACAAATTTTCTGCAGCTTTGAAAATTTATCCAACAAATCTAAGAAATTCTCATACATAACGACTGTTCGCGACAGAGTACGATGTTCAACGTCCATCTCAGATGATTCGATAAGTTTTGGCAGCGACGTTACTGGCCATTCTTCGCTACGACGCACTAACCATGAAGGCCCTGTCCACCATAATGGATGATGAACCAACTCTGAAGCCAAAAGTCGACGTGAGGCACAATCTGCAGGGTTATCCTTGGACTTAACATGAAACCCTGAAGATGGAGGAATACGTTCTTGAATATGCAAAATGCGATTGCTAACGAATGTCTTCCACTTATGCGAGGAAGACCGAATCCAAGACAAAACAACAGTAGAATCTGACCACGCGAAAATGCTACTAAATGATAAACTATCTGTATAAGTATATTTGTAGAAATCTACTAAATCTGCCAAGAGTACGGCAGCATACAATTCGAGACAGGGCAATGAAACACGATTAGTAGGAGCAGCCTTCGATTTTGCGCATACTAATGACATGGTAATATTACCTTCTAAATTGAACGAACGATAATAGATGACAGCTGCATACTCAGCTTCAGAAGCATCACAGAATCCATGCAACTCCACCGTTTTAAAACTATTACATACGATGCGACGCGAAATCTCAATAGTCGAAACCGCTGGCAATTAACGCTTAGAGCAAGTGCGCTCTTCAGTGTTTAAGTTGTATAAAAATACATATGTAAGAGCGTGCAACGAAAGGCCCAATATTTTTATTGAACCACTATCTTTATCTTGAAATGTAATTGCTTCCGAACTGGACAGGGACTCCCTCAAGTTGGACATCACTTCCGGGCAATTACTATTCCATTTTCTTAATTGAAAACCACCACTAGTGCAAATATTATTCAACTCAATAATTAATTGATTAGCAGCTTCAATCGAATTGCATCCCGTGACTAAATCATCAACATAGGTATCTTACATGTGATTTTCCAATGCTCCACCCGAAGGTATTACATTGGCCAGGAGGCGAGTTTTTTGTTGCCTGGAAATTTAGAATTTTGCCGAACCCTTGCCGTTCTAGGCAAGGTAGGGATCTTTAACGTGCGTGACAACACTCACACACGGGACCTCCATTTAACCTCTCATCTGAACGAGGGCGTAATTTTTGTGAAAAATGCTCACCTGCCATTTTCAAGCAGTCAGCCGTGTCGGGATTCGAATCCAGGATCTTGGGATCCGTAGTCTTACGCTAACTACATTGATCCACGGCGACGCCTCAACGTAGGTATCGCTCACCAGTACCAATGACGCGAAAGGATAATTAATCGATTCTACTTGCCAATTCTTGAACAGTACACAAGGCGAAAAAATGCGACGACGAAACTCCATAAGTCACAGTATTTAATTTACAGTCCATAATACGATCTGGCGGAGAAAATCTCCAGACGATACGTTGTAAATCACGATGAGTATTTTTAACCAAAATCTGCCGATACATTTGTTTAATATCAGCTGTAATTACGATAGGATGTACACGAAAGTGCAATAACAAAACTGCAATGTCTTTTTGCAGAGCAGGACCAATAGCCAAGCTATCATTTAACGAATTTCCAAATTGATCCTGACACGAATCATCGAAAACCACACGCAATTTTGTGGTAGTGCTATCATGCTTATGTACAGCATGAAGGGGAATGTAATACATTCTCTCGTGAATCGATGAATTTTCAGGCGATTCCACTTCAGCCATTTGACAAAAATCTTTTAATATAAATTGATCTCGTACTCACGAATGAGGGTTCAGAAATTTTAAAGGGCAAGGACACTACAAAACGACCGTCCGAGATACATCTATAATTTTCCACAAATACGTTTTCACACTTTTCTTCTTCAAAAGAAATGTGTTTCTTGAAGGGAATATTTTCTAATTCCTAAAATCGACGAATGTCGCTGTCTAAGGACTCAATGAAAGCACACAACGACGTAATAGAATTATTCAGGGAAACGACATTTCCTGTTAACACTCGACCAAAGGTTGTTTTAATAGCAACTGGCTCGTTAGCGACACCCCAAATTCGTTCAACAAAACCTGAGCAAAGATTTCCGCTCCGAGTAGCATGTCAATCTTACCAGGAATATTAAAATTAGTGACCTTACATCTCGAGTATGCGACCATTCCTTGACCCCTACAGACGACGAAGGTAATTGATTACAAATGGTAGGTAAAATATAACAATCAATTTCATATGCTGGAGATCTTGCTCCCGAGGAGCTGACTACACACGATAGTGCACCAGACATCAACGACGAATTCAAGCCAAGTCTTTGAACAGTGACATTGGCTTTCCGTATCTTTAAACCTAATTTCTAACGGCACCTTTCAGTCATAAAACTTTTCGTGGATCCGATATCCAAAACTACACGAACAGGTTGCAATTTTCCTGTATAATCAAGCACCGACACCATTACCGTGGCTATTAGCGTGGTTGTATGTTCAAATTACGTCGAAATTAACGAGCTAGTGGCAGGTTGTTCATACACAACCGCCGACGACAAATTATCTTCACTAGATCTACTAGTATAAGCAAGTCTAGGTGCCGATCTCCGAGGAGACGCTGACCTTTGACGATGAATTTGTCTGCGTGGAAACACCGATTTTTCTCGTGTATCGAAGTGAAGTAACGAATTGTACGACTGTTGACGTTTTCTACACGACCAATCTAACTTACAATTTTTCACCGAATGTGAAGTATTTAAACATTTAATACACAGGTTTTTAGCCTTGACCACCTCAAATCTTTCTTGAGGGGTTTTATCGAGAAACTGCTTACATCTATAAATAGCATGCACAACGTGACACAAGCTACAATTTTTACAATCATTGGTGGTACCAATTAAAGAAGTTTTAACCGAAATGCTAACGAATTTTCCTCTTTCCCTTTGTTTCGCGGAATCTCGAGATTTTAAGCATGTTCCTGAAGCAATTTCATTTTTTTCCAACACTTTACATTGTTTTTCTTAATCTTCTTTGGGAATTAAACCACTATAAGTGGTTTAATTCCCAAAGAAGATTAAGAAAATGCTAAACAAACCACAACAAACATACAGGGAGTACTTTACATTGTTTTTCAATGTACGACCTTAAATCTTTGAACGAGGGAATCTCGTCACTATTTCCTAATTCGAACCGCTTTAAAATGTTTGTATTTAATTTTTTCGATAACAGATTAAACAACACGAAATCTAATAGATCTATTTCCATTTGCTTTAACCCGAATATATTTTCATCAAAACAACTAATTAATTGCCGGAGTTCCGTGTGCGAGTTTGAGAAACTTACCTTAGGGCATTCTTCGAGAGCATTTAACTATGTCGAACGTAATAACCTCTTGGACTGAAAACGATTAGTAGTGATTTTATGGGCTTCATCGTATGCACAATCGTTTAATGGCAAATGTTTTACTAACGCACGCGACGACTCATCTAGTGTAACAACGAGATAGCAAAATTTTTCAACTGGTGACAAACTGACATCATGAATCAATCGCTTATAAATTGCATCATAACTTTCAAAGTCCGAAACACGTCCTGAAAAGTCCGGAACTGAAAGGTGTTTCAAGCGAATACCACAATTTATCGACAAAGAATTATTCATATTTTCCACCTGTGGTTTATTTTCTAGGCGATCTAATTCACATTGTTCAGCGTTAGTACGAATATTTAATAGATAATCATCGATTTTCACCCTAAGAGCTGAAGATTCATCCAATTGTTCACGTTCCTCATCAAAAAAAATATTCTTGCCAAAAAACTTGAAATGAGTTTCAATCTGCTTGACACTTTTGATCGATGCTCTAATTAAAGCAATCGATACATTTTCCGGTTGATTAATTTTACTGTATATATGATCCAACCTTCTAACTACAAATCTAGCTTCAAGAATAGCTTTATCAATTGATATAACCATATCTGATTAATGAACGACAATAAAAATTAATGTAAAAACAATGCGTTTCAAATACGCTACGACAACTAATTAATTTACGCAATTAAATTATTAATGGACAAATGCAACTAATTAAAGTGCTCGCCCGACAAAACGTTTTACATAAATACCAACCTCTTTGTTATACTAAGTTGGATGAACCCGTTTTGTTCCTCAAACTTGACGATGAAATATAAGGTAAGGATTTAAAATACAATAACCCTCATAAATTTAGTTTACATAAAGTAAACCGACCAACCAGTAATCTTTGCAACAAAGGACAAGGGATATGTTGTAAAATCTACCGTTACGACCAAATGTTTCTGTACTATTAAATGTGTAAACAAGGTGTTAGTCTGTTTGTAACACGCTCAAACATATTAAAAACTACGGCAATTATTAAATTAAAGTATAAATAAGGAGCTAAAGGAATAGGAACTAAATAATTAATTAAATAATCCGGTTACGAACTCCATGCTTACTGCGCGGGGGTCTTATAAATTTGTATATCGACTTACCTCCGCGTTGTTCTATTGTTTTAGGATGTAGTTCCTACTCTTCAACTAAGTGGACTGTATGCGAATTATAGTTCATGTTACGTTTGCACTTTCACTGTGTTTTTTAGGAGTTTATCGATAAATTCACGTTCGGCGGCACTCTTTACTAACTCACGTTACCGAACGAACAACCATTTCGCTTTGATGTCTGTCGATGAGAGAGTGTTTCTGTCACTACCCCTTTTTCAACTTAATTTTCACATGCACAAAGAAGGTATTACGGCAGGATATAACGGGACAAGGGATGCCAGCTTTAGTATTTGATTTTCAACTAAGAATTTAAAATAACTTAAAATTAACCACGCAAACGTGCGACAAAGAGACCGAACAATTATCTTTTGTAAATACACATCAGTGAAACAAATTTTTCTCAGTTAGTGGGACTGCAGGTGTATGAATTTGTAAATTCGCTTAAAAATGGCTATTAAAGTTGTTAATAATTTGAATTTGTGGCAGTATAGTAAGATTACTTAATATTGAGTAGCAGCACATTTTATTGATTTATATGGTTTAATATGTTTTTAAATTCGCTGACAAGCAGCGTTTTTGTTCGTATTCTTCTTTACCGACGCCACTGGTCGTATGTCAAAACTTGTAAATTTGCCGATGGATATTAACTGCCTAGTTCACGCCGGTGCTATGACAATCATTGTTAATACCGAGACATTTTCAATATTTACCAGCAAAACATTAACAAACCAGTATAATTAATTTGGTTCACGCGGGAAGGCGTGGCAAGGTCACTGCATGACCATCCATAATGGATAATAACTAATGTGCATGTTTTCGATTCATGGAGCAAACAATAATTTAGCTAAAAATATTTTTAAGACAGACATACGATTAGAAACGGTTCAATTAGAACAGAGGATTTGTATTACAAAACGATAAGAGATTGTGGTCATATCTTAGATTTTTTTAAATTCTTTTTATTACCAACAAATTAATCGCAAACTTAATTGCACATACGAAATTCGTCAACTTTCTTATCGCGCTATTTACTTAAATAATAAATTATTGTATACAATGTATCCTAAAATGTTTTCAGATCTTCTTTAGGCAGGCTTATATAATTTTAATTTTGGTACTTCCGGGTATACGTGCAGATTCTGTTTAGGTCAAAGTATAAAAAAAATTAACTCGTCACGTCCCCAAATCTAGGGCAAAACTGATAGGCTTAATTTTATTGCAAAAAAGAAAATGTTATCAGTTGCCTAATTGTATGGTACGCACATGGCAATGTATCAACAAGGAAAAAACAACCTTGTTGTCATTTGAATACTTGCGTTGTAATTGGCGTTTTATTATATGGAGTGAGAGGTACGCACGCTCTTAAATGTCATTGATCTCGTAAAGCAACTCTAGCAAAATTGCGTACTGATGATTTTGACTAAAATTAGTTGTATCCTAGATCTTGACCTCATTATCAAAAGCAGTATCAAAAGTACGAGCGTTCAAGTGATGCTTGATATCTTCTTTACCATCAAAAATAGTAATATGTAGCATTTTCTTTCAGTATATAGTGTTTTCTGTCCTAGACTGTCCTAGACTGATTGGATGACGACCTGGTTGAAAACGGAATTCTAGGGCCAGCGACATCTGGCGACGTAAGAATGCAATTATTTTTTCATGTGTCTTACCTAACCTGTGTTTACAAAACAATCTCTTATATTATTTAATTTTTAATTACACTGATTAACAAACTTGCAATGTCAATAAAGAAATAGTAAGGTATTATTTGGGTAAAATCATCTAGGTTTAGCCCTTCTTTTTAATGACATTTTATATTGCAAAACTAAAGTTTTTCAAATAAACTGCTAACCGTTTTAACACTAATTTTGAGGGTACTCAAAAATTTGTTGACCAGCTTAATTCGAATCAAAATCGATAAAAACTTTTATCTAATCATTAATTTAGAAAAATTAGGGCATTTATTTCGATTAGTTGGGTGGGAACTTATAATAGTCACTATTTTTATTTTTTGATATTTATTATTAATAAATTTTTATAAAATTTATCTCTATATTCACACACGATTTGCAACTTGTAGGGAAGTACTTTATTTCCATTAGTGCTACGGATAGCACCTACATTACTGTATTCGTTCTTTCTATAATAAGTGACACTTAGTCTATAGGCAGGTACCTAACTCTTATTTACAGTATACATAGAAAAATTCATATTATAATTATGACATCACACGAATATCGACAAGATTTTTATCTACTCCTACTTTGATGGTAGTATAGTTATCATCATCATCATTAAGTCTTCAGTCCTAGAACTGGTTGGACGCGCACCCTCATTGTTCCATAGTCTGAACCAACCTACACATTTCCCTGAAATTTGCACAGTTTACATCTATCACTATTTGTGTGCGAAAGTCTGATCTCGGTCTACCTCTACCTATCTTTTCCTATCTCTGCTTGTAATATATATATTGTTATTAACTTTGTCTGTTCATGCTACCATCCACATACATCTGAAGCACAACATTCCAGAAGGCTTCTATCTCTTTGTCTGCTTTTCCTACTGCCCCTATTTCATAGATGTACTGTGCTGTGATCTACACTATGCTTTAAACGGTTTTCTTCCTGTATCTATGTTCGTTGTCTTTGAACATAGCTGCTCTTCTTTCTTGTTTGATGCAGTTCGGTAACCTTCTATTGTTTTACAGTTATATACCCTACTTCGCCGATATTCAGTTGTATGTGAAGGGGGGTAAGCAGCCTTCGGCTGCCGAGTTCCTCAGCACTTGAACCTTTGTCGAATTAATAGTTTTTCCAATTTATCCTTTGGCACAATCAAGATTAGTTGAAAATATTTCACAACCAACACCTGTACTTGTTTATAATAATCATAAGATTTAAGAGCACTTATTTTTTCGTCATTGGGTTTTCCTTCTTGAAACTGGTTGGACTTGTACCTCAGCTTATTTATGTTCTGAGCTAGCCTACACAGTTCCCTGCAATTCTTCCAACAGCATATATACAACTCGATTCTCTTCTATTGTTTTCTAATTATATGCCCTATTTCACCGAGATTCAGTGATATGTGAAGGGGGTTAAGCAGCCTGTGGCTGCCAAGGATCACCCAACACTTAGACATTTGCAGTATTAATAATTTTCCAGTATATTGTTTCGCACAATTATTATTAGTTGAGAGTATTGCAAAACCAATATCTGTAGTTGCTTATAATAATCACCATGTTTAAGTACAGTAATTATTATTGTCATAAGTTTTTCCATCTTGCGACTGGCTGGAAGCGTACTTCCATTGATTTCTATTCTGAGCTAGCCTACACATTTCCCTGAAATTCTTACAGCTTTCACCGTTCACTATCTGTGTGCAGTATTCTAACCTAGCTCTACCTCTACTTCTCTTTTTTCCTATCTCTGCTTCTAATATACTCTGCACTATTCCCTCATGTCTTAGTATGTGGCCTATCATCCTATCTCTCCTATTTTTTACTGTTTTCTATATATTCTTTTCTTCCCCTACCATTTCTAGTACCTCTTTGTTCTTAACTTTGTCTGTCCACGATACCTTCATCATATGTCTGTAGCACCACATTTCAAAGGCTTCTACCTTTTTCTTGTCCGCTTCTCCTACTGTCCAGGCTTCACAGCCGTACAGTGCTGTGCTCCACACATATGTTTCAAGCAATCGTTTCCTTGTTTTTATGTTTGTTGTCTTTGAACACAGTAGTTGCTCTTTCTTATTAATTGCAGCGCGACCTTGTGCTATTCTTTGTTTTATATCTTTTGTGCTTTTCCCATCTTGCGTTATTTGACTTCCTAGGTAGCAGAAATCCTCAACCTCTTGTAAGTTCTCGTTACCTATTGTATTCTTGTTTTTGATTTATTTTCCCCACCTTTGCATACTAGAACTTTAGTTTTATATTTGTTAATCTTCATACCATATCTCCCCGTTAGAACTGTTTCCATTTCATTAAAAGCAGCTTCTAACTCTTCTTTGCTATATGCTAATACCGCTATATCATCTGCAAATCTATGCATATCAATCTTTTGTCCCTGCATATTAATTCCAAATGTCTTCCTGCAATTCGCAGTATTCATTGCCTCTTCTATGTACAAGTTAAAAATTAATTGGGATAAGGCACATTCTATCTCACCCCTTTCCTTATATTTACTTCTCTACTTCCTTGCTCTAATTCTATTACCGCTGTTTGCTCTTTGATAAGCAATGTACTATCCGTCTATCCCTAAAACTCATTCCAATCTTTTTGAGCATGTCGAACATTTTTTTCCATTTCACAGTTCGAATGCTTTTTCCAAATCTACAAACCCTATATATAGGCTTTCCCCCTTCTCTATTGTTTTATTTATTATCACCCTCAGAGCTAAAATAGCCTTCCGTGTCCCCCCCCGTGTTCCCCAAATTGATCTTCTCCCAGTATTTCTTCAGCTCGTTTTCCATTCTTCTTTGTACAATTCTAGTTAATATTTTTGAAACGTGTGCGGTCAAACTTATTGTTCGAAAATTTTCACATCTATTCGCGCCTCTTTTTTTTGGTATATTTACTATCATGTTACTTTTTAAATCTTTGGGTATCTCACCTTTCTCATACATATAGCTTACAAGTCGGAAGAGACGATCTGTTACTGCTTGTCCAGCGGCTTTTAGAGTTTCTGCTTGTACCTTATCTGTACCCGCGCCTTACCATTTTTCAGACTCTTTAATGCTAATTCAAACTCATCTCTAAGTAAAGGGTATCGCAGGTCATCATTTTCAATGTCTGATTCCTGTTCTAATGCTGTTAATTCCTCTCCTGAATATAAATTCCCTATATATTCTTGCCATCTAGCTACTTTCTCTTCATTTTCTATAATAACGTTTCCTCCCGCGTCCCTTATATTGTTGTTATATGGTTTTATATCCCTAAAATTCATTCTAATTCATTTGTATGCTTCGTCTGTTTTTCCTATTTCCATCTTAGTTTGTACCTCTTTGCACTTTTCATCATTCCATTGTTCTTTAGCTTTCCTGCATTTGCAAATAATTTCCCATTTTATGGCTTTGTATCTCTGTTTTCCTATTTCATCTGATTTATTTTTGTATTTTCGTCTTTCTTCTATTAAATTCAGGATATCCTTTGTTATACATGGTTTCTTGTTTTCTTTTTGTGTATACTCCATGATATCTCTGACCACCATGTCTAAGCTGGATTTAATGTTATTCCATTCTGTTTCTACTTCCTTAGTGTCAGAAATTTTCCCGATATCTTTCAGCAATTCATTTGACTTTTTTTTTCAAATCTTTCGTGGATATCTTTATCTTTTAGCTTCTCATAGTCAAAGGGCCTTATTCCGTTCCTCTTTTTCAGATTTTTAAATTTAAGTGCGGCCTTCGTAATTACGATGTTGTGGTCAGTGTCTATATTTGCTTCCGGGTAGCTTCTACAGTCTTTTACTTGATTTCTAAACCGTTGTCTAACAATAATGTATTCTATTTGATATCTTCCTATATCTCCTGGCATCTTTCACGTGTATCGTCTTCTAACATGATGTTAAAATAATGTGTTTGTGATGATTAAATTGTTCCTGTCGCAAAATTCTACCAGCCTATTTCCCCTGTCATTTCTCGTGCCTAAACCAAATAAACCTACTATCGCCCTTCCCTACCCTCTCCTACCACTGCATTAAAATCCCCCGTAATTATTAAATTTCCATGTCCTTTTACGTATCTTAGTATGTCTTCGATACCTTTGTAGATTGCCTCTATCTCTTCCTCACTGTAGCTAGAGTTGGCCATGTATACTTGTACTATTACTGTATTCAAATCTAACCATAAGTACTCTTTCGTTCTTTTGTAAGTAGTTTTCTACACGCCCTCCTACCTTTTTTTTACATAACTATCCTCACACACGAATTTCTTTCCTCTGATCCTGTATGAATTACCCTGAAGTCTCCACTCCAAAAATTCCCCCGCCTCTGGCCAGCGAACTTCGCTGATTCCTACTATGTCTAGTGCTAACCTATTCATTTCGAGTTTCAGGTTCTCTAGCTAACCTACTTGCTTCATACTTCTGACATTCTAAGCTCCAACTCGCAGAATGTTCACGGATCTTTTTCTATGCTTTCGGATCACATCCCCCGAAGTAGTCCCTTTCCGTAGATCTGAATGGGGGATTATTTTACCTCCGGAATTTTTTACCCCAGAGGATGCCATCATGTTTAACAATTTCTGTACGCAGTGTAATGGGTGGTAATGTGGTGGTTTCCCGTTGCCTTCCACATCTCAGTAGTTTGTCTGAGAATGTCATACCGACCCTATGGTCTCTGCCACTCTAAGTACTGAAAAAGCTGCCGCCCTCTTTCGGGGACCTGTCTTAGTCTGGTTCCTTACTAAAGACCCCACTAATTTGGTTAAACTTATAGTTCGGCTTTTTAGCTCATTGAAACTCGCAAACCATTCTACCTGTTCTAGTATTTTAGAACGTCATCAAGGTGCAGGTCCGTTTAAATGGAGTATAATTATAGTAAGTACAAAAAGTTTTACAGTCATAGTGGGTCCCTTTTATTTCTTATGATTTTCTGATATCTTTTGCCAAAAAAAGAAATTCTTTAATTTGTTTTGCAATCGACTACCTTCGCCGTAGAATTAAGTATACTCACATTTCTTGTGATTTTCTGATACATTTTGGCAGAAAAAGAAATGTTCTAAGTATTTATGCAATCAACTGACTTGCAAGAAACCGTTATTTCTTATGATTTACTGATAGCTTTTGCCAGAAAAGAAATTCTTTAAATTGTTTTGTAATTGACCACATTTACCTTATAATAAAGAGTACTCTTATTTGTTATGGTTTGCTTATACCTTTTGGCAAAAAAAGAAACGTTCTTAATATTTTTGTAATCAAATACCTTTCGCCTTCAGCAAGAAAACTCTTATTTCTTATGATTTTTTGATACATTTTGCAAGGAAAAGAAATGTTTTAAATTGTTTTGCGATCGACCTCCTTAGCCCCACAATAAATAACACTGTTATTTCTTATGATCTCGTATTATTTTTCTACAGAAAAGGAATTGCTTCAGTTGGCTTTGCTGTCGACCACTTTCGTAATATCAGTGAGACAACTCTTATTTCTAATAATCTCCTAATACCATTCGTTAGGAAAAGAAATGCTTTAAATTGTTTTGCAATCGATCACCTTCGTTTCACAATAAGGAGTACCCTAATCTCTTATGATGTCCTGATACTTTTGGCAGAAAATAAATGTTCTAAATATTTTTCCAAGCAACTACCTTTCCCTAACAGCAAGAAATTCTTCTTTCTTATGATCTCCTGATACTCTTTGCAAAGAAAAGAAATGCTTTAAATTGTTTTGCAATCGATCACCTTCGTTCCACAATAAAAAGTACCCTAATCTCTTATGATGTCCTGATACTTTTGGCAGAAAATAAATGTTCTAAATATTTTTCCAAGCAACTACTTTTCCCTAACAGCACGAAACTCTTCTTTCTTATGATCTCCTGATACTTTTTGCAAAGAAAAAAAAAATGCTTTAAATTGTTTTGCAATCGACCATCAGCTGTAAATGGTTTTGCTATCGACCACATTCGCCCTATCAACAAGCATCCCGACGCCTAGAGGTGTGTGACTTGTTTTCTTTTGTGCATATCGAGGATTATTATTTATCAGCGGTTGACGTTGTGAAACCAGTTTACTATACATGTTTAAAAGCTAGCTTCGCTAGTACTTCTGGGTATATTTCTTTAATTCTTACTACAACTTGGTCTACATTTAATACTTTAATTTAACACACTTGCTATTGGGAAAATCTAAGCACTACTTTTTTCAATGGGTTTTATTACATGTTAGCTGCGAAATGCGCACTTCGTGGATCCATTATAAAATTTGTCCTTTACAATATAACTTAAATTTAATACTTTTCTTTGTCTATGTGAGTCAAGAAATTTTTATTTATTTTTATTATGAATAGATAATTGTGGGCGACGTGCTTTTTTTGTTTTTTTGGTATGTAGGTGAATCCCCCCACTCTCCGCGTTTGGTAGTTAGCCTGGTATTTACGTTTTTTCCGGCTACGTCTAGGTACGTAGCAATTTCTTATGCTCTCGTAGTATTTTTCGATAGAGAAAGAAATGCTCTAAATATCTTTGCTATCGACCACCTTTGCTCTACCAGCAAGAAGGCTCTTATTTCTTATGATCTCCTGATACCATTTGCTATAAAAATAAATGTTTTAAATTGCTTTGCAATTGCCACCTACGCCACACAATAAAGGGTACCTTTATCTCTTATGATTTCCTTATACCTTTCGGCAGAAAGAAGAATGTTCTATTTGTTTTTGCAATCGATCGCCTTCGCTGTATAATAAAGAGTACTCTTATTTCTTATGATATTCTCATTCCTTTTGCAAGACACAAGATATACTTTAAATTGTTTTGTAATTGATAACCTTCGCCCTATAAGCAAGAGAACTAATTTTTTATGATTTCCTGATACTTTTTGCCAGGAAAAGAAATGATTTAAATTGTTTTGCAATCGACTATCTTCGTTCTACAATAAAGAGTACTCTTATTTCTTATGATTTCCTGATACATTTTGGCAGAAAAAGAAATGTTCTAAATATTTTTGCATTCAACTACCTTCGCCCCACAATAAAGAACACTCTTATTTCTTATTATCTGCTAGTATGTTTTGGCAGAAAAAGAAATGCTATAAATGGCTTTGTTATCGACCACATTCGCCCTACCAACAAGAGAACTCTTATTTCTTATGATTTCTTGATACCATTCGCTAGGATAGGAAATGTTTGAAGTTGCTTTGCAATCGGTCACCTTCGTCTTAGTATAAAAAGTGCTCTTATTTCTTATGATTTGGTTATACCTCTCGGCAGAGAAAGAAATGTTTTAAATTGTTTTGCAATTCACCACCTTCGCCTACAAACAAAAGAACTTTTTTTCTCACAGATCACATAAGTTGAAATTTTCGTACTAACCGCTAAACTTGCGGTAGCAGCGCCATGAAGGGGGTTGCAAGCGCTATTGTGAAATATATTTTAGAACATTAATATTATACGGTTGAAGCATTGGTTGCGATATTAGATAATTTTGATCTGTGAATAATTGAATGTTTAATTATGAAAAACTAGTTTTGATTTGAATTTGAAGACTATATTGAAAGTACAATAAGCCATCCGCTGCTTGTACACATACAAAAATTTTGATAGGTTAGGAAATCCATGACTAAACGCATTCCCGTCTTCACAGTTCTAAACTGCACACTTGCTATATTAGGGACATTTTGTGCGAAATGCCTAAAATGAGAAATTCAAAACGTATGTTTATTAATTCAAAACCTGCAGTGAATTTCACCTGGTGCACCTTTTAATTCATATGATGATTAAATGTATTTAAAACACCAACGGAAAATTGTAAGCCAATTTTACTCAGACATAGTATTGGTTGCCCAAAACCAGCCGTGCGGTCAGGAAAATGAAATTTTTAATAAATAGGGGTAGGTGGCGACTTTCTGTTTAAAAATCCAATTTCTGCAAATGTGAGCTGTGCTCTCATGTAAGGTCTGAAATGCATACAACTTACTGCCGAACATTCCAATCACGAATATGTTGCTTTATATTTTGAATAGAAATGGTACCTCAGTCACAGACCACACAAGCTATAGATGAGAATCTTCCATATAATCAACCAAAAAACATTGTCTCTAGCGCTGTCAAAGGGGCTTGCACAGTAACATTATCGCGGCGGCTCCGTGGCGTAGTGGTATGTGTGTGACTACTACGCCCAAGGTCCCGGGTTCGAATCCCACACGGTCCGCTTGAAAAATGTTAGGCGAGCATTTTTCACAAAAATACACCCTCGTTCGGATGAGAGGTAAAATGGAGGTCCCGTGTGTGAGTGTTGTCACGCACTTTAAAGATCCCTACCTTGCTTGAAACAGCAAGGGTTCGGCAAAATTCTAAATTTTCCAGGTAAAAAAAATAACTCGCTTCCTGACCAATGTAGTACCTTCGGGTGGAGCATTGGAAAATCACATGTAAAGGAACATTATCTCGCTCTCCAGCCAAACCTGTTTTAAATGGAAAAAAACAATTGTGACGCCATCTGATTGTAGATGCAGGGTTCAAAGTTAAATCTCTGATGGGGGCATAAAATGTTTGGCGTCGCCGTGGATCACTGTAGTAAGCGTAAGACTACCGATCCCAAGGTCCTGGGTTCGAATCCCGACACGGCCGACTGTTTGAAAAATGGCAGGTGAGCATTTTTCACAAAAATTACGCCCTCGTTCGGATGAGAGGTTAAATGGAGGTCCCGTGTGCGAGTGTTGTCACGCACGTTAAAGATCCCTACCTTGCCTGGAACGGCAAGGGTTCGGCAAAATTCTAAATTTCGAGGCAACAAAAAACTCGCCTCCTGGCCAATATAGTACCTTCATGTGGAGCATTGGAAATGCAAATGCACGGCATAAAATGTTTGATTTACGCGCAATTGAAATAAAATATTTTACAAGTCATTTCCTTAATTTATATACTAACATATTTTAATATAAATGGCATATAACTAAATGGCAGTGTTACAATTTGTCGTTCTTCTATTGCAGACTAATTGTTTAACCGATTAATTGAAACATTTTTGTTTGGTGAAGATAGATGACCTGTGAAAGAGCACAAAAGGTAGGAGGTGCATATATTTATCGTAAAATGTGTACTTAAAATACAAACACATCCGAAAAAGTAATAACAACAAACTTTGAACTTTGCACTACAATATTTGGATTAGTAGAAATATTATCTCATACTTGAAATAGCTCGTGAGTTCAAGTATTCTAACCAACATTCATGTGCACAAAGATAAAACACATTTTAAAATAAAATAAACCCAACAATGACATTGCACCAATATGATTGCAATATCTTTTTTACAATGAAGATACCATAGACCCAAACAATGGAAGATGGATGGCTCACATCCCTTTAACATATCCTGCCTGCACGTAGCAGCCACATATATTGCCGACTAACTACAAATATTTGATGATACTTGTTGAGTGTACGCAAGCAAAGGGATCAGAGCATTGTGCAACTCAGAAAATGACAAAGGTCCGGAATACCTTTCGAGTCGGTGACGTAGATTATGACGAAAACGGAGAATCCAAGCAACAATGCGTGTAATAAAGGGAAAGGAAGAGTGATTCTCTAGAATTGATTGAATCCAAGAGGAGATTACAACAGCGGATAAAACAATAGAACGTTGTTCTGTGAGAACTTCAGGAGTATCTGAAAGCAGAATATGTGAACTGTAGCTTTCGAAAGACCGTACAAGGTTGGTGAAGCCGCCCCCCATAGAGAACATTGGCTCAAGTCGGTAGGAAATAAACCACGTGACCCGACATCGGCAGGATTCTCGGTGGAGGGGATGTGATGCCAAGAGGCGCGAGACGTGTTTTCCTGAATGTAAGCAACACGATTGACAACGAAAGTCTTCCAACGTTGCGGCGGGGAACGAATCCGCGAAAGTACTACCATTGGAGTCAGACCAACAATGATTTTTATGAAAGGTAAGATTATAATCAAAAGTTTTGAGGACAAAGATTAATAACTTGGATGCCAATGCGGCGGCCAACAATTCGAGCCGGAAGGCGGAAGGGGTAACAAAGCGAAAATAAACAACAGCACAGTAGCCACGTTCTGAAGCGTCAGCAAAGCAGTGAACTTCGCACGTAGAAAACTGTGGTGGGATAAACAAGCGGGGTAAAGCGAAATCCGAAAGAAGCGGTAACTCATGCAAGTATCTGTCCCACAAACGGTGGAGGTCGGGGGAGGGGGAGCATCCCATTCTAATTTTAACAACCATACACGTTGAATTAAGTGTTTAACCAAAAAAGATAGGATAAGTCCCATGGGGTCGAAAATACGGGCTAAGTTAGAAAGTAGGTTGCATTTGGTACAAGAGATACTTAGTGACTGAACTAGAAAACAAAAATTATTTAAGGTGGGATTCTATTGAAGACCTATAACTTTTAGAGGTTGAGTATCAGGATCCTCAAAGGAACGGGGTTGCGCGAATTGCTGCGAAGCGGAAAGATTTATTAATAATTCGAGATGGTTGCTGGACCATTTATGAAGTTCAAAACCACCAAGTTTTAAAAGAGCAAATAGTTGATTACGTATAGCGAGGGTTGATTCAACAGAATCTCCACCAGTAGCGATGTCATCAATGTAAGTATTGTGCTGAAGTGCGAAAGCGGCTAACGGATAACAATTCCCTTCGTCTACGACCAACTGCTGAAGCGTGCGTATGGCAAGAAAGGGAGCACGGTTGATTTCATACGTAATGGTATTCAATTTAAAATCATGAATGGGCTCCCAGGGGAGAGGCGCCAAACAATTCGTCGATAGTCACACTGAGCGGGATTTACAAGAATTTGTCTCTACATCTGACGAACATCGGCAGTGACAACATAAGAACGTAAACGAAATTGTAACAAAATTGCGGTAATATCTGGTTGCAGCTTCAGCCCGACAAACAAGTGATCATTTAAGGACGATTGAGACAGAGTTTTAGCGGAAGCGTTGAAAACAACTCGTAATTCGTACTTATGCTTTCGGGTTTCACAACGCAATGATGCTGGATGTTATAAGAAAAGTCCGAATGAGACCCACTAACAACAGAATGGATCCAGATATTCACGCATGAACGAAACGTATTGTTCGTAAACTCGAGGTTGCTTAAGTAGACGATTTCTAAAGAAACAAATAGGTGTAAGACCAGATCACAACTACCTGTAAAAAATGGTTCTTGATCTCTAAACGGCAGGGAGACGATATATCGACCTTGTGCATTGCGGCGAAACGTATCGACAAACAGTTTTTTTCAACAAGAGTTTCTTCAGGCGTGAAAGGTTGAGTAGCGGGGACAGCTACGACTTCCCAGAATTTAGCGACAATATCTTCCAGTGGGGAGCTAGAACCTGTCATGCAAAACAAGCTAGTTACTTCAGAAGCGGGCGAGGAAGGTATACTTCCCATTAAAACATAACCAAAAATAGTATTAATAGCAAAAGGTTGATCGCTAGCAACCTGGCTGCGACCGCTGAGCAAAGAGCGGAGCAGCAAGCTTGAGGTTAGCCAGATGATTGAAATATTGTAAAGAAATATTAGAAGTACGTAAATTTTTACAAATTTTCGGAAGTACTACAGCTTGAAAATTAATAATCTGTGAAGAAACGCCTATTGGTTTGAGCGAGATGTCGACAATGCCATGCAGAGCTGCAGAGCGCATGGAGCCTAAACCACTAAGGGCAAGGGAATGTGGGAGTAGTACGAAACCCTAAACGTTTCACACTATTTTGCGAAATAAAGGAAGTCATGCTGCCCGAATCAAGTAAACCGTGAAATTTTTGGAAAGAACCAGAGCAATCAGCAATTTCCACTTGAACGATGGAAAGTAAAACAACTGAAGGTTTAGCTAAAGAATTAAACAAAACGACATTCGAAGTTGACGGACCACTACAGCTAAACCAAGTCGATGATTCCTCAGAGGCAAGAGGAGCGGCAGGCTTGTAGAGGTCTTGAATTGCGGAAGTAGTACAAGATGATACCTTAGAGGTGGCGGTGTCCGGGCTCAAGCGAGCCTAGTTACTAGCAGCAAAAGCGGGTTAGACGGAACACGATCGAAGTGCAATAAGGAATGATGACGTTGATTGCATTGGCGGCATGAAAAAGTAGACTTGCATTTGTGTAAAATGTGAGAATTGCTAAGGCAATTAATACAATGACGTTGGTTTTTTGCAAAATTGTAGCGATCTTGCGACGAAAGTTTGACGAAATCATTACAGCGATAAAGATTGTGATCTTGTTTGCAAAGCGGACATTTATTAACACTAGACTTCGTCTGAACTAACATGCAAACGGCGGATCGAGGCTTAGACGGGTTGCTGGAATGAATAACTTTGTTTAAATCAGTTTTATGGTTTACCGACAAATTCGATAAGGATTTACACATATTTCCCAGATAAGCAATTAACTCTTTATAAGATGGGATAGCGGTCGGATCTTGATGCAATTTAAAACTACGGGCAGTGTGTACATCAAGGCGATTTAAGATCATTTGTACAAGAATAAAATCCCATTGCTCTATGAGCAAATCAAATTTTTTAAGCGCTTGTAAATTATCGACAAAAGTATCAACCAATTTTTGCAAACCGGCGGGGTTATCCGAATTCAATTTGGGAAATTTATGAATATTGTTCCATAGATCTGAGGTAATGTGACGAACATTACGATATTTTTCGCGAAGTTTTGTGTATGCAAGAGGGTAATTGGCTTCTGTAAGGTCAAAGTTTTTAATGGTTAAGAGTGCGGTACCTTTTAGTACTGATTGCAGATACGAAAATTTATTCACGTTTGACAGATCGTTATTAAGATGAACCAAGCTATCAAAGCGGTCAATAAAACTTTCAAACAAACAACCTTCCCCTTTAAATGTAGGTAACGTCAACGGGGGGAGCGAGACTTTCGACTTTGAAGTATCTAGCGCCACGGACACATTAGTTCGAGGGGACGATTTGCTTGGAAACAGCTTGTATAAGAGCGTTTTTATTTAAAAGTATTGGTTATCGAAGCATTTACGAATAGCGTCTTCAGTTTCAAATTGTTCATCAGCATGATCGGTGGAAGAAATTGCACCTACTATTCAATTATGGTGTGTAAAGAAATTTTCTCGAACGGTTTCGAGAGATTCGAACTTTGTCCGAAATAAATCAAAAAAGGCTGCTTCAACCGTACATTTTTGAGCGATTTCAAACATTTCCTCCAGCGAATTAATTGCAATATTACGTAAAAAACGGTTATGTTTCAACTTTTCTGCCATGGTTAAATTAAATAAATACAACGGACAGACGAAATGAAAGCGAAATCTCGACGATTTAAATAGCTTTCCGGAGATAACAAATATGTACAAAATGGTGGTACCGAACGCGATAACAAAGAAGGCTTGTAAACAACTTGCAAAGCTTTGATAAGTTTCCATTTCTGTAGTATTAAAGCATGCAGTTGGGGAATGTGGCGTTTTCGTTGCACCTATAAGTAGACCAAAATTGGATGAATGTAGTGTCTTATCAGAACATGTAGATGTTGATGCCGTTACAACTACATCCAAACTTGTTTTGGGTGAGACAGTTTTATGCTGCATTTGAATTTTGTCTAGAAACATATTAGAAAAATAATTCCGACCTTAAAATTGGTAGCAGTTTACCTAACTTACCATTTTTATTTAGAGAGTAAGTCGATACAGATGCTTGCATTCTAAAGGGTCAATTTTGAGATAGAACTGTATCTTTTCTCAGTATAATATTTGAACCATTATCCTCGGATATAAAATGATTGTGGCAGAGTCGGTATGTATTGTAAGCATACATTGAATCCAGTTAATGAGTCATTTCTAATAACGTCCATCCAACGCTTGTAAACATACAAAAACTTTTTGGGGTTGTAACAAATATAAATTCTAAGGTATTAACTTTCGAAGTCGCTTTTATTTGTTGCAGTTCTGTGGCATCTGATTTCATTGGTTTGCATTATAATATTAGAAGGAACAATTTCGTAATAGAAATAAACGTTATTACCATTTAAGCCGTTTTGAATTTATCTTAAGAATATATTCACTCGTAACAACCGTTATGAACAAGTCACTTGTGTTGCCTATTCCGTAAGCGGTCTGTATCCATTTTTAAGAATCATTAAGTTAAGATAGCGTTTGTGGAAAGTGTCACGAAGTGATGCTTCAAACAGCTCACCTGTTCCATATATTGATAAGAGAGAAGATAGCTCGGCCATTTTCTTGAGTGCAACGATAACAGTGCGAGTGAAAGAAAATGTTGGCGCATTTATATGCCAGCTGGAGTTTGAGGATTGCTTTTAGGTCGACGTAAGATTGATGATCGTTTTAGAAAGGCCCGGGATGATAAAGGTGCCCCGGGCTTTGGTAAAGCGGCCTAAATGTTAAATGAACGTAACAGCGTGGTTATCTAACCTCGGTATCCATTAACAGTGAGATAATATTTTAAGTAATTCTTATGCTAAAAGATCTTTTAATTTTGAGTGCATTTTTTTTATTACGAAGAAATTTTTGTAACAGGAACTATTTGAGATCGCTCACATGGTGTTTGTTTAATTGAGGAGTATGACGTCATGATGTCAGCCGTTTACTTCGGAACTCGCATAATCTAGATTTTGTTGCCAGGATGAAGTCCGGTGCTTTTGATTTGGAAATCTTTTTCTGAAGCTGGAGTTTTTACGTGTATGAACGTCAGGTATTTAGAACCTTCATAGGTTCGGGAACCGATTCCCGGTGAGTGTTTAAATTTTTTTAGGTGGCTACGGTTGAAGCTTTATTATCACTTTTATAAACTTGTGAAAAGTTCGTACAATTACTAAAGATATTAAATTTAAGGAGAGTTGTAAATTAGGTATTTCATATAAACAATCGTAAAAATTATAATGTTCAGGAAAAAAATTGTTTTAAGCCAGTTAAAATATTTTGTCGAACACGTGTAATAAGCATGTGGTCTTATAATAAGTTTGTAAAGTTCAAATTTCAACTAAATATGTCCATTTATAGTAAGCTTGATAATTAGTAAATTAACTGTGTTATTCCTATGCTATGTCAACAATTTAATTTATTTAATCTATATGCTTTTTGAATACCTTTTTGTAACACAAAGCTACGTATGAGTTTTTTTTAAACTTGTTGTGAACCAATCTAACAGTCAATTGGGGTTATTAAAATTTTGTTTGTGAAAATGTTATCAAGTGTCAAAATTTCATTATCTAAAGACAAAATTTATGAACCTTTATTACATAGAAAAATTTAATTCTACTCTTTAAAATCAATCTTGTGATTTTGTTTACATAAAAAAATATAAAAAAAGTAAGAAAAGAATTACTTTACATTATATCTTTGGTTCAAAACACTTAAGTCTTTTATTTATGAGTATCTAAATTTAACGACAGTACAATCTAACCAAATAAATTTTGAGTAATGAAACTTGAGGGACACTCAAGCAGAGTAATGTTATAGAAGTGAAGTAAACGATTTCTTTCTAATATTTATTTTTAAAGGTAACACTTTTAGTGTTATAGTTTCAAGGTGATTAATTTATGAGTATTGCTGAATTTTTTTGTTAAGGCGCAAACTGTGTCTTTTGATTAAAAATTTATTGTGTGACATTTTCGCTCAGGATCATCGCAGCAGGAAGTGAAGTAGATACACTTGAGAGGTTTCCAGAGGTGTTGTTTTGTATAGCTTGGATGTTTTTAATAGCCTGTGAGTTTCTGCATCTTCTCATAGGATACTTTTGTTTGTTTTTGTTGCCCATATAGATGTAGTGGCGCTCAATTCCCTTCCCCCTTTTTCATTCCTGTGTATAGTTGAGTTTACTTTGCATCCACGCCCATTCTCATTGCTCACCCTTAGAGTAATTCTCAGACTAAGCCGTGAATATTGTGAAGTTCGTGAGTCTATTGGAAACAACAACAAAATTGTTTCACTGACACCCACCGTCAAAATAGTTGTGCTGGTGTGCCCGACTCGCCAGAAAGTTGTTACAGGTTTGGAAACCTATGTCTAATAGAAACTCTGACCTCACAGTTTAAACATCTCCTATACGCTGACATGATTTAATATAGCGACTAAGATTTTTAAAAATGCAGATAAATTTGTTGATTATGATAAAACCTCACTTGTTGTTCCTGGAGCAAGTACTCAAACTAGCACTAATTAAAGCTGTAGTTTTTTTTTACGCGAACTAACTTATTAACAATACAAAACGAGCACAGGCAATGCTGAGTATAATCCGTAAGAAATATTCGCAAGACAAACATAATAAATGTAAATTGAAATACCGATTCCACAAACTATTTCAAGTGAGCATCTTAGCGCCATTACTAAACTTCCGTAGCGCCACCTAACGAGTAGTAATTCAACCACAGCAATAATATAATTGATGCTGATCAATAATTTTAAACTAAGTCTGTACCGGGCCGCTGGAGGCCGCTATAAACTTTCTTGAAGTGGCGCTTATTAAAGAGAACAGTCCTGAATTCAGTAACAAACATTTTTGTTATTCTCCGTGCTATGAGCTATACCGGTTAGTGGTGCTACGGGCCACTAGAGGGCGAAAGAAACGTTTTAAACGTCCGTATAGTGTATACGGCTATACGCCTTTTGTTAAAACTACTGTTTGTATTTATAATACTAACTATAACTCATTAAGACTGTATTGCTAATCTTCTATTTCTATAAAAACTGTAATTATAAATGGAAAAATTCATATAGACTCGAGTACGCTTACGCACATGCATTCACAAATGCAATGAATTCTATGCATTTTGGTATAGAAGTATTTAAAGGTTAGGTGTAGGTAGGAGATAGACAACCAACTATACATCCACAACTTTTAATGTGATACATTACTCGGATTTCGATATATTTTGAAAATTGAAGGTAACTCCAAATTGACTAATTTACATATTTTTAATTAATACACTGGGTGTATGTCCAGTACACCATACCTAGTCTAAGCCACCAGGATTTGTTGTATATGTAATCTAGACCAGTGTACAATTTCATTAATGTGTTGGTTTCAGTAGTCCTCCGCGAATCAAAAGTGCTTAGCCTCTCCTGGAATGTTAATGTTCTTGCTCTCAAGAATGACAAACCTGAGATTTTCCATCACTTTTTTGTATAAATGGCATTAGGGTGGTTTTCTGAGGACTGCTTTTAAGGCCTTCCTCTTTTATCCACCATGCTACCTTATTCAGTTACAAATACAACTCTGCGACGAAGAGGTAGACGGTACTATAATAAAATGAAACGAAGAAAATACAAAGTTTAAGTCAACGTAAAAATAAACTTTGTAGTGTAACCGACCTGAAGGCTGACTCAAACTCCCTCTATGAACGGTACACCGGACTCCATGATCGAACATCTAGTGGCAGTGGCTCGACGTTGTGTTGTTATAATGTAACCCAAATTCACACTATGAAGATGGAGTTAAGGCGGGAAGGTTTGAAATAAAACTACAGCATTTACCTAACTCGACTTTTAATCAAAACAATAACCACTAAATAGGTCATTGGCATGAAAACATAGAAAAATGACATTCAAAGCAAACAGTGCTGTACTCAACCTGGGCGATTGGGGAAAGAGCACGGCAGAGAAAACCCCAAACTACCCTCACACTTCCAACTGCATTTGGCACATCTCAACAAGGACGGGTAACGTACAAGTACCCAGATCACCAACACTGAAATTGACGGGATGTCAACTGTTACCCAGATATACCACACATGACAACTGAAGAAACGTTAGTGTAAACCAACTAGTCTTTTTTGGTAGGTACTGAGATCGGCTAGGCCAATACTACCCAGCATAAGTTGAAAAGGGAGGTACACCAAGAAGATGACCTGTACCTTACTACAATGTTCCTTTCCGCACGGACATAAAATGTTAGTAATATTCAACAAGGCTCGAACACACGCGCCCACATACATACATTAACAGTTTCCAACCCGTGTTACAAAATATTTCACAAAGGCTAGCCGACTTCCTACTATTTGCAAAAGGGTACAACTACAAGTACAGTGGCAAGGCAACCTGAATCATTGAAATAAACTTATGGTATGATTGCGCATAGTTAAAAAGACGCTTATTATTGAATACACTATCTCCAACATAGTCATAGATGCAAACGCGAAAGCACGAGATGGTCGATCATACTAGAGGTTCAATTTAATTACATCACAACAATTAACAAACGTTAGATACTAGTTAATTATATAGGAACATCGGCTAGATAATAGGATAAACACACAACAAAATATATATAATTACATTTAAACCGAGATATGAGCGATGCAGTGGAATATGTGGTTAATATGCTAAAATAAAACAATTACACATGATAAAAATGTCAAATGCATCACAAATATCAAACATTATTTAATATGTTGGCAGCAAATACAGACCCAAAATTCTATAGCATAAGTACAAGCCCAGATTCAGGCGCTATATGTTTATATAAATGCATGTTAGTTAAATATTTTAAATGTAGTAAGCAAACGTTAAAAATTATTCATTATGATTGCATCGGTTAAAACGTACCTTATGAAAAATTAAACGCCTCGTTGCATTACAAATTACAAACAAAAAATATACACAACCACGTTGTGGTTAATTCAATTTCTATCTTAAAACCAAAACAAATATAACATAGAAGTATATTGCTGTTCATATTCAAACTTGCCTAATAATTTGATTCAATATGATGTCAATACTTTTCATTAAATGTCGTATAATTACAATAATGGTACCTCTGCTATTGATTCTGCAATAAGTGCAATGCAATGGAAGCTCGAACTATTAAGTACTAAATAAATATTATTTCAAATAAACAAATATTAGTCTGATTTAGATACTAAATAAACAATTCCAATAAATAAATATTAGTTTTTGGTTGTTAAACCAAACGACACTCGTTTATACATAAAGCGTTCAATAAAATCGTAAATAATTCATCTATATTAAACATCATAAGTACTACAACCGATATCCAATTCTAAGACAAAAGCAACAGGTAACACATAAATATTTCCTTCAATGATTAAATAACTAACGGTTTTACAATAAGTGCCAACATCACACTCAAAACAAGGCTGGAATTACCAGATGTAATCAGATTACGTGAAATAACAACCACATTATCAACTTATAAAACATTATCTTTTTAACCGCCAAGGGAAGCTTTTTAGACCTGCCATTTTGAAATCTAAAACAAAGTCCTTTAACCTTGTGGACTAGATAGATCGTTTCTACACATGCGTCCCTTATAATGTAAATTCTGACATCCCGGAATGCGTCAGAAATCTGTAAGTGGTTACTGAGCTATTCTAACAAATACCTTCAAATATCGAAATGTACACTATAATATTTGCAATAATTATCAACCAATGAGAAATCGACTTAGAAACACTACGGATCACTTCAACTTAGAAACCATTTTTAAGTAGATACTCCTTAGCTTATGACAGATTTCTAATCACTTAAGTTACTGTTGCAAATTAATCTCAACCGTTTTCTTTAAACAATTTACATAGATACGTGTTTCATTAAAAAATTTTGATAACATTGGCAGTACCGGTGTCATCACAATCGCAGGATGTTAGCCGGTTAATGTGCACCACTATTGTTCTTTCTTTGGGAGCTTGCGAATCCGATGTACCATGTCGTGAATCCTTTTTACAGGTTCGTACGGACCCTCCCGACGTTTTTGTAATTTTGGCAACAGTCCATGCCTCCTTTTGACGTCGTATAGCCAAACGGGGTCGCACTTTTAAAAACCAGACCCTGCATCTTGATATCATATCTGGTGTTTATTTGATCATTTGCGATCTGGATATTTTAACATCACCATCCATGTCAGACATCTCGCACTTGAGCTTCTCGGCGTAGCTGTTCGAGCTCAAAATAACAAGGTAAACGTGCCTCACGTCTCGGAATACTATATGCAAGTGTTTGTCCAGTGCTCTCATGAACAGAAGACCGATAAGCAAATAAAAATAGATGTAAATATTTGTCCAAGTTTTACTAATGCTCGGGGACCACCTTGGAAAGGTGGTTCATGCGCTTCACCATACCATCCTATTGCGAATGCAATGGCGTTGTTCGGATTTTTGCCGACCCCAGCAACCGGCAAACTTCTTGGAATAACGCTGACTCAAAATTTCTGGCCTGATCGGCGTGCATTTCTATAGGAACTCCAAAACGGTTCATTTACCAACATGTCAGTGACGGTTGACGCTCTCTCAAAGGGGCTATTTACATTGTATTACCTCATTGGACCCTTACGGTTTCCCAATGATGCGTATAGGTCACACTTTCGGCACCACTCTCTTACATCGTCCTCTATTCTACCCAGTAAAATCTTGTTCGGACTTTCTCCAGAGTCTTCTTAACGCCGAAGTGTCCTCCCGAGGTCTCATTATGCAGACGTCTTGAAATCTTCGACACTCGACTTTTAGGAACAATCACCTGAAGTGTACTCACCGATCCGTCTCCATTTTCCAAAGATCACACTAAGATCCTATTCTCTACTTTCAGGGAATCCCATTGTGACCAGTACGACTTCAAGGTGCTACTCAACAGGCTAAAGTCCTCCCAGTAGGGACATTTTCCTCTGATTTTCCAATCCAGAATGACACCTAGGTCTATGTCTTTCTCCTGTTCTCTTTACATCTGTATACGCTGCAAATTGACATTGATCACAGTAGTCCAACCAAGTAGATCACACTTTGTTTCTAACCGTGAGCAATCGCTACAGTCATCGAGACAAAGCAAGTCTCAAAAGCGTATCCACATTAGAATGGCTCGTACCAGCACTGTGTTCCGTGTAGAAGTAATACTCATGAGGCCTTTCTATACATCTGACGACTTGTTCTTCGGGGTCTCTAAACTGTAATAGCCACTTCAGGGCGGCTTTATCGGTTTTCAGGTGAAATTTTCATTCGTAAAAGAACTTTTAAAAGTCTTTTACAGATTTCACCACAACCAACAGTTCCCGTATTGCAACGCAATAATTTCGTTTTGGGTTCGGGAGCATCTTGCTAAAGTAACCAATGACTCTCTCTTGCGCGCTTTGCATCTGCGATAGTACACTTCAGATGGCGATATTGCTTGCCTCTCTATCCAAGTTGAATTTTCTTCCGTCCAAGAATAATTTAAGATCAGAGCTGTTGTCAATAAATGCCTAAGTTGCTGGAACGCGTTTCTTCAATCTTCATCTTCATCACAAACATAATCACGCCCTTCTACAGTCAACTTGGTCAAGAGCTTGACAATATTCGCAAATTCGGAAACGAATCCTCTGTATTAAGTGCACAACCCCAGAAAGCTGCGTATCTGATATTTGTCTTTTGGCATCGGTCAATCTTGTACCGTCTTAATCTTTTTCTTCAAATTGGCTTCTCTGTCTTTAAAACACTTCTTTTAAGCTTTCCAAGTGTTCCCAAAACGTCTTCCCAATCACGATCACGTCATCCAAAAATACAAAATACGTTTTTTACGATAGCCCACGCAAGATGTTATCCAGCAAACGCTCGAAGGTAGCAGGAACGTTGCAGAGTCCAAATAGCATTACTATAAATTGCCATAGGACAATACCAATAGTGAAGGCAGTCTTTTCCCGATCTTTGGGTTTTATATCCACTTGCCAGTAACACACTTCAAATCCAAGGTTGAGAACCATCGCTACCTTGAAAGTGTATCTAGGGTGTCGTTAATCATTGGAAGTGGACACGTCACTCAATCGTCTGTAGTCCACACAAAATCTTATCAACCCATCCTTCTTTTTAACAAGCACAATAGGAGTGCTCCAGGTCATCAGGGTGATCAATCACTCTTTGCTCTTTTATATCTCCGATGATTTTCTCGGCCTCCTCGCGTTTGGCCAATAGGACTGGTCTTGGCTGTTGTCTTATTGGTCGGGTATCTCCTGAAGTCGGTTTTATGCTTGACTACTGCAATCTTTCCCATTCGAAGCGGCTCCGTGGCTTAGATAGGTTCGCGTATACTACCCATCTGAAGGTCCCGGGTTCGATTCCCAACACCAACCGCTTGAAAAATGTAAGGCAAGCATTTTTCACAAAAATATGTCTTCGTTCTGATGAGAGGTATAATGGAGGTCCCGTATATTAGTGTTGTCACTCACGTTAAAGATCGCTACCTTGCTTGGAACAACAACGGCTCGGCAAAATTCAAAATCTCCAGGAAAAAAAACTCGCATCCTGGCTAATGTATTACCTTCCAATGGAGCTTGACAATATTCGCAAATTCGGAAACGAATCCTCTGTATTAAGTGCACAACCCCAGAAAGCTGCGTATCTGATATTTGTCTTTTGGCATCGGTCAATCTTGTACCGTCTTAATCTTTTTCTTCAAATTGGCTTCTCTGTCTTCAAAACACTTCTTTTAAGCTTTCCAAGTGTTCCCAAAACGTCTTCCCAATCACGATCACGTCATCCAAAAATACAAAATACGTTTTTTACGATAGCCCACGCAAGATGTTATCCAGCAAACGCTCGAAGGTAGCAGGAACGTTGCAGAGTCCAAATAGCATTACTATAAATTGCCATAGGACAATACCAATAGTGAAGGCAGTCTTTTCCCGATCTTTGGGTTTTATATCCACTTGCCAGTAACACACTTCAAATCCAAGGTTGAGAACCATCGCTACCTTGAAAGTGTATCTAGGGTGTCGTTAATCATTTGGAAGTGGACACGTCACTCAATCGTCTGTAGTCCACACAAAATCTTATCAACCCATCCTTCTTTTTAACAAGCACAATAGGAGTGCTCCAGGTCATAAGGGTGATCAATCACTCTTTGCTCTTTTATATCTCCGATGATTTTCTCGTCCTCCTCGCGTTTGGCCAATAGGACTGGTCTTGGCTGTTGTCTTATTGGTCGGGTATCTCCTGAAGTCGGTTTTATGCTTGACTACTGCAATCTTTCCCATTCGAAGCGGCTCCGTGGCTTAGATAGGTTCGCGTATACTACCCATCTGAAGGTCCCGGGTTCGATTCCCAACACCAACCGCTTGAAAAATGTAAGGCAAGCATTTTTCACAAAAATATGTCTTCGTTCTGATGAGAGGTATAATGGAGGTCCCGTATATTAGTGTTGTCACTCACGTTAAAGATCGCTACCTTGCTTGGAACAACAACGGCTCGGCAAAATTCAAAATCTCCAGGAAAAAAAACTCGCATCCTGGCTAATGTATTACCTTCCAATGGAGCATTGGAAAGTTTAATGTAGAGGTTTTTCCTAATCGACATTTGCATATGACTGTTGATTCTAAGGTTCCGGGTTTGATTCGCGACATGGACTGTTTGAAAAATGTTACACCAGCATTTTTCACAAAAATACGTCGTTATTCGGATGAGAGGTAAAATGTAGGTGCCGCGTGTCAATGTTGTTACGCACGTTAACAAGGGTTCGGCAAAATAAAAAATTTTTAGGTAAAAATTTCGTTTCCTGGCCAATTTAGTATCTTCGGATGGAACATTGGAAAAAATAGAATCTAGGTATTTTTGTATCGATCGCCGCTGACTGCGAACACGTGCGAGTACCGTCGGATTAAGTTTTCAAGTCCTGCCATTTGTTAAAAGTGCTGGCACGGTTTTGTCAACTGGTCCAAGAACTTCACGAAACACTCTTTCATGGGTGGTTCTTTCTCAACGCCGGCCGCAACATGAGCGACCGAAGAACACCACCTAACCGTTGCATTCTCTTTAAACGCGATATCGTACTCAGTGGCGTTTAAGATCCTAACAGGTGCATCATCCATCACTTTGGTCAGAGCCTTCCCCACAAGTACGTCATTACCAAGGGATTTGTAACTTATCGGTGCAATAACGCGCACAGAGCCTTCCAAAGAGCACCATCAAAGCGTCCCACCCCCACACTTTTTGTTCTTACCAGGTCGTCGTTCGGCAAACAAACTCGCACAGACGTCGTCTGTTTTGCGAAAGTGTACTTCTTCATTCTCTAAGACATCCTCCTTCATATCGATATAGAATCCAAATCTTTTCAAGATTTCCATTCCCAAAATAACTTCTTCGGTGATGTCCGTTTTTACTATCTGATGGTCAAATCTCTTGGTCCCAACACGATTTTTACATCTAATATTCCATATGCTTCAATTTTGTCAATAGCTACGATTTAAAAGCCCACCGTCGACGGAGATACTTTACAACTGTCACTCACTATATCTAAGAACTTCGCAATCTTGCTGTTAAACTGTCCATATACGTAAGTGCTGTCTGTGTGCTTAGTTCGTGCGATACGGATGATGGTTTCCGGGGCAGAATCCGTACAGGTTGACTTTCCTCCCTTCTTGTCGATCCCCTTTAATTTTCCTGCTTTCTTCTTGGGCTGCTTACATTGTATATGCGTAAACCCGCCACAAAGGGCATTACATGTGATTTTCCAATGCTCCACCCGAAGGTACTACATTGGCCAGGAAGCGAGTTTTTTTTACCTGGAAAATTTTGAATTTTGCCGAATCCTTGCTGTTCCAAGCAAGGTAGGGATCTTTAACGTGCGTGACAACACTCACACACGGGACCTCCATTTTACCTCTCATCCGAACGAGGGTGTATTTTTGCGAAAAATGCTCGCCTAACATTTTTCAAGCGGACCGTGTCGGGATTCGAACCCGGGACCTAGGGCGTAGTAGTCACACACACATACCACTACGCTACGGAGCCGCCTCGCCACAACCGGCATCTGGATCCTTTCCTCTTTTGTTGGTGTTCACGAAGTATCTGTCGAATCACCCTATCTATGCCTTCTTGACCCAACTCCTCTACGGAGCATCTTACCTTGCAGCTGCTACGATGCGAAGCTTGCTTTTCCACTTCAAATTCCAAAGCATGACCTAGCGCATCATGCAGGGTCCTTGGTCGAGCCAGCCGTAGTACTTGTTGTATCTCTCCGTCGCGTACCCGAACAAAGGTCTACACTGCCAGCTGTTGGGTAGGCTAGTCTCGCCAAGCAAGCAATATCTGCTTGAAATTGTTGCAAATTTTCGTTAGCGTTTTGGTAATAGTTCTTCACTTGAGCGTGGTACATTTATTGCAGGTGAGAGTCACTGTACCTCATTTCCAGCCTATATGTTAAAGCTTCTTTGGTCATAGTCTGCAGAATATTCAAAGCCTCACCTTGTATCGCAACAATGAATGCGGTTGGTTTTTCACCATTGTTCCAACCGATAGTTCTTGCGGCAGCCTCGGCATCCAAGGTAACTTTTCATCAAATGTAGGTGGTTTTACTCTGAACCTTGACGTTTGTTCGCATTCCCCGATATCTTTAAGTTATGAGACGTGCTGTTGTATCACCGGCACTTAGATCTCTGGTGCTTGCGCTGTTAGGGAATTAATCCGTTCTTTCATCCTCAATACTTCTTTTTCAATTTTATGAGAATTTTCTAATAGTTTTTCTGAAAATCTCGGCTTTATTTCTTGTGAGTTTTTTAATAAATCATTAGAAGTTGGTTTCCAGTTTCTGTAAACCGCCGGATAATTTCGCTTGCAGGTTTTCCGCGGATCTTGTAGTTTCTTCTATAAACCTCGCTCTCAGTTGTCTATAATTTTCAATTAATTTTTGTTTAACCGTTTTTGCATTTTGGTCTAACTGCGCTGTGAAATTTTCCTGTAAATTCACGGTGGTCTCGTTCAGTTTTTCTGCAAGCCTCATTTTCCTGTAATTTTTCTGTAAACTCATGTCGCCTTCTTCTAATTTCGCTACCAAACTCGCAATGTTTTTTTTTCTCTGCGTGTTCTTGTAATTTCTCTGAAAAAGTTATGTCACCTTCTTCTAATTTCGCTGCCAAGCTCGAAGAGTGTTGTTCCTATTTTTTAACACTTACCTGTAAATTGGCGACGGTCTGGTACAGTTATATAGAATTTTTAACCAAGCTCTATGAGACGCTTAACTTGAACTTCTTGAAGAACAAAAGAACTTCGCTGTCCATCTCCTTTTGTGAGCATGCAAATAGAAATCCTTTAAAGATCTTTAATCTCACTATTTGACACCAGTATACCGAAAACTCTATTTGCTGAAGCAGTACTTTATTTTAAAAACTGATTATACAAACCCTTTCAAGAATTTGTAGCTACTATGGAATTTACTAAAAGCTCTCCCAACAATTTATTTTCACCTAATCGCTAACTACCAGTATTATCTTCTAAATACTACGATGCTATTTTCTAAATTACTAACGAAGCACTATAATGAACTATCCAAACACTAATTATTAATTTACATAATCAGTACAGTAATTTATATTAACAGAGAGTGATTTATATCACATTTCATATCACAACTGTCAAAGTTTTGAACTGGAACATATTGTAATCAAAACTTCAATCAGAACTGAACTTCAATACCCGTAACGGCTATAAATACTTATTAAATTGCACTAGTAATTTCGAGAACATTCTAGAAATTACGCAAATAACATATTCGAGATTTTCTGTTGTAATCTAAATAACCTTTAAATGCAAAAACCTGGTACCTGTCAATCAAGTTCATCCGAAGGAAGTTGCGCCATAAGGCCTATCAATCATCTTTTGTGTACAAATGCTTCATTTAACGTTCTAATGTAAAATTTTAGGTCAGCGGCAGACAAATCGACGCTACAGTACACAAGTTAGACCTAGGAAAATTTATTATTTAATTTTTTTGTGGTCTTCTTGCTCGGTTTTTTAATGTTTGCTATATTTGATAGTATTATTTATTAATGTAACAATTTTGTATTCACAGTACAAGCTGCTAACATTTTTCATTTGTTTCAGTGCGGCCTGGCTTAGAAATGGGAAGTGAGCGTTATTGTCTGAGGTGGAATAATCATCAAAGTAACTTGTTGGGTGTATTCAGTCAACTATTAAGAGACGAAAGCCTAGTTGACGTGACACTGGCTTGTTCAGAAGGGCACTCAATACGTGCCCACAAAGTGGTACTGTCAGCTTGTTCCTCATACTTCCAAACATTATTCATCGACCATCCAAGCCGTCATCCAATTGTTATTCTCAAAGACGTACGCTTCAGCGAACTTCGAACTTTAATAGAATTTATGTACAAAGGAGAAGTCAACGTCGAATATTGTCAACTTTCAGCCTTACTAAGAACAGCAGAAAGTCTCAAAATTAAAGGCTTAGCCGAAATGACAAATCTTAGTCCACCTACGCGCGATTTTAAACACATTGTTGAGAGTGAACAGACTGAACCGACTGCATTGGTCATTAAAAAGCCGCCAGTAGAAGAACAAGATAATGTTAAACAATCACCGCCACGTTCTTGTCGAAGTCCTGAGCCTCCAGCACCTGCTAGGGAGCAAATAAAATCAACATCGCCTCCTGATGATTGTGGACCCAGTGATATGAGTATGCACAGCCATCGACATCTTAACAACAACCACCCAGTAAGAAGTTGTTCAAGTTTACCTGGAATGTCATTTTGTAATAGGCTGTCTTCACCGATGAACAGTGAGCCTCTACCTGGACCGTCTGGATTACCACCTGTACAACAAGTACCTCTGGTGAGTACACGTCCTTTTTTATTATATAAAAATAGCTCGTTGCTTGTCAATAACACTGGTAAAATATACAATAATTCATCGCACACAGATGTTTACAATAAAAAATGAATAAATAATTCGATGAATAAATCAAGGTGACCCTCAATAAGCTAGATAGGTAAGTTCAGGTAGAGTCAATTATTGAATCCTCGATGTACGGCAATCGCAGCGTGGAAATATTGCTACATATTGTTCTACTAACTTCGTATACTTAGGTCGCATGGGTTTCCGCAGCCTTCCCTCACCAGATAGCAGTGGAATTCCTTAATAACCTACAACATTAAACAGGAAAAACATATTCTATGTAAGGAACAGCAAGGATTACAGGGCAATTTAATTGCATTTCAACGCAGTACTTGTTATTCGTTTTTTAGATACGGTACAGCTTGTCTTCAGCGCCGCAGGGGACCTACCTACGTCTGCCCCATGTGAGGCGGGCTGGGTGGTACGGACCGGGTGGTGGACAAAGAGAAAGTAAAATAGGCCATTTCATCCCTCCAACCGTTTAAGTCGCCAAGTCTGAACGGCATACATCTCCAGCGGCTGGAAAGATGTCAGAGTGGTCTTTATTTGCAAACCTGGCGAGTTCAGTGAAACCACCTTCGCAGGCACTGACAAATCCCTGTGAGAACGTGGGGCTGAAGACACTCTTTGGCAACTAACAGATTTTACGATGTCGTAGAGTACATATTAGTGTAAGCGACACCTCAATCACTAAGTCGATGGGGAAAGGCTGTTTTCAAGACGACGTCTTGTCACCACTACCATGGCATCTGATAGTAGATGGCCTTCTCTGACATAGCCATAGCCATAGTGGCAGTCAGCAAATTCAAACAAATGCTGTGCAACTTTGTGCAAACAGCTCTTAAGCTAACAGAACGATGGTGCCGCGAAAACTTATTGAACATCAATTCCAACAAAACTGATCTGATGCTGTTCACCAACAAAAGGAAGTTAATGTTAACGAGATTGCCACCACTCTTCCAAATCTCTTTAAACTTTTCAGATAAGTTTAAATATCTAGGTATCATACTTGACAAGAAGCTGAATTGGGCGAAACACCTTCATATGAAAACTACAAAAGCCAACATGGTATTCTGGCAGCGCAGGCGAGCCATAGGTAAACTTTGGGGTCTATTCTGTGGTTGTTCTTTACAGTAGTTAGACCAATGCTTTGTTATGTTGCTGTAGTCTGGAGGTCTAGGACCAGACTGACACACGCAGTAAAGGAACTCGTACATATTCCAAAACTAGCCTGCTTAAACATCACGGGCGCAGTGAGATTTACACCCTCTGCAGCCTTAGAAGCCATTCTCGGCCTCACTTCCCTTGATCTTCATGTGGAGGAGATGGCTCTGAGAACAGCAATAAGTTTGTGGGTCAAAGGGTTGTGGATCGACAAGGGGTGCGGAGGTAGACATCACAGCATCCTGAAGGAGACAGTGCGCAAGATGTCACTTTTGTATGAGGTGGTGTACTCGATGGCACCCAAAATAATATTCAGGAAGCACTTAAGTGTCTTCATTGACATTGAGGACGCGTCCCCACCAGCCATCTCCATTTTCACGGATGCATCCAAGACAAAGGAAGGTTCAGGGGGAGGCATCTATTCAGATGGCCTCGACCTTCGTATTCTTTCAAGCAGAAGTAGTTTCCATCATGCTCGGTGAATCTGGCCTTTTGGAACGTGGAATCCAAAATAAAACAATACGCATTTCATGCGACAGTAGGGCAGCCCTAATGGCCTTAAACAAGCAGAAGTTCCTTTCAAGGGTAGTACTTCAATGCCACCATACATTAGAGCTTGCTTCTTGCACTAATGTCCTCGAGCTAGTCTCGATCCCAGGACACTTTGGGGCGCATGGTAACGAGCAGGCGGACGTTCTGACGAAACGAAGCTCAGCTCAGAGCTTTATCGGTCCTGATTCGTCTGTTTCCATATCGCATTCTGCTGTAATTTCCATGCTAAAATTGGCAACCCCCTATCGTCATACGGACAAGTGAGCTAGCATGACAAGCTACCGACAGGCCAAATTGTGTATCAAGTTCCTGAGACCAAAAACGGAAAATATTGCATTAATCTGCCGAGATAGAAACTACAGTTGTCGTGGAACTCCTGACAGAGCATGGTGATTTCAAAGAGCATCTACACAGAATGGGTCTATCTGGTGACACTACCTGTCGCGGGTGTCAATAAGATGACGAGACGGCGGCACACATTCTGTGTTCCTGTCCGGCCATTGCCAGACTTCGAGGTTCTATACTAGGCGACTTCTGGCCCGATACGGACAGAATCAGTAGCACACCCTCGTCTGACATCCTCTAGTTTACCCGTAGTCGGGTGACTGAGCGAAAGAAGACCAGAATAGTGATAAGAAGGCAGCACAACGGGTCCACCTTGTAGCCTAAGTGTGTGGGGCGCAGGTCATCCTTCCAAGATAGATAGATACAGCAGCCGAGTGTAGTCTGCCATTACGGAAACTGAGTTGTTTACTTGTTGAGAGCACAATCCTACCTTGTTATGCGTTCTGATTGATCAAAGTCAACTACGTACATTTTTTTGAAGCATGGAAACATCTTTTTTAACATTCCATTTCCTCGAAATACTTAATAAAACTATTTCTAAAAGTCTCTAGCTATTCTGGGAACCCAAAACCGCATTTAGATAATGCGTTATAACCTGCTTAATTCTACAAGAAAAAGTCCCATAGGATAATTATTAAAATGAAATCGTTCTGTAGCCAAATGAGGCGTAACAGGCGAATCTTTGGAGTGACTGTATGAAGTAGTGGTAACAGCGATATAGTTGTTGCCAAAGACATGTAGAATTTGTAAATATCATTAAATACTTTGAGGGGTAGAAACTGGCTGTAAATTACCCCCACCATACAATAATTGCCCAATTGCATATCACCCACTGGAGATGATTTTACCCAATACAAAATAACACGCTGCTTTTTTTGTAGAGTTACTTAGTCCTTAATTATGACTGCTGCTTCAGTGCCACCATACGTTAGAGCTTGCTTCTTGCACTGATGTCCTCGAGCTAGTCTCGATCCCAGGACACTTGGGGCGCATGGTAACGAGCAGTTGGACGTTCTGACGAAACGGAGCTCAGCTCAGAGCTTTATCGGACCTGATTTGCCTGTTTCCATATCGCATTCTGCTGTGATTTCCATGCTAAAATTGGCAACCCCCTGCCGTCATACGGAGAAGTGAGCTAGCATGACAAGCTACCGACAGGCCAAATTGTGTATCAAATTCCCGGAGACCAAAAACGGAAAATATTGCATTAACCTGCCGAGATAGAAACTACAGTTGTCGTGGAACTCCTGACTGAGCATGGTGATTTCAAGGATCATCTACACAGAACGGGTCTATCTGGTGACCCTACCTGTCGCGGGTGTCAACAAGATGACGAGACGGCGACATACATTCTGTGTTCCTGTCCGGCCCTCGCTAGACTTTTCAAGTTCCATGCTAGGAGACTTCTGGCCCGATACGAACAGAATTAGTATCACACCCTGGTCCGACATCCGCAAGTTTACCCGCATTCGGGTGACTGTGCGAGAGAAGACCAGGCTAGTGATAATAATGCAGCACAACGGGTCCACCTTGTAGCCTAAGTGCGTGGGCCGCAAGTCACCCTTCTAAATTCAATAGATAGATACATACAGCAGCTCAATATAGTCTGCCATCACGGAAACTGAGTTGTTTACTTGTTGAAAGCACAATCCTACCTTGTTATGCGTTCTGATTGATCAAAGTCAACTACGTACATTTTTTTGAAGCATGGGAAACATCTTTTTAACATTCCATTTCCTCGAAATACTTAATAAAACTATTTCTAAAAGTCTCTAGCTATTCTGGGAACCCAAAACTGCATTTATATAATGCGTCATAACCTGCTTAATTCTACAAGAAAAAGTCCCTTAGGATAATTATTAAAATGAAATCGTTCTGTAGCCAAATGAGGCGTAACAGGCGAATCTTTTGAGTGACTGTATGACGTAGTAGTAACAGCGAAGTAGTTGTTGCCAAAGACATGTAGAATTTGTAAATATCATTAAATACTTGAGAGGTAGAAACTGGCTGTAAATTGCCCCCACCATACAATAATTGCCCAATTGCATTTCACCCACTGGAGATGATCTTACCCAATACAAAATAACGCTGCTTTTTTTTGTAGAGTTACTTAGTCCTTAATTATGACTGCTGTTAATCTATAAGTTACTCTTTAATTACATCTAGAGGCGATTTTATTAGTATTTTAATTACATCCACGAACTCAACAATTCTGTAACGGGTGTTACGTACAGTTTTGGTCCAAAAATCTAACCGGTAATCTACCGAAAGACTCAGTGAAGTACCTCGCTAAAAATCTGTTTCGATTAAGTATTTCCAACCTCGACTGCACTAACAAGAATAGTTGCCAACTGAGTCATTGGGACAGATGGTGTAAGTGTTTGAGGAGGATCCCGGCATACTATCGTGTATAAAAGCGAAAATTTTTCTTGGACGCCACCAAATCTCGAAATACAAGGATTTCTAGGAAAAACCCCAGAAATGATAAGAGAGAATGTCAAAACCCAAGATTACTGGCCTAAAATTCACACGAGAAATAATAGAGTAACCTAAAGCTAAAATTAATCTAATATGAACGTTAACAATAAGGACGCGAATGTACCTACTTGAAAACTGCTAGATGAAAAGAAAGGTTATTTATTAAAATCAAATGTGAAAACACCAACATATAAAAAAATTTTTACTCTTTTACGCTAGTATGTTTTCTACTCTATTGGAGAATTATGTTTTCATCACAAGTACAAGATAAACTTTTTTAGGCAAAAATTAAATATCAAATAAATCACAAATGACTTAACAGAATGGAAAACGTTTTCAGCGAACAAAAATTACTGTCTAAATTACCACCCAAATACATGGATCGGCGAACTATAAAGATGCTAAAACTAGACACCTCCAGGTCGTTGACAAAAGAGATTCTGCAAACAAAGTTGGAGAAGGTGCTGGACAATTGTTTGTTTGCTTTTCAGAACAACTCTGTTCCGTCCACGTTTAGGAAATGATGGTACGCAGGCGAGATCCTTAAGGTATCGTGTGCGGAAGACCACTCCCTAGCGTGGTTAACCGAGGCAATTGGCAACCTCACATCACTGTGGGAGGCTGCATGCCTACAGGTTGTGCAGATGGACTAGCTCCCAATACTTCTAAAGGCGATATTGTGGATTCCGGGTGTACCGGAAAACACAGAGGTCGTCAAGCTGCGTCTGATGGTGCAAAACCCTTGGAAAAACGTTGCCCAAGTCCACACAGTCACTAGGAACCAACCTCAAGGGAGACTAATTGTTTTTGTCATTGACAAAGATGTTAAGAAAACTATGAGTAATAAAAGGAAAGACTGATCCCTAAGTTCGCCTCCCTAAACCTTAAGATCAATGGTCAGAAATCTACTGCAGCCCCCGCTCAGGGAATACAACAACTTGAAGTTAACCCAGGTGGGCAACAAGAACTACTAGCCCTGGTGGAAACACGTAAACCGACAACCTGTATACTAGAGTCAACATCAACTGCACCTTACACTCTAGAGGCGGTGGGTTCGTAGTACTCTGAACTCCCACTTGACCAGTGGTGGACTCCAGAGTGTAGGAAGGTATCTCTGGACGAAACCAGATGATGCCTAAATACACCTTCTTAACACCCAAGCTCAATGGCGAGTATAACTATCAAGTATATTAATCAGCAACACTGTAGGGCGGCTATAGCTACTTGATGCAGACACCTTGCCAGTAAACCATGGGTGGTAAACTCTAGGGTTGTGGGACTAGGTAATTTAGATAAATATACACGTTGATAACAAACACAAGCCTACGGCATTTATTTTTGTACCAAGTCATATACAAGCCACTTTTTTGCCAAAACTGAGTGGCCGTGAGATCACAGCCGTTCAGTAAGTTGCAATCTTCAGGCCAAGTATGAATTGGTTATAGTTTCAGCATACCCTCCAACAGATTACAGGTCACTTTCACCTCTGAAAGAGAAGGCAATAACAAATAACAAGCATCTAATAATAGGATGTGACTCTAACGCTCGCTACACAGTTTGGGGAAGTCGTGACAAACCCACCAGTCAAAGCTCTATTCGAGTTTCCTTCAAGTAAAAAGCTGCAAATACTAAACTGAGATAATAAACCAATCTTTGTTACGTCCAGATGTCAAATGGTAATTGACCATACTTTTGCAACATCTAGTATTTTAGAACAAATAACCTGCCAGAAAGTACTGCCAAAAGCAACCCTGTCAGATGACAGTATCATTAGTTTCAAACTAAAAACAGCACATGTAAGCCACAAAGATAATGTCAGAAGGAAGCAAAGGGATTCATGGAAGTCTTTCAGTAATTTTATAGACGCTACCAAAGAAACTTCTCTTATCTTCTTCTCTTATCCAAACTTCTCTTAACCAAAATACTCTCAAAGGACAGCGACAACATCCCAGCTCCCTCTAGCGTCAGGATGGTACATATACCACCACGGACAGAAAGATAGCTGAGCTGTTGTTAGAAACGCACTTCTCGGGAAGCCAAATACAAGCAGTACCATTCTGGTCAGACGCGCCCTCATCCACCAGAAAACGATGCTTGAGCAGTGACTGAAAGAATGGTAAGTGCAAACAAAGTAAAATGGTCTGTTAACAGTTTTTAGCTATTCAAGTCTCCAGGACCGGATGGAACTTTTTCTGCCCTTTTACAATGTGGCCCGGACATCTAGCTTCTACACCTAATGCAAGTCTTTGGAGGCTGTATTGCTTATAAATACATCCCTAAGACACGGCGGGAAACCAAGGTAGTTTTTATACCAAAACCAGGCAGAGGGTATTACACACTAGCCAAATCATACCTACCAGTCAGTCTGTCTTTTCTGTTAAACACCTTAGAGGGGCTGTCTGATTTAGACATTAAGGGATAAATTCTTACTCCCAAACCTCTTCATCCCAGCCAACACGCATTTATTACTAGGAGATCAATCGAATCTGCCCTCTAGTTGTGGGGCGCATCGAGGACTCCTGCAACAAGAAGGAATCCACACTGGGAGCATTTTAAACATCGAAGGGGCGTTTGACAAAACGACCTTTGGTAGCATCCAGGAAGCATTGCAAGAACGAAGGGTCGACGAATCCCTACAGCAATGGATAGTAAATCTATTAAGTAACCGATCAGTCTAGATCAGCGTGGGAAGGGGCTCGGTTAGGGGACGGTGAAGGAAGGCTGTTCGCAGGGTGGTGTACTATTACTCCTACTATGGAGCATAGCAGTGGACAGCCTTGTGCGTCGCTTCTACAAGATTGGATATACGGATGACACTACAATTCTTCGGGTAGGTAAATATGAACAAGTGCTCTGTTATCTTGTGGAAACAGTATTCTACTCGTTGAAACATGGTGTATAGACCACTCATTGATGCTAATCCAGCCAAAACGGAGTTAGTTTTGTTCACAAAGGAAAAATTGAGATATCTCAATTGGCAACAGCTTTATAAAACATCCTTAGATCTTTCAGCTGCGACCAAGTATCTGAGAATAATACTTGACGGCGAACTGAACTGATCTACACACATACAAACAATAATAGAGTTCTAGCAATGCAGGCGAGCAATAGGCAGACTATGAGGGTCGTCCTCGAAGGCTGTCTTCTGGCTCTATACTATGGTGATTAGACCGATGCTATGCTATGGGGCAGTAGTTTGGTGGCCCAGAATCAAGCAAGTCCCAGCAAAGGAACTCTGACATGTGCAGAACCAGTGTGTCTGAGTATTACCGTAGCCATGAGTTCAACCCCCACTGCAGCATTAGAAGTATTTCTGGCGCACACCCCTCTAGATCTCTGTGTGGGGGAAGTAGCACTCACAGCAGCTCTAAGACTGCAACTAAGGGGATATGGAATAAAAAAGGAGCTGGGTGGAGACACCAAGCTATTTTATAGAAGGGTCTAGAAAAATATCCCTTGTGCCGGCAGTAGGGGACTCTATGCCATCTATACTGTTAATAGAAAGACACTAGCATTCGTACAGAACCTAATAATGAAGCCATAGCAGTGATATCCATCTTCACAGATGGCTCCAAAACGAAGACGGGTACGGATGATGGAATTTTTTCCTCTGACCTGGATCTGAACCAATACTTCGCACACGCTGGAAACCAGGGAAATGTTACTTGCAAAACAAAGCTTGACCAAAACTCTTGTGGGACAAAGTCGACCATTGCCTTGTCGCTTATTTTGATCAGCAATCTGATTAAAAAAGAAAACCACCTCACACATTGTGAAATGTAGGCTAACACAGAAAAATGCCGTCATGTCAAGGAAGCCATTGGAGCAACAACTGCACAATTGACTAAATTCTGTATACAGCTGCCGCGTCAGAAATTACTCCTTTTTGTAGGAGTAATGACTGGGCACATGCATACCATGGATTTGGTACAAGAACCATTCTGCCGAGGATGCTACACGGATGACGAGACACTGCTGAGCACATTTTGTGTGACCGCCTAGCGCTCGTCATATTACGAGGATCCATGCTGGTGGACCGCTGGCCCGCCCGACATGGCCAGAATTCGCAGCACATCTATGGGGATATCTTCCAATTTGTTTCAAGTTTAGGATGGCTTGAGTGATCATCACAGTGCAGTAAGAAAGGTAGCACAAAGGGCCCGCATTGTGGCCCAAGTCCATGTTGCGCAAGCTTCTTTCATTATAATCTAGAATCCATACTGTCTCAATTTCAAACCTAATAACAAGAACGTACTGTGGGTATGGTTATAAATTTTATACAGTTAAATAGAAAAACATGTTCACCCATTTATAGTTACCGTAGATTTAGTTTCAGAAATTTATATTATATTTTTGGATGTAGATAATGTTACCCCGTTTTGTATTTGTAAATTTACTGCCCCATTTCAATTTTTACTTATTTGAATATTCGGTTTCGTTACACTTTCATTACTTCAAGTTAGCTCAGTTAGGTAACCAACATTACTCGCCCTTTATTTGATGTACCCCTACATGTTTATTTTACACTTTCTGGTTTCTTATCTAGGCATGTGTTTGACAAAAATTTCCTGAATGTTGCTAGTTTAAAAATACAATTGGACAACGTTGTTGGTTCTCTTGGCTCTGTTATAACAATAATTTCACGTGTTGGTTTTTGCAATGTAACGTTCTTACTAAGACGTTGTTAGCGTGTACTTTGCATTTTTCTTATATTGAACGCGTAGGTTAAACGAAAATCGTGACTTCTTTCTTCACTGCTATACTATTTACTAAACTATAAACAACGTCTTAGTAAGAACGCTATATTGCAAAAGAAACACGAAATTATTGTTACAACAGAGAAACAGAACCAACAATGATTTTCCATTGTATTTTAAACAAGTACCATTCAGGGAATTCTTATCAAACTCATGCCTAGATAAGACACCACAAAGTGGACTAGTGAATTATATAAGGACGAGCGTCGTTGGTTGCCTAACTAAGTTAACTTGAAATAATAAAAGTGTAACGAACGTATATACTCAAATAAGTAAAAATCGAAATGGTTTTTAAATTAAGGAGTAAGTAGATTTAAAAGTACGAAACAGAGCGTAACAATATCTCGGAAACAACTAAGTGCCTATATCTCCTGGACGCTTTTTGTTTTGACCCGATCCCACTGGGACTTCGAAAAAACTAAATATTCTGAATCAACATGTTTTTATCTAACATGAGATTGTCGATTTAATGGAAACCAAGGTGTCCTAAAATTAAAAGCAACCAATCTGGTAGTGTATTATCCGAATTTTATTGTAATTATAATCAGTTCCATGCCTTTTCTTCAGGTTAACTATCCTACTAAAGTTGCATGTTAACTGTTTGGATGGTAAAGACGAAATGTTTTATAAAAAATTTTTTCTTCCATAAAGCAGTTTGAGGTGTTTCTGACAGAATTCGGACAGATAACTGCAAAATGAAATTACTTTGTGGCGTTTTTCTCTACCTAATATAGTTTTCTAGACTCAGAGGAAGGAACCTTCTATTTTTGAATCAGCACAAGCTTGCGTGCCAAGACGATGAGGTCATAGGCGCCAGCGCGATACATTATTAATCAAAACAAATTAATCATACAACTAGTAATTTTAGAATACAAAGTTACTTTGCTGATATCATTTCTAACCTTTAAAACCGCCATAATGAATTGACAACTTTTGAGTATGAACAGTAAAAGATACAGAAATAATCATCCTTACATCAAGAATGCATGTAACCCAAAAATTATATTTTTTAAAGGAAATAACATTACCCTATCGGTGAGTTCGCAATACAGAAACTACTAAATGGAATATGATTTATAAACGTTTAAAGGAATGTCGCACGGGTTGTTGCAAGTTTTGATAAAATGCAATCAGCTAAATTTATTGTAATATAGTTTAACAATTACATACCTAAAAAGTGTGTCGATCGCCAGGATTTGAACTCGGAACCTTGTGATTTATGGTCAAACATTTTTTCTATTGAGCAAATTACTAAGTTTTGAGAGCCGAATATAATATAAGAAATAAATTGTTACAAATTTTCTCGATAAATACAAGTCTAATAATTATTTTTACAATCACAAATATTTACAGAATCTTGTTTACATTAGCACTAGTTTAATTACTATTTGTATGCACTTATTTAATCTTCTGAATGCGATGAATTAAACGCTATTGTGGCACTAATCTTACTAGTAATTTATTTATCTAACACATTTATATCATTTAGGTGAATTTATATTACGTCACATAAGCGAATTTATCTTTACATTAACTTAGGTACATCAAAATTGTAATCTTAACCCCCTGGTAATTATAATGCACGAAAACAGTTACCTTAGTAGTCCTGTGCTGATACGATGAGTCCGGTTCTCAGGGCGGGTTCCGTCGTTGCTTCCTGCTGCTGCTGTTGGTTCGCTGTAGGCTGCGTGTAGATATGATAAAGGATAGGGTAACGACAGGAGGTGGGAACTATCCAAGTACTCGCACGTTGACACTCAACGAAAGTCGGTAACCAAGTAAGTCCCTAGTTACGATCTTTTTCTACCACGTAAATGTCTATCCCCTTCAGAAGAGGTTGAAGCACTCCTTAAGGAACAATCAACGCTAACAGTTGCCAACACACTATTCATCGTGCTGTCAAAAACATAAGTTTTGACATAAATTTTAAACTAGTTTTCGACCTATACTTGTTAGGGTATTCCGTGCGAACAGGAAATAAAGTAAAGTGGCAATAAAAATTGCCTCCACTTAGTACCGCAACAAAAAAGGAATCTAAAGAATGTGGTGCTAGCTAGAAAGTCGTAGAATGGGGTGGGTCACAAGAAAAGAAGAAAAGAAAACCTCATGAGAGAAAAATTTATTTACAAAACCTTTAATTAAAAAAACATGTTGCAAAAAGGAAAACCATCCCGCCGAAAAACCAATATTTATCCAACATATTCCGGAGGATTTACACAGTAGAAAAATCTATGCAAAAATAATTTAATGCGCTCCTTAATTACCTCAAACTCATTTTTAACTTCAATTCTAGTAATCACATTAAACAAATTAAGAAAAAAATACATATATGGGTTATTCTTCACTTGTTTAATACAATTTCTTAAATACTTAATAATCACATAAAACAATAATTAAAATATATATATATATATATATATATATATATATATATATATATATATATAGCTATGATATAGCCGTACTCCGATGTATTTAACGTCCAGTTGCCTGCTTCAGAAGAGGTTGAAGCACTCTGACGCACGTGGGTGAGAACAACGCCGTTTCAACCGTAAGATTTGTCATGATAGCATAATCTCAGACCACAAAGATAAGCCAGTAACTTCAATATCCCTGTGAACCACAACTTTATGTGGTTTTCACAGGCGTTGACTTTACGATATTATCTGCTAAGAATTTCCTTATGCAGAGTTCCAAAAAAGTCCCCTACACCTAATTTAATACACTAAAAGCTTTTTAAAATAAAGCGTAACCAACTGTTGTGTTCTGGTTTGTCTGGGGTCGCCTTGTTAATGCAGCGTAGGAATAGAGAGAACATTTATGTACAAATCAAAATACGAACTAGTTATACATTAAAGACATGACGCGCAAAGAAAATATTTACACAACTTTTTGGGGTCGTAATTACAAATGTTTTTTAACATTGAAGGCGCTCTAGTTTGTGAAGCTGCGGAAAGTGTTTTTATGTTGGAGATTTGAATGTTGCGACTTCAAGGCGAAGGCCTGGCTGGATTTAGTGTCGTGTAGAAAAATATGTCCATTATTTCGCTAAATATAATGCGACGTCTCGTAGTGGTATTGCAGTCGATTTCCATTTTTCGGTACCTTGTGACTGACGGGCAGAGACAGTGGATTACGGGTGACGTCCTTGATTGGTAGAAATGGGAGCGAGCTCATGATTTAATGTCTTCAATTCTGGCATGCATGGTGCTGATAGCTTCGGAGATGGATCGGTCCAAATTATGATGGCATCCTGTCCATAGCGTTGTAAGTGTTAAATTCATTTTATCCAACGAAATAATTTAAAGGACAACCCTTAATGCACAAGGAGCTTGGTGACTTCTGTCTTGCACTAGTCTTAAATTTTCTCTAAGAAGTTTGGTGGCTACTTTAAAGATAGAACAATTAAGAAGTAGTTTGCTCTAGCGTTTGGAACTCCTTTTATATCGTAGGTTTTTTTAATTGTACGTTCGGATGGTTATATTTTGTATTCGAGGGGTATCGGACGAGTGTATTATTGACTGAGGGGTGTATTAATGTACAGTATTTAAGGTATATGTATATATTTATTTTGTATAGAAGTCAGGTAAACACGATTAGGGTGTGTTTGGGTTTTAAATGTTAACTTGACTTGTCCAGCTGCGAGCTGGGATAGAAGACACAGTCCGGGTGGCAAGGAACTCCGAAAGAAACGGTGGTCAGTAATCGTTTAGCAAGAGATAATCGTGTTTCACTAAAATAAAGAGCACTGCGGTGGTACGCTGGTGAACAGTACGATATTGAATTGTATATGGATTAATTGGTGATTAATATGGCGGGAAAAAGACAAAAGAAAGGGGAGGGTGTGTAAGATTATGGGGAAGATTCCGTGTGTCCGAATTCCTCAGGCTCAAACTTAACTTCCGAATTGAATACGTTAATGGGAGAAACGACTAAAAATGTAACTGAAGTTGGGGGTGTACTTCGGTCCGCGATGAGTAATTTAAATTCAAATCTAATGGAAGGAATGGCTCAAATATCACATAGGATTGATACGCGGTTATTACAAAAAACAGAAAGCGGGTGTTCTGTTAGGGTGTGAAGAAGGAATTTGAAAAGTGTGCTGATATTAACAGCGGGCAAAGAAATTATATTCCCTATATAATTATATAGGGATGTGGAAGGATGTTGACGGACCAAACCTCCTTTTCTCACCAAACGGTGTGGTCCATTTTATGTGAAAGGTAATTACCTTACTGGACGAGGCCGGAGTGCCAAACCATAAAAGAGTATTTTTTTCCTATGAATGGCTTAAGGGGTTCAGCGCAGGACTGGACCGAAATTAAAGAATTTAACAATGTATCAAGCTTTCAAAGTGTGTTTCCAAACCGTTATTGAAGTGTTGAAAACGAGTGGGAGGTGCTATCCAAAATAAAATGTGATGTCTATTAAGTCCGGTTCGAAAGCCAATTATTTACTTAAAATAGTTACAGAAGCTGTTTAAAATGATTTAACCACATTTCTCCCCGGAAACCCAGATGGGAATTTTAAACTCGGGTATATCATCAGTGGATGAAACGGAGATGTTTTTGTGAAGGTCCAATCAAACTTAAGAGCAGGAAGGTAGCAATAGGCCGCAAAGGAACCCACCACATGGATCTTTTTTTGGGCACAAACGAAGAGAATTGAGAAATGATGGAGCGCAAGGAAATGAATGGCGTTGTCGAGCCGAACGTAGACCTGTGGGGGGTGTCGGATAGCAACGATGGTAGAAATAGTTCTAGCATCGTTAGAAAGAAACAAACGAATTTTATTAGAGCTTCGTAGGAATTACTGGAAGAGACCAAAGGACTGGCAATTAAATCGGCAGTAAAACTCCTACCATAATTTTGGTAGTAGAAAGTATTAGTATCATGATTCCTATGAACCACTCTTTCTTATCACAAAATAGATACGAAGCTGCTTTAATAAATATCGAATGAGCGTAATTTCTAGAGTGGTCAATGTATTTTGTAATTACTGTATTACTATTACACTCCCCCCCCCTGCCTACCGTAAAAATGTTCTGTCTCAGAACATTTTCCGAGCCGGAAGCTGGGTGTCGCGTGGCATTAGAAACGACCAAATCCATTCTTACATTTCCCATATTGATGGAAGCAGCAATCGACACCCTTAATAGCGGGTGTCGTCGCATTTGAATTGAAGCTGCATACCAAGATTTGGACCCACGTCTTCTGGAATAGTATTTCCAGCATGTTTCGTACTACCCTCCAGACCAATCTATCGAGCCCACAACTGATCTTAGGTATCCAACTTCTTGTCCCAAAACTCGATCAACTGGTTTTTGAGATCCACTAATGCCCTCCACAAGTCCTGGTAACTGGGTTTACCAGAGAACAATTACTTTGTGACTAGGTAATAAATGCGGCAACGTCCTCTAAAGTGTATGGTTTTGCCTACCTCTAGTTGTTGTTGGCGGAGCTGGTCCAGACCAACTTTTGAACACCGCAGCACCGATCTTTTGGGTCATATTAAGATCCGCCGCTACGCAATGTGCAAGAGAGTATTTCGACGTCACTTCAAACGGATCCCTGTTGACCTCTTCGGTAATCCCAAACCTCTCCTTGCCGGTACCGTTGTACACGGATATATCTCATTCATAATTTGAACCAGGCCTTGGTTCATATTCGTGGCTTCCTACTGGCCTCACTTTATCATGTCCTCTGGCATTGTCGTAGATGTTACTGTCGTAAAGTGCCAGTCTATTAATGTGCACTATTATTGACTTACCTTTTGCGAGCTTAGGAATCCTATATACTGCATTGTTGATTTGTTTCAGTACCTCGTAAGGACCGTCCCAATTTCTTTGTAACTTTGACGACAATCCACGTCGGCGACGGCCGCTGCTTCCTGGTTGAGTATGCCATACGCCTAAGTCCATTTTGTAGAGCAGTCCATGGCCACCAATATGTATTTATTTACAATTTTCCGCAGATTTTGTAGCTTCCAGTATAAATTAATCTCTCAGTTGGGTGTAATTTTCAATTAGTTTTCGTTCGACGGCTTTTACGTTCGGATCTAGTTTTTCCGCAGTTGTATAGATTTTTTTATAAACTCCTCTTTCGGTTGTTCAATGGCTTTCGGGTTCTGATTTAATTTTTACGTAAGTTTTGCGGCGATTTGTTCTTGTTTCTGCTCATTTTTTTCTAATTCTCTGCCAGGATCACACAGTTTTTGTCTTGTTTCTTTGTGTGTTCTTGTACGCCCGATTTAGTCCTTCAAAAATGAAAGAATTTTACTATTCATTTTCTGTTGTTGACTATAAGTGACAGACATGAAAAGAAAATCGTTCAAATGCTTTTTCACTGCTACCCCACAGTTGACACCAGTGTAACTAATTTTCTAACTGTGCTTTCTCAATAAATATAAGTCTGATAACTATTCTTCATAATTACAAATATTTACAGTCTTGTTTACAATAGCAATAGCTTAATCACTATTTCTAGGCACCAATTTAATCTTCTAAATACGATGAATTAAATACTATAGTACAGTTAATTTATTTACCTAACACATTTATATCACATACGCTAATTTATGTTTACATTAATTTAGGTACATCAAACGTTTATTAAGACCGAGTTCAAACAAATACTGACCTATCGCAACGCGATCGCCCTTATATACAATAATCTTTTGTCCACAAAAAATACATATATACATATATATATATATATATATATATATCTAGAACGTAAGTCATCTAACTTTCGAAAGCAACCCTATTATATTACATATTGACCACCATTCTGGTCGCTAGACAGATATGTCTGTATCAGATACCTATGAATCATCCTTTCTTATCGCTAAACAAATATGAGACCGCTTTAATAAACATCAACTAAACGTAAATTCTAGAGTGTTCTAAATTCTTCTAAATTACTGTTTTCTTACAGTATAAATCGTTCATGCTTCTTTCTCATTCAGTATTTCACATTTACTTTACGATTGAACCTTGTAATGGTGCCTACGACTTTCTCCTTGCTGTTAAATCTGCAGACAAGCAATAGTTGGTATGAAGTGCAACATTTTCAGTCCTTAAGGAACAATCAACGCTAACAGTTGCCAACACACTATTCATCGTGCTGTCAAAATCATAAGTTTTGACATAAATTTTAAACTAGTTTTCGACCTATACTTGTTAGGGTATTCTGTGCGGATAGTAAATAAAGTAAAGTGGCAATAAAAATTGCCTCCACTTAGTACCGCAACAAAAAAGGAATCTAAAGAATGTGGTGCTAGCTAGAAAGTCGTAGAATGGGGTGGGTCACAAAAAAAGAAGGAAAGAAAACTTCATGAGAGAAAAATTTATTTACAAAACCTTTAATAAAAAATAAAACATGTTGCAAAAAGGAAAACCATCTCGCGGAAAAAACAATATTTATGCAACATATCCCGGAGGATTTACACAGTACAAAAATCAACACAAAAATAATTAATACACTCCTTAATTACCTCAAACTCATTTTTAACCTCAATTCTAGTATTCACATAAAACAAATTAAGAAAAATACACACATGGATTGTTCTCAGTCACTTGTTTAATACAATTTCTTAAACACTTTATAATCACATAAAACAATAATTTGATATAGTCTAAGGCAAAACCGTTAAAGTTATCGGTCGGAAAAAACCAGGTGGCGCCTCAAATAAACATTTTGTAGGATTTAAGTTAGGATTTATGTAGGTTAGTTAGGATCTAGATTTTAAGATGTAACTGTGCTAACAGTTATATTCTTTTTTTTAATTTTTTCTTTTGTGGCTTTGTCGCGATTGTTACGTGCCGAAATCGGCACTAAACATTTTCAATTCAAGTTTTAATTTGTAAGAATTTCGCGCCAAGGATTTAAAAAGACGTGCGCGTATTTCCGTCACTTTAGACAGTGCGTTTGCGCGAGATTGCGCCGACGCGGTGTGCCAAGAAGGGGGGTGGTGATTTCCGGCAAACGTGTCGGGACTGGTGATTGAGAGGCCAACGAATGTAGTTATCTTTGTGTCTTATCGTGTCTTTTTTTGTTATGTAGGTTCCTTGCTTTATCTCTGATTATCCAGTTATTATAGCGTTCTAACAGGTAAAACATATACTTAGATAATTGCGTTAGCTGTATTTGAAGGTAATTTTTTTTTAAAAGGGGATTTGTAGGTTATAATTGTTTAAATTACTAAGAAAACACTTTTAGGACGATATCAGAGTAAGTTGGTGTTTAAGGGAACAGGTATAACCAAATTACGTTACTATAACGTTGTAGAACATATGCTAAAAACTCAGTTAATTACAAAATCTATATTTTGGGAAGGAATTTTCTTTATAAAGGTAATTGTAATTTATAATTGATTATTTAGGTTATAAAGAGACACTCAAAATCATAGAAAAATACAATATTATATGCGTTATTTAGACGGTAGCTTTGAAAAATTGACCCAAAAAACAAGTTAAGATACACTAAGAAAAATTTCAGAAGTAAAGTTATTATTTTAACTAAACTTAAGTCAGTTTAAGAGATTTTTTCTTTTTCTTCTTCATAATGGATAGAAAATAAAGCTATTTACTTATAGTTGAAAATACTTACAGACAAAATTATATAATCCAAACATGTGTTTAAGTGAGGTTATGTTATGTAATAGACACTCCTGAAAGATATGCACTTTTAATTTTATTACGAACCGAATTAGGTACTTATTTAAGAGAATTTAGAATAAGACACTATTTTTATAGTTACAAGAGAATTAATTGGATTTGGAATATATTTATAAAAAGTATACCAAAAATCAATAATCAATATGGCTACCCATATTAAATTAGCATAACAGCTGTCATTTCATTTCATGTCATTAAGGTTGTTATAGCAACAGCAGTGCTACCACTCTAAATTTTTAATTAACAGATATTAAAAAATTTAAATAATTATTTATCTTTTAAATGAAAAAGCTATAAATATAGTTAATTAATACATTATAAGATATAAGAAGATACAAAAACAAATCATTATTCAGCCTAAACACGTTGGATGCGTCACTATTATACCCCCATCGCGCGGTACGCGCGCCACTACAGTCAGTTGGTAGCAATGTTAAATAATTGTAAAAATGATGCGCAAATAAAAGATTACGTCATATCAATATTCGAATTATTACAACATAATAAAAAAGTTATACTAATTTTAAGGAAACCCAAAAGGGTACTCACGTAAACTGTAGGTCGACTCCAGCGCTACTTCATGATGGCAGGCTCTGTTGATCTTTCGGCGTGGGTATTCGTTGGCCCAGTCGAATCCAAATTCAATTTTGTCTTTTTCCTATTTGTAGAGGGGCGACAGGAAACTGGATATAAGGAACGATAATCAGCGATAAGGCAAGGAACCTACATAACAAAAAAGACACAAAGATAACCACATTCGTTGGCCTCTCGATCACCAGTCCCGACACGTCTGCCGGAAATCACCACCACCGCGTCGGCGCAATCTCGCGCAAACGCACTGTCTAAAGTGACGGAAATACGCGCACGTCTTTTTAAATCCTTGGCGCAAAATTCTTACAAATTAAAACTTGAATTGAAAAATTTTAGTGCCGATTTCGGCACGTATCAATCTGTGGCCGCTTGCCGAACACTCGGCGAATGGAAATGTATCTGTTGACGTTGTCATCCCTGAAATCATTGATGTCCTTCAGTCCATTCATTTGCCGTCTGAAGAACAAATCACAAATATTGATGTGACCGAGTGGCTTTACGAAGAAGAGAGGGCAACATGTAACGAAATTCTGAGGGAAGAGGAGATTATTCAACGTGTATGGGAGGACGTAGGAAATAGTGACGAAGAAGATGCCGCAGCAGTATCCGTTAAAACTGTTAAACACTCAACGGCTTTGCAAGCATTCAATACATATATGGCATGGATGGATGAAAATAATGTTCCTTTGCAACAACAGCTCATCCTTCAACAAATGCGAGATGATGCTTTCCACAACAGCTTAACAAAATCAGGTCAGACAAAATGACAAATGACTTTTACATGTATGTTTACTAAGTATATATGTTGTACTATATTTTATTAAATACATACTACATACAGTATGTACATATACCTGCTATACGTATTTTTCATTGTTTTTACAATCCCTCTATAATCTGAACAAATTGATAATCCGAAATGCTTGTGTAAACAAATATTCGGAGTAACGCGACTGCACTGTATTTAGCAAAAGTAATTTACTTTATAATAACTATAGATTGAGGATCATTGAAATGTCCTGAAGTGTAGTTTATTTCTCTGTAAGGAAGCTAGTGCTCTGTGATATCAATCCGACATGGATGACGGTATAGAATTAATTATGCAGCCTCTCTGATGGGTTTGATAATTCTAGGAACTCGGTACTACCAACGAATCTTATGTAGAAGACGTTGGAAGTCCATGTGGTGGTGGTTACCGTGGTTACCATGATTACCATGTTGATAGAAGTAGCAATCAACACTATTCATTGCAGGTGCTGTACCATTTGGATTGTAACCACGCATCAAAATCTGGACCCTCCGTTTTCTGGAGCAATATCTCTAGCATATTTCGTACCCTATATTTATTTTTATTTTCCAATAGTCAGGAAGAAAATTTTGAATATTGCCGAATCCTTGCTGTTCCAAGCAAGGTAGGAATCTTAACGTGCAGGACAACACACACGCGCGCGCACACACACACACACACACACACACACACACACACACACACACACACACGGAACCTCTGTGTTCTTTGTTAGCTTAGTATGAGTACTTTAAATATACCCTTACAGCTGTTAAACAATCCAGTTGATTTAAAGTCTTTATCCCTTTTAATTCTAGATTGTTCAACTCATTGTTACAATAACATCTATATTAGCTTTTAACTAATACTAGTTAAAAACACACATGCCGATTATCAGTATATAAGAGAAAACAGAACTTGGCATTTTATTTTAAGGATTTGCATAAGCTTACTTACATTTTGTACATATAAAATATTTACAGTAATTTTTTATTACAGTCTCTAAAAAAAGAAGTTGATTGGGGAGGAGGATCGGCCGACGATAAAAGCACAGGTGAAAGTTCCTCCGACTACCCAAGACACACACAGGATCATGTAAGTAAATTTTGTTTATTTATTGTAATTAACTAATAAAAAGCTGTGCTGCTATAAACTTTGCGCGCTGTCAAGAAGTTGACATTCATTTTGGCTTATGATTTCTTTTTCATTGGTTTTTAATAACTGATTAATATAATAAGATGCTTTCGGTTAAGCAGGAGCAGCACTCATGTCTCAGGCATCCACCTACCTTCAGCCAAACGAATGAGCGTCAACTTCTTGATGTAGTGTTGTAGGGTATAGGATGATAATCAACAAGCACAGCAAGAAGTTGATGTAAGTTTGTTTGGTTGCAGGATTTGGATCGAACTGACTCAAGCCCACCGCGAATTTTTCCGTGTATGTATTGTGGTGCATCATTTCCTCATCAAAGCAAACTTACGAGACACATACTTTCGCACAGCTTAGAAACACTCAGATATCGAGAACAGCTATACAATCCAGCAACGTTTGGTTTTCACGAACCGCTGCAGTTAATGGAACATTTTAATATGCGTGGTCATCAAGAGTTTCCAGACCCCAGCGATCATCCTCCATCAGCTATGGATATAGATATAAGCCCTGATGGGCTAGGTGTTGTTTCCTGTAAATTTTGTGGTAAAACGTTTCCCGATGTAGGATCACTTATAGCACATTTAGCAATACACACAGGTGATCGACCTTTTAAATGTGAATTTTGTGGTAAAGCTTTTAAGTTGCGTCACCACATGAAGGACCATTGTAGAGTGCATACAGGTGAGCGGCCATTTCGATGTGCTTTATGTGGAAAAACGTTTTCGCGGTCGACTATTCTTAAAGCTCACGAAAAAACTCATTACCCGAAATATATAAGAAAGTTTTTATCGCCAAGTCCCTTGGATACGGAGGAGGAAAACCCCCAACAGTAATACCCGTTACATAGTTCCTTATAGTCTGATGCTTGATAGAAAAAGCTTCTGTACTATACTAGCTAATTATGTACATTAGAAGTATAAGTGTTCACACCAAAATTTTTATGTAAAAATTAGATCGCTTGTGTAGCATTCACATCGTTTGGAGGGGCAGTGGTGGATTCAAAAGTTTAATACCGGGGACAAATCGAATTTATTATTTAATACTGTTGTACATTACTGACGTTTTTGTTGACCAAAGGCGTTCAGAAATGTAAAGTAAATATAACACAAATGTTTTATTAAAATCAAGCGTTACAAGGTCTATGTTGGGTACCAATTTTTGGCAACGTATGTGACATACCATTAAAAACTACTGTAGAAACTGCAATACATATTACAAATAGTGGGAGTATCTTCATTCTGCTGCTCTGAAATATGTTTTGTAACTTCATAACTGCAGTTGTATTAAACAACCACTGTATATTCTAAAGAATTTATTAGACAGTCACTAGCCTATTTTGCTATAGCATGTTGATCATTTTACACCTGTTGAGCACAATCTTGCTGGAACTGTTAAATCTACACCAATAAACCTGATCTTTGTCCTTTTTGTTTTCGATTTGATATGTTTGAAATTGAATTTATGGTTGACACTTGTTACTTCTGGCTCCTTAAACAAATAATTTTAGACTTAAAACCATTTCCTACAGAGTATCTTAACCAGTTTCCAAAACCTCTTTGAAGAATTGCAGACCTGTATGTTTGCGAATTTATATACTCTATAAGCATAATCTTCAAATTACATACTCTCACTTCACAGCTCGTCGACTAATACTATTGGAGTGTTTTATATTGAAACATTACACTATCATCAAAATTGCAATATCGTGTGTTTGATTTGCTTTATAAATTCTTACTCTAAACTAATGATTTTTCCATGCGCTGGTATCTGGGATGAGGTGTACAGAATTTGGACTACATTTTTAAAGGTACTTAAATAAATAGTTGAATTAAAATCAAAAGGAATATAAAAATGCCATGAGAATTACTCGAACACTAGATTTGCACAAAAGCAAAAAGATGATCGTGGATCTAGATTTTTACAACTCATTAATTAAATGGAATTTTTTTGGCAAAAATTCTTTAAATTATCGCAAATAAATAATTAGTTCTAAGTCCACATACCAAAAGTGCAAACGATTGCTATGTTCACTGTGCATTAAAAGATGTGCCTATAAGAATGATGCTGCTAAGCATGGAACTCAAGATCGGTACCAAATATACCTCACATAACCAAAACAGTTCATGCAGAAAAATTTATTACAAACCAATAGTACACTATTATTCAGTAAAGTAAACATCATCGCTCTCAAAGACCTTATACCAATGGGATATCAATGTTTGTGTGTCGGTATAAAAATCTACGAATAATTGACAGACTGCATTAACGTCAACTCGAGCTTTGAACTGCATATGCCTCATACGATTGTCAAAAGGTAGGAACGCGTGGTAATCACTTGGCGAAATGTCAGGAGAATATGGTGGATGTGGAACGTTTCCTAGATAAGCTCAAAAATTTGTTACCGAATCACTATTACGGTATGAGGTTTAGCACTGTCTTGTAAGAATGGAACTTTCTACCGATTGTTCAAAGATGGCTGTTTCTGGATGGGTTCTGCTGGTACTCCTTGAAGTATTTACAATAGACCACAGCAGTGATCTCCAAGAATTCAATGAAAAATTACAACTGCTGTCCACCAAACACGCAGAAAAATCTTTTTTGCATGCAAGGAATCCTTTTGAGTGTGATATTGGATTAGTTGGTGACAACAAATGAAAAAATCGCTTAGAATTGGAGTGCAGTGTCTACTTTTCATCGTAAGTTAACAAGTGAACATGAAAACGGTCATTTTGATAGCGTGAAAGGTTTGCCGAACAAATGGTAATGCGTCTTAATTTGTTAGTCATTTGTCAATTTATGTGACACCGACTTGCTTAACTTCCACGTCTTTGCTAGCCTGTGAAAGTGCAACCGAATGCTACATCACTGACACTGAACCTTTCTGCAAGCTCTAAGCACATTGTACTAAAATTTGCCTCTTCACTTCTTTCTGATTCTCATTGTTAATGATCTTTGGTCTTTCAGAACATACTTCAACAATCCAGCTGAACTCTTTTCAAGAAAATTTCTTAAACCACTTCCGTGTTGTCCGATCACTTATAGCATTATCTTTGAATGCGATACATATTTTTTGACACTTTGGCCGCTTTGGTGCCATGTTTGTACTCATAGAGTCAACAACTTTGAATCAGTGTTTTGTTCATGGCTATCTTAATTTTTTCACAATAGGAATTAAATAATTGCTGCAAAATTTGTATGTATCAAATAAAATAAACAAGTGCTATCAATAAACAACTATACTAATAAAAACAATTCATGGCACTCTTTATAAGAAAAACCGTACAAACTATTTTGATGTACAGATTTTATTCTTCAGGCTACTTATTGAAATTATATACAACATTTAAAGAATATGCTTACAGAGTGTAAAACGGTTAGAACTCGATATCATATTATGGTTCATTTCTTAATAAGCAACATATTTAGATGTATTTTAAAGAAATTTTTTAAATTCTGTAGAAAACCGGTTCCTTACGTTGCAATCGTTGACTTTAATTGACTGCTATCACTAAAGATCAACACAATTACTATTTGTACTACAAACTAGAAACATAGACACATTGTCAAGAGTTATCAACGGCCAAGCATGCAATCATTGAATTTACATGTATCATGTAAACGTAAACCTTATGTTGTAGTTTTTATTATTGAGCAAATGAACGTTATTGTATATTACTAAAAGTATTTTTTATACTTACTGAAGATTAGCAGTCGTTTGAAGATGTAGAGAATTTGGATTTAAGACTTAGTTCGAATTTGCTTTCTTTTCTGTACCTGTCCTATTCATCACCTGAACGATATATTTTTCTCAAAGCTTTGGATAATTTAAAACGCCAAATATTGATTTAAATGGAAAAAGATCATTCAGAAGTGTATCTGATTTTGGGCTTATGTCAAAATTTAGCATACAAATGAATTTCATTCTTGAAGTATCAGACAAAAAATAAGCATAAATGAAGCTCTATTTTTATATGCCACAAAAAAGATGGTGCTAAAATACAAGAGTTTGGAATTTCGTTTATAAATTTGCATAAAATGTAAAGTATCTAATGCAAACAATATTCAGACATCTGCCAACTTTAAAAGGAACTATTGTTATACTTTGCATACAATTTCCAGAAATTTAATATGTCATGTGACTTTAATGCATGTGGTGCAAACAACAACTTTGCGGATACATAAAATGAAAATGAAAATTAGGAAAATAGTTGTAGCATCCAACTATGTCATTCTGGTTACGTTCATAAGTTGGAAATTGTTTAGAGAAATATAATGGTGTAAGGAAATGTATAAAGGCAATACATATAATCATGAAGATTACATACAGGTATTATTTTTTAAATAGCAGAATGAACAATTAACTTAGCGACAAAAAATGAAATAAGTAAAATATGCAAATAAATAAACATTGTAAAGAATACATCAAAGTTATGCATTAGAAATTGTTTATTGCTTGAAGATTCATGAATTGAAACGATCAACTGAAAAATTCTATATTCAGGTGCAAAACTAATATATCAGCTCACTAAACACTTTCTATATTTAGGAAACGTTTAATTTTGTGCTTAAACCTCTTTTATGAAATATTTCGCAGACAAATATTCAAAATGCTTGATACCGGGATATATTTTGCTCCACTCAGACATCATTTACACAAGCAGAAAGTGGATTTTTAATGCAGAAATTTTACGTTTTAAAATGACTTAACTAATAGCTGCCTATCGGGGGATAATATAGTAAATGTGATACGGTGAAATTGATGATAATGACCTGAATAAAATTTACTGTACCACGAAGACGTAGCAGTAATAATAATGTTAGCTTGCAATGGTGAGAGGTGAATTCTATGAAAATAAATGCAAAACCTTTTAAGGTATACCAGCATCAACACTTTCACTTACCTTGAAAGGTCTTTGAAAAGTCTGTGTAATAAAATTCTGAGCACCAACGCACCTGGAGTTTGGTCTCGATAGATGGTGGGTGGTCTATGAGACAACTAAATGGTTATATCTGCCATGCAGGTTCATGGAATCCTGTGTACACTTCCTTTCTCCCCTACTAATTTAAACTAAGCACAAACAATGATAAAACTGCAAGACCTTCATCTAACCTATATTAGTAAATATGAAAACGACACTTCGAATCCACAAATACGTTTGCATTTGTGGTTTGTTTCCTTCAAACCTGAATTCAAGTTACCGTTACTCAAATTACTGTTAACCTGTTCATCCGCCCGACGATCATGCTTGTCACTCGACTGAAGATAAAAACTTGTATGGGATGATTTGAAGGAATCTGAATGCTCTCTTCCAATGACGGTAGTTACAGGTTACATAATTTTGGGGATACCTTATTTCCTCTATCCACACAGTTTACACTATTTGAACACAACTTGTGGTTAAAGGCAAGGATTTTTCGGTGCATGAGAATCTTATGTATTAACACAATTGCTATTTAATACTGATATCTGCGCAATTAATGTTTATAATATTTTTATGGTTTACTGACTGTTTGAGTGATTTACAATGATTTCGGGGTCTTTCAGTGCCTGAGAATGTTTACGAATACACTTTTGTAGGATAATTATTGTTTGAAATATGTTGGTTTTTTCCTAATTTGATATGCAACATGCGAAACCCCAGTCGTTGCTGCAGTTTGTATAAAAATGTACTAGGTGCTTTTAGGCCTATTTCTGTATTTTACTGTTAAGGGTGTTTCCTTGCTAAACTTCCTTTCGTTAACTTAAATTAGTAAATGTTTTTCTATTTACAAATGTTGCTTAATTAATGCATTAGCATTACAAATAACACTCTTTTCTGGCTAAGAACTTTTTCATAGGTTATCAATGAATGGGTCGTTGCATTATCATAATGTAGAACAAACTCTTTGAGCACTAAACTAGGACGTGTTTGCACAATGGCTTGCCTCAAACTCATAAGATTTCACCAACTTGCACAAAAGTTCAATAACTTGAGTGATTCCAGTCTTTATACGTACACCATCCCTTTTATCTACTGCCAACCTTCCCAACAATTGTTAAGTTGTTGACCTATTCATACATACATGTATTTAACAAGCATTCATTTGCAGATGTGTCATATAACTTGAACAATAACCAACAATTCTTGCTTGACATCAGGCTACGTGCTTAATTGGCACTAGTGATCTGAATAAAATGTAATCTGCCACGGAGAGGAAACACTTTGCTTGCAGTGTCGAGAGGTGAATTTTATGTAAACAAATACAAAGCTTGTAGAGAAATACAAACTTTAACATTTACTCTTACCTGGAATGGTTTCTGAACTTTTTGTCTTATACAATTTTATTGAGCGCCAATCTACCTAAAAAATTTTAATCTCACTACACGATAGATGGTCTAAGAGATGATGTTAAATGGTTATTAAATTTCTGTAATGCAAAGGAGCCTTGTGTACAATTTGTTTTCTTTATGTACTAACTTATAGTATAGACAAATAATAATAAAATTTCAAGCTGTTGATTTAACTTATATTAAAACATGAAAATCTTATTAATAGAATAAACTAATTGAATTAGCTATCCCTAATTTGGTCAAATCTGCGTGTAAAATTTATTAATTATAAATATCCAAGCAAACTAAGTGGGCATCTATAACTTTATGTAATTACAGTTGTGGTACTTCTCTTAGTACAAATCGCTTTTAATTAAGCATGCACTAACATATAAGTCCACTTAATAAGAAAAATGGTTGTATGAATTTAAATATAAAATAACAGTTTAGAATGTGTAGCAGGTGAAAAGACTTTAATGGCTTACAATTTACCTTTCTGTTTCGAGTGACATCTTGCGTGCAAGACCAAAAATGGGGTTGTCAGTACTCCTCTGAATTCAACAGGTGTTGAAGAAAGCATCCACTATTGGACCACTTTCTCTAGTAATGACAATTTATTTAACTTCGCGGTCACATTCGCGTTTGGCAGCTTATTTCACTAGCAGGCCTGAATTAATAAAATTACCGTCACTTTGAATTACTTAAACTTGGTATTTGATCAACGCTAGTTGCTTGCCAATTGAATGCCAACCGCTTGAAATGCACAAATAATCAACTGGTTTTGATTGATCCTTTCTATTTTGTTATGTGACTTAGTTAAACAGTAACAAAAGATACAGGATTTTGATAATGATTATTCTGCACATCAATATGTAAACTGTGGTTCAGTTTAATGCCAACCAAAATTAATATAATAACTGCAATATATCAAACTTACTACGATTTGTATCGAAGGGTAAAAGCAATTTATAAACTGTGTTATATTGAAACAGCATTACTCAAATTATAAATTCCAGTGTCTAGTACAAGAAATGCTTTTATTTTTCTAGTATAACTTGCATGCTGTACTAAAGTTTTACTAACTAAATAATAGTTTTTTAATGGTAAATGTCACACTATCTATGGATGTTGGAGATCTAAATATGAGCACCAGATCAATTGATTCGTAACCGAAACAATTCTACCAACAACCACATCACAAATTCGATGAAATTGCTTAACAAGTATTTGTCGACAAACATTTTTTGATTACTTTAATCCACCACTGCTACGCCTGCTGCAGTTCACTTTTTTCAAACTTGATTGACATATGTATAGATACTAACTCCTACCTTGGTTTAAATAAGGGCAACTGTAAGAGCTGTGATAGAATTAATTTATGTAAGTATAACAGGGAGGGTAAATTGTAATGATGAATAAAAGTGAACTTCAGCATTGTGGTTAAACTTGCTACAATGATCTTCCAATTAAAGCGATAAAATATTTTTGATTATGCTCCTCGCAGTATTACTATTGTGCAGGGATGAAGTGTAAATTAGTTTAGGTTCATTTGATTCCTTAGGTTTGCACAATGCTTAAACCTCTCCGTTTAGTAACTGACCACTGACTGGTGCGCAGTGCAATCTTTTAAAGCAATACTTTAACATTCTTTGATGTTCCTTTAGAATGTAATAATTAGTATAGCAATAACTGATTATAGTAATATATATAAACACTTAGATTTCTAATTGTTTTATTTTGTTTTCTAGAATAACATTGTAAGAGATGCGTAATTATATTTATCATACCATTTTATTGTTTGTTAGTATATTAGAGAGAAACATATATTGTAAATACTACTTATTTAAAGTTGAGAAGGAGCTGTTGTAACCATCAGTGGCCAGTTTAAGTTTGTTGATGGTTTTATTTAATGTATAGAATAAAGGGAGTGCCTATTTCTGAAGTGATACCAGTAGATATAGTACAAGGATTCAAAAGTTTTTTCTAAATTATACAATGGGCCAGAATAACTTTTATTGAATATACTTATTGTATTTATTTAATTAATAATTTGGTTTTGTTTACTAATCTGGCTTTTTGTTAATAATTTCTTTTTTAATTATTTCTGTGATATTTACGTATAATTTTAAGATGAATCCTAGTATTATTTCTATTGATCTGAATGTTTATTTCAAATAGTTGGTGCTAACGTTAGAATAGTAAGGCAGTGTTAGTGAGATTTTAACTTAAAATTGTACTTATTTAGGTTTTTTTTTTGATATTATTTTAGTTGCTGATACTGCCTTTTATAGGAGAAGAATTACATCCGCAGTTCAGTAAAATACAGCATGACTGTGTGAGAGATACCGACTGACATATTATATTGAAATGAGGTGGTTTCTAAGCAATTTAAACATTTTTCTTTAATTTTGTAGGGAACATTATTAATAAGTATATTTAATAAAAATTGCAGATGTAATCTGTGATAGTCTGTGATGATGAAACACATATTCTTATTAATTATTGTTGTTGTGATTATTAGAAATTTTTTAAGTTTCAAAGGAAAATTTTGGTAGCTCAGGGTTACTCACTTCCACTATCAATAGAACCATTGTTATAACATTTTACAATAATTAAGGTAGTGCGTTTCACAATTACTTTTATACCCAATCAAATAGTGTCTTATGAAGAATGTTACGCATTACTTTAACTTTTATACAGGATATTTGTTACAGATTTATACCACAAGTAATAAGTAATATAGATAACCAGAATTATTTAAAGTTTTTACAGTTGAACCGAATGTTTACTATGTTGAGTGCCAATAACTACCATATATATTGTTAAGTTTTTATAAAAATTTTCATCATTATAGCATAATGATTGATATTAATATAGATGGTGATAACCAAAACGTAATAGTTCACGCGTAGTGATACCTAGTTTTATATTACTATATCACTATTCGAAATCACATGGCACGTCAAGAAAATATTGGTAGTATTTGTTTAGAACTAATACCCTAATAATAGTTGTAAAGTAGAAATTTATGTGGGTATGCTTATTAGTTCAATCTTATTTCAGTTTTGTTGTAATTTAGTTATTCAATTATTATTGATTGCCATTATGTCTGCAATGCTTATTGTTAATGAAATACAAAATGCATATCATAGTTGTAAAACATTTTTTTTGACAAATAAAATTCAAATCAATACATTATCTTAATCTCGTGTTTGGATTGAATACAAGAAACAATCCTTTAATTCAGATTTGACAGAGTATACGATTTTCTACAAGTAACAGTTAACACATTCGCTGCTACGTATGTCAAGGGTGATTGGACCTTGGCAAAGGCTATCATGTCATGTAGGTCACAGGTGACCCAGGTAAAGAGTGAAGCTTAAGTTTCAATCTTGCACCACCGGTCATTATTATGTCGTTTTACATTGAATGTGACTGGAATGGTTATACTTTATATACCTTACAGTTTGGTTTTTAATTTTCACATATGTGATGTTGAGTTGAGATCAAACAGTAACGTTATATCAATAAAATAAAATGAATTTTGTAGTAAAGCTTTTAAGTTGGGTCACCACATGAAGGACTATTGTAGAGTGCATACAGGCGAGCGGCCATTTCGATGTGTGTTATGTGGAAAAACGTTTTCGCGGTCGATTATTGTTAATGCTCACGAAAAAACTCATTACCCGAAATACATAAGAAAGTTTTTATCGCCAAGTCCCTTGGATATGGAGGAGGAAAACCCCCAACAGTAATACCCGTTACATAGTTCCTTATAGTCTGATGCTTGATAGAAAAAGCTTCTGTACTATACTAGCTAATTATGTAGATTAGAAGTATAAGTGTTCACACCAAAATTTTTATGTAAAAATTAGATCGCTTGTGTAGCATTCACTACGTTTGGAGGGGCAGTGGTGGATTCAAAAGTTTAATACCGGGGGACAAATCGAATTTATTATTTAATACTGGTATACATTACTGACGTTTTTGTTGACCAAAGGCGTTCAGATACGTAAAGTAAATATAACACAAATATTTTATTAAAATCAAGCGTTACAAGGTCTATGTTGGGTACCAATTTTTGGCAACGTACATGACGTACTATTAAAAACTACTGTAGAAACTGCAATACATATTACAAGTAGTGGGAGTATATTCATTTTGCTGCTCTGAAACATGTTTTGTAACTTCATAACTACAGTTGTATTAAACAACCGCTGTTTACTCTAAAGAAGTTATTAGACAATTACTAGCCAATTTTGCTATAGCATGTTGATCATTTTACACCTTTTGAGCACAATCTAGCTTGAATTGTTAAATCTACACCAATAAACCTTATCCTTGTCCTTTTCGTTTGCGATTTGATATGTTTGAAATTGAATTTATAGTTGACATTTGTTACATCTGGTTCCTTAAACAAATAACTTTAGACATAAAACCATTTCCTACAGAATATCTTAACCAGTTTCCAAAACTTCTTTGAAGAATTGCAGACCTGTATGTTTGCGAATTTATATACTCTATACGCATAATCTTCAAATTACATACTCTCACTTCACAGCTCGTCGACTAATACTATTGGAGTGTTTTATATTGTAACATTACACTATCATCAAAATTGCAATATCGTGTGTTTGATCAGCTTTATAAATTCTTACTCTAAACTAATGATTTTTCCATGGGCTGATATCTGGGATGAGGTGTACAGAATTTGGACTACATTTTAAAGGTACTTAAATAAATAGTTGAATTAAAATCAAAAGGAATATAAAAATGCCATGAGAATTACTCGAACACTAGATTTGCACAAAAGCAAAAAGATGATCGTGGATCTAGATTTTTACAACTCATTAATTAAATGGAAATTTTTTAGCAACAATTCTTTAAATTATCGCAAATAAATAATTAGTTCTAAGTCCACATACCAAAAGTGCAAACGATTGCTATGTTCACTGTGCTAAAAAATATGTGCCTATAAGAATGATGCTGCTAAGCATAGAACTCAAGATCTGTACTAAATATACCTCACATAACCAAAACAGTTCATGCAGAAAAATTTATTACAAACCAATAGTACACTATTATTCAGTAAAGTAAACATCATCGCTCTCAAAGACCTTATACCAATGGGATATCAATGTTTGTGTGTCGGTATTAAAATCTACTAATAATTGACAGACTGCATTAACGTTAACTTGAGCTTTGAACTGCATATGCCTCATACGATTGTCAAAAGGTAGGAACGCGTGGTAATCAGTTGGCGAAATGTCAGGAGAATATGGTGGATGTGGAACGTTTCCTAGGTAAGCTCAAAAATTTGTTACCGAGTCACTATTACGGAATGAGTTTTAGCATTGTCTTGTAAGAATGGTACTTTCTACCGATTGTTCAAAGAAGGCTGTTTCTGGATGGGTGCTGCTGGTACTCCTTGAAGTATTTACAATAGACCACAGCAGTGATCTCCAAGAACTCGATGAAAAATTACAGCTGCTGTCCACCAAACACACAATAAAATCTTTTTTAGGTGCAAGGGATCCTTTGGAGTGTGATATTGGATTAGTTGGTGACAACCAATGAAAAAAATCGCTTAGAATTGGAGTTCAGGGTCTACTTTTCGTCGTAAGTTAACACCTGATCATGAAAAGGGTCATTTTAATAGCGTGAGAGGTTTGCCGAACAAATGCTAATGCGTCTTAATTTGTTAATCATTTGACAATTTATGTGGCACCCACTTACTTAACTTCCACGTCTTTGCTAGCTGGTGAAGGTGCAACCGAATGGTTACATCACTCACATTGAATCTTTCTACAAGCTCTAAGCACATTGTACTAAAATTTGCCTCTTCACTTCCTTCTGATTCTCATTGTTAATAATCTTCGATCTTTCAGAACATACTTTATCAAGCCAGCTGAAATCTTCTGAGGAAAATTTCTTAAACCACTTCTGTGCTGACCGATCACTTATAGCATCATGTCCGAATGCGATACATATTTTTCGGCCACTTTGGTGCCAAGTTTGTACTCATAAAGTCGACAACTTTGAATTAATGTTTTGTTCATGGCTATTTTAAATTTTTTCACAATAGGAATTAAACAATTGCTGCAAAATTTGTATGCATCAAATAAAATAAACAAGTGCTATCAATAAACAACTATACTACTAAAAAATATCCATGGTACTCTTTATAAGAAAAACCGTACGAAGTTTTTTGATAATCAGATATTATTCTTCAGGTTACTTATTGAAATTATATAAAACATTTAAAGAATATACTTACAGAGTGTAAAACATAGAGAACTCGATATCATATTATGGTTCATTTCTTAATAAGCAGCATATTTAGTTATATTTTAAAGATAATTTAAAATTCTGTAGAAAACAGGTTCCTTACGTTGCAACCATTGGCTTTAGTTGACTGCTATCATTTAAGATCAACACGGTTACTATTTTTACTACAAATTAGAAACATAGGCACATTGTCAAGAGTTATCAACGGCCAAGCATGCAATCATTGGATTTACATGTACCATGTAAACGTAAACCTTATGTTGTAGTTTTGTTATGGAGCAAATGAACGCTATTGTTTATTACTAGAAGTATTTTTTATACTTACTGAAGATTAGCAGTCGATTGAAGATGTTGAAAATTTGGTTTTGAGACTTAGTTCGAATTTGCTTTCATTTCTGTACCTGTCCTATTCATCCCCTGAACGATATATTTTTCTCAAAGTTTTGGAAAATTTAAAACGTTAAATATTATGATTTAAATGGAAAAAGCTCATACAGAAGTGTATCTGATCTTGGACTTACGTCAAAATTTAGCATACAAATGAATTTCATTCTTGAAGTACCAGACAAAAAATCAGCATAAATGAAGCTTTATTTTTATGGGCCACAAAAATGGCGATGCTAAAATACAAGAGTTTGGAATTTCAAATATAAATTTGAATAAAGTGTAAAGTATCTAATGCAAACGGTAGTCAGAAAACTGCAAACTTTAAAAGGAACTATTGTTATACTTTGTATACAATTTCCAGAAATTTAATGTGTCATGTGACTCTAATGCAGGGGGTGCAAACAACAACTTTGCGAATGCATAAAATGAAATTTGGGAAAATAGTTGTAGCATCCAATTATGTCATTCTGATTACGTTCGTAAGTTGGAAATTGTTTAGACAAATATAATGGTGTAAGGAACTGTATAAAGGTGATACATTTAATCATGAAGATTTCGTAGAAGTATTCGGAATGAACAATTGACTTAGCCACAACCAATAAAATAAGTAAAATATGCAAATAAATAAGCATTGTAAGGAATACATAAAAATTATGCATTAGAAATTGTTTGTTGCTTGTGGACTCATGAATTGAAACGATCAACTGAAAAATTCTATATTTCCAGGTGCAAAACTAACATATCAGCTCACTAAACACTTTCTATATTTAGGAAACATTTAATTTTGTGGTTAAACCTCTTTTATTAAATGTTTTGCAGACAAGTATTCAAAATACTCTGATACCTGAATATATTTTGTTCCTCTCAGGCATCATTTACACAAGCAGAATGTGGACTTTTTATGCAGAAATTTTACGTTTCAAAATGAGTAAGTCTGTAATGGCTAATAGCTGTCTATCGGGGGATAAGATAGTAAATGTATTACGGTGAAATTGATGCTAATGACCTGAATAAAATTATTGTACAACACAGACATATCAGTAATAATGAATCTGTTAGCTTGCAGTGGTGAGAGGTGAATTCTATGAAAATAATGCAAAACCTTTAAGGATATACCAACATTAACACTTTCACTTACCTTGAAAAGTGAATAGTCTGTGTAATAAAATTCTGAGCACCAACGCACCTGCAGTTTGGTCTCGATAGACGGTGGGTGGTCTACGAGACAACTAAATGGTTATATCTGCCATGCAGGTTTCTGGATTCCTGTGTACACTTCCCTTCTCACCTACTAATTTAAACTAATCACAAACAATGATAAAACTGCAAGACCTTCATCTAACCTATATTAGTAAATATGAAAATGGCACTTTTATCGAATCCACAAGTACGTTTGCATTTGTGGTTTGTTTCCTTCAAACCTGAATTCAAGTTACCGTTACTCAAATTACTGTTCACCTCTTCATCCGCCCGATGATCATGCTTGTCACTCGACTGAAGTTAAAAACTTGTATGGGATGATTTGAAGGAATCTGAATGCTCTCTTCCAATGGCAGTAGTTATAAGTTATATTATTTTAGGGGATTCTTTATTTCCTCTGCTCACACGGTTTATACTATTTAAACACAGCTTGTGGTCAAGGTCAAGGGTTTTTCGGGGCATGAGAATCTTATATATTGACACAATTGATGTTTAATACTGATATCTGCGGCATTGGGTTGGTTTACACATCTTAATTATTATACTAATTTTATGGTTTACTGTCTGTTTGGGTGATTTACAATGATTTCTGAGTTTTTCAATGCCTGAGAATGTTTATGAAGACACTTTTGTAGGATGATTATTGTCTGAAGTATGTTGGCATTTTTCTAATTTGATATGCAATATGCGAAACCCCAGTCGTTGCTGCGGTTTGTATAAAAATTTACTAGGTGCTTTTCGGTCTATTTCTGTATTTTACTATTAAGGGTATTTTAAACGCTAAATTTCATTTCGCTAACTTAAATTAATGAGTTTTCTATTTACAAATGTTGCTTAATTAAGACATTAGCATTACAAATGACACTCTTTTCTGGCTAAGAACTTTTTTATAGCTAACAATGAATACGTAGTTGCATTGTCATAATGTAAAATAAACTCTTTGAGCACTAAATTAGAACGTGTTTGCACAATGCCTTGCCTCAAACTCATAAGATTTCACCAACTTGCACAAAAGTTCAATAACTTGAGTGATTCCAGGCTTTATGCGTACACCATCCCTTTCATCTACTGCCAGCCTTCCCAACAATTGTTAAGTTGTATGTATTTAATAAGCATTCATCTACAGATGTGTTTTATAATTCAAACGTAAACCAACAATTCTTGTGTGACATCATGATACATGCTTAATTGGCGCTAGTGACCTGAATGAAATGTATTCTGCCATGGAGACGAAACACTTAGCTTGCAGTGCCGACGGGGGAATTCTATGTAAACAAATACAAAGCTTTTAGAGAAATAAAAACTTTAACACTTACTCTTACCTGGAATGGTTTCTGAATTTTCTGTCTAATACAATTTTATTGAGCGCCAATCCACCTGAAATTTTTTATTCTCACTACACGATAGATGGTCTAAGAGATGATGTTAAATGGTTCTTAAATTTCTGTAATACAAAGGAGCCTTGTGTACAATTTGTTTTCTTTATGTACTAACTTATAGTATAGACAAATAATAATAAAATTTCAAGCTGTTGATTTAACCTATATTAAAACACGAAAACCATAGTAATAAAATAAACTGATTGAATTAGCTATCCCTAATTTGGTCAAATCTGCGTGTAAAATTTATTAATTATAAGTATCCAAGCAAACTAAGTGGACATCTATAACTTTATGTAATTACAGTTATCGTACTTCCCTTAGTACAAATCGCTTTTAATTAAGCATGCACTAACATATAAGTCCACTTAATTAGAAAAATGGTTGTATGAATTTAAATATAAAATAACAGTTTAGAATGTGTAGCAGGTGAAAAGAATTTAACGACTTACGGTTTATCTTTCTGTTTCGAGTGACGTCGTGCAAGGCCAAAAATGGGGTTGTCAGTACTCCTCTGAATTCAACAGGTGTTGAAGAAAGCATCCACTATTGGTCCGCTTTCTCAACTAATGACAATTTATTTAACTCCGCGGTCACATTCGCGTTTGGCAGCTTATTTCACTAGCAGGCCTGAATTTATAAAATTACCGTCACTTTGAATTACTTAAACTTGGTATTCGATCAGCGCTAGTTGCTTGCCAATTGAATGCCAACCGCTTGAAATGCACAAATAATCAACTGGTTTTGATTGATCCCCTCTATTTTGCTTCGACGGTATTTAAAAGTTAATAGTTCCTGGAAGTTTACGCGATGCTATGGTTCACAGGGTTCGTGCGACTTGAACTATTTTAAGTTCAAGGTCAACAGTGCCTTAGTCCATGAGAATAATTGTTGGTATTTTCACACTGTTCATTGACTACCACATCTGCGTCATTGGTAGGTTCCTAGGTACTGTCTTTTTAAGTAATATGCAATGATTTCAGTATTTTTGCAATGCACTAAAATGTTTACAAATGCACGTTCGTAGGATGATTATATATATATATATATATATATATATATATATATATATATAATATATATATATATACAGAGAGAGAGAGAGAGAGAGAGAGAGAGAGAGAGAGAGAGAGAGAGACAGAGACAGAGAGAAGAAGAAGAATAATCCACATTTGGAATGCAAATGCATGTTTATTAATACATATATTCTATCGCTCAATTAACGCTTTAGCGTTACAAACAGTTCGTTATTCCAGTTTTATATCGTATACGATTACAGTGTAAGATGTTGTAGACTACATTCTATACTATAACTGATGATTGAAGATCAAAAGTATTGCATTGCAACTTACAACTTTGTTCCTAGCTTTAGTTCCAAAAACTGTCTTCATCTTTTTAATTTCTAATATCTCTCGCTGGAGAATAGAAATCATAAGCAGAGCTTTCCTCACAATTGGCATCTAGTTCTGAATCGTCTGTTAATTAAATTCTAACTCTTAAATCTTCTTTTATCAATTGGTTCACTAATGTTATTGTAAGTCGTATCAGAACGTATTTTACTATCAAAAATATGCTCCATGTTTGTTATGTGACTTAGTTAAGCAGTACCAACAGATACAGGATTTTGATATATGATTATTCTGGACTTCAATATGTAAACTGTGGTTCACTTTAATGACAACCAAAATTAATATAATGACGGCTATATATCAAACCTACGACCATTTGTATCGAAATGTAAAAGCCATTTATAAACTGTGTTATATTGAAACAGCATTACTGAAATTATAAATGTCAGTGTCTTGTACAAAAAATGCTTTTATTTTTCTAGTATAACTTGCATGCTATACTAAAGTTTTACTAACTAAATAATAGTTTTTTAATGGTAAACGTCACAATATCTATGGATGTTGGAGATCTAAATATGAGCACCAGATCAATTGATTCGTAACCGAAACAATTCTACCAACAACCACATCACAAATTCAATGAAATTGCTTAACAAGTATTTGTCGACAAACATTTTTTGATTACTTTAATCCACCACTGCTACGCCTGCTGCAGTTCACTTTTTTCAAACTTGATTGACATATGTATAGATACTAACTCCTACCTTGGTTTAAATAAGGGCAACTGTAAGAGCTGTGATAGAATTAATTTATGTAAGTATAACAGGGAGGGTAAATTGGGATGATGAATAAAAGTGAACTGCAGCATTGTGGTTGAACTTGCTACAATGATCTTCCAATTAAAGCGATAAAATATTTTTGATTATGCTCCTCGCAGTATTACTATTGTGCAGGGATGAAGTGTAAATTAGTTTAGGTTCATTTGATTCCTTAGGTTTGCACAATGCTTAAACCTCTCCGTTTAGTAACTGACCACTGACTGGTGCGCAGTGCAATCTTTTAAAGCAATACTTTAACATTCTTTGATGTTCCTTTAGAATGTAATAATTAGTATATCAATAACTGATTATAGTAATATATATAAACACTTAGATTTCTAATTGTTTTATTTTGTTTTCTAGAATAACATTGTAAGAGATGCGTAATTATATTTATCATACCATTTTATTGTTTGTTAGTATATTAGAGAGAAACATATATTGTAAATACGACTTATTTAAAGTTGAGAAGGAGCTGTTGTAACCATCAGTGGCCAGTGATCGATCGATCGATCGTATGATCAGTTTAAGTTTGTTGATGGTTTTATTTAATGTATAGAATAAAGGGAGTGCCTATTTCTGAAGTGATACCAGTAGATATAGTACAAGGATTCAAAAGTTTTTTCTAAATTATACAATGGGCCAGAATAACTTTTATTGAATATACTTATTGTATTTATTTAATTAATAAATTGGTTTGTTTACTAATCTGGCTTTTTGTTAATAATTTCTTTTTTAATTATTTCTGTGATATTTACGTATAATTTTAAGATGAATCCTAGTATTATTTCTATTGATCTGAATGTTTATTTCAAATAGTTGGTGCTAACGTTAGAATAGTAAGGCAGTGTTAGTGAGATTTTTAACTTAAAATTGTACTTATTTAGGTTTTTTTTTTGATATTATTTTAGTTGCTGATACTGCCTTTTATAGGAGAAGAATTACATCCGCAGTTCAGTAAAATACAACATGACTGTGTGAGAGATACCGACTGACATATTATATTGAAATGAGGTGGTTTCTAAGCAATTTAAACATTTTTCTTTAATTTTGTAGGGAACATTATTAATAAGTATATTTAATAAAAATTGCAGATGTAATCTGTGATAGTCTGTGATGATGAAACACATATTCTTATTAATTATTGTTGTTGTGATTATTAGAAATTTTTTAAGTTTCAAAGGAAAATTTTGGTAGCTCAGGGTTACTCACTTCCACTATCAATAGAACCATTGTTATAACATTTTACAATAATTAAGGTAGTGCGTTTCACAATTACTTTTATACCCAATCAAATAGTGTCTTATGAAGAATGTTACGCATTACTTTAACTTTTATACAGGATATTTGTTACAGATTTATACCACAAGTAATAAGTAATATAGATAACCAGAATTATTTAAAGTTTTTACAGTTGAACCGAATGTTTACTATGTTGAGTGCCAATAACTACCATATATATTGTTAAGTTTTTATAAAAATGTTCATCATTATAGCATAATGATTGATATTAATATAGATGGTGATAACCAAAACGAAATAGTTCACGCGCAGTGATACCTAGTTTTATATTACTATATCACTATTCGAAATCACATGGCACGTCAAGAAAATATTGGTAGTATTTGTTTAGAACTAATACGTTAGGGTACCCTAATAATAGTTGTAAAGTAGAAGTTTATGTGGGTATGCTTATTAGTTCAATCTTATTTCAGTTTTGTTGTAATTTAGTTATTCAATTATAATTGATTGCCATTATGTCTGCAATGCTTATTGTTAATGAAATACAAAATGCATATCATAGTTGTAAAACTTTTTTTTTGACAAATAAAATTCAAATCAATACATTATCTTAATCTCGTGTTTGGATTGAATACAAGAAAAAATCTTTTAATTCAGATGTGACAGAGTATACGATCTTCTACAAGTAACAGTTAACACCTTCGCTGTTACGTAGATAACGGGTAACTGGACCTTGGCAGAGGCTATCATGCCGTGTAAGTCACAAGTGATCCACGTAAAGAGTGAAGCTTAAGTTTCAATTCTGCACCACCGGTCATTATTATGTTGTTTTACATTGAATGGGACTGGAATGGTTATACTTTATATATCTTACAGTTTCGTTTTTAATGTTCACATATGTGATGTTGAGTTGAGATAAAACAGCAGCATTTTATCAATAAAATAAAATGAATTTTGTGGTAAAGCTTTTAATTTGCGTCACCACATGAACAATTCTTGTAGAGTGCATACAGGTTAGCAGCCATTTTGATGTGCGTTATGTAGAAAAGCGTTTTCGCGGTCGACTATTCTTACAGCTCACGAAAATACTCATTACCCGAAATATATAAGAAAGTTTTTATCGACAAGTCCCTTGGATACAGAGGAGGAAAACCCCCCCAACAATAATACCCGTTATATAGTTCCTTATAACTTATGCTTGATAGAAAAAGCTTCTATACTACATTAGCTAATTATGTACATTAGAGTAGAAGTGTTCACACCAAAATTTGTATGCAAAAGATTAAATCGTTTGTGTAGCATCCACAACGTTTAGAGGAATAGTGATAGATTTAAAGGTTTAATATCAGAGCAAGTTGAATTAATTATTTAATACTGTTATACACTACTAGCGTTTTTGTTGACTAGACGTTCAAGAATGTAAACTAAATATAACACACATGTTTTATTAAATCACATGCCACAAAGTGCAATTTTATCAAACATATGCAACGTACCATTAAAAACTACAGTAGAAACTGCAATACATATTATAGGAGTATCTTCGCTAAAATAGAACAGAGTCTGTTGCTCTGAAACATATTTTGTAACTTCATAGCTACTGTTGTAGTAACCAACCACTGTTTATTCTCAAGAAGTTACTAGCCAATTTTGCTATGCATGTTGATCATTTTACACCTGCTGAGCACAATCTAGTTTGTATCATTAAATTTACACCAATAAACCTCATCTTTGTCCTTTTCGTTTGCAATTTGATATGCTTGAAATTGGATTTGTGGTTGACATTTGTTACATCTGGTTCCTTAAACAAATAACTTTAGACATACAACATTTCTTATAGAGTATCATAACCAGTTTCCAAAACCTGTCGAAGTATTGCAAACATGTAAGTTTGCATATTTATATATTCTTTACACATAATTGTCAAATTACAAACTTGCTTCACAGCTCGTCGACTAATACTATTGGAGTGTTTTATATTGTTTCATTAAATTGTCATCAAAATTGCAATGTTGTGTGTTTGATCTGTTATATAAATTCTGACTCTAAACTAATGATTTTTCCATACGCTGATATCTGGGATGAGGTTTACACAATTTGGACTAAATTTTTAAAAGTACTTAAATAAATAGTTGAATTAAAATCAACAGGAATATGAAAATGCCATGAGGTTTGCTCGAACACCGGATATGCACAAAAGCAAAAAGATGATCGTGGATCTAGATTTTTACAACTCATTAAATAAATGGAAATTATTTTGGCACAAATTCTTTATCATATCGCAAATAAATAATTAATTCTAAGTCTAAATGCCAAAAGTGCAAGCGGTTGCTATGTTGACTGCGTGTTAAAAATGTTCTCATAAGTACATTTGAACGATGCTGCTAAGCAGGGAGCTCAAGATCGGTACCAAATATACTTCAGATAACAAAAAAATTTCGTGCGAAAAAATTTATTACAAGCCAGTAACACAGTATTATTCAGCAAGTAATCATCTTCGCACTCGATAACCTTCTGCCAATGTGACACCAATGTTTGTATGCCTGTATAGAAATCTACGAATAATTGGCAGGTTGCATTATAATATCAATACGATTCTTGAACTGCCTATGCCTCATACAATTGTCAAGAGGTAGGAACAGGTGGTAATCACTTGTCGAACTGTCAGGATTTTATGGTGGGTATGGTGATGTTTCCCAGCCAAGCTCAAAAATTTTTCGCGAGTATGAGGTTTAGCATTGTTTTGTAGGAATTGCACTTTTTTTCTAATGATCAAAGAAGGCTGTTTCTGGATGGGTGTTGCTTGCACTCACTGAAGGATTTACAATATACAACAGAACTCATAATGAACAATTCCTGCTGCTGTCCACCAAACACACAATAAAATATTTTTTGGATGCAAGAAATTCTTTGGAGTGTGTGATATTGGATCAGTTGGATGACAACCAATGATAAGATCGCTTAGAGTTGGAGTACACTATCTATATTTTATCGTAAGCTAACAGTCGATCGAGAAAAGTTTCATTTTAATAGTGTGAGAAGTTTGCCGAACAAATAGTAATGCAGCTTAATTTGATAGTCATCTGACAATTTCTGTGAGTCCCACTTACTTAACTTACACATCTTCACTAGCTGGTAAAGGTGCAATCGAATGGTTACATCACTCACATTGAAGCGTTCTGCAAGCCCTAAGCACCTTGTACTAAAATTTGCCTTCACAATTTCCTTAGATTCTTGTTGTTAATGATTTTCGGTTTTACAAAACGTGCTTCAGCAACATCTCCGAATGCAGTGCATATTTTTCATGCCGCTTCTGCCACTTTGGTGTCAAGTTTGTACTCATAAAGTAAACAAATTCAAATTAATATTTTGTTCATGGCTATTTTTAATTGTTTCATAATAGGAATTAAACAATTGCTGCAAAATTTGTATGGATCAAATAAAAGAGGAATTCGCACAAAAATAAATGGCAGTATGTAAACGAGTGCTGTCAATAAAGAACTATCCTATCAAAAAATATCCATGGCACACTTTATAGGAAAAACCGTATGAATTTTTTGGTTATCAGATATTGTTCTTCAGATTTCTTGTTGAAATTATGTACAACATTTAAAGTTTATACTTACAGAGTGTAAAACATAGAGAACTTGATACATTATAGTATATTTCTTAATACGACACATATTTAGTTATATTTTAAAGAAATTTTTTAAATTCTGTAGAAAACAGGTTCCTTGCGTTGCATCCATTGGCTTTAATTGACGGCTATCCTTAAAGATTGACACAATTACTATTTGATCTACAAATTAGACACGCTCACACATTGTCAAGAAGTATCAACGGCTAAACATGCAATCATTGAATTTTAACATGTATCATGTAAACGTTACAAAAGCTTATATGTTGTAGTTTCTATTATTGAGCAAACGAACGTTATTGTTTATTACTGTAAGTATTTTTATATACTTACTGAAAATTAGCAGTCAATTGAAGATGTAGATATAGTTTTAAGGCTTAGTTTGAATTTGCTTTCTTTTCTGTACCTGTCCTATTCATCACCTAAACGATATATTCTTCTTAAGGCTTTGAAAATTTAAAATGTTAAATGTAATATGTCAAATAGTGACAAATCTGAATTAGGTAATAAAATTGGTTGGGATTAGATCCAAATAGTGTTAGATGTACCAAGTACAAAATTTAAAATAATTGTGCCTCACCGCCCTTGATACTTAATATACTATATATAATTACCGGGGAAACAGAATTATAAGAAACCTACCTTATAAATAGAAATGGACTTACCTTCCTCTACTTATTGGTTACCCAAGTGTCCAGTTTGTACAAAATTATTAAACTTATGTGATGACAAATTAACAACTTTACTAGGGCAATCTTACAATACGAATATAGCCCTTAACTTGTTATAGTCCCGCGCAACTGTTATGATCCACTACTACAGTTGGCAACCCATACGCTCCACGTCCAGAATATTGCGCAATAAAGGTATTATGACATACTTTGCCAAATTGTATCATGAACCAAATATGTTTACAGTGATACAAGACACACCTTAAAAAAGGTAAAAAACACTCACCTGAAAATGTGGAACGCTTCACGATTTTGCGGTCATCCTTACGCAGGAGCCATGCTGATTCCCATGGATCTCGTTGGGTGTTGTTTGCACGTGGTTCGGGCGTTGTTTGGGCGTAGGTTTCACTAGGCCATCGTTGAAACCAGATTTGACGTCTTCCCTCTTCTTCGGTTTGTAGGCAGGACGAAGGGATAAGGTGAAGGCAACCACATCAGGTAGAGATAGAGGGAAACCTACATTCTGAAAGAGAAAAGACAAAGGAACGACACAGGTAAACGTCGCTGTTCGACGTCTCGTTGGCTAATAATCATGTCCGGTTGTGTCGCAAACCGCGCACTTACTCCATCACTCTATGCCTGCGCATTCTTTTGCGCCGACGCAACTGACCGGGATGGCGGAAATGAACAAGTTTATTTTTTAAAATATTGGCGCGAATTCACTCACAAATTAAAAAGTGTGCAATGCCAATTTTGGCATGTAGCAAACTATATACAAAATTCAACTAGCATTTACCTAATCTATATTTACTTTCAGTCTTTTACAATTTAAAATAACCATATAAAATGATTTTCTTTAGATATACAAGTTTCCTTTTATTTGTTCACCCGCGGGCTAACTGAAACAGGAGATTTATTGGTTTTGACATCATGAACAGTTTCTTCTATTATTGACTTCACGTTATGATATGTATAAGGTTAAATCTTTCGAAATCCAAATAACACAGTTCTAAATTCTCCAAATACATTTTTGTCCAATTATCTGGAATACTTAGTACATTCCTTATGCAATCCCGGCCTTCAAATTCATAGGTTCTATGCTCGAAATTCAAATAACGCGATTCATATTTAATCTTCTTAACTACACTTGGACTAATTAGCACACCACATAAAGCTTTAACTCATATCATTTTTGTCTTAACACGACCAATGTGTAATGCCTTCTTTTACCTTTTTGATTAACATCTTGCATTTATAACCTTGTTTATGTGACTCGTTCCACCAATCAAAAGACTAGTAGCTTTTATTAACCCTCGGGTGCCTTGACGCTAGACCAACTAAATCGGTTTTTGTTACTGTCATCCTTGGCAGTATCTTATTTTAAATTTAAATTTCATTTATTATAGAAAATTTTGCATTGCTTTCGATTCATATTCTTTACAGATATTCCTTAAATTTCATAATATTGCAGCACTTCTGGTTTGCAATTTTCTAGAACCGATATTCATTTACTTCCCCTCTAATTTAAAATATATTTAAAGGATGTTGGATGTAAATTACTTTAGATTAGTATTTATCGCTATGTTGTATGTTTTAAAATGTCACCGTATTTAGGATTGGTAATTTTATTGAATTTTTTCTAGTTTGCGATGAGCGTAATTTAAAGTACATTTTATAAATTCCTATTTATTTTAGGATGTTAATTGGCGATGTACAACCCAGAACAAAAATGTTAATAATTAATAACAACTCTATAGCGCTAAGATAATTGAGAACAAAGGGCAGGCAATATGACCCCCAATATGGAAGCCGATGCCGAACTTGAATTTATGTAGGCCACCTATTACATAACGCATCTTGGTTTTGCATTCTTTAGAACTTGTCATTTCCTAACCCAGAACATATTTTGCCCTTGATATTTTCGATATAGTGTTGTTTTAAGAACTCCGTGCTTTTCAGGTACTTAATAAAAACAAGTGTTTTAATTATAACACTTCCGAGTGCATGTTGAATAGCTTCAGAGGAATAGTTTCTACGAGACAATACCAAAATGTCTCCTAACTACATGTAATCTTTAAAGAAGTATTCCATACACCCCCGAAATTGCACAAATTAATATAATTGTTTCTTTAATAAGCGTTCCTAATTTTATATAAAGTAAACAAATCCAGTAAGCTAAGGTTATATATTAATAATAATTCACAGCACATTTATTATCTAGACCTATATACCCTTCTTAACCTATAACTTCCACGACAATATATATATATATATATATATATATATATATATATATATTGCCGTGGATTGTTTGGGATTATTCTCTTAAATCGAGCCCCAGCGTTGGGCCGTCATAAAAGTGCTGTGGATTATTTGGATTAAGCTTTTAAAATTCTCGCCCCACGAATTGGGCAATATAAAATTGCCGTGGAAGTTTCAAAATCTCACCCACGCTTGTGCCAATACAAAATTTTCTGAAAAAAATAATAAAAAAAAGTTTCTTACACTACCTTTTTGGAACGCCTCCTTATTTGTGCACACCCTGGCTAGCTCAACAATCGACTTGTTCTTGAATATCTACCATCCTAAGTACTTTCCTTTCTCACAAACACAGTCAAATGAAATTACCACTCAAATAATGCAACAAAACATTCAACCTTTTATTTACACATATTAACAAGTTTCCATTATTAAGAAGATATTTACACATTGGTACAGACCGTTTGATAAAACTGTTACCATCTCAATCTTTAAATTTTTCCAAATTTTATGATTTTAATTATTTCAACAAATTTCTTTAAGATGAGTAGATGGGCCCGTCATGCAACACTAGATTGATTTTATTCTGGTCTATTTTGAGCTCATTATAACCCAGTTCTTCTAAATGCTTTTAAAATCTCGCATTTTCATTAAAAATAAATCTAAAGACCCGTTTACTCCTTACAACAACATTTTATATCATCAATAAACATTTTTATATCATCAATAAAAAATTTTAAAGAATCAATATTAAATGTCCTGTACATATACCCCTTTAAATGAGTTTTTATGGTAATAACTACACCCCCAACAAGTCAAAACACTCAAACACAAAAATAGCAGCACAAATGTTTAAGCAAAAAGCAGAAAATTAATTTTCTTCACCTGGAGTAGGCTTCGTCCATCGTTACCTCAGGAGATGTGTACCACAAACCCTCGTCGTTGTGTCCATATACTTAACGATTATGTCTGGATCCAACTGATCCCCACTATCCAACTTTCTGCAACCACTTTTTATTCTACCCAGATGCTTGTCTTGTCCAAACTTAATATTCTATACCAAGTACCGTCCTATCATTCAATTGTATCTAGTAGTAACGGCACCTTTTGTAATTTTAGCAGTCACTCAAGCAAATTACTTTGAATACTTTTATGGTCCATTACAAACTGCTTTACATACTTTAAATTAGGATGTTGTACCGAATAAACAATAATTAATACAACTTAAGATCCTGTACAAACAATTACGTTAGAGATATAAGCGCGATATCAGATATAAGAGATAAAAGAGCTATAAGATATAAGAGTTATAAGATATAAAAGAGATTTAATATCTTTCAGTATTTATATCCTTTTCAATACCCCCCATGGAACCTATTTCCATTGAAAAGCTTATTTTCTAAACCGATTCTTAAAATTTTTATCGTAGCGGCTGGCAAATTCCTCGTTCATCGTGCTATTACATAGAATTCGTTCGATTACCTCAACGGGCGCGCGCTTCTCAAAAACTACTATCCTTCGACCAATGATATTGCTTTGTCTCGTTATAACGTTCTACCTCCTAGCTACCTTTCTCCGTTCCTCGCATATTTATTGTCTCTTTTTAGAACCCCTCTTAATCTACAGAAAATTGATATTGTTGTTGGCCTTCACATTTCCCCTTGTATTATAGACGTGACTTGTAACTAACGCTTTCTTATACGCTTCTCTGTCTGTTTTATATTATAGATCTTTTATTTCACTTAGTTTTTAAGGCACTTGGTATTTTAGCAGCTTATACATCGACCGTTTCAAACAAAATTCTATAGAATTTTGTGCTATCGTTCGTTTAAGTTTTCAGAACTCGACATTTTACCTAACAGGTGTTTCTTTGAAACAACTTGTTGTTTAAAATAACAATTCCGATTTTAACCATTCTTAGGATTTATGAAACGAACGTTTTCGTTTATGTAAATGGAAATGTTTGCGTGTAAATTATTGATTTTCTATACTTGAAAGCTCCGTTTCCTATCTCACCCGCTTGATTTAAAAGTATTACAATTAATTTGCGTATCCTTGAGCTTTTATGTACTCTCAAGCTTCTTCCCGTTATGCAATTTTAACATTCTAATTTAGAATTACAAAATATATTAATAACCGTCCGTCTTCCTATTTTTTATAATTATATAATTTCTATAATTCCACGACAATATATACATATATATATATATATATATATATATATATATATATATATATATATATATATTATAATATAGCCTTCTGTATATTGTATTCTGTAGGTAATTATTTTTATAAATGAATAACATTTATTTATGGTTTTAGGGTAACATGGAGATTGAGCGATGTTTTGGTTCACCGGGCATTGACAGACCATCAAGCAACCACAGCAGCCGCTCTTCAACTCCTTTCACATTTCCATTTCCTTCGCTAGCAACATCCTTACTTGAAGTTGGTTTGGTACATCCTTCACTTCTTGGCGATGAAATGTATCGATGCTCAATTTGTATGGCTGTTTTTCCATCTGTTTGGTTATTGGAACAACACACTGCTTTACAACATATAGGCGCAGTTAATTCACTTGAGAAGCCATTTATATGTGACCAATGTGGTCAAAGTTATCGCTATCGTTCAGCCTACATCAAGCACAGAGAACAAAACCACAGGGCACGTTTACCGGCTGATAAATTATTTTCATGCGATGTTTGTGGAATGCAATTTAGATATTTGAAATCCTTCAAGAAACATCGTCTAAATCATGCACTTGAAAGATTACATGGAAAAAATGTCGAAGGAAAAGTTGGACTACCTGTTGAAAACAGCAGCGATCAAGTTTCCAGTTCAAATGAAGCTATTAATCCAAATGAAAATGAAGTTGATACACTAAATATCAAAAAAGAAACAAACAGTGATGATACGGGAGAAGGCGCATCATCAGATGTGGAAAAAGTTGAAATCGAACAAGATGACACTGTCGATTCTATTGTCAATACAAGTGGCTCTAGATCTGAAACTGGAAGTTTCCATGCACAACAAGCATCACTACTGAATTTATTGCATTCCGATACATTGGATCATCAACGAGAACGACGTTTTGCATGTCCATTTTGTGGTAAGTGCGTTCGCTCAAAAGAAAATTTAAAGTTGCATGTAAGAAAGCATACTGGTGAAAGGCCATTTGTTTGTTTATTTTGTGGGCGTGCTTTTGGAGGAAAGAGTGATCTGACTAGGCATTTGAGGATACATACTGGTGAACGACCATACCATTGTGACATGTGTGGAAAATGTTTTGCACGTGCTGATTATTTATCTAAGCACTTAACTACACATATACATACACCTCGTTGATTCATATAATAGTAATAATAAAATTTTAACTCTTTTATGAATCATGTAGACCTAAATTTGTGGAATAGTATTTCGTTACTGGTTGTAATCGATAAAGATAGACATCAAGGAATAGTTGGTCAGTTTGTGAATTGCAAACGTTTGCAATGATTGATTTAATAGTCAAATATGAATTCAATAACTTAAATTGCTAATTGTTTAATCATTTACTTATAACTGTTTATTAGCAACAGAGCTATTTAAAATTAAAGATTAATTGATCATTTGCAAATTGCAAACATGTAGTGATTAAATCAACCAACTGAGTGATTGATTAATCAGACAGGAAAGTAGATAATTTATTAAACATGAGTTTAATCTAATAGCCAATCGCTTGCTTAATCAATCAAATATTTACTATTCAAACAATCAAACAAGCAAACAATCGATTTTCAGAAACAACTAGTATAAAAAGTTAGAAATGTTTTTGGATAAAGGCAAAATCATCTTTATATTCTGTTGTTTTAAGTTGTGAATTCACATTTTTTCAAAAGTGAATTCAATTCATAGATACATTGTTAAATTTTTCTATAGAGCACCAGGCAAATTCACGTAAATCTTAACTTTGACACTGACATTTAAAAGCAAGACATTTAGAATACTACACTTTAATCCAAAAAACATTTCGAATAATTAGAGTTTATATTTTCATTTTTAATGGCAGTGGTACCTTATTCAGTTTCAGTTTTATTTATTTATTATTCAGTTAAATTTAGTTAAATTATTATTGTTAATATTATAACTTAACTGTTTATAAATCATCGTTAAAATCAATTTTGTGTGAACTAATACGTTGAATTGTGAAGTTAGTTTTCTACCTTTATCACATTCAATAAAAACAATTGTTGAAAAAATATGAGTAAATCTAGTCAGATCAAACCAAGTTTTTGATCACAGCAGATTTTTTAGTTCTGTGAAGTTATGGGGTATGCTTAAAACTCCCTTACGTAACGCTGGATTCTGATTTTGGTCACAAACTCTTTAAGAAAATGTACGCAAAAGTTTTCCAAATAACGATATTCCACACGGATAAGAAGATGTGATTTATACGAGGTATATTATATTTTGATCAAAATTCTTTTAAGGTTGTCTCATTCTCAAGTGGCATAATTGATTTACTAGCTGAGATTATGCTCTAAATATGGCAATATTTTCCTAATTCATTAGCTGTAGAATTCTTGTGGTATTTGGAGATAAATATTACCTTTGTGGGGGTGTAGATCACCATGACATGGTGGATGTCCAGGTTCATTATCCAGTAATAAATAAAAGAAATACCTTGTCGATTGTAATATTCTTTTACTTCGAGCACAAACACTTTTGAATTAAATCGCGTAAAAGTAATTTGATCATTGAACCATGTTTTTTTGAGCAGTAATGTACTGTCATATTTATAATGATTTAATTTAAATGCTCGCGGATTTTTTGGCCAATATATTTTAAAGGACTAATTTATAGTCAACACTATTTCCACATAATAAGATCGTTATTCGACCTTTATATGCCTTAAAGCCTGGTTTAGTCCACATTAAAGATTTGTTCCTTTGAATAATAAAGTTACCTTCAGTCATTCTTAGCATCTCCACAAATTTTTACATTTTGAAAACTTGCTGGTTTCCTACTTTGCATAAAAACTTAGTTATAATTTCATCTTATTCTCTAATATCGTAGGATTAAAATATCAATTTCCTTCAGCAACTGCGTCTATATTTGTAAGTCCAAGTTAGTTTTTTTGATTTATTTCAAGTTTAGTTAGACTAGATTAAGTGAGGATAGGTCGATGTTGAAAACGGAGTTTTACTGTAATCAGATACATGTGTGACTTATTCCACCCAAAGGTACTTGTCTGCTCAAAAAACGCTTTTGTGTTTCAAAATATTACGTTTATTTCATCCTAAGAAATAAAACTGAAATTCGGGTAACTCAAAGGTCTCAAATAATTTTAAGTCAATCCATGTCAAAATACAGCTTTTTAAAAACGAAACCAGTAAACTTTTGTTCCAAAATCTAAATTGTTAGTTAATCTTAAAAAACAAATATCATTACTACTGATTCTGGGTAATTAGTAACATATATATAATTAATAACTAATTGATTTTAATTATGAATTCACCACAGCTGTTTGTTTCTAAAAATGTATCACATTTTCAGAAATGTATAGCAGAAGTGCTGAATTTTAATTTATCATTTATCATTTTTAATTGCCTATACCAATAGCCTAGTTAAGAAATCATTAACAATACATCAACAAGTAAACAAATCGAGATCTGATTGATAACCTCATGTTTTTTCTTTCATAAATTTTAAGCATTTAAGCTTTTTTCAAAAAAGATTAATTTTTTACTTATCTAAATTTTTTAATACTAAGTTAAGGTACCTTTGCTTCTAAAATTTAAAAACGTTATTTTTTCACACCTTACCATTTTAGCAAACTGAAAATTAATTAAGTTTATGGCTACCTTAGTAGCTCATATTTATAAATTTCTCTTTCATAATTTTACAGTGGTTATTTTAATAATTGTATAAATATTAGATAATCATTTATTTCATATTAGAGTTCTCTTCACCTTTCAAGTTTTTATGCACTGTTCTAGAATGTAATATTCCTATTGTTCATTTAAATAATTTCAAGATAAATTTTATAAGATTAGGATCAGAAAGTACTTCTGTATGACAAGATTTATATTATGAATATTCCCAGCTCTTGTGCGAGCTTTTATCTGACTGCTATAATGTCCATGACGAATTTGGAACCTAACTTTTCATTTGGTGTAGTAGAGATGAAAAAAATTTTTTGAAACTAATCATGAACATTTATGAAGACAGTGATTTTGAAAGAGCTAATTACAGTTTAAATATTTTAGGAATATCACAAACACAGCTACAATAGGAAATATATCCCTTATAATTGTCAAATATGCAATCCTAGCAATAGGTGTATACGATCGCAAATGTAGTTTTGTATTACAATGTTATACACAGCTTTATATTCTACACTGCTATTTCTAACAATACGCTCCGTCTGAACTTTTTCTATACTGAGGTTTTTAAATGCTTATTACTTCAACATGGTAACTTACAATTGTTCATTTTTCAAAATCAAGTTACTCCCACAACAACATAGATTTAACCGACAAAAAGAAAATTTGGCGTTGGATTGGGATAACAAGTGCAGTATCATCTGCAACCCTTATTTAAAGTAGGGTATCGAATTTATAAAATTTTAGGAAAAATAAAAATAGTATTAGAAGTTTTACCGAGTATGGTAGTATTTTACTTTACCGTCCGGTAGCGTAGTTGCTTTTTGATGTTAAAATTTTGCTTGAATAAATGTGAGCCTGTTAGAGTCTAGAGTAGTACTAAATTAAGCAATTAACAGAACTGCAGCACTATGAAATTTCCTGCTAGTCACATGGTATAGTCATTTAATAATAAGGTCATTTGAAACGAGATGAATGTCTGTATATAGAAAAAAAATTATGGAAATATTGTAGTGACAGTAGTGTTCATTGTTGTATATATTTATTTACATCGAATATATTGATAATATTGTGCCAAAATGGATGTACCTCAAGTATATAATTACTATGTAAGTAATATGTAGAAGAGTAGAATAGTTTGTTACACATAATATTCCAAAAATATTAATATGTTTAAATGTTTAACATCGATCCCTGCCTCTTAATAATAAATGTAACAATGAAATATTTATTTTTTATACATATACATATAATAATGCCATTTTTATTCAATAACTGTCCGCTGTTTACAGCAAGCTCAACACAATCAAAGGTACCTAATATAATAAATAATGCCGAAACGAATTTTTCAGAAGATGTTAAACATTTATTAATTTATACACTTTTTTGTTATAGTTGAATAAATTATTTTTATAAATGTGCCTTTAGTAGTAATGATTTGTTGTTTACCGTATGTACAAAATTAATTTACAAACAAGAATTAAATCCTTCCACTATAAATTGTGTGTTTGTAAATATTATTATTGTAATACTCACTGAAAATGTTCCTAATTATGTGAAGTTAGTAATAACCATGTATAATCCTGGTTTTATTAAATTTTAATACTTTCGAAATTTTAGAAAAATAGGAGGGGCATAGACTTATCTTAAGAACTTTTAAATATCTTGGTGTTTAGCTATTTTATTCCAAATAACTACTTATTACTCTAATCTTGTATAAAAGGAAAAGTATGCATATTTATAAAATATGGCCTGATGATTTTAATATGAATAATGATGTGATAATATTGTTTTGCAATACTAGTAATTAGAAAAGTCGACGAAGGTTTTTCTACAAGTAAGTGATGATGGATCTTGTTATATTGTTAATTTTTTGTTATAAATGAAAGAGGTTGTGATAATATTATTAATACTGATACTTTTTACAACATTTTTATTTTTTGTAAGCATGACAATAAGTTTTTTGTTACTGTTAATATACATAATTTTATTTAAATATTTAGGAATGTGATGGCTTTGTAGAGAAATACAAACTGGTGCTGATGATGTTAAAAGATTGTGATATGGAAACATTGAATGTGCTGTAATATATTATTTAAAGTGTAGGTTTTTTGTCAAAATATGTGTGATGTTTTTCACTCAAAATATTATATAGCAAATTTATATAACTTAGTGTGATAATATTATATTGACACTATTTGTATTAAATGTGTGTCCTCAATATATTGAAATACATTTTTGTTTCTTTTAATAATATCCTGTCCCTGCCTGCCACTTTCCAAAGCTTTATTTATTTTGTTACTTTTACAGCTTGAAGAGTTTAATCAAAGTGTGTTCGTTTAGAAATAAAAAATAAATCTTTCGATATTAATCATTAACTTTCAATTCCTTTCGTCTACAGCTGCCTGGAGCGTTGGTAATTTCAATTATATTGAGACCTCGTTTCGTAAATAAGAACAGATGTAGTATCCTTGTTTAGGTGCTAATTTCAACCAATTTTAAAGCAAAACAAGAGATCGGTACCATACGCTCCCACCCTCGCTATAACAAAGATCCATCGTAATTGTTAATTACAATTATGCCGAGAGACAATAAACGCAGACGGAAAGTCATAGCTCTTCTACAGAAAATCGATGGATCGAATCCGGAGATCAAGTGTGCTCTTGAAGCTCAGGTTCTCCATAGAGGTGAACGACTGAGACAAACAAGAGCAAATTTCCGGGTGTATATCTCCTCTAGGCCAGGCGCTTACTGTGCAATTGTCAAAGGGACAAGGGAAAGATCTCCAATTAATACAACATCTAAATGATACTGGACGGATCCTTTGTGATCACTTTCAATCTGAGACTACTACACGTAAAGAACTAATCCCTATAAATTTAAATAAGGAACTCCGAGACGCTCTAAGTGCTGCCCCTAGTGACTCGCTTTTGTTTGGAAAAGCTCTTGAAGATCGCTTAAGGGCAGCAAAGAACTTGCAAAAATCAAGTTCCTAATTAAAGCTAGTTAGGCCTAAAATTATTCCTCCTCGTTAAATTTCAGAGGTACCTCTAGTCCAATTAAAAGAGCCCGAGTGGGGAATCGTGCATAGAGACAGCTCCTTATCAACAAAGACCGCATTATCAGCGGCCCAACACGGACAATGCACATTGTTACGTTCCTTTTTTTCAGCGTAAATTAATTCTAATAATTTTCAACTAAAATCCACTTTGCTTCTAAAACGAAACTTTATTCGGTAAATTAAATAACCTGTATATTTTACTTGATAAACCTTTCTGCAAATTAATAATCAATACCTAAGGTGACCTGATTTTTAGATGGGCAAAGCGGGACAACTCTGAAGGAGGGTGGTGTGTATCAACAAAAATTTTCATACAGAATAAAAATAATATTGTAATATTTTTCTATTTTTAACATAAGTACAATTTATAAATATAAAAAATGTATAATATTTTATTCCTTGACATATTTTTATTTGAGTGAATTTGTCATTTTTAAAATATTGTAAAATCTTAACAAGAATTTGTCAAATTATATTTGACACATAAAATGGTTTTCAAAGTTTCAACACTTAATTTTGATTTTTCTTAATTCTAAAAGTAGGGACTTTGAAAACGTCGCGGGACGCGGGACAAATTGTGAAAATCGGGACTGTCCCGCCAAAAGCGGGACGTCTGGTCACCTTATCAATACCCTGTCTAAGAATTCCTTAACGTAAAGTTTACGCTATAATCAGATACTTGATAACGTGTTCCAAGTATCGGATAATTGCTTCTATGTGTTTTCCATTGAAAGAATTCGTTGAATTAAAGACGCGTGCTATCAGATATAAACTCAGATTTTCCAGGTTAATTCGGAATAAAATACTACGTAAAGCTCTACTCACTAGTTAAACAAAATTAATATTCACTCTCTTTTCAAACAGCAACACGAAAAATTTAATATATTTTTGGTTGTTTCCGTTCCGTTTTGCTTGATGAAGATTTCGTGCACGCAATGCGGCGCGATGCGTATTTAGGGTTTTTTTGAAAATTGTATTTTTCGTCAAAACTAAATTAATTGTTAATTGTAATTGCTCTAGCTTCTGGTGACCGTAAAGCCACGATAAATGGTCGTCCCTTGTTATAATGAGACAACCACTCCAAGGCGGGATCACGCACACCTCTCCTCTGTCCTGTTAGTAAAGACGGCAACAGTTACGAGGGTGAGTGGTTGTTCCATATTTTATTTCTATGGGCTCATGAAACTAGTCAAACCAGTACTTTTCCGTTTTACTGGTGGACTAAATTTAATGATGGTAGAAAGATGATCGTTATTCGTGTGATGGGGTGATCATTAGTTAGATTGGGATAGTAGTTATTATTTTCGTTTTTGGGTTTTACCCCCATCTCTTACACAAGATTTTAACTGGTGGAAAGCGAATTGCACATAAAATGATATTAAGATCGATTCATATACACTTGAAATATCTTCAGATGCACCCAGGTCAGATTGGGGTGCTTTTTGCAATGGACAGAGATGCCATGGGTTTTGGTCAATATTTGACAAAGATCATATTAATTTCCTAGAATTGAAAGCAGTTTTTCTTGCCTTAAAACATTTTGCAGATAGCCTGGTAAATTGTAATATTTTATGACGAGTAGACAATACAACAGCTTTAGCGTATATCAATAAAATGGGTAGTGTGCAATATCCAATACTGGATAGTTAACACGCTCTATCTGGCAATGGTGTGAAACTCGTAGAATCTTTATATCTGCATCATAAATTCCATCAAAAAATAATGTTGAAGCAGATGCAGAATCACGTCGTATGCTATCTAGGGAAACGGAATGGGAGTGAAACCATGTCTTTTACAAAAAATCATGTTGTACTTTGGACAACCAGATATAGATTTATTTGCTGCCAAATCCAATTTTAAGTGCAAGCAATTTGTTTCATGGTTTGAGGATGCAGGAAGTATTACATCTGAAGCGTTCACCGTGAGCTGAACAGAATATTTTTTATGCATTTCCACCATTTGCTCTAATTCTTTGTGTCCTCTAAAAAATCGTTAAAGATTATGCTATGAGTATTCTAGTGATCCCACTTTGGACCTCACAGCCATACTATCCACAGTTTTGTACTCTTTTAGAAAAAGAACCAATTATGTTTTCTACTAATAAGAATTTACTTTCTTTCAGAGAGAACCCATATCCAGTATGGCAAAAAATTTCCCTGACAGCAGAATCTTATCAAACAAGAATTGACATCTGCCAATGTCCCAGAAGATTCATTAGAGATTTGCTTAGCTTCTGTCTCTAACTCCACTATGCGACTGTATAATGTGGGTCTTAAGTTGTGGTGAATTTATAGAACTAATGAAAACTTAGAATTATTTTCAGCTTCAATTTCAGAACGGGGCCTCCTTTAGTTCCTTGTTGTTATATGTAAAGACTATGGACACACTCAATCTCTCGTTGGAAAACTTAACATATAAATTAGCTATTCTATTAGCCTTATCTATAAAACAAAGGGTACAAACTTTAGCTAATATACAAATATCCAACATAGTCAAATTTCAAGATACAATTGAGATTAAGATTCCAAATAGGTTCAAGTCTTCGGGGAAGGGTAAGATTCAACATACTCTTATTTTACCATTTTCAACTCAGATCCGAGGATTTGCCCTGCAAAAACTCTATTAGTCTATCTGAGCAGTACGAAGGAATTGAGAGGATCTTCTGATTGTCTTTTCATCACTGTTCACAAACCCTTTCTTAATGCAACCTCTCAGACATTAAGCAGGTGGTTGAAAAATATCTTGAAGAAGAGTGGGTTGAATACCAACCTTTTCAGTGCCCACAGCACACGACATGCTTCAACCTTGGCTGCTGCTAGAAAGGGTGTGTCTTACGACACGATACCAGTGATTCTAGATTTGACACTTGAAGTTTCCATGCACAACAAGCATCGCTATACTGGATTTATTGCATTCCAATACATTGGAGCATCTATGTGAACAACGTTTTACATGTCTATTTTATCGTAAGCGCGTTTGCTCAAGGAAATTCTAAAGTTGCTTGTAGGAAACTATACTTGACTAAGGCCATTAGTTTGTTTATTCTGTGGGTGTGCTTTTGGAGGAAAGAGTGATCTGACTAGGCATTTGAGGATACATACTGGTGACGACCATAGCACTGTGGCATGTGTGGAAAATGTTTTGCACATGCTGATTATGTATCTAAGCACTTAACTACACATATACATAAACCTCCTTCATTTATATAATATTAATAATAAAATGTTAATTTTTTTATGAATGGCTAACTAATCAAACGAGCAGACAATCGATTTTCAGAAACAACTGGTATAAAAAGTTAGAAATGTTTTTGAGTAGAGGTAAGGTCATCTTTATATTCCATTGTTTTAAGGTTGTGAATTCATATTTTTCAAAAGTGAATTCATTTCATTGACACTGCTAAATTTTTCTATAGAGCATCAGGCAAATTCACATAAATCATTACTTTGACACAATGGCATTTGAAAGCAAGGCATTTTTAATATTACCCTTTAATCCAAAATCATTTCGAATAAATAGAGTTTATATTTTCATTTTTAATGGCAGTGGTACCTTATTAGGTTTTTTTATTTATTATTCAGTTAAATTACCCTTTTTGATTATTATTGCTTATATTATTACTTAACTATCGTTAAAATCAATTTATGTGTGAACTAATTTGTTGAATTGTGAAGTTAGTTTTCTACCTTTATCACATTCAATAAAAACAATTGTTGAAAAAATATGAGTAAATCTAGTTAGATCAAACCAAATTTTTGATCACAGCAGTTTTTTAGTTCTGTGAAGTTATGGGGTATGCTTAAAACTCCTTTACGTAATGCTGGATTCTGATTTTGGTCCCAAACTCCTTAAGAAATGTACGCAAAAGATTTCCAAATAATGATTCTTTCTTTTTGATCAGAAGTTAAACTAACATTTTCTGTAAGTCTTGACGTGCAGAATAGCAATTCTTGCTTGGTTAAAATGGGTAGTATTCTTAATATGTTAAATACCCTGTTACCTAATGTTTTTCTCTTGATACCAGGATTTAAAGATAGCAAATTGTAGTCGATATAAATTAAGTAATAGAAAAATCAGCAAGCACTGCTTCGAGAACTTTATTTTCTTATGCTATGTTGGTAGAAAAAAATATGGGTTTCTTTGGCGTTAACTAAAATACCGTGAAGTGTCGAAATTAGTGTTTAGGATATAGTTAAATTTAACAATAAAGAAAAAGTATTTGATGACAAAGAATATTCTGCTGGCATTATTCTTTGAAATTTTTATGTGGCTACATAGTTTTTTCGATATTCCACACGGACAAGAAGATGTGATTTATGGGAGGCATATTATATTTTGATCAAAAATCTTTTAAGGTTGTCTCATTCTCAAGAGGCATAATTGATTTACTAAGTGTGATTTTTAAATAATATGCCCTAAATATGGCAATATTACCCTAATTTCGTAGGATTAAAATATCAATTTCCTTCAGCAACTGCGTCTATATTTGTAAGTCCAAGGTAATTTTTTGGATTTATTTCAAGTTTAGTTAAACTAGATTAAGCGAGGATAGATCAATACTGAAAACAGGGTTTTTTTTTGTAATCAGATACATGTGTGACTTATTCCACCAAACGGTACTTGTCTGCTCAGAAAATGCTTTTGTGTTTCAAAATATTACATTTATTTCATCCTAAGAAATAAAACTGAAACTCGGGTATCTCAAAAGCCTCTGATCTTTAACAAATAATTTTAAGCCGATCCCATATCAAAATATAGCTTTATAATAAGGAAACCAGTAAACTTTTGTTCCAAAATCTAAATTGTTAGTTAATCTTAGAAACTAATATCATTACTACTGATTCTGGGTAATTAGTAACATATATGTAATAAATAACTAATTGATTTTAATCATGAATTCAGCACAGCTGTTTGTTTCTAAAAATGTATCCCATTTTCAGAAATGTCTAGCACAAGTGCTGAATTTTAATTTATCATTTACCATTTTTAATTGCCTATTCCAATAGCCTAGCTAAGAAATCATTAACGATGTATCAACAAGTAAACAAATCGAGATCTGATTGATAACCTCATATTTTTTCTTTCATAAATTTAAGCATTTAAGCTTTTTCGAAAACGATTCATTTTTTTACTTATCTAAGTTTTTTAATACTATGTTAAGGTACCTTTGCTTCTAAGATTTAAAAACGTTATTTTTCACGCCTTACCATTTTAGCTAACTGAAGATTAATTAAGTTTATGGCTACCTTAGTAGCTCATATTTATAAATTTCTCTTTCACAATTTTACAGTGATTATTTTAATAATTGTATAAATATTAGATAATCATTTATTTCATATTAGAGTTCTCTTCACCTTTCAAGTTTTTATGCACTGTTCTAGAATGTAATATTCCTATTGTTCATTTAAATAATTTCAAGATAAGTTTTTTAAGATTAGGATCAGAAAGTACTTTAGTATGACAAGAATTATATTATGAATATTCTCAGCTCTTATGCGAGCTTTTAACTGACTGCTATAATGTCCATGACGAATTTGGAACCTAACTTTTCATTTGGTGTAGTAGAGATGAAAAAAAATTTTTTGAAACTAATCATGAACATTTATGAAGACAGTGATTTTGAAAGAGCTAATTACAGTTTAAATATTTTAGGAATATCACAAACACAGCTACAATAGGAAATATATCCCTTATAATTGTCAAATATGCAATCCTAGCAATAGGTGTATACGATCGCAAATTTAGTTTTGTATTACAATGTTATACACAGCTTTATATTCTACACTGCTATTTCTAACAATACGCTCCATCTGAACTTTTTCTATACTGAGGTTTTTAAATGCTTATTACTTCAACATGGTAACTTACAATTGTTCATTTTTCAAAATCAAGTTACTCCCACAACAAGATAGATTTAACCGGCTATAAGAAAATTTGACGTTGGATTGGGATAACAAGTGCAGTATCATCTGCAACCCTTATTTAAAGTAGGGTATCGAATTTATAAAATTTTAGGAAAAATAAAAATAGTATTAGAAGTTTTACCGAGTATGGTAGTATTTTACTTTACCGTCCGGTAGCGTAGTTGCTTTTCGATGTTAAAATTTTGCTTGAATAAATGTAAGCCTGTTAGTGTCTAGAGTAGTACTAAATTAAGCAATTAACAGAACTGCAGCACTATGAATTTCCTGCTAGTCACATGGTATAGTCATTTAATATTAAGGTCATTTGAAAAAAGATGAATGTCTGTATATAGAAAAAAAATATGGAAATATTGTAGTGACAGTAGTGTTCATTGTTGTATATATTTATTTACATCGAATATATTGATAATATTGTGCCAAAATGGATGTACCTCAAGTATATAATTACTATGTAAGTAATATGTAGAAGAGTAGAATAGTTTGTTACACATAATATTCCAAAAATATTAATATGTTTAAATGTTTAACATCGATCCCTGCCTCTTAATAATAAATGTAACAATGAAATATTTATTTTTTATACATATACATATAATAATGCCATTTTTATTCAATAACTGTCCGCTGTTTACAGCAAGCTCAACACAATCAAAGGTACCTAATATAATAAATAATGCCGAAACGAATTTTTCAGAAGATGTTAAACATTTATTAATTTATACACTTTTTTGTTATAGTTGAATAAATTATTTTTATAAATGTGCCTTTAGTAGTAATGATTTGTTGTTTACCGTATGTACAAAATTAATTTACAAACAAGAATTAAATCCTTCCACTATAAATTGTGTGTTTGTAAATATTATTATTGTAATACTCACTGAAAAATGTTCCTAATTATGTGAAGTTAGTAATAACCATGTATAATCCTGGTTTTATTAAATTTTAATACTTTCGACATTTTAGAAAAATAGGAGGGGCATAGACTTATCTTAAGAACTTTTAAATATCTTGGTGTTTAGCTATTTTATTCCAAATAACTACTTATTACTCTAATCTTGTATAAAAGGAAAAGTATGCATATTTATAAAATATGGCCTGACGATTTTAAATGAATAATGATGTGATAATATTGTTTTGCAATACTAGTAATTAGAAAAGTCGACGAAGGTTTTTCTACAAGTAAGTGATGATGGATCTTGTTATATTGTTAATTTTTTGTTATAAATGAAAGAGGTTGTGATAATATTATTAATACTGATACTTTTTACAACATTTTTATTTTTTGTAAGCATGACAATAAGTTTTTTGTTACTGTTAATATACATAATTTTATTTAAATATTTAGGAATGTGATGGCTTTGTAGAGAAATACAAACTGATGCTGATTATGTTAAAAGATTGTGATATGGCAACATTGAATGTGCTGTAATATATTATTTAAAGTGTAGGTTTTTGTCAAAATATGTGTGATGTTGTTCACTCAAAATATTATATAGCAAATTTATATAACTTAGTGTGATAATATTATATTGACACTATTTGTATTAAATGTGTGTCCTCAATATATTGAAATACATTTTTGTTTCTTTTAATAATATCCTGTCACTGCCTGCCACTTTCCAAAGCTTTATTTATTTTGTTACTTTTACAGCTTCCAGGGTTTAATCACAGTGTGTTCGTTTAGAAATAAAAAATAAATCATTCGATATTAATCGTTTACTTTCAGTTCCTTTCTTTTACAGGTCCCTGGAGTGTTGGTAATTTCAATTATATTGCGACCTCGTTTCGTAAATAAGAACAGATGTAGTATCCTTGTTTAGGTGCTAATTTCAACCAATTTTAAAGCAAAACAAGAGATCGGTACCATACGCTCCCACCCTCGCTATAACAAAGATCCATCGTAATTGTTAATTACAATTATGCCGAGAGACAATAAACGCAGACGGAAAAGTCATATCTCTTCTACAGAAAATCGATGGATCGAATCCGGAGATCAAGTGTGCTCTTGAAGCTCAGGTTCTCCATAGAGGTGAACGACTGAGACAAACAAGAGCAAATTTCAGGGTGTATATCTCCTCTAGGCCAGGCGCTTACTGTGCAATTGTCAAAGGGACAAGGGAAAAATCTCCAATTAATACAACATCTAAATGATACTGGACGGATCCTTTGTGATCACTTTCAATCTGAGACTACTACACGTAAAGAACTAATCCCTATAAATTTAAATAAGGAACTCCGAGACGCTCTAAGTGCTGCCCCTAGTGACTCGCTTTTGTTTGTAAAAGCTCTTGAAGATCGCTTAAGGGCAGCAAAGAACTTGCAAAAATCAAGTTCCTAATTAAAGCTAGTTAGGCCTAAAATTATTTCTCCTCGTTAAATTTCAGAGGTACCTCTAGTCCAATTAAAAGAGCCCGAGTGGGGAATCGTGCATAGAGACAGCTCCTTATCAACCAAGACCGCATTATCAGCGGCCCAACACGGACAATGCACATTGTTACGTTCCTTTTTTTCAGCGTAAATTAATTCTAATAATTTTCAACTAAAATCCACTTTGCTTCTAAAACGAAACTTTATTCGGTAAATTAAATAACCTGTATATTTTACTTGATAAACCTTTCTGCAAATTAATAATCAATACCTAAGGTGACCAGATTTTTAGATGGGCAAAGCGGGACAACTCTGAAGGAGGGTGGTGTGTATCAACAAAAATTTTCATACAGAATAAAAATAATATTGTAATATTTTTCTATTTTTAACATAAGTACAATTTATAAATATAAAAAAATGTATAATATTTTATTCCTTGACATATTTTTTATTTGAGTGAATTTGTCATTTTTTAAAATATTGTAAAAATCTTAACAAGAATTTGTCAAATTATATTTGACACATAAAATGGTTTTCAAAGTTTCAACACTTAATTTTGATTTTTCTTAATTCTAAAAGTAGGGACTTTTGAAAAACGTCGCGGGACGCGGGACAAATTGTGAAAAATCGGGACTGTCCCGCCAAAAGCGGGACGTCTGGTCACCTTATCAATACCCTGTCTAAGAATTCCTTAACGTAAAGTTTACGCTATAATCAGATACTTGATAACGTGTTCCAAGTATCGGATAATTGCTTCTTATGTGTTTTCCATTGAAAGAATTCGTTGAATTAAAGACGCGTGCTATCAGATATAAACTCAGATTTTCTAGGTTAATTCGGAATAAAAATACTACGTAAAGCTCTGCTCACTAGTTAAACAAAATTAATATTCACTCTCTTTTCAAACAGCAACACGAAAAAATTTAATATATTTTTGGTTGTTTCCGTTCCGTTTTGCTTGATGAAGATTTCGTGCACGCAATGCGGCGCGATGCGTATTTAGGGTTTTTTTGAAAATTGTATTTTTCGTCAAAACTAAATTAATTGTTAATTGTAATTGTTCTAGCTTCTGGTGACCGTAAAGCCACGATAAATGGTCGTCCCTTGTTATAATGAGACAACCACTCCAAGGCGGGATCACGCACACCTCTCCTCTGTCCTGTTAGTAAAGACGGCAACAGTTACGAGGGTGAGTGGTTGTTCCATATTTTATTTCTATGGGCTTATGAAACTAGTCAAACCAGTACTTTTCCGTTTTACTGGTGGACTAAATTTAATGATGGTAGAAAGATGATCGTTATTCGTGTGATGGGGTGATCATTGGTTAGATTGGGATAGTAGTTATTATTTTCGTTTTTGGGTTTTACCCCCATCTCTTACACAAGATTTTAACTGGTGGAAAGCGAATTGCACATAAAATGATATTAAGATCGATTCATATACACTTGAAATATCTTCAGATGCACCCAGGTCAGATTGGGGTGCTTTTTGCAATGGACAGAGATGCCATGGGTTTTGGTCAATATTTGACAAAGATCATATTAATTTCCTAGAATTGAAAGCAGTTTTTCTTGCCTTAAAACATTTTGCAGATAGCCTGGTAAATTGTAATATTTTATGACGAGTAGACAATACAACAGCTTTAGCGTATATCAATAAAATGTGTAGTGTGCAATATCCAATACTGGATAGTTAACACGCTCTATCTGGCAATGGTGTGAAACTCGTAGAATCTTTATATCTGCATCATAAATTCCATCAAAAAATAATGTTGAAGCAGATGCAGAATCACGTCGTATGCTATCTAGGGAAACGGAATGGGAGTGAAACCATGTCTTTTACAAAAAATCATGTTGTACTTTGGACAACCAGATATAGATTTATTTGCTGCCAAATCCAATTTTAAGTGCAAGCAATTTGTTTCATGGTTTGAGGATGCAGGAAGTATTACATCTGATGCGTTCACCGTGAGCTGAACGGAATATTTTGTATGCATTTCCACCATTTGCTCTAATTCTTTGTGTCCTCTAAAAAATCGTTAAAGATTATGCTATGAGTATTCTAGTGATCCCACTTTGGACCTCACAGCCATACTATCCACAGTTTTGTACTCTTTTAGAAAAAGAACCAATTATGTTTTCTACTAATAAGAATTTACTTTCTTTCAGAGAGAACCCATATCCAATATGGCAAAAAATTTCCCTGACAGCAGAATCTTATCAAACAAGAATTGACATCTGCCAATGTCCCAGAAGATTCATTAGAGATTTGCTTAGCTTCTGTCTCTAACTCCACTATGCGACTGTATAATGTGGGTCTTAAGTTGTGGTGAATTTATAGAACTAATGAAAACTTAGAATTATTTTCAGCTTCAATTTCAGAACGGGGCCTCCTTTAGTTCCTTAAGTTGTTATATGTAAAGACTATGGACACACTCAATCTCTCGTTGGAAAACTTAACATATAAATTAGCTATTCTATTAGCCTTATCTATAAAACAAAGGGTACAAACTTTAGCTAATATACAAATATCCAACATAGTCAAATTTCAAGATACAATTGAGATTAAGATTCCAAATAGGTTGAAGTCTTCGGGGAAGGGTAAGATTCAACATACTCTTATTTTACCATTTTTCAACTCAGATCCGAGGATTTGCCCTGCAAAAACTCTATTAGTCTATCTGAGCAGTACGAAGGAATTGAGATGATCTTCTGATTGTCTTTTCATCACTGTTCACAAACCCTTTCTTAATGCAACCTCTCAGACATTAAGCAGGTGGTTGAAAAATATCTTGAAGAAGAGTGGGTTGAATACCAACCTTTTCAGTGCCCACAGCACACGACATGCTTCAACCTTGGCTGCTGCTAGAAAGGGTGTGTCTTACGACACGATACCAGTGATTCTAGATTTGACACTTGAAGTTTCCATGCACAACAAGCATCGCTATACTGGATTTATTGCATTCCAATACATTGGAGCATCTATGTGAACAACGTTTTACATGTCTATTTTATCGTAAGCGCGTTTGCTCAAGGGAAATTCTAAAGTTGCTTGTAGGAAACTATACTTGACTAAGGCCATTAGTTTGTTTATTCTGTGGGTGTGCTTTTGGAGGAAAGAGTGATCTGACTAGGCATTTGAGGATACATACTGGTGAACGACCATAGCACTGTGGCATGTGTGGAAAATGTTTTGCACATGCTGATTATGTATCTAAGCACTTAACTACACATATACATAAACCTCCTTCATTTATATAATATTAATAATAAAATGTTAATTTTTTTATGAATGGCTAACTAATCAAACGAGCAGACAATCGATTTTCAGAAACAACTGGTATAAAAAGTTAGAAATGTTTTTGAGTAGAGGTAGGGTCATCTTTATATTCCATTGTTTTAAGGTTGTGAATTCATATTTTTCAAAAGTGAATTCATTTCATTGACACTGCTAAATTTTTCTATAGAGCATCAGGCAAATTCACATAAATCATTACTTTGACACAATGGCATTTGAAAGCAAGGCATTTTTAATATTACCCTTTAATCCAAAATCATTTCGAATAAATAGAGTTTATATTTTCATTTTTAATGGCAGTGGTACCTTATTAGGTTTTTTTTATTTACTATTCAGTTAAATTACCCTTTTTGATTATTATTGCTTATATTATTACTTAACTTTCGTTAAAATCAATTTAGGTGTGAACTAATTTGTTGAATTGTGAAGTTAGTTTTCTACCTTTATCACATTCAATAAAAACAATTGTTGAAAAAATATGAGTAAATCTAGTCAGATCAAACCAAGTTTTTGATCACAGCAGATTTTTTAGTTCTGTGAAGTTATGGGGTATGCTTAAAACTCCCTTACGTAACGCTGGATTCTGATTTTGGTCACAAACTCTTTAAGAAAATGTACGCAAAAGTTTTCCAAATAACGATCCTTTCTTTTCGATCAGAAGTTAAACTAACATTTTCTGTAAGTCTTGACTTGCAAAATAGCAATTCTTGCTTGGTTAAAATGGGTAGTATTCTTAATATTTTCAATACCCCATTACCTAATCTTTTTCTCTTGATATCAGGATTTAAAGATAGCAAATTGCAGTCGATATAAATTAAGTAATAAAAATCAGTAAGCAATGCTTCAAAAACTTTATTTTCTTATGCTACGTGAGGTAGAAAAAATTACGGGCTTCTTTGGCGTTTACTAAAAGACTGTGAAGAGCCGAAATTAGTGTTTAGGATATAGTTAAATTTAACAATAAAGAAAAAGTATTTGATGTCAAAGAATATTCTGCTGTCTGCTGGCGTTATTCTTTGAAATTTTTATTTGGCTACATAGTTTTTTCGATATTCCACACGGACAAGAAGATGTGATTCATACGAGGCATATTATATTTTGATCATCTCATTCTCAAATGGCATAATTGATTTACTAATTGAGATTTTTAAATAATATTCCCTAAATATAGCAATATTATCCTAATCCGTTAACTGTAGAATTCTTGTAGTATTTGGAGATAAATATAATCGTTCTGGGAATGTAGATCACCATGACGTGGTGGATGTCCAGGTTCATTATCCAGTAATAAATAAAAGAAATACCTTGTCGATTGTAGTGTTCTTTTACTTTGGACACAAACACTTTTGAAAATAAATCGCATAAAGGTAATTTGATCATTGAACCATTTTTATTTGAGCATGTCATATTTATAACGATCCACTTTAAATCCTTTTGGATTTTTTGGTCGATGTATTTTAAAGGACTAATTTTTAGGCAACACTATTTCCACATAATAAAATTGTTATTCGACCTTTATATGGCTTAAAGCCCGGTTTTGCCTACATTAAAGATTAGTTTCTTTGAATAATAAAGTCATCTTCAGTCATTCTTAGCATGTCCACAAAGTTTTACATTTTGAAAATTTGCTGGTTTCCTAAATTTTCGAAACCAGTCGCTACTTTACATAAAAACTTAGTTATAATTTCATCTTATTATGTAATATCGTAGGATTAAAATATCAATTTCCTTCAGCAACTGCTTCTATATTTGTAAGTCCAAGGTAGTTTTTTGGATTTATTTCAAGTTTAGTTAGACTAGAATAGGCGAGGATAGATCAATACTGAAAACAGGGTTTTTTAAATCAGATACATGTGTGACTTATTCCACCAAACTGCTCAGAAAATGCTTTTGTGTTTCAAAATATTACATTTATTTCATCCTAAGAAATAAAACTGAAACTCGGATATCTCAAACGCCTCTGATCTTTAACAAATAATTTTAAGCCGATCCCATGTCAAAATATAGCTTTATAAAAAGGAAACCAGTAAACTTTTGTTCCAAAATCTAAATTGTTAGTTAATCTTAGAAACTAATATCATTACTACTGATTCTGGGTAATTTGTAACATACATGTAATAAATAACTAATTGATTTTAATCGTGAATTCACCACAGCTGTTTGTTTCTAAAAATGTATCCCATTTTCAGAAATGTCTAGCACAAGTGCTGAATTTTAATTTATCATTTACCATTTTTAATTGCCTATTCCAATAGCCTAGCTAAGAAATCGTTAACGATGTATCAACAAGTAAACAAATCGAGATCTGATTGATAACCTCATATTTTTTCTTTCATAAATTTAAGCATTTAAGCTTTTTCGAAAAAGATTCATTTTTACTTATCCAAGTTTTTTAATACTATGTTAAGGTACCTTTGCTTCTAAGGTTTAAAAACGTTATTTTTTCATGCCTTACCATTTTAGCTAACTGAAGATTAATTAAGTTTATGGCTACCTTAGTAGCTCATATTTATAAATTTCTTTTTCACAATTTTACAGTGATTATTTTAATAATTGTATAAATATTAGATAATCATTTATTTCATATTAGAGTTCTCTTCACCTTTCAAGTTTTTATGCACTGTTCTAGAATATAATATTCCTATTGTTCATTTAAATAGTTTCAAGATAAGTTTTTTAAGATTAGGATCAGAAAGTACTTTAGTATGACAAGAATTATATTATGAATATTCTCAGCTCTTGTGCGAGCTTTTATCTGACTGCTATAATGTCCATGACGAATTTGGAACCTAACTTTTCATTTGGTGTAGTAGAGATGAAAAAAATTTTTTTGAAACTAATCATGAACATTTATGAAGACAGTGATTTTGAAAGAGCTAATTACAGTTTAAATATTTTAGGAATATCACAAACACAGCTACAATAGGAAATATATCCCTTATAATTGTCAAATATGCAATCCTATCAATAGGTGTATACGATCGCAAATTTAGTTTTGTATTACAATGTTATACACAGCTTTATATTCTACACTGCTATTTCTAACAATACGCTCCATCTGAACTTTTCTATACTGAGGTTTTTAAATGCTTATTACTTCAACATGGTAACTTACAATTGTTCATTTTTCAAAATCAAGTTACTCCCACAACAAGATAGATTTAACCGGTTATAAGAAAATTTGGCGTTGGATTGGGATAACAAATGCAGTATCATCTGCAACCCTTATTTAAAGTAGGGTATCGAATTTATAAAATTTTAGGAAAAATAAAAATAGTATTAGAAGTTTTACCGAGTATGGTAGTATTTTACTTTACCGTCCGGTAGCGTAGTTGCTTTTCGATGTTAAAATTTTGCTTGAATAAATGTAAGCCTGTTAGAGTCTAGAGTAGTACTAAATTAAGCAATTAACAGAACTGCAGCACTATGAATTTCCTGCTAGTCACATGGTATAGTCATTTAATATTAAGGTCATTTGAAAAGAGATGAATGTCTGTATATAGAAAAAAAATATGGAAATATTGTAGTGACAGTAGTGTTCATTGTTGTATATATTTATTTACATCGAATATATTGATAATATTGTGCCAAAATGGATGTACCTCAAGTATATAATTACTATGTAGGTAATATGTAGAAGAGTAGAATAGTTTGTTACACATAATATTCCAAAAATATTAATATGTTTAAATGTTTAACATCGATCCCTGCCTCTTAATAATAAATGTAACGATGAAATATTTATTTTTTATACATATACATATAATAATGCCATTTTTATTCAATAACTGTCCGCTGTTTACAGCAAGCTCAACACAATCAAAGGTACCTAATATAATAAATAATGCCGAAACGAATTTTTCAGAAGATGTTAAACATTTATTAATTTTTACATTTTTTTGTTATAGTTAAATAAATTATTTTTATAAATGTGCCTTTAGTAGTAATGATTTGTTGTTTACCGTATGTACAAAATTAATTTACAAACAAGAATTAAATCCTTCCACTATAAATTGTGTGTTTGTAAATATTATTATTGTAATACTCACTGAAAAATGTTCCTAATTATGTGAAGTTAGTAATAACCATGTATAATCCTGGTTTTATTAAATTTTAATACTTTCAAAATTTTAGAAAAATAGGAGGGGCATAGACTTATCTTAAGAACTTTTAAATATCTTGGTGTTTAGCTATTTTATTCCAAATAACTACTTATTACTCTAATCTTGTATAAATGGAAAAGTATGCATATTTATAAAATATGGCCTGACGATTTTAATATGAATAATGATGTGATAATATTGTTTTGCAATACTAGTAATTAGAAAAGTCGACGAAGGTTTTTCTACAAGTAAGTGATGATGGATCTTGTTATATTGTTAATTTTTTGTTATAAATGAAAGAGGTTGTGATAATATTATTAATACTGATACTTTTTACAACATTTTTATTTTTTGTAAGCATGACAATAAGTTTTTTGTTACTGTTAATATACATAATTTTATTTAAATATTTAGGAATGTGATGGCTTTGTAGAGAAATACAAACTGGTGCTGATGATGTTAAAAGATTGTGATATGGAAACATTGAATGTGCTGTAATATATTATTTAAAGTGTAGGTTTTTTGTCAAAATATGTGTGATGTTTTTCACTCAAAATATTATATAGCAAATTTATATAACTTAGTGTGATAATATTATATTGACACTATTTGTATTAAATGTGTGTCCTCAATATATTGAAATACATTTTTGTTTTTTTAATAATATCCTGTCACTGCCTGCCACTTTCCAACGCTTTACTTATTTTGTTCCTTTTACAGCTTCAAGAATTTAATCAAAGTGTGTTCGTTTAGAAATAAAAATTAAATCATTCGATATTAATCATTTACTTTCAGTTCCTTTTGTCTACAGCTACCTGGAGTGTTGGTAATTTCAATTATATTGCGGTCTCGTTTCGTAAATAAGAACAGAGGTAGTATCCTTGTTTAGGTGCTAATTTACACAATTTTAAAGCAAAACAGGAGATCACTACCATATGCTCCCACCACTGCTATAATGAGATCCATCGTAATTGTTAATTACAATTATACCGAAAGACAATAAACGCAGATGGAAAAGTCGTAGCTCTTCTACAAAAAATCGATGGATCGAATCCGGAGGTCAAGTGTGCTCTTGAAGCTCAGGTTCTCCATAGAGATGAACGACTGAGACAAACAAGAGCAAATTTCCGGGTGTATATCTTCTCTAGATCAGGCGCTTACTGTCCAATTGTCAAAGGAACAAGGGAAAGATTTCCAATTAATACAACTTCTAAGTGATACTGAATCCTTTGTGGTTACTTTCGATCTGAGACTACTACACGTAAAGAACTAATCCTTATAAATTTAAATAAGGAACTCCGAGACGCTCTAAGTGCTGTCCCTAGTGACTCGCTTTTGTTTGGAGAAGCTCTTGAAGATCTCTTAAGGGCAACAAAGAACTTGCAAAGATCAAGTTCCGAATTAAAGCTAGTTAGGCCTAAAATTCATCCTCCTCGTTAAATTTCAGAGGTCCCTCTCGTCCAATCAAAGGAGCCCGACTGGGATCGAACATAGAGACAGCTCCTTATCAACAAAGACCACATTATCAGCGGCCCAATACGGACTATGCACATTGTTACGTTCCTCTTTTTCAGCGTAAATTAATTCTAATAATTTTCAACTAAAATCCACTTTGCTTCTAAAACGAAACTTTATTCGGTAAATTAAATATCCTGTATATTTTACTTGATAAATCTATCTGCTAATTAATGATCAATACCCTTTCTAAGAATTTCTTAACTAAAGTTTACGCTATATTCAGATAATCGATAACGTGTTCCAAGTATCAGATAATTGCCTCTTATGTGTTTCCATTGAAATAATTCGTTGAATTAAAATCGCGTGCTATCCGATATAAACTCGGGTTTTCCAGGTTAATTCGGAATAAAAATACTACGTTAAGCTCTGGTAGCTAGTTAAACAAAATTAATATTCACTCTCTTTTCGAACACACCACGAAAGCAATTAATATATTTTTGGTTGTTCATGTTTTGTTTTGCTTGATGAAGATTTCGTACACGCAATGCAGCGTGGTGTATTTAGGGTTTTTAGAAAATTGTGTTTTTCGTCGAAACTAAATTAATTGTAATTGCTCTAGCTTCTTCTGGTGGCCATAAAGCCACGATAAATGGTTGTCCCTTGTTATGATGGGAGAACCACCCCAATGCGGGATCACGCACACCTCTCCTCTGCCCCGTTAGTAAAGACGGCAACAATTACAAGGGTGAGTGGTTGTTCCATATTTTATTTCTATGGGCTCACGAAACTGGTCGAAGCAGTACCTTTCCGCTTTACTTGTGGACTAAATTTAATTATGGTAGAAAGATGATCGTTATGCGTGTGATGAGGTGATCATTAGTTAGATGGGGATAGTAATTATTAATTTCGTTTTGGGGAATTTGTATGTAATCGGAATTTATAACTGTTGGTTAACTGTGGGTTTTTTGTGGTCTAAATTTTTGTAGAATTAAGACATTGTACTGCCAATGTGGCATAACTGATTTTATAGTTATAACCATTTAGAGCTGTAATTTGTAGGGTTGCGTTGGGTTTTTTTTGTTGCTGAATAATTTAGGAGATACCCAAAAAACAACAGCTCGCTGTTTCAAAACTGTTCTCTGTTCATTGTTTATATATGGGTAACTTTTACATATGGATTGCTAATTTTTATTTGGAAACTCATGTTCTATTGTACATATTTTTTTAAATTATAGGTTTTTTCTTTGTGGTATATTTTGTGTTGAGTATGAATGCATGAGTGTATAATTTTTCTTTCTCTATTTTATTTCAGGCTTTCTTTTACGAGTTTATCTGTACAATACCCTGTCCACTGCGCCGATTGAGTCCGATAATACTGTTTCTTGTCGATCTTTGGTTGTAAGCTCCGTCAATGTACGTAACAATATCAATCCAACTATTGGAAAGGGGCCAGAACAACGAAGAGTCAGATCCCTTACCAAGAAGCTCGCAAATCAAAATTGGGCAGACGGAGACATAAACCCTAATTGAAGATAAGGTTAGTAGTAGTAAATACGCTAGCAGACTACTATACTTTTTCATGCCTGACAAGCGTTAACATCGGACAAGGTGATTTTGTCCTACATTTCGAGATTGAGAATCCCCTTTTTAGAAAAACCCATACAGAATTGGGTTCCCAAACAACCTAAGTGGTCCGAATGTGAATACAAAATTATACATAACTCTATTGAAGAGATATTTATAGTAGGAGCTGTGAGTATTGTCACACCATGTAATGTCCAGTATTATGTATTTTGCTGTGCAAGAACCAGATGGCAGTCATTGATTGATTTTAAACCTTAAATCATTTAACGTTTACATATGGTCTTGTCATTTTAAATTAGAAGATCATAAAACAGTTCTTAAAATTATTCAAACAAAGGGCAACTTTAGATGTTAAATATGCCTACCTTATGGTCCCCATATATGGACCACATTTATATTTCACGTTTAACTGTAATCTGTACCAATACAACTGTTTGCCTTTTGGCATAGCTTGTGCACCTTATGTATTTACAAAGTTAATGAAACCTCTACTGTCTTATCTCCGAAATAGGGGGCTCAGTGCGGTTCTATACCTTGATGATTTCCTCCTAGTCGGAGAATCATTCCAAAAGTATATAGGTGCACAACACAGGTTTTATAGAAAATGGGCTTTATAATAAATTACAAAAAGAGCAACTTAATTCCCTCTCAGTCAGTAAAATATTTAGAGTTCATTTACAACTCCATTAATATGCAGATTTCCTTACCTTAGAAAAAAGCTGGTAAAGTCATAAAACTCATAAACAGGTTTTCATACATTGATAGCTGCTCAATACAAGATTTTGCAAGATTTTTGGGCATGCTAACCTCCATCTGTACAGCTGTCAGGTACGGCTGCGATTATACAAAACTATTTGAACGACATACGTTTTTAGCATTAAAACACTCCTCAGGACATTATAATGTCAAGATTTTAACTGGTGGAAAGCAAATAGCACACAAAATGATATTAAGATTGATTCATATGCACTTGAAATATTTTCAGATGCACCCAGGTCAGGTTGGGGCGCTTTTTGCAATGGACAGAGATGCCATGGGTTTTGGTCAATATTTGACAAAGACCATCATATTAACTTCCTAGACTGAAATCAGTTTTTCTTGCCTTAAGACATTTTGCAGATAGCCTGGTAAATTGTAATATTTTATGTCGGGTAGACAATACAACAGCTACAGCGTATATCGATAAAATGGATAGTGTACAATATCCAATACTGGATAGTTTAACACGCTCTATCTGGCAATGGTGTGAAACCCGTAGAAACTTTATATCTGCATCATAAATTCCATCAAAAGATAATGTTAAAGCAGATACAGAATCACATCGTATGCTATCTAAGGAAATGGAATGGGAGTTAAACGATGTCATTTTCCAAAAAATAGTGTTGGACTTTGGACAACCAGATATAGATTTATTTGCTACCAAATCCAATTCTAAGTGCAAGCGATTTGTTTCATGGTTTGGGGATGCTGGAAGCATTACATGATACGTTCACCGTGAGCTGGAACAGAATGTTTTTTATGCATTTCTACCATTTGCTCTAATTCTTCGTGTCCTCCAAAAAATCGTTAAAGATAATGCTAGAGGTATTGTAGTGATCCCACTTTGGACCTCACAGCCATTGTATCCACAGTTATGTACGCTTTTAGAAAGAGAACCAATTAATTATCTTTTCTGGTAATAAGAATTTACTTTCTTTCAAAGGGAACCCACATCCAATTGGCAAAAAATTTCCCTGGCAGCAGAATCTTATCAAACAAGAATTGACATCTGCCAATGTCCCAGAAGATTCATTAGAGATTTGCTTAGCTTCTGTTTCAAACTCCACTATGCGACAGTATAATGTGGGTCTTAAGTTGTGGTGGACTTATAGAACTAATGAAAACTTAGAATTATTTTCAGCTTCAATTTCAGAAATACTAAAATTTCTAACTATACAATTTAAGAACGGGGCCTCCTTTAGTTCCTTAAGTTTTTATAGAGCTGCCCTATCACAAATCTTAGGTTTATCGTTAAGCTCAGATTTTAGAATTAAAAGATTTTTTAAGGGTGTTCACGATTAACGACCCGCACTACCAAAGTATAATCAAATGTGGGATTCTGATATCGTTCTAAAATATGTAAAGACTACGGACACTCTTTATCTCTCGTTGGAAAACTTAACATATAAATTAGCTATTCTATTAGCCTTAGCTATAGGACAAAGGGTACAAACTTTAGCTAATATACAAATATCCAAGATAGTCAAATTTAAAGATAAAATTGAGATTAAGATTCCAAATAGGTTGAAGTCTTCGGGGAAGGGTAAGATTCAACATACTCTTATTTTACCATTTTTCAACTCAGATCCGAGGATTTGCCTTGCAAGAACTCTAGTAGTCTATCTGAATAGTACGAAGGAATTGAGAGGATCTTCTGATTGTTTTTTCATTACTGTTCACAAACCCTTTCAGAATGCAACCTCTCAGACATTAAGCAGGTGGTTGAAAAATATCTTGAAGAAGAATAGGTTGAATACCAACTTTTTCAGTTCTCACAGCACACGACATGCTTCAACCTAAGCTGTCACTAGAAAGTGTGTCTTATGACATGATTCGCACTACAGCAGACTGGACTAATAAGTTCAGCACTTTTGCTTGATTTTATAATCAACCACTTATACATGCAGATAAATTTGCAAACCTAGTTTTAAGGTAAGCACTCACACAATTTTTATATTAGTGTAGCTTAAAACACAATAAATATTTCCCTGTAACTGTTTTTTGCGCTTTGTAACATTATTTTGAAATGTTAACTTATAAACAGATTAATTGATTAATTAAATTTCAATAACTTGCATAACTTATAGGAAAAATTCCATAATAAATTACTTTTATATTTTAGTTAGCATCCCTTATAATAAAGACAAAGTTTAGAAATAGCTTTAGGCTTAAATATTATAAATTCCAACGGCTGTCATCATAATTTAATAGTCCTACCTTGCAAATCCAAATACAATAACCCTTTAAAAGCTTATGTCAATTATAGATTGACGAATCTGATAAAATTAAATGGAATATTACCTTTTAACGTAAACAAAGATAAGCAATTTTCAGTTGTAAAACTTAATTTTCTTAATAATTTCCTTGAATTACAGCGGGTTATAGAAAACAAAACATCGCAAATAGCCAAACTATTTTCTAATTTGATTTGTTCAAAAATTGCAAGTAATTTTAAGTAGTCTGGAGACAACTATTGTATTAAAAATCTATTTCGGCTTAAGTGAGTTAACCGGTCTTTTGTTAATGGCAGACAACTGTCGCCAATAGGTGTGGTCCACAATTAAATAATTAAAATTCCAAGAAGATACAACATATTTAAACTTTTAGAAAAATAATTGCTCTGTGACCCTCATCTTGAAAAGGGTTGGATTTGGGTTTCTGAAATTTTGTTTTTGGGGAAGTTTTGTTAATAGTCATTGGATAACAGAAATATGACGTAAAAAATGGTTAGAGTAGGAATCAATATATAACTTAAAGTTTTAGTCAAAAGACAGTAGCGTTCTCCGGTATCACAGATATGATATTGCACTTAGTATCACGATAGTGAAATTGAAAAGGAGTAATTAACTCTTCCAGTTCGCGAGAGTTAATGTCCGTGTGTTCGCGGATTTATCAGTGCTATAAAGTATAGAATAAAAAGCTTGTATGCGTGTTACGCACAAGTTAAATTAAATTATCAACAACATCCTGCCGGGTTCATGTGCCTTTCAATTAATTAATAATTGCAAGGAACAAGAGCAACAAGCGAGATTCTCTCCCCCAATTTAAGAGCTGTTCTGCTTTGGAAGGCAAGCCATCAAACAATGGACAATTTTCGATAAGTTTTTATAGTTAGGTTAGCATGACCAATTTTTAGTTTATTTATTTGTTAGGACGTTTTGGCCATAAACCGTAGGATTAATTTAGTGTAAAATTTATAGTATAAGTTTCCTTCCATATAAAATGTTTGGGAATTACTTATGTACGTAAAATTATCATAATTCCATATCAACCATTTAATCTAAATTTCTAAATTAAAATCAATGAATTTCCGAATGTAAGAGGTTCGCGTTTATTGCTCTGTTAATTAAATAGTTTTGTTTGCCGTTGATTAAGTCAATAGTTTTTTATTTTTTTGATCATAAAAGTTTCATAAGTAGTCAAAAAGTTAGGAATTGATTAAAAGAAACAATTGTCCTCCTTGGGATGACAAGTCTCTCAAGGTTTTGCACGAACATGTGGACATTCTTGACTTGTCTGGCGCCCTTGGTAATTGTCATTAAGCCACAATATTTATGAAAGGTAAGTGTCAAATTTTTTTATAGTATATTATATATTAATCTAGCCCTTTCTGCAAAATTTTAACCCTCTATATGATCCACGACCTTCCGCTAGCTAGTGCCGGTGACCCCCTTTAATTTTTGTTTTACAGGCCGCCTCCATTTTATAATTTTAATGAAAAATATATACTGAATAGCTTTTCCGCCTGTAACTGCTTAATTATATGTATATATCTTTCATTTGTATTAGTTCTACAAATATACTTCTTCAATTTGAAAACTGTTGCAATTTACTTTAAAAAGCTACATTTGTTCTTATTTACGAAACGAGGCCGCAAAATAACTAACAGATCAAACGAACTTACCTAAAGTGAAGTTCGATCTGGATTATATTAGGCCTCGTTGAAGTAAATAAGTTCCGCCCTTCCCAGTTTCTGAACCCTTACAATTGCAACAATTCTGAAATAATACAGCTTTAAAGGAAACTGAAGCTTGTCCGGATGGATTTTAGTTATAGCGGCCGTGGGAGCGTATGGTAGCGATCTCTTGTTTTGCTTTAAAATTGTGTGAAACTAGCACCGAAACAGGAATACTACATCTGTTTTTATATACTTCAACAATGCTTAATATAATCCAGATCGAACTTCACTTTAGGTAAGTTCGTTTGATCTGTTAACTATACATCATAATTAACAACAAAATTGTATTGTCAATACCAGTGGTTCTAGATTTGACACTGAAGTTTCCATGCACAACAAGCATCGCTACTAGATTTATTGCATTCCAATACATTGGAGCATCAATATGAACGACGTTTTGCATGTCCATTTTGTTGTAAGCGCATTCACTCAAGGGAAATTCTAAAGTTGCTTGTAGGAAAGTATACTTGAGTAAGGTCATTAGTTTGTTTATTCTGTGGGTGTGCTTTTACGAGCGTCTCGCGGTAGAAATAACGCGGCTGTAATGACAGTTGTAAACAGATTGAGGTTACGTAATTTTTTTGTTTACATAAATTGGATGAGGTCTGTGTTAATGTTAAATTGATTGTTTATCTCCTTATTTATATAGGAGAAGTAAAAAATGAATATTTGCCTAGATTGTGGTTCTGAATTTACGTAAAATAAAACTTTGTACGGCCACTTAAGAAAATTTCATGATTTGAATATAAGAGACCAGTTTCTATAAGCAACCAACTTTGGATAAAAAGAAGTTAAATTTAGTGCAATGAAGGAAATTAACTTTACACGAATGTTATCTATATATGTTAGCTCTTGTATGTAAACAACTTGGTATTTTGTACTAACTTGTTGCTATTCTAGGTATCTTTCGTACTTGTGTCAATATGCAGTTTAAAGGTACTTTGCTGGGATTTCTTTAATTTGATTTGTAAATTATTAATTACTTGAGTGAAATGTGTTTAATAATAGTAATAGAGGCTTGAGGTTTCAATAATTGTATTTTTATTTTTTAAAAAGTGAACACGTTATGTACCCATATACATTCTCAATAAATACCTAAATTAATTAAGAAAGAAACTAATTTTATTTTGTTGAGAATTTTGTTTGCACTGTCAGTTGACTAAAATATGTAAAAAAACAAGATAGAAAATTAAGATTATTTTGGTACTCCGACTAAAAGTAAAACTAAAATACTGCACTGTTAATATAAGAACACTCAATCCAACAGATTTGACGAAATTACAATAACTTACCAGCGCTTGTAACACTGATAAAACAAAGTGAGAACTGAGGATTAAATTAGATTAGTCGCGTACTTGTAGGTTTCCCATCAAAATCGCTGGGATTGTAATAATTTCCAGTAATTTGTACATGTATTTCTGCGAGTGGTTTCCCCATCGGATTTTATTCCCAAACAAGAGAAAGCAGAACAAAATCTAACCTTATAAGCTTTAGTGTTAATTAAACCTACGTTCTACTGAGATAATACACTGTCTTATCTTAAAATAAAATTAGGTGATGTATAATCAGATCTTGTATGAACATTAACATTAAGGTTTGAGTTATTAACCAAACCATCCCTAATAAAAATTTCTTCTGTTGGGGTAGGCTTTTTAAGATCATTATTCCTTGTTGATTTCTTCTTTGTTGAAAAAAGCCGCACCTGATGTTCAACTTTTTTATTAATATTAATTTCCTCTGTAGTTTTTAGATCAATAGATTTTGCTTTATTTAATGTGTCAATGATTTTATCAAATTGCCTCATTATAGCCAGATGTATGTCGTCAGTTAACAAAGCATTCTCACATAGGCCTATTATTAGCTCGGCTCTTTTTTTTAATAATATCATTTTTTGAAGATTTTGCTTCATGTAAAATATTACTGCTGAAAAGTTCATTAACATTACTAATATGCAAAGGTGTCAAGATTCAATTTGTAAAACTGTATCGCACAAGCATGTACGTGTTTGCTAATGTTAAGCTTTATCATGTTGTCAATACAGGTGCATTGAAATGTATGAACACATATGCTGCACTTTGTACAACTTAGGCATGAACTTTCACTGGCCTCATCTACTCTGGTAACTTGATACTGTTGAAAAGCACAAGTGGACGACGTAACTAAAAATTCAAGACGTCTAATAAAATCTGATGTAATTGTTAGACTTGCTTTATGACTTTGTTTAATTCTATTAATTTTGTCATTGGAAGTATTCTTTGCAAGTTTAATTATACGTTTAAACAAGCTATCTCGAGCAATTTTCATTACTGCATTAATGCTTTTGTCTAAACGTTTTACTTTCCGACCTTCCAAATACACATACTTCAAAACTTTGTGCATCGATTCAAGATACATGTTAGTGTTTATTCCTAAACCCAATCGATAGCAATATGCGCAAGATGTTGGACGATTTGCATAATTATTATGAAAATATTCAGCAAATGATTGTGTATCAACATTGTCATAAAGATCTTCTACTACCCGATTTAAAATGTCATTAAATTCATCAATAGATACACACTGTAATAAAACACGAAGGGATTTATATACCACTACTTTCTTTTCAATCCCTCCATTGATTTTTGACAAATTCTTGTGCCAATTACAATCCACATACCAGGTACATAGCAACTGGTGAAGTACCTTGGCCATAACATAAGACCATGCATTATAAAATGCTGGAGCATCATCAGACATAAAAACAGTAGTTAATATAATACCCACTCTTGATTTAATTTTTCCAAAAAACAACTTGAAAATCATTTCGTCAGCGTCATCATCATTAAGTCTTCAGTCCTAGAACTGGTTAGGCGTGTACCATCATTGTTCCCTATTCTGAACTAACCTACAGATTTCCCTGAAATATGCACAGTTTGCATCTATAACTGTCTATCTAGGTCTACATCTACCTCTTTTTTCCTATCTCTGCTTGTAATATATCACATACTATTCCCCAAAAATGCCTTAGAACGTATTCCGCCCTACTATTTCTCTTTTTCCCCAGATATCCTTGTTCCCCTACTATTTCTGTAACTTATTTGTTATTATCTTTGTCTGTCCATGCTATCGTCCTCATACATCTGAAGCACATCATTTCAAAAGGCTGCTACCGTTTTTCTGTCTGCGTTTCAGACTTCCCGTATTTCATAGGCATACTGTGCTGTGCTCCACACATATGCTTTCAACAATTTTCTTCTTATTCTATGTTTGTTGTCTTTCCTCATAGGCGATGTTCTTTCTTGTTAGATGCAGTTCGATCACTTTCTATTGTTTTACAGTTATATGCCCTATTTCTCCGACCTTCAATGGTTGTGAAGGGAGGTAAGCAGCCTGTGGCTGCCAAGTTCCCCCAACACTTAACCATTTGGCGATTTAATATATTTTCCAATTTATCTTTTCGCACAGTCAACATTAGTTGCAGGTATTTCGCAACCAACAACTAGTTGTTTATACCAATCATCAGATTTATATGTGCTTATTTTTTCGTCATTAGGTTTTCTGTCTCAAAACTGGTTGGACACGTACCTGCACTTATTTATATTCTGAGCTAGCCTACATAGTTCCCTGAAATTCTCACACAGCATGTGTATTCAGGTTAATCTTCTTTGGGAGTTAAACCACTCATAGTTTTTAAAATCAACTTTATTTACGTTTCGATCCATGACCTAGGATCGTTGTCAAAATAATAATAAAAACTTCAAGTTTGACATTTATGACATAAATTGAAGGTGACTTTGCTTTATTGATGTTTGAAATATTTGGTTTGAGTACACTAAGCAAAAATTTTTAAAGTTTAACAGAATGATCGCCTTCAGTTTGTGTTGCGACCTGGGATCGGCTTTCTTTAGGTAGCCAATACGCTTAACGTGAAATCAGCTGATTAATTTTTATTGGTGAATTTTATATAAATTCAATAACTTGGAATTGGAAAACATTTTTTTAACATGTTTCTATTTATACAATTGAGAGGATGGTTATTAAAGAAGTGTGCGATTGCATTATTGAAAGGCTTAAGTAGTCGTTTTTTTATATTTATATTGAGGGGGAAAATTCATTATGATTTAAGTTACCTCTTTGGTAGATTTTAACATGGTTCTGAGGCGACTCTATGGCGGGTTTACACTTGTCAGATACCAATGTTGTTCTATGAAGATTGTATATGGATCTGAGGCGACCCTATGGCAGGTTTACACTTGTCAGATACCAATACTGTTCAACGGAGATTGTATATGGTTTTGAGGTAACCTTATTGTGGATTTATACTTGTCAGATACCAATGCTGTTTTACAAGGATTGTTAATATGCTTATTTTTATGTAATTAGTTATTTTATGTATAAATAGAAATCGTGTATGTAGGCTGTATGTCATGTTAATATTGCAAGGAAAACCCAGGAAAAAATTTGCAATGCTACCTAGATATTGTGGGCATTTGATTTTCATTTGTTATTTCTTTTGTTATTTCTTTTAGTAATGGAATCCATTGTTTACTGAAAGTCACGGATTCGTTTGCAATTCAGTTATTTTTATGTAGGGTTATATAAGCAGCTACTTTGATTTTGCGTTTTTGGTGGTTTTCTTCTTTTTCTTCTTTTCAGGGAGTATGTGTATTCAGCTCGTTCCCTTTCTATTGTTTTCTAATTTTATACCCTATTTTACCGAGATTCAGTGAAGGAGGTTAAGCAACCTGTGGCTACCAAGATCCCCCAACACTTAGACATTTGCCGAAATAATGGTTTTCCAGTAAATCCTTTCACACACTTAACATTATTCGAGAATATTGCCCAACCAATTCTTGTAGTTACTTACAATAATCATCATGTTTAAGCACAGTTATCTTTTCGTCATTAGTTTATCAATCTTGGGATTGGTTGGATGCGTACCTCCATTGATTTCTATTCTGGGCTAGCCTGCACATCTCCCTGAAACCTCTACAGCCTACATCTTTTACTATCTGTGTGCAGTAGTTTAATCTAGGTCTGCCTCTTCTTCTCTTTTTTCCTATCTCTGCTTCTAATATATTCCGCACTATTCCCTCATGCCGTAGTATGTGGCCTATCATCCTATCTCTCCTATTTTTTACCGTTTTCCACATATTTCTTTCTTCCGCTACCATTTTTAGTACCTCTTCGTTCTTAACTTTGTCTGTCCATGTTATCTTCATCATACGCCTGTAACACCACATTTCAAAGGCTTTTACCTTTTTCTTGTCCGCTTCTCCTACTGTCCAGCACGTCAGCACGGTTTGAAAAACAAAATGCCACTGGGCACCCTAAACCAAATTCATCCACTGTCATTAGTGTGTAGAGCTGAAAATCGTGACTATTTGTACCGTGTGTACCATCAACGCACACCTTGTCGTTCCCAAATTTAAGCAACTGTTCACGTTGAAAAGAAGTGATTATGACTAATGCAAAATCTTGAACATCTAAAATTATTTTTGAGTCATTTGGGTTTCCTTCTACACCTTGGCTTTTATAATATAACACTGGGCAGTCGCTTCCTAAGTTCATCATCTTCTCTACCCAGAGCCGTACACTAATTGCATCATTTAGGTGACATTTCACACCATACTCAATATTGAAGTCCCTAAAAATATTGTGCATATCTTTTGTTTCTAACAACAAAATTCTCTGTGAATTTTCTTGTTTTAAAGCAGAATCACGAACATCATCCAATATATGTTGGAACAAGTTCAGTTTACTCCGAAGCTGATTTTTTCCAATTTTTTTTCAAAAAATCTTTAAAAACACTTTGTTAACATCGATAAAAAGAACTTAGAGACAGGTCGATGTCCAAACTGCCATGGAGGGTGCCCAAACCCACAAAAGACATATTTCTATTTTTCATAAAAAATGATCAAATTTTGAACATTTTGGCGCCAAAGTGATGGTTAACGAAGATTTCGCGAGTCAGATGAGTTCCCGCCATGCATCCCGCCCGGCGGGTACCAAACCCCGTCAAAATTAAATTTTACAAAAAAAAATAAAAATTAATTTTCTCCGTTCGGAAGCGTGGAAACATGCATTTTTCAAAAATAAGAATTGCGGCACTCTGAGATTTCCCAAATAAAATTTCATAAATAAGCCTACTTATGTCTAAAATTTCAAATTTACTGTAACATTAAGTGTATAGTATATAGAGATAAGCATGTACAGATTATTAATTTCTGTTTTATTTTACAAAGTCACTTTATTTTATTTCATTAACTTTAATACGTGTTAACAATGAGTCAAACACAAAATGAATTTAAGAACGTCACCAAAACTATGGTGTTACAACTATTATTATTACCGCTGCGTAGAAAAATTTCTACTAATTTTTTAATTAAAGAAAATCCATTCTATATTCAAAATTAATACAGTATTAGAATCTTAGAAAATTTCTTCGAAATTGTTGGACGCTTGTATTTACACAAATATATCATCCTCATTATCAAGTTCTGTATTTACATCATATTCACTCTCGCCTTCATCTTCCCTTGGGTGAGTTGGATTGTACAAACGTCCAGCAGCTCTCATAAACTCAACAGTTGGGTCCAAATTTTGACGCTTACATCGTGATATGAACATAAAACGAGCTAAGTAACTTAGGAAAAATGACTTTACCCGTTTGTACTCGGGAACACGATGCTTAGCATGTCTCCAAAGACCCTCGATGGTGTTGGTATGAGCCCCCGTCTCCGGATCCTTGAAGGTCAACGAGTGGTTGACCCTCAGATGTTCATAGTCCAAATCCTTAAGGATGTCATATAGCTTCCAACAGTCACTGATAATGGTGGTTCCGGGAAATATCCACTTTTCGATAAGAGGAATCAACATCTTGCTGTCTCTCTTCTCAACTGGTACCAAAAAGAAGTTTCCATTCTCTCTGTCGACGCCATCAAACACCCACTGACCATCTACTAGATGGCCACGATAATATTTTCGTTTTCCGAATTTGCTCTCGTCAATTTCAACGATTTTTCCAACACCACCTGTAATCAAAAGGATGCCTGGAATTCGATTTCATTGAACGCTCATCATTATGCTAATACATATGTCCATAAGCTACGCCACTGAATAAGCAGAATGTTGTGTAATTTAAATGAAATAGTGATCGTGTTTCTTACCGATGGCCGTACTCTGATGAAAGCAAGAATCGATGACTACTTCCCTGTAAAAGCTTTTCCAGTCAGTTGCCATGGTTTTACTTCCAATCTTACACTCTTCTTGAATTGTTCCAATCTCCACATGCTTCATCCATAAGCGCACAAATGCCAAGATTTGCGTTATAGACAAGTGCAAGTTGGCAAAAAATGTGTCAGTTCTGATCGAAACTGTTTTATTGCATGTAACTGTCTTCTTGTTAACTTTGTATTTATTATTGCAACTCCACAAATACTTGTCAATGTAACTCACACTATCAGTTGCTCGATAATGCAATTTTCCACGGCATCTTTCTTCTGGACACAAGATATTCGCCTTCTATACCAATAGCTTTCCAATCTTGCAGTAACTTAATTAGCTCAGGCCACCCCAGCTGAAAAATGTCACGAAGAATTATTGGGTGATTCTTCCTTGATTGTTGTGCCACTGACATTTTGCCTGTGAAATTATTACAAGCAACAGACCAAGGATTAAATTCAATCAGAATATTTTTCTTAACGTCTAGTTTAAGAGTTCGAAGTTGATATGAAATGATTCGAAATGATAAGTGTAGCTCGCTAAGAATAACGCGATTAAAAAGTAAAATCGTTCTTACCTCAATGACGTCGTCGTACAAAATACTCTTCAATCAAAGAAAATTCAACATTGGAGAGTTCTTCAAGAAAAATTCTATACAATGAAAATTTGACACGACAACTAACCGAGGTCTATGGTTCGAACATCAGTTATATCTCACTTCGTTTACGTCTAACCTGGCCGCTTCGCGGCCCTTATAAGAAACGAATCTCGCTAACACGTAGTACGTATGTTGAACTTTCCGCTTACCCCTAAGTTCGCTTCGAAAGAAGAGCTAAAATGTAAATTGTGAAAAGATAACAAACTACTGTTTGGCTTGACAGCAACAAACGCTTTTACAACTTCGAAAAGGAAAACTCACCAATTAAGTATAATATGAGGAAATCTCAGAGTGCCACAATTCTTATTTTTGAAAAATGCATGTTTCCACGCTTCCGAACGGAGAAAATTAATTTTTATTTTTTTTTTGTAAACTTTAATATTGACGGGGTTTGTTACCCGCCGGGCGGGATGCATGGCGGGAACTCATCTGACTCGCAAAATCTTTGATAACCATCACTTTGGCGCCAAAATGTTGAAAATTTGATCATTTTTTATGAAGAACAGATATGTCTTTGGCGGGTTTGGGTACCCGCCATGGCGGTTTGGACATTGAACTGCCTCTAATTCCTTTTGATATCGACTTATACACACTAGAGGAATATCCTGGCCAAAGGGCATTCAAATCCGAATCTTCGAAGTAAACTGAACTTAAACCATATGTTGAAATGTAATACCTTCCTTTAATTTTCCCGAAACACATCAATTGTAAAATTTCAAACTAGAACTTTATGCTCGAAAATACCTGCAATTTCTGCTTTACTCTCTTTACTTAAAAAAACTCGACCAATATCGTTGGTATGTCCAACATGAGTTGTCCAGAAGTCTACTGCAACAGACCCATCGTTCTTTATTGTCGCTTCTTCTTGAAGAACAAACACTTCCAATTTTATTAGTACCTGTGCTTTTTAAGCTTCTAAAAACCTTGCCTTTTGGAATGTAGTTGTACGATCGATGGCAATTATAGTACTCTTTTTTGGTGCCATCAGACAATAATTTAGCTGAAGTGTGAAGTATATACATTGCCAAAGATTGTTCCTGTTCTTGGTTTTTTCAGTTTTTGAACTCTGTTGTACAGAATAAAATTAGTATATAATTAACACTTTGCATAATAATCTTCAAACCTAATTGTGAATTAAAATGTAGTTGATCAAGTTTATTTTCAATTTGATGTACATTTGCCAAATGTTGTTGAAGTTTTTTATATCTCTTTAGATGTGTTGTACAATTTTCATAAAAGCACGTGCTTCTTGACGAGTTGAGAATTATTGGAATACTTTTATGAACAGTTCTGCAATGACGACGTAAAGTTGCTTTACTAGTCAAGGATTTGCCACATGTATCACACAAAAATTTACTAGTTAAAGTAACTGGTTTCCTATATTCAAAATTATGAATCTTTCTTAAATGGGCATACAAATTCTTCTTTTGTGTAAACTCAAAACCACAATCTTTGCAAGTATTCATTTTTACTCCTCGTTTACAAATAACACGATAAACAAAATTAATAGGTAATTTCCATGGATCTCATTCATTACATGTAAACAAAAAAATTACGTAAATTACGTAACTTCAATCTGTTTACAACTGTCATACAGCCGCGTTATTTCTACCGCGAGACGCTCGTGTGCTTTTGGAGGAAAGAGTGATCTGACTAGGCATTTGAGGATACATACTGGTGAACGAGCATGCCACTGTGGCATGTGTGGAAAATGTTTTGCACGTGTTGATTAAGTACCTAAGCACTTAACTACACATATACATACACCTCCTTGATTTATATAATATTAATAATGAAATGTTAACTTTTTTATGAATGCCTAACCAATCAAATATTACTATTCAGCGAGCGGATAATTGATTTTCAGAAACAACTAGTATAAAAAGTTAAAAATGTTTTTGAGTAAAGGTGGGGTCGTCTTTATATTCTGTTGTTTTAAGGTTGTGTATTCATATTTTTCAAAAGTGAATTCATTTCATTGACACTTTGCTAAATTTTTTTATTTTGACACAATGGCATTTGAAAGCAAGACATTTTTAATATTACCCTTTAATCCAAAATCATTTTGAATAATTAGGGTTTATCTATCGGGTTCCACTTGAATGTTTTTGGTACCAGTATTGTATAATGTATAATTAATGTACAGTAGTACATAGTATTTATGGTATTGTACTGTATTGCATAGGTAATGTATAGTAATTTACAGTAATGCATAGGTAATATATAATAATGAACATGTACTGTGAAGTATTTTATAGGTAATGTAGAGTATTTACATGTAATATACAGTAATTTGCAGGTAATGTATAGTAGTTTTCAAGCAGTGTACTTGTATATAATCCTATATGAGTTACGCATAGAAAAATAATTGATTTAGTGGTTACTTATTAAAATACGAGTATTTGCAAAAATATAATTATATTTATATATGTGAACTAATTTAATAGGAATTTTATACATATATAAAACAATTAATAAATGTTAAGTTCACAAACTGAAACGAATCAGTTATTCTAGAATATCTGTAAATACAGTAACTTATGGCTAATCCAAAAACAAAGTTGGCTGATCATATTTGGATTAGAAAATATTCGAATTATGGAATACATTTAATATCCTATCTGTACTCTGTACAACGTTTGGATTAGACATCAAAAATCTGAATGTAGCGTAAGTAAAAGTGATAAAAATACATAATAATGCTTATGTTTTGTTAAAACATTTTACATAGAATAGAATACCAAAAAAATTATTGTGGATTTACGCATATACATATACAGATTGAATTAATTTATTGATGTTGAACACATGATAGTTTTGATACCTACCAGAAAAGTGTCTAATGTTAACTGCACAAGTTGGTACTAAAAAGGGTTCGGATTGCGGAGACACATTCGAATTATATCATACATAACAATAAATTTGTTCTTTTTATCCTATTACAGAGATAATTTTACACAATTAGGGTCGCTCGGATTAGAGAGGGTTCGGATTATTCATACATTACTGTAATACAATTTATAAAACCGATCTTTATCGTTTAAAAGATTGTTTCATTTGCTTATACTTCTTTATAATTTCCAAACGATCTGACTGATTTATATAAAAAGGTTCAACTTCTTTGAGATTTATAGGTCCATGTAATAAAAGCTGATTACTAATTTGATGCATATCTTCATTTTTAGGCCATCTAAAAGAAGCCAAACATCCCAACAAAAATTTAATTTTAGTAGTATTTTCATCAATCAGTTGTATAATTCGTGCTAAGTACCATATTTTGTAAACAGCACAATATTTTTCTATTTCAACTTCTGAAAACTCCGACTGCTCTTCTGCACTTTCTTCAAAATCTTCACTTAAAGTTTCAGATTCATAGTCTTTACCGCTTTCTTCACTCTCTGATTCAGTATCAACCCTATTCCTTTTCACTATTTTTATATTCTTTTTTATTTTACATTTTTTCAACAAACTGCTTCTTCTGACTTACAGCATGAAAAATCTTTGTTCCACGTACTCGGTATATGCGATCACTCGAATGTCGTCCACATTTCTCACTATAACACCAGCAAATAGACGATTTTCTGACTACTGCGCGCTCACTGTTGTTCGTAATTACATGCAGGAACTGACTTCCACGTCATCTTTTACTTTCAGAATAATCTTTTAAGTTGTTCCATTCGATTTTCTCAAGTAGTGGTGTCTTCTTCTATTTCTTCTGCATATCTTTCATTAAAGTCTAAATCATGTGTGTCAGATCTTGAAATAGTATTCTAAAGGTCGTGTACCTCGTTATCATCAAAATCTGATTCTGTGCCAGTATTTATATTGTCTAATCCCTGGTCTAAACTAAATGTACTTCCTCGCACCTGAAAATGGCAACATGCATCTTCTTCTTCTGCTGAAGATTGAAAACAAAACCAAGTTTTTTGACATCATCTTTTGCATCTGAATTAGCCTGCTCTATTATATGTAGTACAGTGATTGTGATGGCAAGGTTTTACCTAAGTTAGCTGTATTGGTTCCTAATCTTTTGGATTCTTCTCTTGGAAAACGAAATGTTTGCTATAAAAGAATAAAAACAGTTTTGAAATTTTCACATTCAAAAAACGTTAAAAATGCAATTTATTCCAACTTTTAAACATCAGCTGCGATTTTAATAATTTTTAATGCTAATTAATAGGAAAAAAGAAAAACTTTTATTACTTGACGTAAAGAAAAATCTCATTTTCCAAGTAAGTTGTCTTATATAAATCAGTCACAGTAGAAAACTAGGTGTCACTTTCAACTAAAAATTGTCATAAATATAAATAGAAATTAACAACTTACGTAATTCAGTGATTATATTATTTAACATCTGTATTCTGTTAAATCTCCTCAGTATGTCTATGATAGAAAAATTAACGATTGTTGAAAATGTTCTTGTCATAGATCTAGTTTGTCTGAACACTTTTTCACAGAGCTGGCTTCCATAGAACCAAGCTAATAAATGATGTGGATTGCTTCCGTATTCCTCCATAAGTAATATCATATCATGTGCATTCAGGTCTATACAAGAATATGTATTTGACGTAATGTAATTTCTCGTTAAACTATAGTTATTTTTAAATAGCAATGATCTCTACAGTCGAATAAAAAATGTTGCATACCACAATTTGTATAAACGTTCTAATTTGCAATTCTTTTTCTAAAAAGGCATCTAATACAGATCTTGTTAAAATTAAGTACTGCCTTGTTGCTCGACTATCTGGTATATTATTTAGCAAATTAGCAACAACAGGAATACTTAGACGATCAATAGCTTCAAAATTCATTTTATCGGTAGCTACAACATATTTTTCATTTAACTGCACATGACAATCATATATTTTTTGAAACCTACAGTTTAAATAGTTTTAAACAGTTTTTCTATTCCAGTTTTTGTGAACTAATACTGAATTGTGAAGTTAGTTTTCTACATTTATCACATTCGATGAAAACAATCGTTGAAAAAATATGAGTAAATCTAGTTAGATCAAATTAAGTTTTTGATTACAGCAGATTTTTTAGTTTTGTGAAGCTATGGAGTATGCTTAAAACTCCGCTATGTAATGCTAGATTCTGCCTTTTGTTACAAACTCTCTAAGAAAATCCACGCACATGTTTTTCTAATGATCCTCTCTTTTTGATAAGAAATTAAACTAACGTCTTCAGTAGGTCTTAACTTGCAGAATAGCAATCCTTGCTTGGTTAAAATGAGTAGTATTCAAAATATTTTAACTACCCAGTTGTCTTAATGTTTTTCTCTTGTTATCGACAATTAAAGATAGCAGATTTTAGTCGAAGTAATAATAAAATGCAGCAAGCAATATGCTCCAAAAACTTTATGTTCTTATCCTAAGTGAAGTAGAAAAAAATATGTTATGGACTTTTTTGTCGTTAACTAAAAGACTGTGAAGAGCAGCCGAAATTAGTGTTTAGGATTATAGTTAAATTTAACAATAAAGAAAAAATGTTTGATGGCAAAAAATGTCCCTCTAACATTTGTTATGTTTCTTATTGGGCTCACTAACATTATTATCGTTGTTGACAACATTTATTTCCTGCAGTTCTAGCAAGTTAATTTCAGTCTTACACATTTTCGATATGTAACCTTTTTTATTACACTTAAAACACATCCAATTTCTATATTTACATCCATCGGACATATGTCCTTGTTTACCACATCGGAAACAACTTTTACTCTTACTTGAGTTTGTTCTATATCGAAAATTCCTACTTATATTTCTGGCTGAAGAGTGTAAAATTGTTTTAAATACATTATAAGCAGAGATAGGAAAACGGAGATAGCGGTAGACCTAGATCAGACTATTGCGCACAGATAGTGAAAGATGCAGACCGTGGAAATTTCAGGGAAATGTGTAGGTTAGCACAGAATAGGAAACAATGAGGGTACGCGTCTAATCAGTTCCAGGACTGAAGACCTAATGATGATTATAGTAATAGTGATCACTTGAATATATGTCACTTTCAAATTCGCACAAAACGGAATAGTACAACAAAAAATTTAGAGCAAAGATTGTTATGTTGAAGGAAGAAAATGTGCTTCCATAACAATGGAAAGCAGTAAGAGTAGTGCAAGTGTTTTCTAGTTGGGATGCAATGGTGTGCTATGTCTGTGAAAAATGCCACCGGAGTGGTAAAACATGCTGCAATAAATTATATGCTTTTTTTTCAGATGACGTTGATTAAGTTAAACAAATTTTTCATAAATTGTCATACATCAATGTCAATATTATATCTATCTATTATTGTTTAGGTTGAAAGTATGTGTCCATGTTGGGCGATTGGTCCGCTTTGTTCGCTTTTATATCTATGCCAGCTGTTTTAGTTTGTATTTACTTGCAGTTATATTATTGAACATAAATCTTATGGAGAGTGGGAAAAAGAAGTTTACGCTAAGGGATAACTAACACATGTGTAGTAGAAAGGGAGTAGTATTTCAGTAACCGTCGAGGATTGTTGTAATGTGACAGTCCAGGCATAATGTTTCGATATGTACACCGCGATACCGGTCTTTTATTTACCTAATTGTTACAGATTGTGAAGCATGTTTGTCAGTTTTTTATAAAAGAAGAACAATAATTTTTGTTTTCAGAATTTTATTTAAAAATATGTGGTGTCCTACAATTAATATTTGATTACTTAAACTGAGTAACAGAGTTATCAACTTAACTTATGAGGTGACAACAACCAAACTACATACCATACACGTAAACAGGTATTTTAAATTTTATTCCTCTTTTAATAGCAAAATTTTAATTCTATGAATATTTAAACTGTACAAAAAAAAATAGTTCGAAACTTAAACTAGCTGAATTGGCTTGTTATAATTGCGATGAAAAATGACATACATATCACAGATGCAAGAAAGAACGCACTCTCTTCTGCTACATCTGCGGAACAAAAGAGGTTGCATATGCAAATTGCCTGAAATGTTCTAAAACTGCAAGAAACGAGTAAATGCCAGGTTAAGCAATAGCCACACAAACCACAGTTATTGCATAAAGGCCAATAGCATCGAATGGAAATCATGGCTGCAAATAGTAAAAACATCTACAACTGCTTGTCAGAAGAAGATCAATGCAATGTTATATGCAAATCAAGAAGATCCTAGACCGTTTATTTATGTACGCATAAAATCTCAACCAATGCTAGCATTGTTAGATACGGTACAACCCACGTCGTAATAGGAAATACGGGTTTGGCAGTTATTAGAAAGTTAGGCCTGCAAATTGAAAAATCCAACAATGCATCGTATTTAGAAACAGCTGTTGGAACCAAGCAACTGTCCTTGGGTCAAGTAGTAATACCGTTAGAAATAAATGCGATAACTAATGATATTATCGCCATAATTTCGAACTCAATAAATGCTAACTTAATACTAGGAGCTGACGTATGCTACATATTTACATTGCAAGCAAATTTTGATAATAACACCTTCTACATGCCAAAGGATAGTAAAATAGTTTCAACAGTAACAAAAAGTAATAGACACAACAGATGATTTAGCGAACGACCAACTTGAAGAACTGGAAGAAATATAAACAAAATTTAATGTAATAAGCGGACCGGAGTTAGGACGAACTAATAAAACTATTCACCGAATAGATACAGGAGAGGTACAACCTATAAAACAGAAATATCCTCTTTCGCTATATATGCTTGATATCCTAAGCAAGGAAATTGATGAGATGTTGAAACTGAAAGTAATACAACCTTCCAAGTCACCATGGAACTCACCAATTGTAATAGTAAAGAAGAAAAATGGAGAATTTTGTATATGCTTTGATGGAAGAAAATTAAATGCGGTTACGAAAAAAGATGCATATGGATTACCATACGTTAGCGATATACTGGACAAGTTTAGGGATGCTAAGTGTCTTACATCCATTGATCTTCAGAAAGCTTTCTGGCAAATAGAACTATCACCAGATTCGTGTGAAAAGGCTATGTTCACCGTACCAAGGCAATGACTCTATGAATTTACTGTATTACCATTTGGTTTATGTAATAGTCCACAGACTCTACAACGGCTTACGGATAACATCTTTGGACCTCGTTTTGATAACGTCTTTGTATATTTGGTGTTATAATTCACGCCTGTTCTAGTCTAAGGTATACTGTTAAAGTCCCGCGCGTAATTGATAAAAGCCACTACGACAGTTGGCAACACAAAATTAACTAGTACATAATATTGCACAAGATATTACGTCATTGTTGCGTCTCAAATTTGTATCACATACAAAGGAAAAAGATAAAATGTACTCACGTAAAATGTGGAGCTCTTCACAACATTGCAGCTTTTCTGGCGGCAGGATCTCGGCGTTAGTTAGGCGTGCGTCGGCCTTTGCCCTCGTCGAAACCAAATTGATTTGTCTTCCCTCTTCTTGTTTGTAACGGTACGATAGGAATAAGGTCAAGGCAACGATATCAGGTAGAGATAAAAGGAAACCTACATTACCTAAAAGAGAAGACAAAAAAGACACAGATAAACTCACTGTTCGACGTCTCGTTGATTCGTTCCCGTCGTGACGGAAAAATACGCATTTGCTTCCCCACTCCGCGTCTGCGCATTCTCTGGCGCCGACGCAACTGACTGAAGAGACGGAAATGCACGCACAAGTATATTTTTTGAAATATTAGCGAGATTTCAGTCACATATTTTAAAACTAAAACCAGAAATGTTTACATAGCCGATTTTCGGCATGTAACATTGGATGATGTCATAATTGCGTCGCCAGACTTTGAAAGTCATATGAAAACACTAAATAAAGTTTTGCAAGCCATGAAAGAGGCAAATTTAATGATAAACGAATTTTGTAGACCGACGTTAAAGTATTTGAGGTATGTGATCGACTGAGATAGACAACGCACAGATCCTGAGAAAGTGCAAGCGATCGTTAACTTTCCAACACCTACCAACGCAAATGCAATCAAGATTTTTGGGCAGACCCGATTTTAACACTTATAAAAGGACGGGCTATGAAACAATCTATAAAATGGAATTCCAAAGCGGACGAAGCGTTTCAAAAATTAAAATCATTACTGGTCACATCACCAATATTAAGCAGTCCCAATTTTTCTGAAAATTGCATAATCCAAACGGATGCATCAGAAGTTGGTCTTGGTGCAGTTCTGCTATAAGGAGAAGGAGACAATGAAACAGTGATTTCTTACACAAGCAGACTTTGTCCAAGCAAGAGTGAGCTTATTCAACAACAGAAAAGGAGTTGTTAGCTATATTCTTTGGAGTGGAAAAATACCAGCGCTATATTGTAGGAACCCAATTTAAGATTATTACTAACCATTATTCATTGATATGGTTAGCCAGGCTAAAAAGTCTTTCAGGCAGATTACAAAGATGGAGCCTTCATCTATTTGTTTTTGTATGAGGTCATACACAGAAAAGGAAAATATAACATAATGCCTGATGCACTCTTCAGAGCACCAATGCGAGTAAACATCATAACCATATGTAAGAATGGATGTGATCCATGGTATACAAAAACTTCCGGATAATTATCCACTATGGAAAGTAGAAAATGAAACGTTATACAGATATGTTGCGAATAGTCACAATATAGTTTCTAATCTAACTGAGTGGAAGCAAGTACTTCTGAAAGATTACCGAGAAAGAATTATTCAGAAAAGTCATGACAGCCATACATCTGTGCACCTTGATGCATTCAAAACATATTCCAAAGTAGCCGAAAAGTTTTATTCGCCACGAATGAAATTCGACGTACGTCGTTATTTAGAAATTGTCCTATTAGCTTGGCAGCAAAAAGTGGTATGCTTGCACAACCTAGTTTGATAAAGAAAGAAAGGGAGGGAGGTAAGACAGCCCTTTCAAATGATATCGATCGATATAATGGGCCCATTGCCTAAGTCTAGCAAAGACAATGTGTATATTTTGGTCATTTATGACTGGTTCACCAAATATATACTAGTTCACCTAATGAAAAAGGTTACAGCTAACACAATCATTAATTTTATTGAAAATCAAGTTTTCCTAGTATACGGGATTCCACAGATTATAACCACGGACAATGGATTGCAATTTATTTCATAAAGCATTCAAAAAGTTATTACAAGAATATAAAGTCCAGAAAGTCTGGTACAATGCTAACTATCATCCACAAACCAACCCAGTGGAAAGGACGAATCGAGTAATTGTCACCGCGTTACGATCTTATGTAAATTATAATCATAAAAGTTGGGACGTAGAAATATACAAAATTGCTCATGCAATGCGAAATGTGGTTAGTGAAGTTACTAACCATACTCCAGCATTTCTGAATTTTGATTGATCGATTCCCATTACTGGAGAATACTATGGCAAGTTTTCAGAATTTTCCGAGCAGGATCGTTCATTCAAAGGAACAGTTGATCAAGGATATGAACGAGCTTTCAGAACTACATAATGAAGTGAAAGAAAGACTTCACAAAACTAATGAGCATAATAAGCGTTATTATGATTTACGGCATCACCCCATGCAGTACTCAAAAGGAGATTTCGTGTGGAAGAAAAATATGGTTCAGTCAAAGGCCTCTGAAAGATTTTCTCAGAAGCTAACACCCAAGTATTACGTTGTCGAATAATAGAGAAAACGAGAACTGTCAGTTATCATCAGAGAGACAGTAAGGGCAAATACATTGGTATTTAGCACGTTAAAGATTTGAAACCAGATACGTAAGAGGTAGGGGATAGATCTGCTGATTGTCCTCTTAGTTCCTGTAAGTCCACATAGGTAAACTAGTTTTTCTGTTGGAGGTAGGTTTGCAATTTGCTATCCGGTTAGTTCGTTGGGACCTCATTTTCAAGTAAAAGACTTTGGTTTTCTATAAGGAATTGTTTGTTATGAGTTTCTCATGTGGAGACGGGGTAGTGTAACAGTTAACATTTTTCTGTTACCAATTTTGTAAGTTAGGCAATGGATTCTACTTATTCGGATAGATAGACAAGCATACATACAGACCTCGAGGAACCGTTAGTTGAAAACAACATTTTGTTTGTTAATTTTGGGAACCATCTGTGTTTAGGAGGGAAATTATCTACTTTCTCAGATACGCGAACTTTGTCTTCCTTTTTTGATTTAAGCACTGCACTAAAATGGGTCTTCATAGTTGTGAATTTGAGCTTAGCTTGAAAAGTGTCAGGTATTTCAGTGTTCAAAGGTTAGTTTGTTCACTTTGTTTTAATTTGCAAAGCCGAAAGTGGCATTTAGTTACGGGTTCAGTGACATTAAATTATTGCGAGAAGCACACAATAATCAATTATTCTCGAGAACACGTGGAAATAATTTCGATCCTGGCGTTTTACTCTGGTATCAAAAATACGTATTATTTTAATAGAATGCGCACATGGTGAATTCTAACCAATAAGTTTGGGACATCTCAAACACCATTTGTTACCACTCAGAACGCACCCTGCAATGCAGCCATAATTTTTGAAGAGTATTGTTATCAATTGTCAGGATAACCAATCTGAAGTTAAATAAGGAATTTAGTATGGAATTCACAAAATGTGTTTGATGATGTAATCGTAAAATATGGAAAGCCTTTATTCGTGCATGCTGTCCAATTGTGTTTTTTTTAAGCTGTTTCTTCACAGGTGTCGTCTCTGGTAGATCAGTAATAAGAAATCCTGGAGGAGGCCCAAACTACATACCACACATGCAAACAGGTATTTTAAATGTTATTCCTCTTTCAATAGCAAAATGTTAATTCTATGAATATTTAAACTATACTAAAAAAATGCTTTGAAACAGTACCTGGAATTTCTTTAACCACAATCTTTTTGTTTGAATTAATTACTAATTTAGGGACTTTATTTTGTACAATTCTGAAACAATTAAAGCGAGCTCGATTTAAACTACGTAAAGATTTCAGTCAATACAAAAGTATCTTAAATTTTTATTCAGATTGCATTGTAGCAATTTCCTTAATGTTATTGTTCAAGTGGCAACTGTAAATACTGTATATATATAGTAAATTGTAAAAAACATTTGTAAGATAAATTAGGTTGTACATATTCTGGGCTAATAATTATTGGTAATATGCTTTGTTTACTCACTGAAATAGTGGTACTGTATTCTTGTTTATATAACTAAATTAAATCAAATGTAAGGTATTACGAGTAGGAATAACAATTCAAAGAATCCACTGCAGTCCCTGAGATAAGAGTGCAGACCAGTTAGATTTTAGTAAGAAAATTTTAACCTCATTAATTTTTAGAAAGGTAAAAAAATAAAGGTTACACAATCTGGACCAAGATTTGGCTATTGTATTTAATAGATGTTTTCGGTGATGTTTTTTTTCAGACTTCATAATCATCAAGTCGCACAAACGATCTTCCCCCATATTCGTCTTAATTTCCTTCTAGTCACCTTATTAATACAATGTTTTCTACAGTGTTCTCTTGTAATTGTTTTCTGGAAGGTAAATAACAAGACAAGAAATTAAACCACATTTTATTTTTTACAATGGTTTCATCCACCTTTGTATTATTTTTTATATATTTTAACCTAATGATGTAATAGCATAAATAGCTGTATTTTATTTACAGTAATTAAAATAATTATAAACTGAATTAGCCTTTTATGGGCATATACATGATAAAAGAGAATCGTGTAATCTGAGCAACAGTTGCTACCGCAGTTGTCATTAATTAATGTTGAAGTTAAACCTTATATTTATAAAAATACTTATATAACTTATAACGCATGCAAACAGGAGCATGCCTTTAATATACTTTTAATACAATCAAGTGTAAAAACAATCTTATTTTCATACTTAAAATAATGGATTTTTAAAATTATAGATAATTAAAAATGGCTTACTTTCTAGATCCTTATTATACAGGTTCTGTTGAACTTTTTTATAAGTTACATACGTTTATTTTATATAATGAGGTAAACACGATCTTAATATCGAAAATTTTATATATCTATATCTATGTAATATATAGGAACAACACTAAATACTTTTAATACAAATTCTTAAACGTCCTTAGGGAACTCTTTCGATATATTTAAAACACTTTCTTTAAATTGTAATTCACTTTATAATTTCAAATTAATTTTAAACCCCTTCATCAATAGTTTAATGGACTTACTGATATTTCTTTGTATTCACTCACTAAGTACGTTCTAGAGAACAGTTTGTATTCAGTGCCTTTGCATTTGAATTATTCTTCGAAAATTGCCATAACCCTGAAAACAATTCACTTTAAAAATCATTAAACATAATTTGTTAATATTACATAACTAAATAAAGACAAAGAATAAATTATACAACTAAAAGTTGAGTTGGATTTATTAAGATTATCAAAGATAGGTTGCTTTAAAACAGTATTTTTAGCACTTATTTGACAATAATTAAAACTGTTACAAAAAAAATATGCAAGTTACGACTTTGATGGTCTCAAATCAATACCTTGTAAATCCAAAATTGGGCACTTTCACATTTTAGCGGTTATAGAAACTGTTCTCCAACTGTGCCTTCTATTTAAATATGACAGTGCTACAAAAATATGTTAGCGATAAATTGGCGTCAAATCAATACCACGTAATTCTAAATTAGTTAAATGTCTGTTCAATACCTTGTAAGCTACAGATCTGTGTTGTAAGTCACCATAGTTCATAGCAAAATATATAATAATATTAATTATGTGTTAATTGTTGACTGGTAGTTAAATTAATGTATTGTGAATAATATTCATTTAAATTATTTGGGATTTTGTATTTAATATGTGCCTGAAAGTGATGTAAGTATTAAACATTATTTTATTATATCATAATTACTTTAGAAAATGATTTAAAATAACTCAATTTCCTGTTTTATTTTTATCTGTACTCACCAGTTATTTAATTGTAATTATAAAATTAGTTACAAGATAAATTTTTATCTTTCTAGTAAAAAAAAAATGAATTCACGTTCTAAAAGGATTCTCGATATGTGCAATAAACAAAATAATCAAAAAAAATTAGCCAAAGATGTCTACAGAATATCAGATGATGCTATGCTAGATGACAAAGAAAATAATTTATCTAATTTTAATGTAATGCACATACCAATTGATTTTGTACACGACAGTTTCTTAGAAAGTTCTGGACCCTGCTGCAATGGAGATGACTTTAACTGGAAATTTTTGTTTCCTAGATGATGAAATAAGTTAAGCTGTAAGCAGCATATAACGTCCACATACTACTTACTCTGATTCAGCTCAGCTAATTTCTGATCAAACTTTATCTATCACACCAGCAAGTCCATCGGCAACTACAGAGGTTAAAGATAATGACAGCGACTACAATGCTACTGAAGACTCAAATGAATCTGATGAGTCCTCGTCATCATTAGTAAAATCACCTCATGGGACTCCTGAGCAAATTAATGAGAATGATGAACTAAATACGCGTGAAATGTCAGTGAAGAAGCGAAAGTTTGGTATTAATATCAAGAAAATTAACCAGGAACTAAGGATGAAAAGCCAAACAATACGTGGGTTACCAAACACCAGCAGTTTTTGCGTAGTCCGCTATTGAAGTAAGTTGCGAGTACAAATTTTGTAATTTGCTTTTTAACAATAAAGCAGTTTCGGCCATAATAAAATCTTTTGTTTACAAACAAACCGAAAGTGAGGTTTTGTTTATTTTATTGTAATAATGTAACATTTTTATTTTCAATAATAATTATTTGCATAGAATTACAAGAATAATGCGCTAAGCGTGCATCGTTCCTTATTGATCTACTTGTGTTAATATATCTGTGTCACATAAAGCTATTTCCAAGCGCATCTCTAGTTGTTTATTTCGTATTACACGCCTCTAACGTCGCGACTACTCGGTTCTAGTTTCGATAAGGCAGACGGCCCCTGGCTACAGCTTGATTAAGATGTATTTTTGGCTAAGGCTGGCAATCTTCGCATCAACTATTAACTGTTGAGATATCTTCTACTAACGGTTGGTAAAGTATATATTTTGCGATCTAATGTAATTTGAATTAATTTATTTAGCGCGACAACGAAGAATGGAACAAATATAATTCGTCATGTAGGATCTAAAGATTTAGAATTACCGTCATTTAGGAACAGTCGATAAGAAATTATGGATGTAATTTGGATGCAGTCATATCTAATTAGGAATGGCTGGTAACTTTGTTTGGAGAACGAAATTTCCATCTCAATTCATCGTGAAACAACAAAAGCAGTTTTGATTCGTTATTAGTTATAAGATATTTCTTGCATGTGTTTAAAAGGTTAGAGCACGGAAACTTGCTATTATGGTTACAACATGTAAGTTGTGTAAGTTTCAATTATTGTTGAACTGGTTTTATAAGCCACGGAACTAAATTTTGTCAGATTAGTTTTCTATAATAACAAGCTTTGTTCCATTTGAAACTTCGATAATTTCAACGTATGTTTTCGACGTCATATTTTTTTTGTCTTGCACAGTTGACAGATGTTTTGAAAGCAGATGCTTCGTGCAGCTGTACTGGAATTTAAACAAAACAGTCCAATTTTTGTGATCAGCTTTATCTATAGATAAATTATTAAACGTGAATATGAAAGTTCAAATCCACGTTATATAAGATTCTAGTAATTGTAATCTACCTGAAAAGATCTGCCCAGGTTAGAACGTAATTCAGTGTGTTATGCTTATAAATTATTATCACTCTAATATTTATAACAAGTTCATGTTTAAAGTATAGTTGGTTGTTTTGGAAAAAAAGTCAAAACTTTAACTTTGTTGTAGTTGGTAATGACAATTTTTTTTGTTAAAAAGTTCCGATATTTTGAAAGAGTTTTTTTAGTAAACAAATAGTTCAAATTTAAGGCTTTTATTTTGGTCAAATGCGATCAAATCTATATACACAAGAGTAAAATTTTTCTGAGTAATAGTTTGGTGCCAATATTATATTGGATATACATTTTTTTATTTTTTTTATATACTTTTATAGGACACAAATGGCGTTCTACTTTTTTATTTATTTAATCTTTGCAATTTCTTACAGGAGCTGCGTCTTATTTTGTTAAGACAGGTTTTTGTTAACGAAGGCGATCATTTTATCTTTGGGTTTCCACGTCCGTCCTTAGAACTGTGCTTTGCAATTATTGTAATTATCTCAGGACATGGTGGCACCTATTTGATTTAGCTTAACTTTGGTTTGCAAACAGAATTCGACTAACCCCCCACTTCTCATTGCTCTACCCAGGAATAGACCCCTAGCTATGTCGAAAGATTTCTGTTCACTAGCGCCTTAATGTAGAAAAAAAAAGTTTCAGTCTTTTGTAAAACAGAAGTCGTTTCAGTGGCGCCCATCCAACGTGGGTCTAGCAAAAATCGTTAAATTAAACTTGAGATGATTAAATTATAATATAAATTAAAGGTGAACAAAGCGATAAACCAATCGGCATATGTTCCGTTTTGAACTGATAGCAATATTCGACAATTGTTGAATAGAAATTAGTGGTTTTGAAACTTTATCAAATATTATCACCGACGTGCCAATCGTTCTATTTAAACTATTGAAGTGTGAGTGAGAGAGAATGATAAGTGTTTCGTAACTTTCTTGACCGTGCATAAATTTACATGGTAAAATCACGAGGGTGGCAAATTATTAACCGGGTCGTATGGACCAAAATTTGTATAAGAATTAGTGGACTGTAATCTTTTGAGGGTTAGAGGTAGAGGAAAATAAATGCAATTTATGTTTACGATAAAAGTCACTCACCAAATCTGTAGCACTTGTTGTTCTAGCTAGAGCGTTGGATGCATCACTGGAACTGGTAGATTGGCATTGTCTGTGTATAACACTAACCCGTATCACATAAGAGATTGGTTAGGGTAAGAATGAGGAAAATAATAAAAGGATTTGATAGAGTGCAACTAAGTTTGTTGTATCCTCGTGCCCGTCCCGTACAACAGTCCTTAGAGGCACGATATTATCGGGTCGCTTCGCGAGTATTCGTTTTAAACTGAGAGCGGCGCGAACAATTGCTCTTTAGTTTGTCCTATTCTTCTATATGCATCTGTCGTCTGGTCTCCGTATTACAAAAATAAAATTAACATGATAGAAAGGGTTGAAAATAAACTGCTCAGATATATAGCCTTTAAAAGACACATACCATCTAGTGATTATTCACCCAAACTTATGTCAGAATACTTAAATATTTCTTCAATGGAAAATCAACACATTATGGCAGATCTCATTATGCTATTTAAAATCGTTTCGGGAGAAATAAATTGTTTAAAATTACTGTACTTGGCGAAACTAAAAGCTCAAATAGATCCACTCACGTGACTGATACATTTGATGTTCCTTTCCATAGAACTAATTATGGCTATTAAAGCCCATAACAAGATTTATGAAATATGGAACTTATTGTGGCAACATGGGTCTAGACTTTAATGGTATTGTTACAAAGTCTCAGAAATCAAATCAAATTTATTGTTAATCAACAACTTAAAATAGATTGATTGTATTAAGCTAAGCATTTAAACATAATAATATTATATCAATGTAAAAATAAAGGGAAACCGTATATTGAAAATAAATAAATAAATAAATAAAAAATTTACAAATTGTATTGGATAAAAAATATTTTTTACAAACTAGGTAGTTTAAGCAAAAATGTTTCATACCTATTCTTAGGTACTATTTTTACCTGCTGAATTGCTGTTTTTATGAGTGAATTTAACCAGACTGCATTTCTTTTCCTAGTTTCAACATATTTTGTCTTTTAAGTCATTTGTAGGTTCCTTAGTATTAAATAAATATAATATTTACACGTTGTATGCCTTTCTTTGTGACAACTAATTTCTTATATATGTATTACTACAGATATATCCTTGTCACAAAGTAACCCTGACTGTGGGACAACATTGTGACATAGAATATAAGTTTTAGAAAACATATCAGTAAAAGTATAGGTAATTTAACAAGAGAAAATGGTAGCCAAAGGATCCAAGAACATATCTGAAGGTGACAGTCGCAAAAAAATTTGGACAATTTTTAGTAATTTTTAAAATACTTTAAAAATTGTTACAAAGTAACCCCCTGCCTATGGTATTTTAATTAAATACATTAATAATTCATAAATAATAAAACAAGTTATATAATTTAAATTTATTTCATTTTAAAAAATGCGTATTTTAAAAGATAACTGCATTGAAAGTTTTCAAAATTCAGGCGAGTTCTAATTTTTGTCCTAATAAGGCCTGCAATTGAAAAAAAGTGTTCTGTTGCAGTAGATGTTAGTTGTATCATAAGAAGTGCATCAAATAATATATTTAAATTACATCATTGTGGTCAGTACTGTTATTTTCACAACCAGATACATGAATCCTTTTAAAAATGTTTATGGTCAAAGCAACGGCGACAGCTTTTGAAGTATAATCAAAATATTTAGTGGAATGTGGAATATTGCATGTTTCTAAGGAGATTATTAATATCATAGGGTTTATACCCCGACATTCATCCATTTCTTTTGTCTATGTTTCGATACATTTTTACTTAGATTTATTTGTAACTGATCTAAGCTTTTGAATATAAATTTATAAACACCTGCAATCGTCGAAGGGTTGCTGAATTTTTACTCATTCTTTTTTGAAGTTTCTAGTGGTGACAGGACATATAACAATTCTTTTGAAATTGATATATTCTCTTCTGAAATTTTTTGTTGCCCTTATTCATTTAAAGTTTCATTTAAAAGATCGTTGATGTGAAGAAATCGTTTGAGCATGTTTATCATCGAATTCCACAGAGTTTTGATATCTAAAATCAACTTCAATGTCTTGCCCTTTTGTTCATTAACATACCTTGTAAAATGTTGTATTTGGCTGAAGCGGATTTTATCATTCTTTGTTACAATTTAAGCGGCGTTATTACAATTTAGGCATGGCTCTAACGCCGTTATATAACCTATACATACCACGTTTCTACCGGATGATGTAATCGCAATGTCTATGTCAATTTACATGCACATTTTTGGTAAAGTTCAAGTTACTTACGTGATATGTATATCTCAGAATCTCATCTCAGGGTCCACCACGTGTTACGGTTTTCGTAATTCGCCGAGTTCAACATCAAATTATTACCGTTTGTGATCTTCTTATTGCTTCTTGTAGGGGATTTAGAATGAAATAGGTACAAGATAAGGGAAGATAAAGGAAACTACATACATTCATTTTTTAAAAACTACACCCCACTACCACCTTGTTGATTCGTTCATGTCCAGTTACTTAATGCTGCTTCCTCGGCTTGCGCACTTCCGCGTTCCTTCTGTGCAGACTTAACCGTCACTAATGGCGGAAGTTAACATATCATTTCAAAAATACGCGGGAAATAACTTACAAAGTATCTCTTAGCCTAAAACATGATACATGACCAGTTTGGCATGTAACATCTTCTGAGGTATTTAATAACTTTTTGGAAGTTTATGTTCAGACCTAGGATTTCGTTGTTTTCTTCTAGTTCACAGACTATGTTAGCATCTACTAAATTATTTGTATTCATGTAATTATTAATGTTTTCGACCGATTCAGGTTCATCTATTATATCTTCATTATCATCCTCGTAGTCTGTTATTTCTTTGTCATCTTCACAAATCACTGATGTATTTTATACAGAACATCGCATATCGATAAATGCAAACTATGATTATAGCAAAGTTGAGGTATAATTCCCAAGATCCTTTCATACTTGACCTTAACGGTGGCTGCATCGAGTGTTGATGATATTATATCCGTGTTCGAGGTCAATTTCAGATTTTTCCAAATTATATTTGATGTATAGTCTTGTTTGTTGTGCATTACATATACCTTTAATGTGAACTAACTCCAATGCATGCAATTCAAATTCTTCACTAAATTGTCGACAAGGGCGTGAAGTGTAACATTCAGGTATTTATTCATAGGGTTCTCTGTCCGCTCGTCTACTGTTACTGGAAATTAATGTTTTTGTTCTTTAGTTCCTTGATAATACCGTTTCCTTTTCTTTTATTTTATAAAGTTTTAGAATGCATTTCGTTATAGTTGTAGGACTTTTAGATATGTTGAAGCCTTTACTTCTAACGTTTCCATTAATAGCTTGTGATTTTACAGTAGAATTAATTGAAAAACCATCCTTTGTTGCACATTGCAGTAAAATTCCCTCCAACGTTTTAGTTTTGTTAAATTTTTGTATACTGTTGTCAGCGTCAGAACTTTTAAATTTTTTAGAAGTTGATGATTTGTTTCGTTCACAACTTATCTCAAACAAATTTATAGTAGTAGCAGTAGGTTAGAAGAATTTATGTAAATCTTATGAAATTCTTAAATTATTAAGAAGTAGTAGCATTCTAAATAATGCTTTACATCCGAGTTGTTTGCTACAATGCTTACAGAAAGCAATGCGTCTATCTGATTCATTTCTATGAAGGCGTAGAAGGGCCACAAAAAATCACTCACATATTTTAGTTAAATTTCGATTCCCATCTCGAGATTTACTTAAATTTCGACTTTGATGTCGAAATTTAATTAAATTTCGACTTCGATATCGAAATTTATTAAATCTAGATGCTTAACGGACATAAAACTCGACAACAAGGAAATACAAGTAACATGTAATCGTTTACTGACACAACTTATGGTTTCTAATATTCATAGGGTTGAACATGAACATCAATTTTACATCATAACAAAGCTTAAATGCAAGCGATTGGGTTAATGAAACCAACATACTTTTCAATATGTACCTTACACTTATTAGAAATTAAATGGCTGCAGTATATTTTCATTAGGTTTACTTTGTATAAATTTAAAATCAGTCCAACGCTGCTCGCGGTGGTACCAACGCTTGTGCGAACGATTATGCAGATAAAAATACCTATCAAACGAATGTGTACAATAATTCGTTGGTTAAATTAATTCCGACGCACAACTGTTAGAAAAATGATATTAAAATAAATTACAATATCAGTTATAATGTGAGATCGCTCTATAATGTTATCTGCAGGTGGAAAGCTAGCATGGATATCGGATTAGCGGCACGTACAATCAAAATATAATATGCAAAGATCTTACCAAAACAGTTCCTGAGCGCGGATATCGTATCTTGCAGGTACGCCTGAGTTTATTTCAATAAAATACGTACATAATGTACCAGACTGAAATACCAAGCACTACAAGACTGCAAACTACAAAGCTGTAAAACTGCAAACTGTAAACTGCAAAACTGCGACCCGTTTTGCGGTTCCTTTACAAAACGGGCTTAAATCATAAGAACAAAACTCGACGTTATCGAGTTTACAAATGTGTGTCCTCGAACTTCTATAAAATTCCCAAAAGAGCAGAGCAAATATAAAATCTTCACTAATAATTCGCTCTTAAATAACGGATCATCAATTCCCCAAAATTAAAATAATAAGGGCGGAACTACAAATTAGTTCACAATAAGATGCATGTTACCAAGCGTCGAGGATCAAATTAAGAATAGTACAAATAATTATGACTCATATTGAAGTGATAAGGATTAGTTTTATGCACGTTATCAACATACAAGAATTAAAACTTGAATTTATGAACGGAACTTGATAAATTACAATAAGGAAATAAACCATAAACGTCGTATTTGGGAACGAAATTTATCTAAAAATTGGGAAACGCGTTATGTAAAATTGAACCGTAACAACATCAAAGGCATCAGTCACACGAGTGGATCTTATTCGAGCTTTTACTTTCACTAAGGAAAGTAATTTTGCACAATTTATTTCTCCCGAAAGGATTTTAAATAGCATAATGAGATCTGCCATAATGCGTTGATTTTCCATTGAAGAAATATTTAAGTATTCTGACATAAGTTTGGGTGAATAATCACTAGATGGTATGTGTCTTTTAAAGGCTATATATCTGAGCAGTTTATTTTGAACCCTTTCTATCATGTTAATTTTATTTTTGTAATACGGAGACCAAACGACAGATGCATATAGAAAAATAGGACGAACTAAAGATCAATATAGTAACTTAACTGCGTTCCAGGAAAGATCTTTAGTGTTACGCATTATAAAACCAAGCATCCTATAACCTCTATTTGTGACTAAACTAAGATGCTGATCAAAAGTCATCTCCGCATCAAAATAGATACCCATATCTTTTATTTTATCCACTTTCTGTATGTATGAACCGCTTAGGATATAGTTAAAATAGTATAAGTTTTTGGTTTTGGTGAAGGTAATAGTAAAGCATTTATCAACATTCAATGCCATGCCATTTATGATACACCAATTTGAAAGTGCGTAAAGATCTTCCTGTAAACGCAGACAATCTGTTTCATCAGAGATGAGTGCATACATTTTCAAGTCATCTGCAAATAATAGCAATTTGCAATATTTGAAATTATTCCCAATGTCATTCACAAATAGGATAAACAAGATTGGTACCGAATGAGACCATTGTGGGACCCCTGAAGTTACTTGTATTTCGTCAGAGATGTGGTTTTGAATTTTTACAATTTGTATTCGAGAGGTCAGATAGCTGTATAACCAATCTGTAAACCATTTGGGAAACCCCATATCTGTTAATTAAATAATAAGACGGGCGTGATTTACTCTGTCAAAAGCTTTGCTAAAGTCTGTATAAATGGAATCAACGTGTGTCCCACTTTCCATAGCGAAAATGATATCATTTTGGTACAAAGGAAAATTAGTTTCAGTAGACCTACCAGATGAAAAGCCATGTTGCTGATCTGTTACCACATTTTACAGTGCCATGTGATATAGTTAGTAATTAATAATTCAAATATTTTAGATAATGTACATGGTTTACTGATGGGTCGATAATTTTTAACTTTAGATTTGTCACCATTTTTAAATATAGGTGTAATGTAACTTGTCTTCCATCGATCTGAAACAACACCAGTGGACAAAGATGTGTTGAAAATAAAGCATAATGGCGTGCATAGCGTGTATATGCACTTCATTATGAAATATACTGGTATTCCATCAGGTTTACAGCTTAAACTATCTTTCAAACTAGCTATAGCTTCAAATACGTCTTTATTAGTCAAACATAGGAATGGCAAACTTACAAGGGTAAGTTTATTATTACTTATGGTATCATTAAGATTATCTTTTGTGTAAACTTTTGAGAAATGTGTTACGAATAGATTCACTATAATATTGTTTTCTGCAGTTTCACCATCTAGGTGCATAGAATTTGGAATACCATGATATTTAGTTAGAGAGTTTACATAATTCCAGAAATGTTTTGTATTAGTTTTAATAGAATTCTGAATTGAATTTATATATGCTGCATAACAGCATATTTCTAATTTTTTGCATTGTGATCGTAATTCAGAAAATTTAAAATATTCATCTTCAGATTTAGTCAATTTAAATTTGGCAAGAGCTTTCTTTTTTTCAGAAATTTTGTATTTTAGATTATAAGAATACCATTTTGGAAAAGTAGATGCTTTGTACCTTCTTATATTCACAAAAATAGAAATAGTGTTGGATAAAATCTGGCAGAAAGAGTCTAACATTTCGTTAACATCCTTGATATTAGCAAAATCACCCCAGTTTACAAGAGCAAGTTAATCATTTAAAGCTACATAGTCTACATTTTTAAAGTCTAAAAAGGTTTCATCAAATGTTAATGGCTCATAAAAACAATTTAATTTCAAATCACAAATAACTGCTTTGTGATGGTAATTTTGTGGCAAGATTAAGTCTAGTGCTTCGCTGATAGTTGCTATCCTATGATTATTACTGAAAATAAGATCTAAAAATTTGTTATGAGAATTAGTAATTGGATTTATTTGTTTAAAATTTAAAAGTGAAAAATAATCGTCGATTATTATAGCAGGATAACCAGTAGGGCAGTTCTCCAATAAGGTTTTTTTCGTGTATCGGAGACCAAACTGCTAATGGTAAGTTGTAATCACCAAATAATACCATACTCCACTCTGTGTGATTCAATTTAATATGCTCAACACTCTCACAGTGGTTTTCATAAAGTTCATCAGACGATGAAGGCGGGATATACACAGCACTTGTAATTTTATAAATACCTGATCTATAATATTGTGTATAATTGGAACTCCTTTCACTAGCAGCCCTTTTTAACAGATACCATAACCCCACCACCTTGAAGCTTATTTGTTAAGTGTGGACATTGGTCTTTCCTGAATATACAATAATTTGATATGCCGATTTCAACAACACTAATATTTTCATTTAGCCACGTTTCGACCAGGATTATTACATCGTAATCATATGAGAATATTGAGTTTCGTAATTCAGTTAAACGAGTTTTTACACCCCGACATTTTGAAAATTAATTTTAAAATAATCTGTTTTAACACTATTTAGTTTTTTACGCTTTTAACTACAGGTACTCCATTAACAAATCTTATGAATGCATTTTTTTCACCTGCTTTGACTTTAGCCTTTAAATCCAGTTGAGCTAATCACATTTGATTTTGCATTTTAGTTCTATCCATGCTAATTCTTATATTATGACGTGCTTTTTTATTTTTTGATTTCAATACTGGATCAACTTGATGTGGGTTGCTAAGCATGACCTTGATGGGCCTTGGTTTTGTGCTAAGGCGACCAACACTATCATCAGCTTCGATTTCCACTTTATTAAGCATTTTCTTAACTTTATTTAAATCTTCAGCAATATTTTCTTGTATTTTTGTAGATGTGGATCCATCAACATTAAACACCATAATGTTTGATACTCAAATAGCACGCTCACAAACTTCGCCAAGAAATTCGTACATATCATTTTTGTTACTGCTAAAAGAATCCTTAAGTTGTTTTATTTCTGTTTTGAGGATTTTTATTTCGTCTTCTATACCTGCAATCTTGTTTAGTAGAAATGGAATTCTTTTAAATGATTTCCTGCAATCTTCACAAATGTAAATTAGGAGCCGGCGACTCTCACTTCACTAGCACAAAGACCAGAGAATTCTTCAGTAAGATGAATAAGCACTCTGCAGCTATCACATTGAATAATTTCATCATCCTTGTTAATAACAATTTTACAATTTGAACATTTATTGTTAGGCATCCTAACCTCAAATTTGAATTTTGCAAAAATTTTAATCTTTAAAGAGATTTCTTAAAATTGTTATAAATCCAGAGAATGTTTAAGTATTTATTCACTGAAATACATATTTTGGTGAAAATTTTAGTTGATAAATACTAGGCAAATCGTATATTTACGAATAACACAACATGTGCAAAGTTAGGTCTTGAAATTGTTTGATTTCTACTATTTCATAAAGCTCCCTTATTGAGGTTCCTACAAGTTTTGGCAAATTTATCATCTTAATATACTCAAATTTATAATCTATTTCATCAATAACTGGTGGCCATTTCCAAGTTGTTACGCCTGCTTTCTGCATTACCTATACATGTGCTCCATCTTCGTCTACGTCAGTAACTTGCCCGGGATAAAATCTACTTTCATATTGAACAATAACAAAGTCCCCTGCTTGTATAGTAAGGGCAGTAACTTGATCACAAGAACTGTTTGTTTCGGTATGCAAAGCATGATTTTCTGTTTCTGCATTGCTTAAGGAAACATTTTCTACGCTGTCGTCACTATTGGCTAATTCAATGTTAATATTGAGGAACTACTATCAGTACTGTAGCTTTCACGCCTTTTTATTTTCTTATAACCCTTCTTGGGTTCCTTTGTATTGCCAGTACCATTGTTATAGGCATCAGATGTGGATGGCAGTTGCATGTCCAAACAGCTTAAATTGGTATTAACAGTAACATCTCCAGCGAGAATGTTTTTTCCTGGAGGAACATTTACTTTTGTGCTCCTGCTTTTCTTCTTTTCGTTTTTTTTAATCGATCCAGGAAAACCTCGTTTACCAATTCAGTAAGTTTACTTTCATAAATAATCTGGTTTGGAAGCCTGTCAAGAACTGGTTGGCGATTCAACAGATAAATTCCTGTTTTACGAAATCTGGCAATAGGATCTCTGGGGCCATTGTGTAATCGCTCCATTAATTTTTTTATAAGTTGTGGAAATTGGTCTTTAGGTATTTGCAAACACCTTCCTCCTGCAGCAATATTTTTCCATTCTTCTAAAACTTCTCGCCATTGCACTTTCAGTGGACGAAGAAACGCAACCTCCAAGGGCTGTAATAAATTAGTTGCATTAGGAACAAGTGCAATAAATTTTATATCATGTTGTTCACAAGCTCAAAGAACATCCAGATTAATTAATATGTCCCCAATTAATACATTTGTTCCCTCTTGCCGTCGTAGAATAGGAAGCATTTGTTGCATAAACCAGTCGTGAAATACAGAATTGAATTCAAAATTTTAAAGCATAAAATTTACGTATGACCTAGAGAATAATGGACAATTACCCTTTTTAGATACATTAGTAATTAGAAATGGTAATAAATTGGAATTTGACTTTTATAGAAAAGAAACCAATGTAAATCGCTTTATTTTGTCTTCCTCCAATCATAGCATACAACATAAGTTGGCTTCATTAAACTTTTTAATTAATAGATTATTGAATTTCTCTTTAAAAGAACAGATTTAATAAGGAATTTGCTCTTACTAAACAAATAGCGAATTACAATGGTTTCTCTTCTGATATTATAGATAATATTTTTAGAAAGTGTCAAAACAGAATTAACATCCGTAAATCAACGACTTTGCAATCGACCACCTCTAACAGTAATGTTAAATATGTTAAACTTCCATTTCACAAAATCACAAAGGGTCTTGATAAAATATTCATACAGATTAATTTCAAAATTGCTTTCAGTAATACTAACAAAATTAAAAATTTGCTAGGTAATCCAAAAGACAAGGTGGAAAATTGCAAAAGTCTGGGATTTATGAAATTAGTTGTTCAGGGCCAGGGTGTTTTCAAAAATATATTAGTCAGACCAAGAGAAATCTAACAACAAGATTTAAAGAGCACATTGCTCACTTCAAATATAATAAATGCAAAAGGTCACAGGTCGCCAAACATATTTTTGAAACCAGCCACTCCGTTAAACTAGAAAATGTTAAATTGTTAAAAGCGGTACCAACATTTTCCTTCTTAAATGCCTATAAATCAGTTAAAATTGTTAAACATAAAAGACCCCTCTTAAACTAGAGAGATCTGCCTTGCTTTCCCTATCGGTCAACAACCAATGAGAAAGCAAACTTAATTTGGTTTCGCCTCAGCAGATTTAAAATTAGTATAAATTACATAGATTTTAGTTATAACGTCACAATTCACTGGTTTGTTGTGGAGAACACCAGCCTGCGGGTTAGAAAAATATCCTCGATAGTGTTTAAAGCAACATTATAGTAATTTGTATGTTGGGAAGGTTCGCTTCAGCCTAAGTGGTGAGGAGAATATCCTCTGAAGTGTTCCGAAACAACAGCTAATTATTAGTTAATTGCAAATTCCTACTGATGATGACCACATAGTGATTGAAAAACGTATCTAGTATTTTAAATATTTTTTGTGGTTAAGGGTTTTTATTCATTTTTATTTAATTCAGTTACCTCAAATAATGGTATCTCTTCGACCATGTGCGACAACATTCATGTTCCAAATTTGACCGAACTCTAAAAATTCCAGCAACTTAAAAAACTATACCTTGTATGCAAAAATGGCACCGAATTCAGGTTCTAAGTAGTTTATCGAGTGTTATTATATATATATATATATATATATATATATATATTGCTGTGATAAGGAGTAGTTTAAGGGTGTATTTTATAGCAAAGGTCGTGCAGGAATTAGAAATCATAATAGGAAGCAGAAAACTGCATTTATTTAGGAGAAAATTCAGTAATTAGGATAGTTTGTAAATAGTAAGCAGTCAACATCCTGTATATAGAGTATAAGTAGTTTTAAGCGACGCAAATAGACACATCTTACGACAAGAAGACGCATAGTTAGCATAGAAATAAGTAATAAATGCGTTAAGTAAATAACGAATATTTAACACCCGATGTATAGAATTTTAGTAAATTTAGGTAATGCAAATAACGATATTATTCAGTAGAAGCACACGTATTTATAAGTAAGCATAATAAATGTATTTAAACACGCATTCAAAAAAATTCCAATCAGTTGTGATAATACGGAGATAAGAAATAAAGCTTAAAGAAGCGTAGTGTAAGTGCGTACAAATAATTAACAATTTTGATAAGTAAAGGTGATTAAAAATTGCGTAAATAAATAAGCCTATATGAAAATTGAAAGTCGAACTGCATCAGTTATTTGTGTATAATATGGAAAAGCGATAATATTTCTCAAAACACCGCATGTCTGATAACGAAGCAGCTGCAAGCAAATAACAATTACTTGAGAGGACGAGAATGTTAAATCAGAAACTACTTTAAATGCAAAGACTTGATTGGTTAAAATTAGCGACGGGCTTGTATGCCATGCCCACAGACGAAGTGGGATATCAAGCATATATTAACAGCAACCATGATAACGAAGTCAGTTCTCAACTCAACAAAGGCCGAGGTGCGTCACTTTGAACCTAAGTGTAACACGTAAGAATAATTTAAAAATGAAAATTGTTTAAGTGCGACGAAGATGAAAATTACGATTGCCGATTAAACGTAAGTAAATTTTGGGGAATTTATTTAAACTAAAACATAATAATAATAGGGCTCTAAGTCTGGGGAAATGATAATCCAATTCTAAGTCCGGTGAGAAAAATTTATGAGAATAAACTCTGAGTCCGGGGAGAATAATAAATGCCAAGTCTAAGTGCGACGACAATAATCTAAGTCCGGTGAGAAAAATTGATGAGAATAAATTCTGAGTCCGGGGAGAATAAATGATATTCTGAGGATGGTGAGAAAAAGTCATAAGTCTAAATGAGACGACAATAATTTGGGAGAATAATTCTAAGTCTGAGGCTGAGGGTGATGACAATAATTTAAATGCAATAATTCAAGCGTGTGGATAGACAATATTTCGAATGGGTATATAATAATTCTTAATTGGTGGAGAATAATTTTGATCCAAAGGGATGGTATAATGCATGGAAAATACGAGTTGTTGTGTCGATAATTTTGGTTGCGAGAAGAAAATAACGAAGAAAAGAGACCAGGTTAGATTTTTTAGTTTTAAGACATTTTTTCTATTTGAATTTAAATATTGAATATTGAATTTGCTTAATATGAATTAATGTGATGGAGTCACCAATGAACTTGCATACGTAGAGAGTGCATTATATGACAAAAGGGGTTTTGAACGTTCCAGGCTTCATTTTATAAAAACAATAGGTTTTTGGTGACTTTAGATTGATTAAAAAGCATATGATTTTGAGATAAATAAGATTTACAACATTAATTGATTGAAAAGTGTATTTTAAATAATTTACAAAACCTGTACATAATATTTGTTTTCATTATATGTAATTGAATTAACTTCATTTTATAATTCAAAATAAAAGCTAGTCGAGGTCAAAAGATAAAATTAGTGGGAGTGTAATTTGATAATTTAATTAGAGAGGAGTAGTCGAGTAGAATACGCCATTGATATCAAAGAAGGCGTTATCACATCAAGTTTTGTTATTGGCCGACACAAGGTCGGTTCACGATAAAATCCTGTTAGTTCCAGTTATTCATAGCATTAATTTATATGGCCGCCCAAACGATGGCGCAAGAATAATTGTGAGAGAAACATAGCAATAATTTATATGACAGCCCAACGTCGGGGCTCGATATATATATATATATATATATATATATATATATATATATATATATATATATGCTATGAACTCCTGGATTTATCGTTGTGGATTTAGAGGGCAAATAGGTGTAGACAATGAAATTTTAGCCACCGTGTATATAGACTCTAGATAACGACACCGTGCCAGCTCTCTCGCACAGCATGTTCGGCTTCCGCATTCGGGTAAATTCTGGTAACCTGGGCTGTGTCTGCAAAACCGAAAATTCCCAAAAAAACGCACTTCCTCCTAAAATATCCTATTTCCCCTCACAAAACTTATCCTGCCAGATGTTTCGCGTCGAAACACCCCCCCCCCCTCCTGACTCCACCACCCGCCCTTTCAAAGGAGGAACATGATTAGTCTCTCCTCTGATCTCTTATTTATCAGAGCGAAAGCCAGTTATCAAATCTGTGTGTAAGTTATGTTTATAATCTAACTGCTGCACGCAAAATAGAAATAATTTTTATAATCCAGCCCAATTTTTAGCCACTAAAGCTGCAATAATGTTATAGAGTTAAGAAAATGCTAAGCTAACCTACCACACGTTACTATAATTCCATAAAACTAGCACATTAATTAAATGTTAAATGGCTGAAGCAGATACAGGAAGTGCAGAATTTGTCTGTTCAGAATATTCTTCATAATCTTCTTGATCATCATAGTCGCCTTCGGTTTCTTCTTCTATGGGATCGTCTGTTTCCACTTCAGGTAAAGATGTAGTAGATGTAGAGAGTTCCTACAATGTTAATTGCACACACACCACACCATGCTAAGGAGTTATTCTGTTATTACCTTAGGAGGACGCCAACCACATCCTGGTAGAGGAAGACCATCTACACCTAATGGACATGGTGCATCCAAACCAGGAACACCTTGATCACCTTTGTCACCTTTATCACCTTTGCGTCCACGCTTCCCAATTGGCCCCTAAAAAATAATTATGTTAATAAACTGCAAATATTAAGAGAGCATTATTCGGTTACGTCAAGAAAAAAACTTTTTGATGGGGCAGATAGGAAATTCCGATCAGACGCCAGTTTACTTTGACTTGCCACGAGATTCAACAATTGATGCTGTGAGAAATAAAACTGTTCGTGTGCATACTTGTGGTTACGAAAAACAGAGGTGTACAGTCATGTTGACAATACTTGCAGATTGCAAGAAACTTCCACCTTTTGTTGTTTTTAAAAGGAAAACCCTTCCAAAAGGTGAAAAATCGCCTGCTGGTGTTATTGTTAGGTGCCAGGAAAAGGGATAGATGGATAACGAACTAGTTTTAGAATGGATAAAATGTATATGGGAGCAGAGACTAGGTGCTTTTTTAAAACCGAAAAATATGTTAGTGATTGACAGTTTCAATGGACATGTAACGGAGAATGTGAAAAAAAGACTTTTATAAGGTGAAACACTGCAAGTTTGTATTCCTGGTGGAATGACTTCATTACTCCAGTCACTCGACGTTTGCGTTAATCGACCTTTTAAAGCTTATTTGAAACATTTTTATTCCGAATTGGTGTCAACTCCAACAGGAAAACTCAAAAAGCCGAGTTTGACATTAATCTGTGAGTGGATCTTAACGGTATGGACTCTAATTTCAAATGTTTTAGTTGTGAAGAGTTTCAAGAAATGTTGTATTTCTAATAGCCTATATGGAAGTGAAGATACTGCCATATGGGACGACGAAGACGATCACGCTCCTTCGGAAATTTGTGAGTCAAGCAGCAATAAAGATTGAAAAATAGGTAAGAATCCCTTTTCAGATTTATCGTATCTATGCTTTAAATAAACTTTAAAAACTTGCTTAGTTTTTTACAATACGCTCTGTTTCTTTTTCTGTTACAGACATGCTGCTAACTGACCCGATGTATATATCCGTATAGTGTCATCAATCTACCTGTCGTCATTTTTGTGTTTAGTCTAGTAGTAGATAGTGACAATTTTATTTTAAAGTATTTTAAAGTACCTAATAAAAATATCAATTGAAAACTTCAAATTTAGTTTTATCCTCAAAACTGCACTTGATTTTTGGGGTGTGCGTCAACTCGGGGGCACGTCATCGTACGCGTGTAAATACGGTATGTTAAATTAAAATATAGAATTAGAAACATTCCCAGTAGTATTTTAAGACGTAATATGAAGCACTCACGAAACTAAGTTCAAAGCATGTTGGAAACTAGTTCTGTCCGTCGGGACAAGTTCGCTAGAGTTCATCTGAGTGCATTAGTTACGCACAAACATCCAAAAGCAGACAATCAAGATAAAAAAGAAAAGATTGCAATATACCTCCATGGGCCATGATATTTATCTTGCATTTGTATCCATGAAGGTGAAACAGCTAAACGTATTGATTAATGCAGTCAGATGCGACATCACAAGAGTAGTCATAGCACTTTGAGCATCTGTGGCATTGCCTTATTCTCGTCATTACATGATTTAGATTTAAATGTAAATAATTTGTGCCTAATTTGCGCATGTGTGCCAATATAGCTTTTCTGTTTTCCCGATAGGGTAAATTGTATTGTATTGTAATGGCGGCTTTTGTACTGCTAAGTAGAATAAAATTTTGTTTTTCAAATTGTATGTACTAAAATGGCCATTTATTCAATAATAGATATTTAAATTATCTGTCATTGAATTTAATTCCTCACAAGTGGTAGCGGAACGTGGTTCCATCCTCATGAAAAAGCATTAATATCTGAAAATAAGGATAAATGGCTTGAAGCCATGAAAAATGAATACTTCACACTACAAGAAAGAAAGGCCTGAGAAATTGTCCCTTGAAATAACAATTTTAAGGTTATTACAAACCGTTGGGTTTTTACACACAAAGCCGGTTGTGATGGGAAACCTGACCGATTTAAGATCAGGCTTGTTGCTCATGGTTTGGGCAACAATATGGAGTCAATTTTGTAGATGTTTTCTCACCAGTAATCAAATTTACCCTTGTAAAACTTTTCTTTGCATATTTAGTATGCATCCTACGCCTTGTAGATGCACATTTGGATATAAAGTGTTCCTATCTATATGCAGACGTTCGCGAATCTATATACATGGAGCAGCTAAAAGGGTTTGCGAAAGGTTTCCCAGGACAATTTGTCTTAAAGCTTAATAAAGCTTTGTACGGCCTAAAGCAAGCTGGGAGAGAATGGAACTCCCACTTTAATCAAATTCTATTAAAACTAGGCTTTAATACGCTTTACTACTGTGCATGTTTATATCAAAAGAATGCTAACATATTTATCCTAATTTATGTCGATGACATGGCAGTCTTTGCCAAAAACAATAAGCTACTAGATAATATTGTTGCAGATTTAAAACTCGAATTAGAATGTGTGAACCTAGAGCCAATTAAAAATTTCCGTGGTGTTGAATTTGAAAGGACTAAAAAGAAAACCATTTTGCACCAAAGAACTTATATTGATAAACTTGCAATCAAGTTTGGACTAGACAAAGAAAAGGTTTCGTTGACTACTTTAAATCCTGGGGTTAACCTTAAAGATTTAAATTATGCCGAACAGGAATTCTCTTATCCTTATAAACGGTTAATTGGAAGTCTACTGTTTATTGCATCCCGAACTAGGCCAGATATTAGTTTAGCCACCATTCAACTAGCAGAATTTAGTTCAAATCCCAATAGTTCTGTTTGGAAATTATTATTAGGTGTATTACAATATGTTTATTCGACAAGACATCTGTCTATAAATCTATCAAATGTTACAAAAGGTAACATTAGAATGTTTACAGATGCTTCGTTTGGCACATCGCTAAACAACAGAAGATCCATAAGTGGGTTTCTACTATTTTTAGAATTTGTCTCTTTTGGGCGGCGTTTCTCAATTCAGTGCTGTATCAGTAAATCTTCTATGGTCGCCGAATATGTGGCCATGAGTTGTGCAGTCACTGAATTACAGTGGATAATACGAATCTTAAAAGGATGTTTCTTAGGGAAAGGAATAAAATTGTCCACTTTGTATGCTGATAATCAAAGCGCTATTTTCTTTGTGAAGAATCCTGCGATTAACATTCGCACAAAACACATCGATATTCAATATCATTACATAAGACAATTATATTCTGAGAAATGCTTTGAAATAAAATATATTGAGAGCAAGTTAAACTGGGCTGACATTTTAACCAAGACATTTTATTTGCCAAGATTACAAATGTTTTTGCGCAAGTTGTTTGCAGGTTCTATGGATAACGAGATTGCGACATTGTGACATTGCCTTATTCTCGTCACTACATTATTTAAATTTAAAAGTAAATAATACACGCCTAATTCGCGCATGTGCGCCAATATAGCTTTTCCGTTTTCCCGATAGGAAAAATTGTATTGTATTGTAATGGTGGCTTTTGTACTGCTAAGTAGAATAAAATTTTGTTTTTCAAATTGTATGTACTAAAATGGGGATTTATTTAATAATAGATATTTAAATTGTCTGTCAGTGAATTTAATTCCTCACAGCACCACTTTAACAGCGGACTACGTAAAGAGCATTTGGGTCTACATAAAAGAGATAAAAAGATCCTACTAATATTAATAAACTCGTAAGAAACTTACCAATGCACCGAGGATATAAGTTTCTCGTAGAAGACGTGCATAATTCTTGGAGTAATAGAATTAGCCATACAGAAAGCACATGTTAGGAAGAAAAGCAGGATCAAAACGAACCCAGTTTAGGAAACGATATGATTATTGATTGAAATAATAGGGTACCACATGTCAAAGAACATGTCTCATATCTTTTTAACGCATAAATAGATAAAGAAAACCAGCAAATGCGAATCCAATCACCTCTGTTAATCACACATGTAGAAAAGATCTTCCATTCAAAAGTATGTTAGAACTTTTAATTAAAGCAAACATATCCTTTCAAAAAGCAAAGATTTGTGATAACCGAATACATTTGCCGTGTTGTATCAAACAATAACGATAGATTAAGGTAATTAGACTTAAACTTACACTGATGACATGTTACATAGTCAATCATGTATCAATCAATCATGTATTTATTTCCATTATACAATTAAATGTGTTGGATGTGTCAAAATAACTACTAAAATAATAATAATAATATATAAACTAATTTTAGACTCTAGAAAAGGTTACTGGAGATTTACTGCCTCATTAAGATAGTCATTAAAAGAATAGAAGGCATTTTTAACTAGAAATTTTTTTAGCGTAGCTTTAAATTGAGTAACTGGCAATTCTCTAATACAGGGACGCAGTGCATTGTAAAATATACAACCATAGTAATTGGTTCCAAACCTACTACGAGACAGCCTATGACAGGATGGCACCAAGTCAAACTTGCCACGTGTGTTAAAGTTGTGTGTGTTTATATGTTTACTATACTTAGGTAGATTTTTTCGGACATAAACGGAACATTGCAGAATATAAATACATGGAAGCGTTAAAATGTTAAGTTCAACAAAATAGTGTTGAACAAGCACTGATTTCTATCGTATTAGAATGAGTTTCATAGGAACAAATTGAGTTATTACATTATAATGTGTCATCAGGGGCGTCTCCTATAACAGGTAGTTATACAACATATCGAAACGGAGGTTTCAGAATATTTGAGAACATCGTAAATCAAATGAAAATATTTAGGAATGAAAAATTTGAACATAACAAATTCCTTCCACAGCAAAATTAAAAGTCGGGTTAGGTAACAAAAGCAACGAATCAAACAACATGCCAACAGAACAAATCACAAGGAAATTTCTTTCAAAAAACAACAAAAAAGAAGAAAAAGAAATATAGATGGCTCAAAGAATCACTATATACTAATAGCATGATCAAAAACAAAATTCTTCAGGAAACTCAAGAAAACCCAAAAAAAAAAAATTGTTCGGCTCAAAAACCACTATATACTAATAGAATGAACAAGAAAAAAAATTCAGAAAACTCAGTACACCGGGCCAAATCAAGAAATGTAAAAAGACGTGGAAAAAAGAAAGGTATAGAGTAGCAATCACTGAGGACTAAGATGGAATAACGTAACACTGCAAAAGTCGTCGCAGGACAAATATCTCTAAGAAAAAAGTAGCAAAATTTTCAACCTTAAGAAAAGAAGTTGGTTTCTGCAGTAAACCAAATAAGAAAGGTAAACAAGGAAGAAAACTAGCAGTAACTAAAACAAAACAATATGGTCTAGCTTCAAGTATATAAAGAAACGGAAAGAGAGCAGAAGAAACAAAAATTTGTAAATACTTTATGCTGTGGTAACAGGAAATCGTCGTAGACTGATAACCCAGAGAGCAAAAAAAAAGAAATAAAGAAAACTAATGGACCAAAAAGTCGACTGTCATAGTTTCCGAAGAAAATAAAAGAAATGTCTAAAAAGCACATATCACAGGAAGAGGATCGAAAATCAAACTAAGTCAGCACAAAGACCGACAGAAAGCAAGACCAGCCATAGGAAAACGAGAGAAATATGGAACGAAAGGAACAAGAATAAAAACAAAAACAACAACATTAAGCATCAACTACAAGAATCGAGAGAAAATACGAGAGCAAGCAAAGTCATCATAAGAAATCTTATCGAGAGGATCAAAAATGTAGTTTACGATGCTTGCGTTACCAGAAAGAGAGCAAATCAATATTGGGGACATTAGGATTGTCATAAAATGCATCCACATCAGTACCTTTTCTGCAGAAAACCAAATAAGAAAAGTAAACAAGGAAGAAAACTAGTAGTAACTAAAATAAAACAATATGGTCTAGCCTCAGGTATATATAGGAACGGAAAAAGAGCAGAAGAAACAAAAAATTGTAAATACTTCACGCTGTGGTAACAGGAAATCGTCGTAGACTGATAACCCAGAGAGCAAAAAGAAAGAAAGAAAGAACACTAATAGACCGATAAGTCGACTAAGTCGTAGTTTCCAAAAAAAATGTCTAAATAGCACACATCACAGGAAGAGGATCGTAAATCAAACTAAGTCAGCACAAAGACCGACAGAAGGCAAGACCAGCCATAGGAAAACGAGAGGAATATGGAACGAAAGGAACAAGAATAAAAACAAAAACAACAACACTAAGCATCAACTACAGGAACCAAGAGAAAATACCAAAACAGAGCAGAGTCATCATAAGAAATCTCATCGAGAGGATCAAGAATGTAGTTTACGATGCGTGCATTGCCAGAAAGAGAGCAAATCAATATTGGAGACATTAGGATTGTCATAAAATGCATCCAGGTCAGTACCTTTCTGTAAGGCACTTTTTGAATTTATTTTCCTCGTCTTATTTCTCCAGTTATTAGGTTTGGGGGTCGAGTTACCAGAACAGGTGGGGGTATTAATTGGGCAGTTTTCCACAGAGCGGGAATAACAGGGGGTGTGAAAGTTGTAACAAGCGGTAGAGAAGGTCGTTGTGATGATAGGGGTAGTAGTGGTTGTAGTAGTTTGGTATTGGTTGTAAAAGAGTCAACGTTAGAAATAGGAGCAGGATCAGATAAAACTTCAGTGACGTGAGATAAAGAAACAGAAGCAGGCAATGCTTCATCCATGTTAAATAAAGGAACAGAATCAGGTAAAACTTCACATCGTCAACATATGATAAAGGAACAACATCGGGCAGAACTTCAGTCTCAACAGGAATTACTTTCTCGACAACAACTGATAAAGAAACAGAATCAGGTAAAACATCAGCTATAATAGGATTTGCTTCCTCGACAACAGCAGATAAAAGAACAGGAGCAGGTAAAACTTCCCCACAACAACATCAGGCATTATAGATAGGCGTTCAGTAACTTCAACTTCAACTGTCTGTCAGTATTATAAGTTATCATCATTTCAGCTACATCCGTTATTACAGACACGACAAAAAATTCTTTGGTAGAATTACTCAAGGCTGTAGGAACAAACTCTTGAATTGCTACCTGTAATCTACTAGTTTGAATTGTCTCAATTCGTAGAGGAGGCACAGCCTGAGGTGGAAGTGAATACGTATGACACTTTCGATCATCATTTGAACAGCTAAGGGCATAAGAAATTTGGTTCCTATTCGGATATGTTTGGAGAGTAGGGGCGTGATAGCCATAGACATGAATATTGTAGTTCGAAGGCTCATATGGCTAAAAATGGTGTGCTGTGATGGTAGTAAGACGACTGGAATGGGGTACAGACGAGAACATAGAACTAGAAACAAAAGGAATTTGGTTCTTATTAGTAGTATAAGTTTTGGAGTAAATCAACGGTGAGTAACAACAGGAAGTAAATTGGTCCGAGAAGCGGGTTTAGTTGAGGTAGGATTAGTAAAAGTAACTGCAGAATTGGTAATCGTAGCCGAAGAAGGCATGCACGCTAAAGAAGGATCCAACAAATTAGGGGTAATGCTAGAAGGCGGTGGTTTGAAGTGTCTACAGAATACCTACTAAATTCTAATCTTCTCCCCAGAGATAGTAATTGTGCAATATAAGTAATTTCTACTAGTGCTAAAGAGGATTTATAATACAGGTCTAAATTGCGTTGCAGAATCTCCAATTGTTGCGGTTCCGATAAGGGAACGAACAGTTTTAAAAATAAACTTTTTATTGTCGCTACATATAGACTAAGGCCTCAGTAGGACACGTAGATTATGTTTAGATATTGAAGGAAAAATCACAAATTATTTGTTAACAATCTTTTTACATCTTTAAATGTAGTTTCATTTTTGCGAGACAAAGACATTTACGTGGTGGGAACAGTGAGCTCAAACAGAATTGTTAATGCAAATACCAAATTAGTCTGTGAGAAAGATCTAAAAAAGAGAAGAAGAGATAACAGAACAGTAACTACATCGCTAGACAATATTATTATTGTTTGTTGGATGGACAATAATGTCGTCCATATGATTTCATCTGTTATAGTTAAGGAGCCACAGGATATAGTTAGAAGATGAGATAGATCAAACAAACATTATGTAGAGATATCACGACCCCATGCTGTGAAACAATATAATCGCTTTACGGAAGGTGTTGATATGGCAAATAGAATGGTGGCTCATTACCCACATGCTGTAAAAAAATCGAATATTATATATTAGAATTGCTTTTCATTTCATAAATGTCACAATAATAAATGCTTGGATATTTTTTCGCAGAACTCATAAAAAACAAGATGCCGTTATTACAATTTAAAGCAAATATTCGCAACTCACCTATCGAAATAAATAAAAAAAGAGGAAGGTCAACTGGAGAGATAGAAATAATTAAAAAAAGAGCTGGGACAAAATCAATACCAGAGGTGTGCTTAGATGGAATTGATCATTATCCTGAAAAAAAAACCAAAAAAACCACCCAGATACTACCACTGAAACTGTATAAGACAGACGTGGTTTGCATGCAAGAAGTGTCAGGAACCTGTTTGTCCGGAATGTATGGGCGTATTTCACAAATAAGTCAATACTGCACTGCGGCCAGAATGATTTTTATCATATAGTTTTTGTTAAAATCAAAAAATGTTTGAAACTACGTTCTTATAACATGTTTAATAAAATAAAAGTTATAAAAAAAATTTTACAGGTTTTTTCATTGTTGAAATTTGGAGCTTGAAGGGATTGTTGTTTACGTTGCCTTTGTTTGATCTCCTTATCGCAGTGGATGTGCTCGACAGAAAGATGATTTGTCTGAGTTTTATTTAGAATCTAGTAGTCTTCGAGTATCTACTTTTATTTTATTTTCGAAGTCGCTGTATAGCTAGATGGTTGTTACTTCACGATATTGGGCCATGGGCATGCAAGACTTCCGTCTAGCTGTGCGTCGCCACTGTCCTCTATTAATATACGTGGACAGTGAAAATTTGTTATCGATTTTTAGAGTAATTTGATAACAAGTCCGCGTGAGGGGAAGTTAAATTACGTTAGTTAATAGTAATAAATATTTGCATAAATTTATTGCCAGCATGTTTATGTAGGTCAAGTTTAAACGTAGTTTGTAAATAAGGAAGTAATAGTAGGATATTATGTAGGAAACTGGACCTTAGCACACCAATAAGAGTGCTTTCGAAAGGAAATTGATAGGTTAAGAGTACCCCTAAGTTCTTTATGAACACTTTAAAGCTCCAGAAAGCTTAACAAAGAACCGAAAATTGATAAATACCAGCGTGTATTCAGTTTAGGGATTATTTTTTTTTTTTGAGTTTCAGATAGGGTAGTGCGAAACCATTCGCTAGTAATCGTTGATTACTAGAATATTAGAAAGAAAAAAAAGCTTTTATCTCGAGGGCAGCCTCGAGTAAATACAAAGTTTGATTAATATTTCGTTGACCGCATCGAAAGCGGTTTATTTCCATTTTTAAGTGATTTATCATCCCAAGTGTAACTGATTAAATAAATTGTGGGCGCGATTAGCGGTCCAGATAAACTGATTTCACTAAATTAGATTGGACAGCGGACACAGATTGTAAAACATCCAGGTGCCCCAGCCTTTTCACTTTCAATGTACGAAAGTGAAGGTATTTATAAACTCAACTAAATACCGTTAGCCCGACAAAGCAACCCTGTGGTGCAACCTTTAGCAGGTAATTGTTAGTATAGCCACTATATACGTTAGTAGAATAGAAAGTGTTTCGTGCGAGGACAATAAACTACTCAAATACCGCGAGTATATTACCAACAACGGCGACACACGTCAACCAGGACGCTGACCCAGGCTCTGGAATTTGCACCTAATCGTATACGCAACGCTGGTAGAAAAAAGCGGCGCATGTAGTGTAAGTAATTTTAATGTTAAATTGAACTTTAAGGCGATTTATGACATACGTGTCTGTAGTATACAAAATAACTAGGTTAAGAGTATTTATTTAGGGAATTAGGTATGCATAAAAATAGATCCGTGGTGTATTTTGTTTTTACATCTTAGTAAAGAAGTTGCGTGTAAAGACTTATTTTTTAATTTAAATAAGGTTGAATACAGTTAGGTAAAAGCTTGTAAGTGGCTCACGAACAAGTACTGGAAGTTAGGGTAAAGCTTTTTTAAAAATTTAAATTCTGAAAAATTTAAGGGGTTAGAAGCATCCCTTACCATGTTTAATAAGGGATAATGATTATCTTTTAGAAATACTCTGTAGTAGGATTATTATAAAAGAAAGATGAATAGGCTCAAGAGCTTATTTTTATATTGAAACTGTAGGTACCCGTTTTAGGTGTTTTATTTGTCACCAATACAAATAAAACAAACCAATATCTCGAAGGGAGACATTACAAGCCTCATTTGTAGAAATAGTATTTAAAGTTAAATTTATGATAAGTTCATTCAGGTCTTCAACCTATGTGCTATTTCCAATAGAGGAAATAGCATATTACAACATAAGGTCAACAAAATAGCTATTAATTTCGAAATAGACAGGTACAGCAAAATGACAATATAGTAAAGTCCAAGCAGAACCCATTAGGTAGCTGCTGGTCACCAATCGGAAATATGCAAAGTTAACAATTTAAAATAAGGACAGAGTCACTGTGAGGAAGCAAAAGAAAAAAAATAGCGAGAGTTCCACTTCAAATTTCAATGAGTGAGGCCACTATGTGAAAAGTAATGATTTGACCGATGGGTAAATTGGTATTAGTCAAAGTTACAGTGACTGAGTTTATTAAGGGTAAGTTTTATGCCTGATGTAATTTGTACCAGTACTAACCATAAGTAATAGAGAATGTGCCCACTGGATAACAGTATTCGTAAGTTGTGTATCTAATGCCTAAATTTCTATAGATGTAAATATAATAAACAAATTTTATATTTAGTATTCAAATATACTCAATATTATGATCCTAGTTTGAATTAAGTAATAACCTAGGACCCCCCCCCCCAGTATGTATAAGGCAAATGATAACACCTCCCCCTTTGCAGCCAGAGATACGGACAGCCACATCTCCCCTAGTTAAAAACACGCCAAAAACAAACCAAAAAAAAAAACAAAAGAAAACCGCTTGACCAACCCTCAGATAAGATAACGTAAACCAATCAACCGATCCTTCAATTAAAGGTATTATTATTATTGAACCATCACGACCGCTACATTGAAACAACACCTCCCGATTGCTACAGTTCTCATTGCAATTATCTCTGAGATGTATCTTCACATTGTCTTTACCGTTAAGTCAATAAATTACCTATACCTTTTTTGTAATGAATACCATAAGAAATTACTTTATTAATTTATTGTTCCAAACCCTTGGTATTTATGAACAAAGATAGGATTTATTATCGCAAGATGAAAAGCAAACACGCCTTAGAATCGTATTTGATAGGGTAGGGTTAAGGAATTATGTATCGTAAATGCAGTAACATTGGCTAATTTGTTAACTTAACGCTTCAGTTGCTGCGTTATACTTTGTCTTATCTTGCTAAAGCCAGTATAAATTTGTTTAGCTTTAGAGAATGCCTTTAAGGAGATGCAAATTTGCATGCATTCATAAGTGAATGTGAAAGAAAACTCTGAAAGCTCTGAATACAGAGTTTAAAGTCACACAATTATTTATACAGAATACAAAAATATGACTTTCTTGTAAATTAGAGTGCCTGTATGGATAACACCAAATAACCATCAAATTCCACAACGTTCATAACTGAATGTGATTCATACATCTAAATTAAAAGTTGAATTCTTTAGTATAATCGTCCATACGATAACCAACGTGTGATAATGCACTCTTAAATTAACACAACCGGAAATCCCAAAACATCTGATCAGCATAAACTAAATTTGCCCAATAGAAGCTCTAAAGAATAAAAATTAATTAATGAATTAAATACGCTAGATATTTTCTATTCGTGTTTACTAAATAACATGACAATTGATTTGATAAACGACCGTATACCAATTTTTATCAATCCAGACCAAATATCTGTTTAACAGTGAAAACTTATGCACCAGCCAAAACTATAAATATTTTCAGCGTGGATATTATGTATGTATATCCACCAAAAGTGTAGGATTATAACTTATACAGCTGTTATGCCAAATCCAATATTCCATAGCATCTTACAAAAATGGTGTAGGTATTTCAACTTACATTAACGATCAATAATCAAGTCCTGTCGTGTAGTCAGCAATGGAAAAGAGTAGGGATTAAAACGTGTACCGCACTTTGAATAGCAACCAATTAATTTGAATCATTAAACTGATAATAAACAAATGCTTGTCAACCCAAAATAATATAAATTTATATACAGAAGGAAGATCTACATACAAAGTGTTTACTAAACGTTCTGCCCTACAAAAATAGTAATTGTTGAAATGAAAGAAAACCAACACATTACACAATGAGTGCAAACATGTGAGCATGAACACACATGCCACTAGCAATTTATAAATCTACATCTCAGTAATTTTGTCAAATTTCAGATTCAATCAGCCATTACTTGCTTGTACATATATTGTTGTTTTTAACACGTTAAGCCCTGGGTGGTGGGATGCAAAAAGTCATTGCACGGACAGGTTTTTATCGTTGAAAACTATTTATTATGTTAGTGCACAATTAAATATCGTTTAAGTTTTTACAGTGAGTTTTTATTTAAAAAAAGAAAGCATTGCATTGATGACACCCAGCTCGAATATAAAATTTTAAATACTTGGACCGCGTGTATCTGATGCGATGCCCCACTGGAATATGTCACAACAGTGGTGAATGATCTAATAACCTTCACAATAGTAGTAGGGATGTCTACTTTCGCATAGTAATCGTCGAGTGCTTGTTGTGCATGGCTGTTGAAACGTGTTGTTTTCTATACATATGTGTATGTAATTCCGAAGTACATGCACGTTTGCGTTTATATGTTATGAAAAAGAACAAAAACATTTGCAGTTGCTTTGTAACGAAATGATGATGCACGAAGAAGAGTCCGAATTATATGCTGAATATGGATCAGATGACTATGTTCCAAATGATGAAGCAAGCGATACCTCAGATGATTCGTTTGAAAGGAAGGTCCCTAAACGCCATTGCAAAAGAAATAGAAAGCAAAAATCTACGGTTATGGCTGTAAAAACTGATCTGCAGAATGGGGTATGTATCTAAGCTGGTGTTTGTTACAGTACAGCAAACCTATTGTAATAAAATATCGAAAATATTATAAAGTGAGAATTTGCATGTATCGCGAATAGAAGATAAATAATACAGGTAAAATATTATTACAGGCAGAAAATATATCAGGTAATACATTTGAGATTTCGGTTCCTACAAAACGGCCAAAACACTTTGGTGATAGACTTCTCAAAAGCATTGAAAATCAAGTTGTGGTAGCTGTTGCAGCTGCAACATGTATTCAGCAAGATGAGGTAGGGTAGTTACTTTTAGATTATCAATCGTAAAAAATTATTACAGAGTGACACGTGACAAACTTTGGTAGAAGGAGGTGAATCAAGTGGGTCGCTTGAAAAATGCACAGTAATAAAAGGTTCTATTTTCTAACAACTTACATTTTTTTAACACAAAATGACCTAGTTAGACAATTGAAGCAGTTGTATCTGAGTTTGTCACTGACGGGGAGGAATCTGAGACAGAAGATTTGGGCGCTAATTCTAATATAGTATGGAAAGATGTAGATAGGTCCAAGTTACAGCAATTTGCGTTCAATGTAGTTGACTTCGGTCTCAAAACGGAGTATTATGTTCTCTAAAACAGAAAACCATATGATTTCTTCAAACTGTTTTTGACCGACGAAGTTCTGACATACATAGGGAATCTAACAAATCTTTACGAAATTCAAAAACAGGCAAATAAAGTTCAATTGAAAAAGTCAAAATCGAAACCTTGGACACCTACTTCTGTTGATGAACTCGAGAAGTTGTTTGTAGTCGAAATTTGGATGGGTTTACCAACAGCACCTCATTTACATGACTACTGGAACGGCATTTTTTGTATGCAACAAACGTAAAAAATATGACCAGGAATCTTTTCGAGCAATTGCTATCCATGCTACATCTCAATGATAATAATGCACTAAACAAACAAGATACAAATTTTGATAGGCTTCATAAGATAACGCCATTGTTGAATAAGGTTATTGAACGTTTCCAATCCATTTTGATCCCTAAAAGTAATATTTGTATTGACGAATCTATGGTGCCATTTCGTGGTATATTGAAATTCAAGCACTACATCAAAAATAAAAGAAATAAATTTGGTATAAAACTATACAAGCTGTTACATGCCGAAAATCGGCATTTAAACATTTCTGTAAGTTTCTAATTTGTAAGTGAATTCGCGCCAATATTTTAAAAAACTTGTGCGTGCATTTCCGTTACTTTACATAGTTGTGTCGGCGCCCGATGATTGCGCAGACGCGGAGTGGAGGAAGGGTGGTGATTTCCGTCACGTCAGGGCTAGTCAACCAGATGTCGAACGGGGTGTTAATCTTTGTGCCGTTATCTTGTCTTCTCTTTCAGGTTATGTAGGTTTCCTTTTATCTACCTAATTATCGTTCCTCATACCAGTTTCCTTTACCGTTCCGCTACAGAAGAGAGAAGACAAATTAATCTGGTTTTGACAAGGGGGCAACGGACGACCCACGCCCGCAATGCTCAACTGACGCGAAAGTAGCTGCCATGCTGTGAAGAGTTCTACAGTTTACGTAAGTGCCTTTATCTTTTTTGCATGTGATAATAATTTGATCATAAATATGACGTTACCGCTTATTGCGCAATATTAGTCAAATATTTATTGTCACCAACTGTCGTAGTGGCTCTTATACAGTACCCGCCGGGACATTAAAAGTTGACCTTAGAGTTTAGAACCGGGAGTATAACAAAGCTATGTGTTTAAAATTGATACACATACAATCTAAAAGTCTATTGCAGTAAGGATACTCAGTAAGAAGAGTCGGCAACATTCAATGTTGTAGTGTCTCTACTAGATGGTTTGTTGGATAGCGGTTGCATATTATATACTACTGATAGCTATTATACCAGTGTTACTCTTACTCACGAATTACTGAAACGTAAGACGCACCTCGTGAGTACAGTGAGGACAAATCGAAAATTGAACTGTTTAGAAGTTGTTAAAGCAAAATTTAAAAAATATGTTTTTGCCAGACATAGTGACACTGATGTAGTAATGTTGAAGTGGTTTGATAAAAGGGATGTGCTTATGCTTAGCACTAAACATACTTCTGAAACTAAGAATGTTAGAAAAAGGGACTCTGACATTCCAAAGACTGTAACATTATTTTGTAATGTTAACGAATAAACAGATCAATTAATTAAAATTCAGTAACTTGCATAATTTATAGACAAAAATTCCACAATAAATTACTTCATAGTTTAGTTAGGCTCCCTTATAATAAAAGACCAGGGTTACAAATAGCTTCAGGCTACTAAACTATTAGAAATTCCAGCGGCAGGTCATCATAATTTAAAGCTCTACCATTGTAAATCAAATACAATAAACTTAAAGCTTAGGTCGGTTACAGATTGACGAATCTGATAAAATTAAAATGGAATAGTATCTTTTAACGTAAATAAAGGAAAGCAATTTTCTGTTTGAAAAGCTTAATTTTCTTAATAATTTCTTTGATTAACAGCGGGTTATAGAAAACGAAACATTATAAATAGCGAAAACTATTTCCAATTTAATTTGTTAAAAGATTGCAAGTAATTTTAAGTAGTCTGGAGACATCCATTGTATTTAAAATCAATTTCGGCTCAAGTGGGTTAACCGGTCTTTTGTTAATGGCAGACAACTGTCGCCACAGGTATGGTCCACATTTCAATAACTAAGAAATTCTTAGAAGATACAATATATTTAAACCCTTAGAAAAATAATTGCTTCCGTGACTCTCATCTTAAAAGGGGTTGGATTTGGTTTCTATAATCTTGTTTTGTGGGAGGTTCTGTTCAGTCATTGGATAACAGAAAATGACGTAGATAATGGTTAGGGTAGGAATTAATCTATATAACTTAAGGCTTTAGCCAAAAGCCAGGGAGTTTTTCCAATGGGCCTGTCCGTGGTCAAGAAGTAGAAAGAAACGTAGTTTGCGGGTAGCGTTCTCCGGCATCACAGATATAATATTTCACTTGGTATCACGATAGTAAAAATTGGAAAGGAGTGATAACTCTTCCAGTTCGCGAGGGTTATGCCCGTATGTTCGCGGATTTATAGTGATACAAGGTAAATAATAAAAAGCTTGTAGGCATGTGATGCACAAGTTAAGTGATATTGTCAATAAAATCCTGCCGGATTCGTGTGCCACTCAATTATTTAAAAATTACAAACAAGAGCAACAAGCAAGATTCTCTCCCCCAATTTAAGAGCTGTTCTACGTTGGAAGGCAAGCCATCAAATAATGGACGATTTTTAGTAAGTAAGTTTTTATAGTTAAGTAACGTGACCAATTTTTAGTTAGTTTATTTGTTAGGCCATTTGTTTTGGCCATAAACCGTAAAATTAATTTAGTGTAAGATTTATAATATAAGTTTTTGTTCATATACAAGTGTTTGGAAATTACTTATGTATGCAAAATTTTCATAATTCCATATTCACCTATTCAATTCAATTTCTAAATTAAAATCAATGAATGTAACAGGTTCACGTTTATTGCTCTGTTAATAAAATAGTTTTGTTTGCCGTTGATTAAGTCGATAGTTTTTTTTATTATTTGTTTATCACGGAAGTTGCATAAGTAGTAAAAAAAGATAAGAGTTGATTAAAAGAAACAATTGTCCTCCTTGGGATGACAAGTCTCTCAAGGTTTTGCACGAACATTTGGACATTCTCGACTTGTCTGGCGCCCTTGGTAATTGTCATTAAGCCACAATATTTATGAAAGGTAAGTGCCAAATTTCTTTGTAGTATCTTATAAATTAATTTAACCTTTTCTGCAAAATTTTAACCCTCTATATGATCCACGACCTTCCGCTAGCTAGTGCCGATGACCTCCCTTTAATTTTTGTTTTACAGGTCGCCCTCATTTTATAATTTTACTGGAAAATACATACGTAGTAGCTTTTCCCTGTATCAAGACTCTTGCGATAATTGATTACAATGAATCAAAGGCATTCATTGATTTGTCAGACCAGACGAAAGCGAATCACCATTGTTTTAGGAGAGGTACTAAATGGTACCGAAAGCTGGTAATGGAAATGATGTTTGGATCCACAATGGTAAACTCATTTGTAGTCTATAAAAAAATTATCTAGACAAAAATAACAATAACTGAATTCAAAAAGCAAGTAGCTATGAAATTGTTGCATCTAGATAATTCCTACGCTACAAATTCAAACGATAGAAGTGAAAACCATTGTCTTATAGAGGGTAAGAAGAATATGAGTGTTGTTTGTTACGCAAAAAGGAAAGAAAAACATGGCAGGAAAGAAGCACAGAATAAATGTCCACTTTCTAAATTCCATTGTCCTATTTGCAAAACCAGTTTTTGTGTTTCTTGCTTTTTTGAAACACATAAGGCCGCAAAAGTCATGTAAAATCAAACATGCTTTTCTTACACATATTTTCAAATATAGACAAAATTAGTTTTTGCATTTCTTGTTTCTCTAGGCACAATTTATAAAACTAACGGTATTTTTTGATTTTTAAAGTGATACTACCTACTTCCTTAACGAATAGTTTTAACTTTTAAGTCCGTAGATACAATCCTAAATATTCCCTTCGATTTGTAATAAATTGACTTTTATTAAAACATGGTTGCATGTTTCACATGATATAACTTGCATTGTATATTGAAAATTTGAGGTACTCTTGGCACCGGGAGTTTTCAAGTTCCACTACTATTACATTGCAACATGTGATCGCATTTAAGACACGTGGTCTGTTATTGAAACTTGCTCTGTGTCACTACTTTGATACCACGCGGTCCCAAAGTTATAGTATAGTGAGGCTTAGTTAAATGCCACGCAGAGCTTGACGTGTTAATATCGTTAAAATAAATACTTTCCCAATACCTTCTTGTGTAAAATTTATAACAATTTTTATCAAAATGAGAGAACCCAAATTTTAGATACACGTTATGGTAAAAGATTATTCACAGACGTAATCTTTATTTATACTTGTAAGTGACTATTAACCAACTGTCAACACAACCAAGAAAAACAAACAGTTTAACTGATAAACTCTAAGTGAAAATTCATAGATTTGTAGTTTGCTGCCTTTCAAAATCCGAACATTGTGTTGTAATACATTATACATGTTGTGCGATCTAGAAATTCCCGTTTTAGCTATTGATCTAAGTTTCCATTTAATTAGCATAGTTGTACAAATATTAAATAATAACAACAGTTTAAAAAACATTTAAGCTATACTTACAGGATCTCCTTTGTATCCCTTGTCACCTTTGGGACCCTAGAAACAATTAAACCATGAATGAAAAATTACAACTATAACTGTGTTTTTATTAATATATTAAGTTAAGCAAACCTCTTGTCCTGGAATCCCATCAGTTCCCTAAAACAATAAAATCAGTATGTCAGTAACTTATAGAAGATAACATACGGGCAAACCAGGATCACCACGTTCTCCTTTAGTACCAGGTTCACCTTGAGCACCCTGTTATTGTAAAAAGTAATTTTGTTAGAAATTTGGATGCAGTGAAAGTTTATGAAGGACAAATTTATTTTCATGGAAACAAGAATAGGATATTAAAGAATAATAATGCATGCTTAAATAGAACTATAGAAGGGAAAAATTTTTACAAACGAGTTTTGTTTGATGTTAGTTTTATTTCGTCAAAAATACTCTTGTACGAATACCTAAAATTAGAATTTACTTTTAAACAGACTTCATTTTTAGTTATATATATATATATATATATATATATATATATATATATATTATATATATATATATATATATATATATATATATATATATATATATATATATATATATTTCTCTGAATCTGTTAGTACTAAACTCGAGCCCTACTGTTTGGGGGCCTTTAATTGCTGCGCACTTTCTGTACTACCGTTGTACTATGACTCATGCCCCTGATTTGGGTCGTCATTAATTGCTGCAGGTTCTCTAAACAAACACAAAATTGGGGTCGTCATTAATTTCTTTGAATTTCAGATCGAGCCAAATTTTGCGCTTGTTCAGAGAACCTTTAGCAATTAATGACGACCCAAACCAAGGGCATGAGTACCAACAGAATTCAGAGAATTTATGGCGACCCAAACGGGAGGGGTTCAAATTCAGATAAATGAAATTTATTTCATGAAACTGGGAACCTGGAGATTAGGGTTAATTATATTACAGATATTTTTTTAAATACTATTATTCTTGTTGTGTATGTGAGTTTGGTGTAGTAAACGTATGTTGGGAAAAAAGTGGTTGAGGAGTCAGGAAGTTGAGATTGGTAGTAATGATAGTGCATTGTTTGATAAACCGGAACCGTAAATGGAAGCAGAGGCTGGAGGTTAGTAGTCAAAGACAGAGTCGGGTGAACAAGGGAATGAATTGATTATGAAAATGTTAGAGGAAATGCGACTAGGTAGGCAAGAATCGAACAGGAAATTTGAACAGTTGGGTGATAAAATAGAGAAGTCGACGAAGGAATTGAGTGATTTTAAAAATAGCTTAAATGTAAAAATGGGGAGGTTGAAACGTGAGTAGAATGGAATGAAAGGAGTACAGTAGGGATTGGGCAAGAAATAAGTCAATGGAAAACTGAAATAACGATTTTTGTGAGGAGGAAATCAATAGCAAAATAACTGAAGAAGCGACTTATGTAGAGATCAATTAGGGAGATTTGAGAGAGAAGTGAGTGGTATTAAACAAAACATGATAGCTATAACGGGGGATGGACCTAGATATTTTTCAAATAATTTATCCTTAGACCAGCAGATGAAATTCTATGGAGATAATTGGGTGAACCCACAAATTTTTATCAATAGTGTTAGGACGTTAGTGAGTAATTTATATGATGAGCAGGCGAAATTGAACATTGTAAAGGTATTATTAAAAGACAATGCTGAGGCCTGGTATAATTTAGCAGGACAAGACATTGTATCATATTTGGACTTCGAAGAGAAATTTTAAAAATATTATTGAGGTGATCATAAACAAGACCAAGTGAGGGATGACTCAATTATGGCGAAGTATAAAGGGGAATTTTCAGGATCTAGTGAGCAGTATGCTATCAGGAAATACAGCATAGCGAAACAGTTAAGTCGGCCACTTACAGATAGGCAAATTATCAAATATCTATCTCAGTATTTTGAATTAGAAATTAGACAACACGTAGCTTTACAGAACATTACTAAACGAAAGACATTTCTTGAATACCTACAAAGATACGGTGAAGTAAGCACAGGGAGAACTAGGGAACTATGGGACAGAAATATAAATCAGATTAGATTTGACTAAAGGGGGAAAATTTTAATAATAGACGGGGGACGAACTTTAACAGAAATTTTAGAAACAACTGGGAGCCTAGGGCAAATTTTTACCGAAGTCGCAGTGGCACGAGAAGTACAAGTCAGGGACCGGGAGTGATGTGTCAAAATAGCTCACCGGAGATTTCAAGGGCACAAACTAGGACAAGCGATGGAAACAATGAAGTTAGAGATAGGCCCGAAGTTAGGAGGACTTACGCTAAGGTAGTAGAAGGACAGAGGGGACCAGAAAGCGTGACACGAGAAAGACAGGATTTTCACTAAGAGACCAACCACTAGATATTAAGATATGTAAATATGAACATCTGCGGAATTTCATCACTATAGAGGAAGACGTGGGAATTAAAATTTTAAATAATAGTGTAGGATCGTTGCTCGATTCAGGAGCAGATGCGAGTTTAGTTTCAGAAGAATTTATTAAAGAAATTAAAGAGGAAATTTGTGATAGAGTTATGCCATTTAAGAGGAATCATTTAGTAGCTCCAAACAAAAAGAGGTTTGCTGTAGTAAATAGTGTTGTTGTAGTAAAGGTGGAGTTATGTTCGTTAAGCTGTGAACAGGAAATTGTGATTGTTCCTGGACTTAAATTTAAAAGTATCTTGGGGATAGACTGTATGATGAAGTTAGGTTTGGTTATAGACATGGAGCAGAGATTAGTAAGGGTTAGGGATATTGTATTGCCCTGGAAGGATTGTTATGATGTCACAGAAGATAACATGGTAAATTAGCTTACAGCTAGAAGTCAACTTTGTAATATACAACCAATACAAGTCGGTATTGAGTTGCAACAAGCTATCAGTAAAATAATTTATAAATCTTTTAAGTATGAGACTAGTGAAGAAGTAAGTACAGACTGTTTGATATTCTGTAGTTGTATGAAGAGTGCAAAGCTTGTTCACCATGAAAAACGTAAAATGTTACAGAGCCCCAATATCAACTCCCAGTGCTTATATACACTTTTCAGCCCCCTTAAAACTTGCCCATTTTGTACAATACAAACGCAAAACACTCTCAACCGTCTTCAATTTCCTCGAAAATTTGTATACAAACATCAACTGCCATCCAAATCTAAGAAATTCTCCCTATCTGTTCCAACCATCTCGATATTCTTTGAAAGAAATTGAAAGAAATTCTCCCTATCTGTTCCAACCATCTCGATATTCTTTGAAAACTAATTCCTGCTGGCCAAAGTTATCGTTAAACATGCCTCTACTGTTCTATCTATCTGCCTCTAGCATAACTAGTCCATCTCCTATCCCTTACTTCGTCTAACCACCAATTGATTTTCATTCCACTACCTTGCCTGAACCCCAATCTTATCAAACCCCACAATCCATTTCTGTTTCTTTCACTCATATAATGTAAAATAATCCCTCTTTGTTTTTCTTTAACAACTTATATTTCTCCACTCAACTAGGACTATAATAATACGTGGTATTTCTATCTTTCACTCTCCACCTTCTATCTTATTCTTGTTTTCCCACAAGTTAAGCAAACACTTAATTCACGATGTCTCTAGCCTCTTTCTGTATATACTATAAACGTAATAATCCCTCTTCGTTCTGTGTCAAACACTTGTATAGTAGCCGTTTCACCATTACCCATTCCACACAAACAATAGATCCCTGTTAATAGAAACCACCTGCTACCCTTCAGAGAATTGCTTTGTTATTTGTGTCTTATCTTTAACCGTAATTTCAATAATAATTACATTATTTGTAATTGTCCTAGTTTATTGTTAAGTAATAATAATTTAATTGTTGATCAAAATTCGTATTTAGAGTAATGCCTATACGTTTAGGATATTTTGCATTATAGCGGCACGGTAACTAAAACAACTTTCATATCTACTTGCAACATGCTTAAGTATTGTTAAGTTGTCCCAATTTCGCACATCCTTTGAGTAAATAGATGATCGTCTATACAGTAAGTTATAAAGGTAACAAGGTTCACGATGCATGATAATATTGAAGATGAAAGTTGCAAAAAGCATTTCAGATCTGTAATTATATTTTCAAATTTTGGCCTCCGCCTAGTGTGGTGTGACATGTGTAAATTTGCTTATGTTGTATATGAACCGCAAGCACATGTTCTGCATTATCTAGATTCTATTTTTCATGCAATTACTTACGAAATTATTATATACCATCAAACAATAGTCATAATGTCTCAGAATTAAGTTGTTCATAAGATACTACTATGCTAGGACACAATATGTACTTAAAGCTGTATAGTATTTTCATTTTAAAAATACATATACCTGTTATTTTATTTATATGTTTTTTAAAAGAAAGGCGAGTCTAAAATAAGGGATAAGGAATATTGCGTCCTTTACTGCAAATAATAAAATTACAGTGCATTGCTCGACAATCTCGTGGTCCTTTCAGAACCTATTGAATTATCGTAATTGTTTGTCCATGTTAGTCTTCAAACCGGATCGTAATCAAGCCATCACCTAATTAATTACTCAACAAAGAAAAACGTTAAATTCATGTGTTAAATTTGTATGTGGTGTTCACTATTTACTAATACAAACTCTCATAAGCCTGTTTCTTTCTTACACATCAAACAGAAAAGTTTTTACAAGTGAAGTATTGAACGAAAAACAAGTGCTTCTAAGAAACAACAAGAAGACCGCAAAGGCAACGCATAACGGTATAATTGAACCCTCGATGAAGCAGTTCTTTTCTCTCTACAGCAAAACAAAAGATGAAGAAATTTTGAAAGGCGAATTAGAACTAGTTTTTCAACGAACAGCCTACAACTCTATTCATTGCAACCCAGGTAACATTTTACGACAATTAGTCATTATTGTATTATAATTATCCAAAAATTCTTCGCTTACCATCATGTTTCAAGGACAAGATGAACAGTTAAACTATGCAGGGGAAGAAATAAAACATAAAACTAAATGAAGTTGTTTAAAACGATCATTAAGCATTTTAGTATACGGTTTAGAAAAAGTAATAAATGAGGAATCGATTAACAAGGTAACGTGTCAATAACAAATATGCACGAAATCAATTGATGAACTCGGTGACCTGTAAAAAATTTATGATAGTAATTTTGAAGACGAGTTCTTGGAAATTTTTAACGAACCATTAGAAACCGATTCCAGATTTGCTAAACGTCAATCACGATTAACTGCATTTAAACGCTTTCAACCCAAAGAGGTTTCTAGTTCAAATTCTTCAAGGAACAAAATTACTACAAACCATTGTAGAATGCCAGTAAATAATTTGTCTACTTTCTCAGCTAATTATAATTAAAAACTTTTTATTCCGAGAAACATTTTCTGCGCTCATAAATCGAGATAACAGTTTAAACCCCGACAAAAAAACTGGAATATTTAAAAGCAGTGGCGGCTACTCTATAAGTGCTGCAGAGCTGCAGAACCACCAAGAACCAGCAACGAACAAACACATTCAATAGTATAAAAGAGATCGATAACCAGCCACTAAAAGTATTATAAATTCCTAAGTTGGATGTCTATAACAGTCGGTCAATAATACAGTAAACACGCAACTCTAAACGACAAGGAAAATCCATAAAAATCACTGTCTAACTACGTTGTTCTGCAGATCTTTTGATTTTGATGTTCATCGTATTCGAAGTAATCATTTAGAATGTATTTTAAGGAGTTTTAAACCCATTTTTGCCACAGTCGTTTATTTGAACCAACCATTTTACACTGTGAAACGTTTGCCATTTATATACAAGGTGTCAACTATAGCCCTTGCAAAGTCTAAATACAAGCTTAGCACCTTGCATTGGCCAAATAATTAATTTTTCATATTATCTACACATATTTAAGGACGGAGCAGTGGCATAGTTCAAATTGTTCCCTCAAGATTGTCTTAAAGGTATGTTGCATTACCTAGATTACTTGCAATGACATTTCAATTTTTAGTAAATGTAAAGAAAAATATTGGGGCGTAAAACTAACATATAGTAGAGAAGGGATTGGCTTTAATAGAAGCTTTGTTTATATCAAGTGTATTTTATAGAACGAGTTTAAAGCGTATATTGTTTTCGAAATGCATTTCATTTTTTTAAAGTAGAGTTAAATATAGTCAGAAGATTTTGTGTGAAGGAGCTTAGGGGATTAAGGACCAAGAACAAGGGAACGCCTGATGGTGCAGATAAGGAGGACGAGGAGAAAACCAGAAAGACATGAGCAAAAGAACAATTTCGAACTGGATTCTGCCTAGGAGAGTTTTTGAAGCATTGTAAAGATATATTCAACATCCAGGAGGAGTAGGTGAGTTATTTATTATTTTATAACTTGCCTGTATTTGTGTATTGATATTTAAAGCTGATTAGTGTGGTACATCTGTTATACGTAATCGTATAGTTCCATTAATAAGGTACACAGGTTACTAGAGCAAAGTTATATGTTTATTTTTACAACAAATAATAATCAAGACACATCAGCTATAAATTTATATAATAGAAGGGTTCCGACAAGTTCATGTGTAAAACACTAAACTTTAACTGATTGTATTTTAAACCTATTATTATTATTAATAATAACTATTATTAACAGAGGTCACGCAATCAATGCTTTGAAACAAGATATATGACTCACCCCTAATATCAAAACAAAATTATTTTTAATTGATCAGAAATCATACACAATCTAGTGAATTAAATTGTTAAACAATAATATATGTATAATGTCTTGTCCAATATTCTAAGTTTAACCTGTTAGGTGGTCTTACCCTACCGCATCTGGTTACAGTGACCAAAGTGTCATTTGACGAAGTAGTTAGATTTTCTTCCTTTCTTTCGTTATTTTGTTATGTGGGGGTTTCTCCATTACTATTTACGCTACGACCTATTATGAAAAAGAGTTTCGTAATGGTCGAAGGTGTTGTTTGTTCCTTCTATAGTTACACTCATCAACACGAACGTTGTAGTCATTTGAGTCTGATTTGTTTACAACTACCCCAAGTTTCCATTCTTTTTTATTTTTATTTTGCAGTAAAATAGGTTCATTTTAGCTTTAGGCGCACTAAATGTGGGAATGAAATTTTTTAAGGGAGAGAGATTGAAATATAGGAATAAGTTCTGAAAGGTTGGTAAATTAAGTTAAAAAAGAAATACTATGTGAGTGACAGCAAACGTATCATTGGTGAAAGGCCATACATCGGCAGGGGCCAATGTTGAATTGTTTCCAGCTTTACTGATATGAAGACCAGAAAAATCAAGCACGTGAACGTGGAATATAGAAGTGTTGGTCGTAGTTATTAAACCATGAAAGGACGATAAATTAGTTTCAATCACCAATGGAGGTTGAAATTTAAACAGATGGAATGTGTCCTAACATGCCAAAGAAGTACAAATCATGGACATTCCTGGACATCTTTCATCATTTGTTTTAAAAATAATATGGAAAATTAAAATTGTGAGTACCACATAAGCTTTTCGTTTGTTTAAGATGTATAATTACGTAAGGTGGCTCCGTGGCTCAGTTAGTATGCATATGACTACTAAGTACAAGGTCCTGTGTTCAAATCCCAACACGGTTAGCTTGAAAAATGTTAGGCGAGCATTTTCACAAAAATAGGCCCTGGTTCAGGTGAGAGGTAAAATGTAGGTCCCATGTGTGAGTGTTGTCACGTACGTTAAAGATCCCAACATTGCTTGGAACAGCAAGGGTTGGCAAAATTCAGAAGTTCTGGGTAAAAAAACTTGCTTCCTGTAACACCTTCGGGTGGAGCATTGGAAAATCAAATGTACTGTATAATTAGTACCTGTGGATTTTAAATAAAAATGGCTTGTATCTACATTGGACTATGAAATAGTGACAAAAATAGTTTTGTTTAAATTTAAGCATAATGTTATTAGCGAAGGAAATTTGAACATTTTATAAGAGTATCAAATATGTAAATGTAAGTTCAATTGTAAAATTATTCTTAGTTAAAGAGCGAAAACTGTATTTTTAATGGAAATTTGAATGGTTAAAAGTAAAAAGTTGGTATTGCGTTATTTTTCTTTATATTGTAGTTAAGGGTATTTCTAAATAAACAATATTCAAAAAGTTATATAGATCAATTTGGAAAGTTAAAACAGAGTAATGGTAGTATTATTTACAGATTAAACCTTTTTAGGGATTTTTACCTGATCAATTAGAGATAGGTTAGGTTTGTTCGTTTAAAGATAATTTGTACTTGCATTTTATTTTAGAAATTTACTATTAATAGAGCTTAAACTAGATGGAATTTTATTTGGAGTTGTTTATAGTAGCTAAAGGTAGAAAGAAAATTGTGAAAGGATATCCAGCCACTCCAATAATAAAAAAGTATTTTGAGAGAGGCCGTTATATTAAAAATTTCTTTAATTCAATAGAAAACTAATGAATATTTTTCAGGTATGGCTGGTAAAGGTAGAGTATGAGATGATGTGATTTAAGAAAAGCAAAAGCACAAAGATCTATCTGGAAAAACAGTCTTCCAGGTAGCAGAAATATAAGAGAAATTGCTGGAATAATACAGTTTAGCGCTTTTAATTTTGATAACTAGTATAGCCGTTCAATGTAAGTGGTAATTATAAAGTAGTTTTGTATTTTGGCCAATTTTACATGTTTAGATTGTATTATTTTTATCATTTTTTCCATAGGAATCCACTTCTGCACCACTGTAGTTAGCAGGCGCACTCTTAAAATTGTGATGGGATTTCCGTCCCTTATGGACAAATCAAAATTCGTAACGTAACATCCTTTTATTCGTAACAACGGTTTAATAAAAATAGCAATAATGTTGAAATCGGTATCTCTAACTAATATATATTCGAGAAAAGACCGCTGTTTGAATTTAATTAATTATCATCTAGGTGGTTTTGTTATAGCGGCGGTTACGGAAAGGTCGATAGTAAAAGAAGTTTATGTACAAACAATTTATTAGATCAAGTATTTAAAAAAATACAATTTGACTAGCATAAAATAATCATCGGGCCTGTTTATATTCCACCTTCATTTCCTATTGAACTTTAAGAAAAACACTCCAAAATAGGCGAGCTAATTACGTTAAGCAGTTTGAGTGTATTACGGTTCTATTCGACTATTATAATTTATCATCAATGATATGATCTTTAATATAAGAAGAAAACCTGTGGGGAATTGTCCCATTGGATATCGTAAAACAATAATTGATAATTATCATTAGTTTTTAAATTTTAAACAAATAATCCATTTCAAATTTTCATAAAAATGGATTGATTGTAAAAAAAATTTTTATTTGAGTATTGAGATCGAAAAGTACTTTTTGGAGAAATATTAAATTGGATTATTGATTATGAGTTAGGACGTGAATTGAACTGAAAAAAAATTTTTGGGAAGAATATAATTATGATTTACGATGAAATGAAGTTAGTTATTGAATTGGAAATAAAGTTTAGAGAAAAATTTTGCTCTCAAACGTAACGGATTTCATTACGACTGAATTCTTACTTACATTTTTAGGATTATTTACGATTGTTGACAAAGCTTTAATCGACATATATAAATTATTGATGCGATAGGTCAATCCCGAGGGATTTGGCATAGAAAAATTTAAAATTCAACGAGACTTAAAAAAGAAAATGAAAAGATTTTTCAATTAAAAATATTCTAAATTGAAAGATGGATGAGTTAAAGTAATAGGTTGCTTATTTTAAGTTTCTTGGGAAAATAGTTTTCAGCGTTGTACTTTGAGTTCAAGGTTGTATCGAGGGTCACAATAGTAGTTCTGTCCATTTCCATCGTGAGAATTACTCCCGGTAGAGGTGCTGGGGGATCTTAATACTAGTTCTTCCAAAGGGGGTTTCAATTGGGGTTTTTATTCATGGGATCAATTAAAAGAAAAGAGTGTGGTAGCGGGGGTTGATTTTCGAATAGATTTTATTGACCAACCGTCTAATCGAAAATTATACCCAGAGGGTTGATGTAATACTCGACTGAGGGCTGCAGATTGTTCTCCATTTTGCAGGGAGTATTACTCTAGTAATCTAGCACTAAAGATGAAATTCCACGACCCTTGTAAATGTTCTATTCTCTTGAGGGACAGAGAAGGCCGCTTCACAACCTTTCGCTTTCAGCAGCATTTACAGAGCTGCATGAAGGGTTTTTAGACTTCTTATTTTTAGAATTAAGGTATAATTGGAAACGTAGGACATAAATGACACAGACAAAATCTTTAATGGTTTAAGATAAAAGACTTAAAAAATCTTGTTTGTAAGGGAGGTGTAATGCATACACATTAATTATACATACATTTAAATATAGATAAACATTTATCAATTTTAGCTAGTTTAGGAACTGGAGTAAGATACCCTTAAAATGTTATAGATGTTTGGGTAATTTACAGCTTATGAGAGGTTATTTCAATATAAGATTAAATCAGGACAAGTAAATACACCAAAAAGTGCCTAGTACATTTTTATATAAACAGCAATAACGATAGCGATTTCTATTCCTCCCTTGTCATGCGCTACTTCTGCCCATTTTAGACAGATAATGACTGCTTGTAATACACCTAAACATCTCAAAATTTTCTAGACACTTTATTAGCATTTTCAAATATGGCTACAGGCGGTAATAATGCATCTGGTAAGACTCAGTTACAACAGCCACCGTCCCAGCAGTTACCATATCAACAACACAATGATAAAAATTGTGTAACGTTAGTTAACGTTATTACATATTCCCTATTATAAATGTATGAATTAGATTCTTTAAAAAAATTAGTTCGGATCTTGATAAAAACGTGTTCTTAGGTTAAAGAATTCTGAGTGGAAGATTTAAATTTTATATAATTAAGTTGATTAAAATAATTTCTATTTTGTAAATCACAATGCTTTATTTACTATAGTTTTTTTAAAAACAAATTTGGTTTAAATATGAGTTAATAGTGCTAGTTAGTTTTCTTACAATACGAGGGCTCGTTCGATAAGTACTTAGCCTCACCACCCGATGGCGCCACTATCGCATAAGAAATTGACTATCGTGGAGTACATTCTCGTAGACGGCTACTGTCGAAATTTCAGCCGAATCCGACTAGTAGTTTTGTTTTGTTTTTGTCTGCGGATTTTAGAAAAATGGAAAAAGAGTATCAGTCGGTGATTTGATCCTTGTTTTTGGAAGGCAAATTGCGCAGCGAAATCAAAGAGCGCTTGGATGCTGTGTATGGTGACTTTTCTCCTTCGATGGCGACCGTCAAAAATTGATTTAACGAGTTTCTATGTGGTCACACGTCGGTTTTTGATGAGCCAAGCTCAGGTGCCCCGAAAACGGCTACCACAGAGGATAACATGACAAAAATTCACGATCTCGTATTGGCAGACCTTACATGTAATTTTTTAATGCTCCACCTGAAGATACTACATTGGCCAGGAAGCGAGTTTTTTTACCTGGAAAATTTTGAATTTTGCCAAACCCTTGCTGTTGCAAGCAAGGTAGGGATCTTTAACGTGCGTGGCAACACTCACACACGGGACCTCCATTTTACCTCTCAACCAAACAAGAGTGTATTTTTGTGAAAAATGCTCGCCTAACATTGTATTGGCAGACCGTTCATTTACATTTCCAATGCTCCACCTGTAGGTACTACATTGGCCAGGAGGCGAGTTTTTTGTTGCCTGGAAATTTAGAATTTTGCCGAACCCTTGCCGTTTCAGGTAAGGTAGGGATCTTTAGCGTGCATGACAACACTCACACACAGGACCTCCATTTAACCTCTCATCCGAACGAGGGCGTAATTTTTGTGAAAAATGCTCACCTGCCATTTTTCAAGCAGTCGCCCGTGTCGGGATTTGAACCCGGGACCTTGGGATCCGTAGTCTTACGCTTACTACATTGATCCACGGCGACGCCTTGTATTGGCAGACCGCCGATTAAAGGTGCGTGAGATAGCTGAGACAGTATGCATCTCGAAAGGCCGCGTGGGTCATATCCTGCATGAAATGTTGGGCATGAGAAAGCTGTCGGCGCGATGGGGGTTGCGTTTGCTCACTCCGAACAACGAGCGCAACCGCCCTCGCCACGGCCAAATTGGGCTACGAACTACTGCCCCATCCACCGTATTCTCCAGCTTTGGCCCCGTGCGACTTCTTTTTGTTTCCAAACTTGAAAAAGTCACTCGACGGGCAGAAATTTGAGTCGAATGAAGAGGTCATCACCGCCACGGAGGCCTACTTTGCAGACCTTGAGGAAACGTATTTTACAGACGGGTTAAAGAAGTTGGGGCATCGCTAGGTCAAGTGTATTGAGCTAAAAGAAAAGAAATAAATCCCCACTTTTTCAAAAAATTTTTTTTTTTTTTTGTAGGCTAAGTACTTATCGGGCCACCTTCGTAGATATTTATCTTATAATGGCCAAACGCATAGAATAGTTTACTTACTTCACGGACATCAACGTGCCCAACACACTTTTCTCTTTTATATTTCAGGACATCTAGCATGGAAGGTATTTTACGCCTATCCTGCTATCAACCATTCCCTAAAGGAGCACATTACCTCATTTTCAGAAAAGTTGCCTGACAATGCCAACCTATGCTTCCTTGACTGTTCATCCTTGGTCATGCCCTGAAAAGGAAGGTTTTCAACTGATGTCTGTTAGCCACATTTGTGTGACTAAACAGGCCTCTTTTTCTACTAGTGATAACACTTGTTCCTACCTTCCAACCTCCTATACCTCTACGTCACGCTAATTCCTTATTTTCCACTTTTTTTTCATTTCACTTGGTCTATTTCCAGAATCATTATAGTGTTAAACTTTGAGATCGAGGCTCTATCGAGGGTCACAATATCAGTTCGGCCCACCGCCATCTCGTGACAGTTCCTTTTGTTAGAGATAATGGAGGGCATTAATGTTAGACCTTGCCGAGGGATTTTCTGGGGGATTTTTGTAGGCGAGTACAAAAAAGGAACAAAGTGAATGGTGACTGGGGTCGATTTGCAAATGAGCTTTCAGTATGATTGTTCAACCGTAAATTATGCCTAGAGGGTTGGAATATTACTTAACTGATGAAAGTAACATGTTCCATATCTCAGAGGGCAATATCCTACCAATCCAACGCCAAGGTTGACATGCCGTGATCCCCGTAACCCCTTAAGGATAAAAAAGGTCGCTTCACCACTTTTTGCCTTCAGCAGCATTTGCAGTGTTGAACAAAGAATTGAACAAGTTGTTGAACTTTTTATTTTTAGGATTGGAGTATGAATGTAAACATCACTCAAAAGATAGAAATAATCTTTAGTGGTTTAGGGTTAAAAAAGTTTGTTTGTAGGGGAAGTGTAATGCTCAAGCATTAATTACGCGTTCACTTGTATACATAGGTAAAACATTTATCAATTTTAGCTAGTTTAGGAATTGTCTTAAGAAAATACATGAACACTTTTATAGACGTTGAGTGGTTTACAATTTACTAAGGGGACTATTCTATTATGCTATTCAAGTAAAATACTGAAACAAATATTAAAGTACCTATGGTATATTTTTTTTACAACCAGTAATTAAAACCGGAATTTCACTATACACTATCAAATTAGAAAAACACCAACATATTTTCCATGATTAATCATCCTACAAACATGACGTCGAAAATGTTCTTACGAATTGCAAAGATACCGAAATCATTGTAAATTATTTAAAGAGACAGAAGCATAAAACTTCATAAAATTAAATGCATAGAGACTAAACCTAATGGTGCAGATGTGGTAGTAAATAGACAGTGTGAAAATACCAATCACATATTCTCATGCACCGAGAAATCCTTGATCTCCACTTCAAAACAGTTCGGCACACGAATCCTGTAAATCAGTACATCTCATAAACCCCTAGACCATTTAACATATATTTCATTGTAACATAATAGAAAGGATCATTCAAACATAGTCGACCAGCCATGCTTTTCAAGCAGTTATAATTCAATCGGATTTGATTCCCGACATGGATAGCTTGAAAAATGTTAGAAAAGTATTTTTCACAAAAGTACGACCTCATTTGTATGAGAGGTAATATGTAGGTCCCGTGTGTGTGTCTGTGTGTGTGTGTGTGTGTGTGTGTGTGTATTATAGAACACGTTAAAGATACCTACCCTAACTTGAAATAGTAAGGGTCTGCCCAAATTCGAAATTTCTAAGTACTTGCTTCCTGGCCAATGTAGTGCTTTCCAGTGTAGCATTGGAAATTCAAATGTAGGCGTAAAGTAAATTCAAAAAGTCATTACCATCAATTCCACACATAACAATTCTAGATGTTTTAACTAAAAATTTTTCTGAAAATACCATAAATGTTTCACAAGAATTTCAAAAGTGAAATTCCCGGAAAAACCTTACCGTAAAAGTAATTTCGTCTTGAAAATCCAAACGATAGAAATCGATTAGAGCTTTCAAATTGGTATCCATATTATACTGTCGTTAATTAAAGTTGGAAAGTTATGAAAATAAATTTGTCCAAATTATATAGAACTAAGAATTATTAATGAAAATATTTACCTTCATTCCATCAAGTCCTGGCGGCCCCTGCGAATAAAAACGATTAAAAAACATTACACTCTGTTAAAAAATTCTCCAAGAAGACTCAAATCTTCATGCATAAAACATTGTTTGTTAATATATTCCATATAGAATTTAAAGCTAATTGTTTTCTGCCAAACACAGCAAGCTTTATGTTTCTCAAGATACAGCACATGCATATTTATTATATTCATACAATATTACTTTACAAAGGTTTTACAAACCCTAAGTATATAATAATTACTAAAACACTAGTTAATTAGTTGATAATTAATCAGTCACATCTAATTAAACTTAATTAAAATTAAATGTCCCTATTGATAATGTATACATTATAATATAACAAATATATTACAAGTTACAATAATCTTAAATAACTTAAGTATCTTATGGACGTACAACAGTCGGCCCAGTTTGCCTCAATACTTTACAAGTTTAAATAGCGACACAAATAGTACAGCATAATTACATTATTAACAACACAAACAAAAATCAATTACTTTTTTTACATTCCACAGGAAGCTCTTAATTGTTAATTTGTTAAGTCTTTTTTGTTATATAGAACACACTAGTTGTTAGATGGTAGCCCTAATTATAGAAGTGTTTTCTTACCGGAGACCCTGTTCGTCCAAGATCACCAGGGCGACCGGATTCTCCTCGTAATCCCATAGGGCCCTGCAAATTCAATCAAGGTAATATATAGATACTTACAAATACACGTTACCGGTAATCCCATTGGCCCTGGATCCCCTTTTGAACCTTTTTCACCCTATAAAAATATTTCAATTTAATAATTTTCAAAAAATAGACAAACGTACTGGTTCTCCTTTAGTACCATCAATTCCTTTGTCACCTTTAATACCTGGGGGTCCTTGAAGTCCAGGAGTACCTGGGTGTCCTGGTGGACCAGGCGGCCCAACAACCTAACAAATAATTTGAACGAACAGCACTACGTTATTATTATATTTTACCATGTTATCACCACCTATCGTAATTTCACCAGTTCCGTCCCCCTGAAACTGTTATAGCATTAGAATATATACACCTTCTATACACAAACAAGCAAAAAGCACAGACAAATGACAAGCTAAAGTCTTACCTGCCTTCTCCTGACTTTTTTATATTTCTGAAGACCATGATGAGAGTCCAATAAAACATGAAAGTAATAGAAAAGATATCATTCAGTTAAAATTAGAAAGCTTGATGCACAATGCAAGAAAGCGCAATAGGACAGGAGAAGACTGGCAGTTAAAAATAATTAGATATACTTACAGCAAGAACAGTCTTCTCCTGAATAAGCAAATTGTCCATCAAGCGATGCATAGTTTATTTTAAATACTTACCGATTCACCTTTTTCGCCTCTTTCACCTTTTTGACCAGGATATCCAGGTGGGCCTGGTAATCCTGGTGGTCCCATCAAGCCAGGTGGTCCTATATCACCATATTCACCCTTTTCGCCTTTTGGACCTGCTTGTCCCTGGAAAACATAAGTTAAATAAAATTGTGAGGCAGCTTAAAACCTTACTGGAAGACCAGGTGGACCTTGTAAACCAGATTCGCCAGATAAGCCAGTTTCTCCTATAGGGCCAATTTCACCGCTATCACCTTTGGGACCTTTAAGTTTATTATGTATTAATAGGGGTTTTAGTCAGAAAGAGGAGTATAATTTATAGTATTATGAAATTGGTAACAGATTATTAATGATGCTGTAGGCTTTCATGGTCGGAGTCATGATTAATAATAATCTGAGTTTAGACATTTCCGTATTAAAAACTAATAAAGCTTGTCCTGATAATGCCCCTATGGCAGCAGGCAAAATGCTGACTTTATTAGCGTTTAATATGGCATGGCTCAAAACCAGAAAACATAGTACCATTAACAGATTATTGTTGGACCAAGAGTGTTTGTTTATAGAATTCATATTGTTAACATAAGTGTAAGAAAAACAATTCAGTAGAAGGTGTACAACTTCAAATTTTGATGTTATCTATATGAATTTGTGATGGGAATAACGGTTCCGAACCAGTAACGTTATTTTATGTTACATTACCAAAATATAACGTTCTAAAATAACATTATTTTTGGAACGTATGTTTTCTTTCCAATCCAATTAGTCCTCGATTTCTTTTTCTATAACCTATAGCACAGATCATTATTCTGCAAAACAATATTTGGTTCTAAGTACGAAGTTGTTACGTTCATTTTTGTAAATAATTGATTAGTTTATTTACAATAATTTTTAACTCAAATTCCTTTGGCGTTAAACACGAAAATTTAATTCAGTAAATTAAAATAACCAGGTCCGTTGTTAATTCATTCATTTGTTTGTATAAATTCAATTTCTATTGTTACTTCCGCTAATTAATAATAGATATCATTTCTAAAAATTCCCCAACGTAAAGTTTACGCTAAACAGGCGATAACGTTGTTCTAAATATTTGATAATTGCGGTTTAACGTATTTTCCCTTTGAAAGAACTCGTCGAAAAAAAAAACTAAAGAAAACACTAATGTTCCATCATCTAAATACCAAGTGTTTAATTCGCTTGTTAAAGATTTGGCCAAGTTCAGGATCGTTATACTGAATAATAACAGGCCCATTGGGTCCCCTTGTTGGACGCTGACTTCTGAAGATATAATATTTTCTCCATGTTATTAATAAAGATGGTCTTAAGTATGATGATATCAAGTAATTGTATAATTCTGAGAAATGTGTATGTGTTGCTATTAAGATATGTTTTCTACTGATGCTGTTAAAGGCATTACAAAAGTCTATTTTCAATAAGCATTTCTGGTTTTCTTCTTGTATGTTATTTTGTTTATTAATCCGTTCCTTGCAATATGTTTGTACGACATGAACTGCTACCTCGGCTCCTATTGAAATGCCACATCCTAGTTGTAATGGGTAGAATAGGTTATCAGCAGTGTCTTTGACAGAACGTGTGGCAATTTTGGAGCATAGTCTTCTCAGAGTGCTACCGATTGCGATTGGACAGATAACCGTTGGGTTTCATGAGGGCGCTTAAGCGTGCTCCAAAGAAACATTTGCACACTTTGTTAAAGTTCACATTTTAGTTCATTTATCAGACTGTTTGTTATTTGTCGTTTATAGTAAATGTTTACAGATTGTGTTATATGACTTTCAATGCACATGTAAATTTTCATTGACATGCATGGGATGATAATTTAATACATCACTACGAGTTTTCTCTCAACAAAAGAATATAGTCATGTGGTTGCAGCTAGCAACGCAGCACAGCTTTCATAGCGGCACTGGACAATGTGTAACGTGTTGCGTTACACTAGTTACAAATTAGACGAGGAAATAAAAATTTTAATTTGACAAATTATGCACCTTGTACGATAGATCTCACAAATAATTATTCTTGAGTAAACATGATATTTCGATACTTTTGTTTTTAGAAAATATAACTTGAATTAGGGCAGTTAGTACAATTAAAGCATGTTATGAGCCGTTTCTACACTGTACATTACTAATTAAATTATGCATTTCTTATTGTATTCATGATCATACAAATTTTAATTAACAAGTATCGACTATCTTTTAAAGTAAAATGATTGCTTATACAAGCATCCTATAGAATTTCTATTAAATATTCAGTATAAATTTAAATACTTTGAACCTATCCTATTCTGATAATGTGAAAACCTAGGATCTTATTGTTACAAAGTATGCAAGTTTATGTTGGTTACCAAAAGTTAAAAATTCTTGCAATATGTGTTCGCTTAATAACTTTAGAAAATTTTGTTATTTGTCAAAAAATTTGTTTGAAGAGACTGTAAAGTATCTCTGAAAAGGTTTGTTCAATAAGTTTAATTATCAAAGCATTTGCTTTCCCTGAGAAGTTACAATGTTGTAACATGTTTTCTACAAGATCCATTACGAACATATTTCCAAAATAGTAAATTTCTATGGTCTCATACAGGATGTAGGCCACCAAAGTTACACCCAACTCTAGGAATCTGCAAAGCTAGTTGCAGACAGTTTTAATTGTTTAGGCACTAGAATGTTGACGGCCTAGATATTTTGGAAACTATTGTTCATGTGTGTTTTGGTCGACAGAAAATGTTTTTGGGAAAACACGATTTCTGGTTTGGTTGTATCGAAACATGGACGGGTTTCAAATGAAATTGCGATCAGAAGAAGATTCGTTACTTTGCCTATTTACTGTAAGTGAGTTTCTTGCTGTATAATCGATGGCCTAATGCACCACCAATAATGCGTTTGAATACGAGCGCAGGTCAGGTGCTTTCTTTTAGGAAACATGTTCCGGTGGTGTAGAATTAGAAAGATGCTACTCCTTTAAAATATTATTTTATGGAATGTTTTAGTGGAAATTTTGCAGACTTTTATTTTAAATACAGTAAAACAATTTGTCGTGTCTATCATAAAAGTGGACACAAGCGTATTATTGAACTTTGAAAATGGAGTATCAAAGAGATAATAAAACGTTAAAATTATTTTTACTATCTGGGATGTATTAGTTTGTAATTTGGCATGTTGGTAGCTATAGTCTTATGGATAAGGAAATACTAAACGTCATCCACAGTTGCTAATTCCTCTACAGTGGTCGATGATTTCGCCAGTAATAAATTCTGACTGAATTCTTCCCTTTTAAGTTTTCTAGGTATCGCAAATGAATTCTACTTTGGACTAGACCATCGGAATACATTTTAGTGGCAGCTGATTATGGGTATTGATCGTAGAAATTTATATTGACCCCTACTGCATAGAGAATTTTTTTATGTTTTTTATAGTTACCTTATTATTTAGAAAGAATGTGTACTTGCTTGTGGACTGGCTCTTGGTGGAATACATTTCAACTGATAATTGTGTCCAGCATTGCTGTGGTTCTTTAAGTAAATGCATTTTTTAAATTATTTAGCTTTTGTGGTCACCACGTGACTGAAAATCAGTTCCCCATGTATATATTGTATTTAATTCTTTTCCTGAACTTATTATTTTGTATACATTTTTATACTGTATAAATCCTTTGGGATATATTTTGGGGTACGCAAGGAACTGCTTTTGTGTATCATGGTTGTAATTAAAAGGTTTTGTAAACGTACTATGAATATCATGTTGCTTCATTAAGGATTTGTGTGAATAAAGTTCATTTCTTTGGGGGTTCCCTTTGTACTTTCCGTATGACCCATCCCTTTCTATGATGTTTCAACTAGTACGTATAAATTGTTGCTGTTCTTTTTTTTGTTGCGGTACTCGGTGCGGGCTACTTTTGCTTACTTTGCTTTTTCTTCCTTGTCCATACGGATTTCCGTTACAAGAAATAAAAAATGAATTTTCGTAAAATAAATTGGTACAACTTAATATAATAATAAGATACAGCATTAGTAATTCAATAGGATAAACGTCGCAACAATAAAAACACCTCAAAAAAGGATTCCATAAAACAAACAATATGTTAAATATATGAGACTGAAAATTATATCAGGGCGTCATAAAATACCTTTAACAACACAGTTATATCGAGCAAATAGATTAATGAAAAAACTGCAATAATAAGCAAATCCAATATTTTAAACAGTAATTTTTCATTCTGTAATCATGTCAGTTTAAGAAATTAAAATTATGTAGTAAATAACAGTGAATTTATTAATATGTACTTCAGGAGAATTTAAAAAAGAAATTTTAGTTAAATGAATTAGAATCAATGTTCGATAGTAAAATTCACGAATATCAAGCTGCAGGAGGTTTAATCATCATCATATAATGTAAAATGTTACAATGTATTCTTTTATATTGCTGAAAATAGAAGGAAACTCAGCACAATAAATTATTTGGTATTACACGTCTCGTATGTGTTTGAATATAAAACCCAATAGGAAAACTGTACTATGACATAACCCCCTCACTGAATGTAAGAAAGAGTGGAAATTAAATGACAATAGTTACATCCGATGGAAAAGAAATAAATTATTTATCTGTAAGTCATTGATCAGAAAAGGTCAAAATGTAGAAATGCGTGTAAATAGTGTGGGGGTGGGGTGGGGTGGATAGTTAAAAATGAACAAAACACAGCTGCAAAAAAATATTGTTTGAACCCCCGCAGGAAAAATAGACGGTGAGCAACTTGAAAGATAAATACCCCTGGAGGAGCAGGGTAGGTTTGCACACGCGTAGGGCATGGACATAATGTATGACGACTAAAGGTAAAAAGTTGTTAGGACCTTAAGAGAGTTCACCCCTCCATTATTTTCAAATTTTGTGTTGCGTTAAAGGAGCTGCCTTAAAAAGAAAACCGTGTTACTACATTGGATTTCCCACTGCTCCAACCAAAGGTACTATATTGGCCAAGAAGCAAATTTTTTTACCTGGAAATTTTTTATTTTGCCAAACTCTTGCAAGCAAGGTAGGTATTTTTAACATGTGTGACAACAGTACACGCAGGACCTACATTTTACCTCTCATTCGAATGAGAGCGTCTTTTCGTGAAAAATGTTTGTCCTGCATTTTTTAAGTGGACCGTGTCAGGATTCAAACTTGTAACCTTCTGGTTGACACTTTTGTGTCAGCATTCCATTTATATAATAAGTTTCTAAATTCAATTGTCAGTTGGTAGCATTGTCCTACCATCTACATCGTTCTGTTCCCTTTGCACTTCGTTTGTGTTAACCTTCATAATTACAGGTTATTGCCGTGTACTCAAATTCACATTATTTATCTGCATTTAAAGTTACAAATATGATAATAAGTCGTACTTTGATCTTGTCCTTGTGGAATAGGTTTCTAAATTCAATTGTCAGTTAGTAGCATTGAATTTCCGCCAATATCATCGTATTAATTACGAAATTAGGTAGAACCGACAAATTATTATTGGAGTTTGGCAGTTTTGGTTTTATGGTTCTGGAATGCCCTTTGCAAGCTTCGATTTTCACTTGTGGTGGAATTAAATTCACCATCATCGTTAATTAGGTATGATTTGAAATAGATTAAATTTTATTATTTTAGTTTTTGTACGTGCAGATGTTCTTTTTGAAATCTCAACTTTGTGACGTCTTGTTATCTCTAAATCAATTAGTGTATATTTATTTGACCCATTTACGTTGTAATTAATAGCCTAATTTTTTTTGCAATTTAGATTTCTATTATTAAATTTTATGGTTTTCCTCCTGTTCTTCTTCCTTGTCATCGTGCTTGTTCTGCGTATGCTCCTCATTATGTTTATGCTTCTGCCTCCTTTATATTAAGAACGTTGTTGCACAACCAACTGTATTATTTCTCATTTATTGGCGTTGTCAATAAGCTGTTGTTACTCTGGGGTACTATTCCAGCAGCCTAGGACTTTGACGATCTTTGATGTAAGATAACTACGTACAGAAGTTAATCAATGAATAAGATTATTCCATGTATTATTATTGATTAGTGTTTGTGCTTATTTCGTGCCATTGTGGTATTATTCTTTTCTCTTACTAGTACTTAATATTAATAATTTGAGCTATTGCTGTTCATAAGAAGTACCTCTACTTCATTCAAAATTTATTAATACTGATGTACAAAATTTAACATTTAAAACAAACCTTTCGTATATTGCTAAGCACCCTCTTTATTGCCTAGGGTGATTTATTAAGATTATTAGTGAATTATTTCAACAGTACGTTAAAATATCTAATATTTACATTATTGGTAGAGATTGCTTGCTCGAGCTGCTTATTTTAAATTGAGGTTAAAACACCAAGCACTTAATTTATGGCAGATTTTATGTACTACTACATGCTTTTTTGGCCAAGGGAATATGATTATGTGAGTTATTAGAAACATTAAAGTGAGTGGGAAATTAAAAGTTATTCTTCCGTGATTTGCACTTGTGCAGGGGTTACTTCAGTAATATTTACAAATGTTGTATTTTCTATGCTTGTGTTAATCATCATTGGTGCAATATTGAAATTCAACTGGTATTTAAAATTTTTGTCATTAATTATTTTTGTGTTCCTATACATATTGGAGTTAGTTATTTTGTGAAGTTGCGTGTTTTATACGTATGATCCGGAAGGGGGTTTCTTTGAAGTTCGTTGGAACTAGGACTTATTAATAGACATTGGAATGGTTTAGAAAAAGTTGGTATTTTAAAATGTATGAGTATTTAAAATGTTGATAGATCCATCTGGAAAAGTAGGTTTTCTTTTAGCAATACCTAGCTAAGGAGTGAGGTTAAAAATTTATGGATTATTTTAGGAAAGTATATTTGTATTTTTATTAAAATTATTTAATGTTATTGCAGCTTAAGTATAGGTTGAATTTTATATGAATTGATTTAGGAACTTTGTAAAAGGATATCTAGTCACCCCAGTGATGGAATCGTATTTGGAAGAAGCATTTTATTCTACAATTTTACTTAATTATGACAAAACTTAAGTGTATTTTTGAAAGAAAGGTAACGCATAATGTGATAAATTTAGGAATGAAGCAAAAGAGACAAACCTATGCGAAGTAACTGCTTTCCATGTAAGAATAATATCAAAGGGATTTCCGTGACAGGTGGTTTGATGCCTCTTACTTATGACAAGACAAAATGCGTTTCAGTTTGATTTTGTAACGTAGTTGTTTTCATTCCAGCCATATTATTATTTTTATTTCATATTATTCTATATTCTTTTATATTTTTTTCCACAGAACCCACCCACACACCATTGCAGTTAGCCGATGCACTCTTATATTGTTACAGCTCCCCGCCCTTTAGGACAAATCAAAATTCATTAGTGTAATGCTCAATTCACCTGTAGCAAATGGTTAATAAAACATTTAACGTTTTTTTTTTGCTTTTTATTACTTGTGTATACAGATTGTCATATACAAAGTCCAAATTTCAAGTCTCTACATTGTGATTGTGGTTATTATAAGAAATAGAGATTGGGTTAAATGGGGAAAGATTTGGAGAAATATATGCCAATTTTTTAACCGTTTACAAAATTGGTGTAAGTTGTCTGGTTGGAGATATTCGAAGAAAACTAAAAATGGAGGATTTTGTCTTTTGATAATAAAACAGGAACCATAAGCCGTACCATCACTAAACTTGCACATTATTAGGACACTTTTTTAAACAGAGTATTTTAGCATGAACAGAATCATTCGACTATCATTTGTTTTTGAGAAACTACCCACGACTTTTGTTTTTCTTATGGCCGCCATTTTGGATATTAAGTGAATATTATAAGCCTTAAAATTACCTTTTTAATGATATGTCACATGTCTAATAAAAACTGCAAAAACTATCCTAAATTTTAAAAATAATGAATTTTGTATGTTCTTCAACGTTTGGTAACCCTAATGCAGCAAAAGTTTTATGTCTACTTTCGAAATAGTGCCACATACATTTGCTCAAGCAGAATTCAAGACGTCCAAATTAAATCTTTAAATTAACTTAAACTTCAGCATATCTTATCTAGTTTAGCGAACAAAATAAAACATGAACGAAACAGCAACTATCATCCAAATTCATTCCCGAAAATACTAAAACTGTTGTCTGTTTGCATCACAGTACATTTTTCACAATTAATTAAAACTCTACTTAATGTGCGTCTATTTATGGAGTTAAGAATGTCCCCGACTATCTCCAGCAGTTCGCTAATATTATGAGGCATTTGAAACTCATATACCTCACTTTTAGCAAAATTCTATAAATAAAAGTGCTGCAAGATCTGGGGATCTTGTCGGTAACATAATTTGTCCATTATGATATTTTGGTCAAAATGTTCAGCTAATAGGGCACTAACCTTCTTGGCAATTGGGAGCTGAGCAACCATCTTGCTGGAACCACAGTTATCAAAAATTATCATCATTGGGTACAAGTCCTCTAATGGCCGGAATTATTTGGTCTCAACAATTCCGCATATCTGGCACCATTGAGGTTATTGACGAAATAGAAGGACTCAATCAAATTATTACTTACAAGTATCAATAACTGGTTAACCTACTAAAATATTTATATCAAATTAATTATCTAAGATACCACACAAACGTTAAATCTAAATCTCGTTTGAAATTTATATTGAGCCGTTACGTGATGATTATCATTGCTCCAGTGACAGGTGTTACGTTTATTGAACACCCTGCTGTTAGTAAACCGCGTTTCGTCTGTCCGTATTACTAATTCAGGACAGTGTGATTTTTCTTCGCATTTTTGGATATACCAATTACAAAAATGCATTCGTCTGGCATAATATTCTCTTTTGAGGCCTTTGATACTAGTGGGTTTATAAGGATGAAAGTTTTCTTTTTTAAAATTGGATGAACAGGTTATTTTGAAATATTAAGTTCACGGCTTACAGATTTTACGGATGTAAATGGATTTTGAGTTACCCCCTCAGTAATGCTTTGAACACATTCCCTATTGTTTATGTGGTATTGTTCTCTAGACCGTTCAAAAACACCGTAATTCAGTAAATCAATTTTTATGAAGTACGTTTTATGCTGTTATTGTCTTTCTGAAAGTAATTCCAAATATCTGGCAAATGTCGTATTAGTTTTCCGAGAAGATTATAAATAAGTACTTAGCATATCAACCCTTCTTCATTTGCAAAATTGTAGAAATATACCATTTTTTAAATTAAAAATGCATCATCACAAGCACCACAACTTTCACTACATGCCAGTTTATTTAAATTGTATAATTTGTTTTACATATACCTGTAATTCAATTGTTTGCTTTTATCACGTACTACCACCTATCATTATAAAACGATATCATTATTACCACAATAACCAATAACTTGTGACAAAAACTGTTTGTACATAATTAATAAAATGTATATAGAGTACTAATTCGAAAGTAGAAATAAAATTTTGGCTGCGCTACGGATATCAAACGTTCAAGAACATAAAAAATTCATTATTTTTAAAATTCAGGATAGTTTTTGCATTTTTTATTAGACACATGATATATCATTGAAAAGGTAATTTTAAGGCTTATAATATTCACTTATTATCCAAAATGGCGGCCATAAAAAAGCAAAAGTTATGGGTGGTTCCTCTAAAATCAAAGACATCCGAATGATTCTGATCATGCTAAAATACTTCTTTTAAAAGAATGTCCTAATAATGTGCAAGTCTAGTGATTGTGCGGCTTATGGGTCATGTTTTATTATCAAAAAGCAAAATCCTTCATTTTTAATTTTGTTCGAAAATCTCCAAAACCAGACAACTTACATCAATTTTGTAAACGGTTAAAAAATTGGCAAGTATTTCTCCACATCTTTCCTCATTTAACCCAATCTCTATTTTTTATAATAACCACAATCACAATGTAGGAACTCGAAATTTGGACATACTGTATAAAAGTTCGCAGTTAGACTTTGTTTCCTTTATACAGTCCTATTAAATCTTTTGATTAAGTATACCAGCGCAACTGCCGCTATTTAAAATAATACAAATTCATCTATCCTTGCTGAATAAGATCAGTCTATGGAATAAAAGTATCATTTTTCACTATATGTCTGTAAAACCATCGACGCATAAACATACTGGCATAAAATTTGTAATTATTTAAATATGCACAAAAATCTAACGTATCTTGAAATACATAATTTGCTTACTGATGATCGCTGATCACGCGAATATTACAATTTTATTGCTTTACGTTTGATTGCACAAATTCGTCTAGCTTCCCATAAGGTTAAAAAGACTGAATACTTTTAGTTTTACAAAATATAAAGTCATTTTTCACAGTTTGGTAAAACTGCATGCATTGTTGAAAAGTTTTTCTGTTAGTCTTTAAGACATTGATAGGGTTGTTAAATTGCATGTGGAAAGTTTCCGATTTTGCTGAATTCTTGAACCTGTTTTGAACACTTAAGTTCTACATACGTCGAATAATTTTCACTACGTTAATATGCTTAAACAGTTTGAAATCGTTAAACAGGAGAATTATTACCACGTGCATGTTGATGTATATATTATTAGTTTTATTAAGGTGCATATTCGTGCAGTAAGTAAACGCATGGTACCGGAAAGACTAAGATGCAGGTTCAAGTCCTGTCCAAGATCTTATATTTTCCTTCTTTCAATTACTAGCTCGATTTGGAATGATCATTTGGGCTTTGCATAAAAAGTCTAAGTTATTATTTTATCTTATTAACTGTAATACGTTAGTATTTATCACCTGAGAAGATATTCGGAAAATGATCGCCTCTGTAGGGGTTATCAAAGGCTATCACCCCCTTTTTTAAAGTTACTTACAATCTTGTCCTAACTAAAATTTAAATTTTACTTGAAACTTTTCATTGGCTACCCTTTCAAATCTACATAATCTTTACACAATGGACAGACTGAAGCTTTTAGCAAAAATCATTGTGTACAGTATTATGTTTCTATTGTACATTTTTAAATCTTAGATCAATTTATACAAAAATCATTTAAATACGAATTTGAAGTGATGCTTAATTTACTCTCATTTTACTTTGAATTTATTCAAAATTATTCTATTATTTCAATAAAGTGTTCATTTTCATTTTATATTAACGGCTTAAAACGCCAAATGAACGTTCTCAGTATAAAGTGAATTAACTTGTAATATGCCCTTCAATTATTGGATAACCAGTTTCCATTTCTTATATTCATTAAATTTACTTTAATTATTTTAAAAATAAGTGTTCCCGTTTCCTGAAATTTATGGCAAAAAATAGCTATGCACGCAATGTTGAAGTAGTCGAGTAATTAGTGGCTTCTTCTCCATTTCCGTTTTCTGATTTAGCGTGGGTTTTAAATTAGGTGGTGCTGAAAACTTTATTTAAATATTAAGGGTGTTAAGGTATAAGCACTTGTCCGGACTTGAGGGAACAAATAGATATATTTTTTCTTCTTTTATGCAGTTTTGCCGCGATTGTTACATGTTAAGTGAATTGACTCGTAAAATGCCTTTTTTAATTATTGGATAACCAGTTTCCATTTCTTATGTTCATCGAATTTACTGTATTTAGTTTATCAGTAAAATAATCCCCGTTTCGTGAAATTTGTGGCCAAAAAATAACTGTGCGCTCTATATTGAAGTAATTGAATAGTAAGTGGTTACTTCTCTCTTTCCGTTTCCAGATTTAGTGCTGGTTGTCTCAAGAAAAATCAGGTCGTGCCCAAAAACTTTATTTAGCTATTAAAGGGCGTTAGGGGAAGCAGTTGTTCGGACTTGGGGAACAAGATTATTTTTCTCTTTTACTGTTATGTAGCAATTGTTATGTGTTAAGTGACTTATCTTGAAACATGCCCTTTTCAATTATTGGATAACCATTTTGTTACATTCCAAATTTGGACATGTATACTTTTAAATTTGTGAGTGAATTCCCGCCATTATTTCAAATAAACTTGTTCATTTCCGTCATTACGGACAGTTGCGTCGGCGCATAAGAATGCGCAGACGCGGAGTGATAGGTAAGTGCGCGGTTTGGACACGACAGGATATTATTAGCCAACGAGACGTCGAACGGTGACGTTTGCCTGTGTCTTTTTTGTCTTTTCTCTTTTAGGATGTAGGTTTTTCCTTATCATGCCTTATCTTTCCTTACCTGGATGTTCCTTCGCCCTGCCTACGAACGAAGAAGAGGGAAGACGACAAATTTGGTCTCAACGAGGGCTGACGTATCCCACAACCAAGCGAGATTTCCGAGATTAGCATGGCCCCTGCGCAAGGATGACACGCAAAATCGTGAAGCGTTCCACATTTTTAAGTGAGTACTTTTTATCTTTTTAAGGTGCAACTTGTATCATTGTAAACGTATTTGGCATGTGATACAATTTGGCACGCATTTATGTCGTAATATTATATTTGCGCAATATTGTGAACGTGGAGCGTTTCAGTGTTGCCAACTGTAGTAGTGGCGCTGAACACGCGGCGACGGGGTTATAACAACTTACAATTACTTATTTTTATTAAATTTACTGCATTTAGTTTAAAACTAAAAGTAATCTTCCTGTTTCCTGGATCCAGTGTTGACTAGGTTAAAAATTAGTAGTTGCATTTTAGGGTTAGAATGATTTACTATGTATAAATACGTTAAGATACCGTCTCGAAGGTTTTTTTCGTTCTTGGAGCAATGATATCAAACTTTTATTGGGCCTCAAACTAATTGTGCTGGGAAGTGTACATATACACTTAAGTGTCAGTCTTTGCGGAAGCAACTGTCATTATCGGGAGTGGTGTTGTGTCGTGCTTCTTTTAATGTAGTGACCCCGATTTGTCGTTACTACCTGTTTTTGCCTTTCTTTTAGGGTGTTACAATGAGGATGCGGACTACACAAATGGTAAAAATGTTACTATTTTGCTATGTTTATATATGTTATGTCATTATTACAGGATAGCAAAATTTTATTAACTTTTCAGTCTTCTAAACTCACACCACCTTATACTATAGGTGAAGGATTATGTGCTTTTAAATATTTTCATTCAAACCTGAAGTTATTTTATCACAATACCATTGATCATAGAAAGTAACTTTAACTATTCCTCTAAGATTATCACTGATTAATATTTAAAATTCTCTTTAAAATATTTTAATAACGGATTGCTGTTAAAACTTCAACAAAGAAATAACTGATGCCAATTTCATAGAGTTTAAATATTAGTATGTTAAAGTGGACTACCTTGTATACCATAATCACCCTTTTCACCCTTAGACCCTGGTATGCCTGGATCACCTTTAGCTCCAGGTAAACCTGGAAGTCCACGTTCTAGCTCGTCTTCAGGATCCTACACATACCAAACCACTTTCAAATTCGCTCTTCATTTAAACAAATTAAAAAACAAATAAAATAAAAAGAAAATAGAAGAAATAAATACTTACGAAAAATATTAAATAAAGCAGCGGCCACCATAATCTACAGTTTATAAGGCAAATTTGAAGGTTAATAATGTGTTAACAGCTATAAATAAAAGTGTGAAATAATAGTGAGCTGAAATCTAAAAAATATAAAACAACATAATATAAATATTTGTAATAAATGCCTCATGCAAAACCAAATGCAGCAAAAGCTTTAATTAAAAAAAGGGCAAGCATGGCTAAGTCCATTATAAAGCAATGAATGCAATAAAGTGGTTTGGTTAGACAGTTGATCATCATGACACGTTAACTAAATGTTAGTCAAACTAATAGTTAACAGTTGCACGAATCCAGAGCCAATAGAAAGTGGATATAGATACTTGTACATTACCCGCTTCCCTCTACGACCACGAGCTCCTTTTTCACCAGGTATTCCAGGAGGTCCTTGGGGTCCGGGCTCACCTTTCTCACCTCGTAAACCATCAGGGCCTTTATTATAATGTATTTATATTATAGAATATTTTCTAGGTTTTTGCCGAAACGTATTGCTTTATAAATTTACCTGGTGGTCCTGGAGGTCCCGGTGGTCCTTCAATAATACCCGTAGGAAATTGATCACCGGTTAAAGTTGTCGTCAATCCTCGTTCGCCTTTATCGCCTTTGTCGCCCTGAAATATAATTAATATTAGAAATATGCATTCATGATACTTTCTTCCACATGCCCCAGAAAGTAAGATTAGAATGGTTATCGAAAACTGAGCGACATCTACACTAAAGCTACATATTGTTAGTAGACGTTGCTTACACTTACTTTCACACTGGGTTCACCTTTAGAGCCATTTCTACCAGGAATACCCTAACGTAAAAGTATTTATAAACAAATTAAATTTAAATTTTGAAAGAGCTCACAGGTAAACCCATATGTCCTGGTAATCCTGGATATCCGGGGGCGCCCATTATACCATATGCTCCCTTAATGCCTCTATCGCCTTTGTTCCCCTTAAGTGTATGAAGATGAGATGATAATGAATAATAACGAGAACATAAATTATTGCATACCTTAGGTCCAGCAACTCCATCCAAGCCTGGTGGTCCAATGGGACCTAACGGACCTGGTTCTCCTCTTTCACCGGCTGGACCTGGTTCTCCTGGAATTCCTTGTCGACCATCATGTCCTGGTAAACCTTCACTCCCTGGAGGTCCTGCTGGGCCTGGTGGACCTGGTTCACCTGGCTCACCCTTAAAATTCAATTTGTTAATTAATCATGTTTAATAAGTTGTAATAAAAGTTCACTCTCCAATTGGTAAGAACCTATACTCTCAGTCATTTTGTTAAATGGTGTCGAAGTAAACATACCACCAACTTCTAAAACACAATCTTGTTTATATTAAGACCACAGAATTTATTGTAAATGTTGCAAAAAAATTTTGCAATGGTAAACAAAAATGTAAAAGTGACAACTTTCAGTTTAGGGAATATTGCATTAGCGTTTGATGTGAATTCTTAATTTTACAAACAGAATTACCATATCGACATTTTATATACGTGCAGACTATAATTTTTGTCATATCTAGAAGGTTCATAATGCAGATCACATTATAGGATGTGTAGTAAAAAAACACCATATCTAATATCATAATTTGCAGACACTATGTAATAGCCTACAAATATTTATTTTTATTTAATATATTAATACACAAATAACGCTGTTTATATTTTGTTAATGTAAGGACTTTGTTTTCAGTAATAAATAACTCTATTTCGTTATCCCGCGTGTTACAAATCTTAGCTGTGCATGTGAATAATCAGTAAAATTGTACTCCGTACTTGTAGTCTTTGTATGGAAACTACGGTAAGTAATTTAGTTACTACCAATATAACTAATTAATATATTTCTTCAAATTGCCCACAATATATGTTATTGTGTAATTAAGGGGTCATTGGGATATACAAGGGCACAAGTAAACTCATAGGTAAAGCGCTTTTGAATAAGAGAAAACAAATTTATTTAATTAGGGAGTTGGAATATTTTTAACAATAATTTTTTAGCTTAAGTAGTTTATAATAAGATAGTGTCAATTTAATTTAGCCAAGGATAATGTAACATAATTTTTGTATAAATATAGGGCAGAATAAATAATAATTGGGGTAAAATCATTTTAATGTATTTAAATTTGTAGTAAAGTGATTATATGAAAATCTAAAAGCGTGGAGCAGGTGTTAAAATAACATTTCTGTTCTCAAACGTAAAATCCAACAAGTTTAAACAAAACAACGAGGGGAGATAATATTTCTCGGTAAGCTTGGCAACAAACAAACTTTAATGGGTTATTGGAAAAGAACAGCCGTTGGGATTAATGTAGACGCGGTTATGTGGTTAAAATATTGATTTCAATCTTGTAGGTGGTATAGTAAAGAACCAACAAAAGACCAAGACAGAATAAAAGTGTATTGAGTGCAAGAGGGATACGCATACTTAATTCAGGAGACAGTATAGTTGGGCGACCTAATTAAAATTGATAATTTCAAGAATATTTAAAAGCAAACGCGAGTCTGCTAAGAGGTGGGAGAATGGAACCAAGCAAGGTGATTGGTGTGAATTGTACAAGAAGGGCAGAGATCCAGCTGGGGGAAGGATATGTGTAAGATAAAGCTATAGGTTACAAGGGAGATGAGAGATGTTTGTGCAAGTTAGAGACGTTGACAAATGAAAATGTAGAAGCTAAAAAAACGACGATTGACGGCTTGAAGCGATTTACCGAATATTGTTATGTTCCTTATTAAAATTCACAAGAATCCTAGGTTCGCTAGGGGTTTTTCGCTGGATCAACGGGCGGTTAGAAAAGATTTTCAAGAAATATAGGAACGGGTATACAAGTGTACGTATATAATTACTGGCAGTGAGGGGTCTGGCTTTTTTTTTCTTTTTCGTCCTTTTTTCATTCAGCATTGGTGATAACAGTTACTTTCAAGTGAACTAGTGCAGTTTAATAAAATTTTATGTAGAAGCTAATAAAGTGTCTTTGTGTTAAAACGTTAAAGTGGTACATAAGTACAAAGCTTGCTAAGTTGGTATTGGAATGCACAAAAATTTTTAAATTTGAAATTGTTTAAATGATGAAAAAGCTACGTTTGAATAATAAAAGTTAAGTTTGGAGATTGGAATTTTTGGATTGGAAATTGTAAACAGCAGTATGCATGGCAGATATGGTAATTGAACCAGGGAGTTAGCTGATGAACTGGGTATCAACTAGACGGCAGCATCTTCAAGGAGCTAGATTGTGGAGCACACTTATAAGATAAAAACCAGGTAGGCGATAGAATAGAACATTGAGTGGTGAATATTTTTATGGTGTTTGTGATTATTTGGATTTGAGTTTGATGTGTGTTATTATTATTTGATATTTTATGAACAGAAATTTAAAGGACTTGAAAAGAAAATTGATTTTTGAAAATAATTAATGAATGTACAGATAACCAAATGTTGTAAAGAGGTATAGAGGGCATATTGATATTTGGTAGTGCAGGAAATTTATATGCACTGTTATAGAGTTTTATTATGAGCTCATTCTAAAACAAAAGGATAACGTAAGGTATGATAAACGCTCTCTTACTTTAAATAAAAATATGTATTTTAAAGGTTATCAATTTGCATGATTATTGTTATAAGATTATTGACCTTTATGGCTGTACCTAAAGAAATGGTGTTTTAAAATGTACTATGGATCTAATTTAAATAGAGTGTGATATATTTGGTGAATTGAGTTAATTTTGAGTGTGTGATTGGTATGCATGTCTATTCAAGTTTCAGCATGAGGATATTGAGAGGAAGTTTTTGGATGTGACAGGTAGGTGTCAACAATATTATTTAGGAAATTAGGTAAGAAGCATTATTAGAAGCAGCCGAGGGCAAGATTCGAGTTCAGCTACACAGTAATTATGGCTTCCCAACAGTGGGGCACGATTGTACAGGTATAACCTCACAGTAATTATGGCGACCCAAACGTGAGGGGCACGATTCCAGATAAAAAAAACTTTTTTTATTTCAGGAAACTGGCGACTCGAGAGGAAAGGGTGGATTGTTGTAAATAATTTTAGTGATAGTTTTAGATTTATTTTGTGGTGTGTGTTGAACGGATGTTGAGAAAGGAGTGGCTTAGGAGTGAAGGAGTAGAAATTGGAAGTGACGATAGTGCGTTGTTTGAAAAATCAGGATAAATGGAAGAAGCAGAAGGTAGCAGGGATCAATCAAGGACAGAATCGAGAGAGAAAGGAAATGAGATGATTATAAGAATGCTAGACAGGATGAGTGAAAAATCAAACCGGAAATTTGAACGAATGAATGAGACATTAAGCGGAGTGAAGGAGGAATCGAACCGAAGTTTGAGCAAATTAGTAAGAAAATAGACAACTCGACGAAGGAATTTTCTGATTTCAAAAATAGTTTATACAGTAAAAATGGGGAGGTTGAAATGAGAGTTGAAAGGAATGAAAGGAGTATACGTGGGATTCGGTGTGAAATTGGACAACTAAAAACGGAAATTAGAATTTTTTTGTGAAAAGGAGATCAATGGAAAAATAACTGAGATGAGTGAGTCATGTAAAGACCAGATAGGCAGAGTTGAGAGAGAGGTACCGGGTATTAAACAAAATATAAGTGCTTTAGCGGGGGAGAGTCCAAGGTTGTTTGCGAGTAATATTTCAGTAGAACAACAAATGAAATTTTATGGAAACAATAGGGTAAATCCACAGATTTTCATAAATATTATCCGGACATTAGTGTGTAATTTATATAACGAACTAAATTAAATGTAGTAAAGGCTTTGTTGAAAGATAACACAGAAGCCTGGTATAATTTGGTAGGATCAGATATTGAGTCATATTTAAATTTTAAGGAAAAAATTCTCAAGCACTATTGAAGCGATCATAGGCAGAATCAGGTTAGGCATGATCTACTTGTAGGGATATATAAGGGAGAATTTGGGGGATCCCGGGAACAATATGCAATTGGAAAATATAGCATCGCGAAGCAATTAAATCCACCTTTGACGGATCGTCAAATCATCAAATATTTGTCGAGACATTTTGAGAGTGAGGTTAAGCAACACGTTGCTCTACAGAACATAGTAGAAAGAGAGGCCTTTTTGGAGTACCTGCAAAGGTATGATGATGTAAGTTCGGGAAGACCTCGGGAGAGCAGAAACAGGAATATAAATGCAGTACGATTCGAGGGTAGAAGAGATAATGCGTATATTCAAAAGGGGACAATTCACAATTTTAGAGATAATTGGAGACCAAGGGGAAATTATTTCAGGAGCAACACCAGCACGAGGGGAGCTATTCCAAGACCTGGGATACAAAAGCAACATAGTTCACCCGAGATCAATAGGACGTCTACGAATATGGATAATAGGGAGAGATCTGAGGGACAAAACACGAACCGAAGGACGTATGCACAAGTTGTGGAAGGACAACCAGGACCTAATGGAGAGACCAGAGCTAGGCAGGATTTTTAAAAAAGGACAAACTACTAGAAATTAAGATTTGTAAGTATGAACATCCACGTGCATTTATGGACATCGAAGAGGAGAAGGAACCAGAAGAAGAAGAAAAAATTTTTGCCGGTGGTTAAAATTAAAATTTTATATAGGTGTGTAGGATCGTTGCTCGATTCAGAAGCGGAGGCGAGTTTGATATCGGAGGAATTCGTCAAGGAGATCCAAGATGAAATTAGAAATAGAGTTATGCCAATAAAAAGGAGTCATCTAATAGCTTCTAACAAGAAAAGGTTTGTGGTAGTCAATAGTATGGTCATGTTAAGGGTAGAAATTGGATTAGTAAGCTGTGAGCATAAGTTTATCATTGTTCCTGGACTAAAATTCAAAAGTATTATAGGAGTGGATTGTATGAGGATGATGAGGATTAAAATTAATTGTGATAAGAGTTTGGTGAAGGTAAGGAACATAGAGTTGCCCTGGAGGAATAGGTATGAGGTCACTGAGGATGACACTGGGTTGAATGTAAATGTGTTAGAAGTAGATGAAAAAGAGGAGCAAATATTAAATACTTTTAAATGTCCAGATGAGATAGTTGAAGGATTACAAAATTTATTAAGAAAACATTCTGAGCTAGTAGGAGTACAAGCGAGCACAGCATTGGGTTACGAACATGTGCTAGAGGTTGATAACTCGGAACCATTCAATACAAAAAATCTATCCTATACCCACGGCATATAGAAATCAGGTAAACCAAGAACTTGTAAAAATGTTAGAAGACGGCATAATAGAAGTTTCAAACACACATTTTTTTAATCCGTTGGTGGTCGTTAAGAAGAAAGATGGGACTATTCGTTTATGTTTGGACGCGAGAAAGATCAATCAACGAAATAAACCACAGTTTCATTGTCCACCGTCCATGAACACACTTTTAGCAAGGTTAAGTGGCAAACGTATTTTTAGCAGGCATGATTTGAGAAATTCGTTCTGGTTAATTCCTTTGCATCGTAATTCTAGAAGATACACAGGGTTTTCCACAGAGGGAAAATGTGATAATGGTAATATGGTATCGTTTAGTTTGCCCACATCAGATGCAGTAGTAGTAAATGAAAAACAAGTTAAGAATCAGGACATAGAAGATAATTTTATTTTATACGAAATAAAGAAGATAATAGTGATAGGAATTGGAGTAAAGACAAGGGTGCAAGTTATTAAATATATGAGGAGGATGACATGGAGGACTAAGAAAAGAGTTTGGTTTAAATAAAGAAATAGAGATAAGTGTAGATAGATAGTGATAGGTTTAAGATAGATAGAGTTAGATGTGAATAGATAGTGATAGATAAACATAATCGTGATATGTATAGAAGTATATTGATAGGGTTAAGAATAGGGATAGGTATAGAATAACAAGAATAGGGATAAGTAGAAGTATAGTGATAGGTGTAAACTAATAGTGATAGGTTTGGTAATAGAGAAAGTAATAGGTGTACATACAGAATTAATTTGAGGGTATTTGAATATAAAGAAAACAGCAAATTGGTGTTGTTCTTTCTGTTAAAATAGGGGGACAATATCGTGTAATTAAGGGGTCATTGAGATATACTAGGGCACAAGTGAACTCATAGGTTGAGAGCTTTTGAATAAGAGAAAACAAATTTATTTAAATAGGGAGTTGGAATATTTTTAACAATAATTTTTTAGCTTAAGTAGTGTATAATAATGTATGGTCAATTTAATTTAGCCAAGGATAATGTAACATAATATTTGTATAAACATAGGGCAGTATAAATAATAATTGGAGTAAAATCATTTTTAACGTAATTAAATTTGTAGTAAAGTGATTATATGAAAATCTAAAAGCGTGGAGCAGGTGTTAAAATAACATTTCTGTTCTCAAACGTAAAATCCAACAAGTTTAAACAAAACGAGGGGAGAAAATATTTCTCGGTAAGCTTGGCAACAAGCAAACTTTAATGGGTTATTGGAAAAGAACGGCCGTTGGGATTAATGTAAACGCAGTTTGGTGGTTAAAATATTGATTTTAATCTTAAAGGTAGTATAGTAAAGAGCCAATAAAAGACCAAGACAGAATAAAAGTGTATTGAGTGCAAGAGGGAAGCGTATACTTAATTCAGGAGACAGTATAGTTGGGAGACCTAAATAAAATCGATAATTCTAAGGATATTTAAAAGCAAACACGAGTCTGTTAAAAGGTGGGAAAATGGAGCCAAGCAAGGTGATTGGTGTGAATTGTAGAAGAAGGACAGAGATCCAGCTGGTGGAAGGATATGTGTGAGATAAAGCTATAGGTTACAAGGAAGATGAGAGATGTTTGTGCAAGTTGGAGGCGTTGACAAATGAAAATGTAGAGGCTAAATTAGAACGGCCATTGACGGTTTGAAGCGATTTACCGAGTATTGTTATGTTTTGCCAGCCGTGTATGCTCTACTTCCGGATAAATGAGAAAGTTCATATTTTCAGAGTTGAAGAAATTAAGTACCTACATTTCAATAAATTTAATACATCTACATATCCCCGGCAAAAACCTATATTAGTATAGGATTAGAAAGTTATGTATAAAATAGATTATAAAAAATGTAAAGCTCATGCAACGCACAAACTTTAAGGTTTTTAAAATTTAACTGACTTTAACTTTTTATATGATCAATATTTATATCCTAATTATGATAAAAATGAAAATGAACCTCTTATTCGAATTAAACTTGCTTGAAACCCCACAGATTTGATAAAATTTCAATTATAAATCATCTGAATTAATTTTTCCAGTATCGGCCAACAAATACGTGAAATGTAAAAAAACGGATTGTAGGATCTAATACATTGTAAGAGATGACTCTTAAAATGTATTAGAAAGTAATGTCATAAGACGTTACTTTTTAAAAAATGCTACTTTTTAATTCCTAATACATTGAAGGCATAGATTAAGAATCGGTTTTGATCTCTCATGTCGCTCAGAGGTCCGGAATCGAAAAATTTTTTTTAGATTAACGAATAAACTAACCTAACAAATAAAAATAGTGAGTCCCAAATCCCATTCAGGGTCATAGATCAAAGTGTCAAAGTGATAACTTTTTTGCTTTTCAGGTTATTTTGATAGATTTTTAGGTAAAAATTATTAAAATTTTTAAATATAAAATCCCATTTGTCCAATTTTAGCCGGTTTTAATCAATTTAGTCGGTGGCTTGGTCAATATCGGCCGGAAAGGAAAATGTAGACATAGAAAAAAAATTTGTAATAAATTCTAACTGCAATTTTGTAATTTAGTACCAGAAATTCAACCTGAAGTAATAACAACCGATTTTGAGTTGACTGCTATCAATGCTTTAAAGAAAACTCTTAATTCGAGGCAGGCTGGGTGCTGTTTCCATTTTAGTCAAAGCCTCTGGCGAAAATACAATCTAATCCGGAAATATTGACTAAATATTCATCAGATTCTGAATATTCGCTTAAAATTAGAATGCTTGGGGCATTGGAGTTTGTGCCACAATATGATGTTGTCGAAGCCTTTGAAGAGCTTCTTGATTCCGAATTTTACTCTACCGAACCATATTTGACTCTACTTACTGATTATTTTGAAGACATATGAATCGGTAGAACACAAGATCGAAATGGAGCTAGAAGATTCGATGTCGAGCCTGACCCTCTCAGGGTCAACTTCCTTAAACAGCCTGAATCTTCTGATTTTTGCTGCTTGACTGTGATTTATCTTCAGTTTTCTTGGTTGTTTATGGCTGTATCTGTGGTCTTGGTCTTCGTTTCACTCGTTCTTTAACGCTGTCCCTTGGTGCGATGTTTTTAATACTCGGATGTTCGGAGTTGTCGATGTTGTCAAACGTCCTCACGGCCAGCGCCGCACAGTGGTCGTAGAATGTTGAAATCTGCAGGTCGTTCCGTATGGTGTCGTTTCGGACGAACCATGGAGCGCCTGTGATCAGTCGGAGTGTCGCGTTCTGGAAGGCTTCGAGTCTTGATCTGTCCGCTCTTGTGAGGTATGTGTGCCAGGCCTCCGACGCATAGCTCAGGATTGGTCGAAGGTAGGTTATGTAGATCTGTAGTCTTATGTCCAGTGGAGTTTTGTTCTTGTTGTTTAAAGTGGGGTGTAACAATCCTTTTATCCGTCGTGCTTTGGATAAGATTTGCTTCGTGTGCTGTTTAAAGTTTAGTTTCCTGTCGATGTAGACGCCCAAGTATCTGATGTTCGGCTGCCACCGTAGTCTTCTGCCCATTAGTGTTGGAGGTTGATGTAGTGCTGGCTTTCGCTTGGAGAATAAAATTGTCTCGGTCTTGTCCACGTTGAGTTTCATTCTCCAAGTGTCGAACCATTCAGGCAGAGAGTCCAGTTGCTTCTGGATTCTGGATGTTGCTGTTTCAGGGAGAAGGCCGTCTGCCAGCAGGATGGTGTCGTCTGCGTAGAAGGCGCATGTTACCCTCTTCTCGGTCGGAAAATCGAAGAGGTATGCATTGAATAGGGCGGGTGATAAACAACCGCCCTGTAGTACGCCTGCTTGAATTGGAGTGGAGTGTGAGAGTTGGTCCTCCACTCTTACTTGTAGCATCCTTCCACTCAGGTAGCTGGCCAGTAGTCGCAGGTAGCTGGACGGAACTCGATGGATGGTTTTGAGTTTGTAGAGCAGTCCAGCGTGCCAGATCTTGTCGAAGGCCTTCTCCATGTCCAGGGAAACTGCTACGGTGGCTTTTCTTCGGTTGTAATTGTCTGCGATGTGGTCGACCAGCTTAATAATTTGGTGTGTCGTGGAGTGGTGCTCTCTGAATCCAAACTGCTCCTCTCGGATCTTCAGGTGTGGTTTTAGGCGAAGTAGGAGTAGCCTTTCGAAGATCTTCGCCATGGAGTTCAGTAGGGATATCGGTCGATGGTTCTTGGCGTCTGTTTTGATTTTTCCCGGCTTGGGAATCATGACGACTGTGGCGTGCTTCCATGTTGTCGGGAAATATTTTAGGAACAGGATGCTGTTGTATATTCTTGTTAGTCGTGCCAGTGTGGTTTTGGTGATGTGTCGTAGGGCTTCATTGGAGATGCCGTCAGGTCCTGGTGCTTTCTTGGGGTTCTGTGTCGTAATCGTCTGTTTGACTTCCTTTGGGTTGATGAAAGGAATGTCGTCGTCGTCGGAATCTTCCTGCAGGATTCGAACGATGGTTGTTCGAATGGTGTTTGTATCGTCTGCGTTAGTTGTCGGATTCGTTGTAAACGTTTCTTGCAGTGTCCTGGCGAATTCGTTTGCTTTTTCGTCAGCGGCGTACAGAAGTCCTGTTGGCCCTTGGAGTGGAGTCGGTAGTCGTTCGTCCCTGTTCTTGAGTGTCCTATTCAGTTGGTATAGGTTTTGTTGCTTGTCTAAAGTGGTTTTCACGTGCGTGGTCCAACATTCTTCCGAGAACTCTCGTAGTAACGTTTTCAGTGCTTGTTGTTTGTTGTTTAGTCTTGTCTTCGTCGCTGGGTCTCTCGTGAGTTGCCATCTTCTCACAAGTTGTCGCTTCTCCTTGATCAAGTCTTTCAAGTATTGTGGCAGTTCGTTTTTTCTGTCCTGTGGTTGAATTGTCCTTGTACTGTGTTGTAGGGCGGCCTTCAGTGTTCTTGTTAGGTCTGTTACTGCAGAGTCCAGGTCAGTTGTTGAGACGATGTTGGGGTCTTCGTGTGGGATATGTCGCTGAAGGAATTCGTTGTATTTCCTCCAGTTTGTTACGTGAATTGTCCTGTTGTCCCGTGTTGTAGGGTTCGTGTGTAAGGTGGCGATGACTGGAAGATGGTCTGAACTTAAGTCCTCGATGACTTCTGTGGATATGTGGTAAGGGATGTTCTTTATTACCATGATGTCCAGTGTGTCGGGTGAATCCGTGGCGTTTGTCGGTATTCGTGTCGGATAGTCCGGTCCAAGTATGTCGAAGTCTTTTCCCATCGCGTGTGTGTAGAGGATGGTGCCGTCCTGGTTGTTCACTCTGGATCCCCATGAGGTATGTTTAGCGTTCAGGTCTCCAGCAATTAGTGTCGGTGTGTCGTCGTTGAGAAGTAGGTCTATGTCTTCGGGCCTTAAGCGGATGTATCCAGGACTTCTGTATGCAGCAACCAATTTTAGGTGCGAGTGGTTCGTTCTGATTTTCACTGCAACGGCGTCCATGTATGTGTCCGGGATGTCGATTGGTACGTGATGTATTCTTCTGTGTACCATGATTGCTGTCCCTCCGTGTGCTGGCTGTCCAGGTTGTAGCGTTCTGTCTTTTCTGTAGGTCGTGTAGTTGGCGATTCGGAGTTGTCTCGTTGCAGTGAGTCGGGTTTGTCCTAGTAGTGCCAGGTCCAAGTCGTGTTCCTGCAGGAAGTGTTTCAGTTCGGGTAGTTTGTTCCGTATTCCGTTGGCGTTCCAGTAGAGGATGGTCAATTTTCGTTTTCGTGCGGCTTCAGACATTAATTGATGAAAGAAGGTCAGTGAGAGCTGTCCAGATGATGGAGCTGACGGAATCTCCTGCCATGTATGCGCTGATGCCTTTTTGAATGACTTGCATCAGCTTGTGCAGTATCTTGCGTAGAGTCGGTGTCTCGTTGTTAGTAGTAGGCGGTGCTGGATTGACGGACTTGTGTGGGATCAGACGGGATGTACGAGGAGCTTCTGGTTCAGTTTCGGAATCAATTATTGGGCTTGTAGTTTTGCGTCGGCGTCGTCGTCTTTTCTTGGATGGTTTTTTGTCGGTGGCGTCTTGTGTGGGTTGAGCACTCGTGTCGGAATCGCTGGAATCATCAGCTGGTCTTGCCTTCGGTGGTTTGTCGGTGGATTGTCTGGCGGTTGCTTGTGCGTAGGTTGATACTTAGGTGTCGGTAGCTGCTATGCGTGGAGGCGTTGTTGTTGTTGTAGTAGTGGCTTGTCTGGTTCTTCCATGAGTTACTCGGGTCCAGCCTTCATCGTCCGTGTCTGGTGCTGCTTGTGGTCGGGGAGGTGCTGGCGTTGCTTTGTGTTTCATCCGCAGCTGGTGTTGGTACGCCGGGCAGTTCCTGTAATTAGCCGGATGCGGACCGTTGCAGTTAGCGCACGTGGGCTGATCTTCTCGTTTCTTTCTGCACTGCGCTGCAGGGTGCGGTCGAGCGCACTTCACGCACCGAGGGTTGATCCGCAATTTAAACTTGAATGTCCGAATTTTTGACAGGCGAAGCATTGCGGGATTTCAACCCTCGTCTCGAAGGCGGTGACGTGAATTTTAGTGCAGTACAGTAGGTCCGTTATCTTGTAAATCTCCCTGGAGATAGGTTCGTTGTTTAAGATCACCAGGAAGGTGTTACAGTAATCTCTGGTCCGGCTTTGCAGCTTCCCCACGTGCTTAACTGGATATCCCCTATCCACAAGCTCGTCTTTGATCTCGTCCGTAGTAAGGTTGTTTGCGAGTCCGCGCAGCACAACCTTCAGTTCCCGTTCCGTTTTTAGTGTGTAGGTGTGGAATTCGATCTTATGTTTCTGCAATGTCGTTTGCATATATACGTGCTCCTTCTCCAGAAGCGCGTATATCTACTCGCTTCTTGAGTAGAGCATTGATGTTCTTAGCATGGTTCAGAAACTTCGGGAATTTGTCCACATAGATGGGCGGGATCTGAGGCGTGCTGGCTGTAGTCGTCGTTGTCGTCGTAGGGTTGTGCAGCGCTGGAGCAGTCAGTGAAGTTGTTTCTTTGCGTGAACGTTTATTGTTTTCAGAGAAGCTGTCTTCCTTTTTCGGGTTGTCGGTTCTTTCGATGTCTTTATAGTGGCCCGTGTGCGCTTTCGCGGTATGTCGGTGGAAACGATCATGCCCATTGAGGTGTCGGATTGCTGGAACTCCATTTCAGTGTCGGTGTCTTGCATTATGTCTTTCGTCGTCGTCGGAGCTGGTACGGAAGTTGTCGGAGCTTCTTCTTCCATAACTGTACTTATACAGCTGCTTTGCAATCAATTTCCAAACGTTGCACATAAAGCAAGAGCTTTAATGTACACCGCCTTCTTATAATGGAATATTCAGTGCTTTCGTACAGCTGAAGTGGTAAAACGATGTAAAAGCTTCGAAATCGGATTTGGAGACGCAAATATAAACACGACACGGTCACTTCCGATGCTGAAGTGTTACTGGAGCTAGGAGAGCTCCAATGTTTCAGATTAACCTTGGAATTGCTATTGTCTCACTTTGATTGGTCTTCGAAGAACAAACAACAATGTAGAGGGGTGGCACCGTGGCTTCAATTCACTTCTCCAAAGCAAGCTATTCGAGCATTTGGAGACATCGATGGATTTAAAAAGAAACAAAACTTGACTGAAATGAAAATTGCTCATTTGCAGATGAAAATAAATGGGCCACCACAAAGAAAAAAATATAAAGGTTGCAATTTAAGGATTTTGAATGTTTGTCAAAATTATTTATCTATGGAAAAATTGGATTACTTAAAAGCTATTTCTCAAAATATTGAATTTAATATTTAAAAACTTCGATCAGACTTTTTTCTCATTATAAAATTTAAAATTAAAGATAAATTAACTATTTCATTAAAATTTTTGATTATTATATGGAATAAATAAAGATGAATATTAAAGAAAAAGCCTAAATTAAAATTTGAATTTTTATATTATATTTATTAGGTATTTTTGCTCAATAGATTTTTTATTTTAGGTATAAGTTGTAACAGTTTTTTTGACCACTGCAGAACACCAATAAATTATTAATTTTAAACACCTTTTGTCTAGTCCATTATACCAGTAAACATCTTCAATTAAATAAATATCTGTATTGGAATCATGTGGTCTAACCGCAAGATGCTAGTTTGGTTGCTAACATTACGCATTAAATATTAGTATAAATATATCAAGGCCAAACAGCTTTCCTATGTCGTGCACAATGTGCCAGCGGTCACTTTAGTTAGAACACTTGTCACGAAGTTACCATGGAGAACCTGAAGGTTCTAGCAAGTAATTTGCGCGTGGCTTTACGCCGTAGTAGAAGAACTCAAGTGTATAGACACTTGCATTAGTGATTTTTAATAATGGTAAATAATTAAAAATAATTTACTAGACACACTAAATAATTTTGTTGTAGCGCTCTTTTACACACTACGATAAAATTATTCATTTAAATATTTCTTTTACACTCTTTTAAAATTTTCATTTAAATATTTCTTTCACAAAATCTTCTGCAAATTCCTATGAATACCTTTTAAATAATCGTTTTGTATATTCATTGGAAGACTCCTTCGTATATTCCTTTGTTAGAATGATTCCGTTTTATCTGGTTTTATAAAAATTAGGCCGTTTAAATGTTGTGTTTCAAGATGTTATTGATCCTTTATTTGCATCTACGAGTATCGAGTTTATAGTTCAATCACGTCAATGTAGCGATAAGAAAATATTGGTCTAGCATGACCGTTCTTCAACTTTACTATAGTAGTTGGATTTAATGAAAAGTTCTGCGATGAAACTGTATGTTTAAATTTTAAAGAAATGTTCTGCAAAGTAGATAGAAATTTTATGGTTTGAATCTAACGTCCGATAATTAATAAAAATGGTCTTTTTGAAATTGCAAGTATGAATTTACAAGTAACTATGTGGACAACTACACGAAGATACATCGAAGTTTGGCATATTTGTAATAACCGTTGTTATGGATTTTGGTTTGTCCCTTTGGTGCGTATAGGAAACACGCTTTAAGCTTATATGGTCAGGTACCAGGATCACGCAGCTGATTATTTGCTGTACAACATGTGAAGGCGACGTCAATTGTTTGCCCACGGACCGTATGTATAAACATCTGTTTACACATGATGTAGTACCATCACACAAACAACACCTGTTGAAACGAGGTAAAAAATTTGTATTATTCTTACATCACGTCTGCACTTGGCAAACTTTGATACAAGGCTGCACCAGAAAATAACTTTACGATTACCTATTAGTACTATTATTCTGTTTAACAAACTAGAAAGGACTTTGATAAATTTTTATTGCCAATATAAATGCAGTGTAATAACAGTTATTATTATTAATGAAATTAAGCAAATCCATAGAGTTCTGACTAAAGTTTCATTTATGCATAATTTTAATTACAGCTTTTGAACATTGAATTATTAGACAATTTAGATATTTTCAGATATATGTGTAAACCAAATAACAGATCTGGTATTTTTGGTATAGACTTGAGTTAAATTTTGTAGTAAAAGAAACACTTCAAGTTTTTGATATTTCTTTCGAATTCATTATCCTACCTCAGAGTAGATGAAATTTATATTATCTTTTTTAAACGTAAATTTTATACATACAATTTTTTATGAAAAAACAACTTTTAATTAAAGAATCAACATTAATTCCCTTAATTAATTGTTTTATTTTGAACAAGTGAGTTCAGAAATAGTGTAACCAGGTATATGAACAAATGGCATACAGTGGTAACTTCGATTTAACAAGAAACTTTAATAGCCCTTTTAGAATTTGTAGCTCAATATTTGTGTTCATAAAATTGTGTGCATAATTAATCTTTTCAGTTTTTTATACGAGGTAGCAAGAGAATACCTCTTGTGTCCTCACTTTGTTAATTTAATTAAATTTTCTTTACAGCTTCTGCGTTAGCAGTTAATATGATATTCCTATCTAAGGACTACCAAGTCCCCCTTAGGGAAGCCCTGTGTTTAAAACTTAATGACTTGGTGGCGCCCTCCCTAAACCCCTGTTTTGATACAAATCAAGCCATAGTAAGCAAATAATGTTTTGTAAAAAGAACCACGACCAATCCTCATAAGCTTTACCCAAGGAATAGACCCCTAGCATAGTCGGAAGATATTTGCGTTCCATCATTTTAAGGAAATCCTTCCTTAAAGTTCACTGGTTCCATTTGGGGATATTAGAGAACCCACGGATTACTTTAATTAACCAACCAATCCCCAATAGAAAGTGAAAATTTAGTAAGAAAGTACTATTAGTTATTTTTAATAATTAGGTATTTTTCCCATTCGGTATTTTGGTTTTAGTATTTTTTATTAGGTATTTTTACCGATTATATATTTTGTCCATTAGTTATTTTTGTTTAGGGAATATTACCATTAAGTATTTTTACCGATTAGGTATTTTTGTTTTAAGTTTTTTTTTGATTAGGTAATTAGAGTTTAGGTATTTTTACTTTTGGTATCAATAGGTGGACCTGCAAAAAGAGGGAGGTATTAAGCTCATGCAGGACTACAATAATGTATTAACAAAAAATGAGACCCAAAAACAATTTATACTTCAAGTTGTTAAGGGTTACCGGAAGCATTTTCCATATTCTAAAAAAACAACTGTATCAAAAACGTTATAAGTAAAACTATTTTTATGTTATTTTGTAACTATGTAGACTATACACAAATAAAAATGCAATAGTTCTTGCTTTCACGTTTTATCTTCGTCTTATAAAATAGTGTCATTGTGGCACGAGTTGCTGTTATCCGAATGACCTCAGACTTGGTTTTTATATAACAACAACCTAAAAAATAGGGGGTAAGATTTTGAAAAAATTGAATTTTTATTTTTCTTCTAATAACTAAGGACCACTTTAATGACATTCTTCTGATTCTGTTTTTGAATTCTATTATAAAATTTATTTTCATGCTGAAAGGATGGTTTGATTTATAATTTAGGTAACGTTTACAACTCATTGATTTTTGTTACCAATCTGTAATTATTGAATTGTTCTTTGTTATTAATAATTATATATTTATAAACGGAATTGTGTTGTTGTTTTCAATTTCTATTGGGAATTGTATGTTGGAATTATATTGTTGAATGCTTGTAGTGTTTCATCTGTTTTATCTTCAGGTACAGCTGGTCTTACGCCATCCACAAATTTTTTATAAAGGGTACATAAAAAGGAAGAGATGGTATAATATCGTCTTTTAGGTTTTTTTTCTAATAACCGGTAACTATACATTTCTCTCTAAAGAAATAATTAAGATAAAAACTTTGTGAGCATAACAATATACAGATTCCTTATTCTTGATCTAATGCGAAAGTATTTATGAGCTGCGTATAGTCAATACCAATTGGAGATTGAAAACAACATCTATTACACTAAAACATCATGCAATTTTATATTATCACATACATTTTCAGACTATATAACAGTATCAAAAGAGTTGTGCTATTTTAAAACATAGGGTTGAACGATAAATAGTTACATGTTAAAAACACACATGCATTGTATAACTTACATCTAGGATATGATGTAAAAGACAGATATCATCATAATTGTGTTCAGTCCTGGTACTTGTTAGACGCGCACCTCCATTGTTTCCTATTCTGAGCTAACCTACACATTCCCTAAAATTTCCACAGTCTGTAACTTTCACTATCTGCGTGCGATATTCTGATCTATGTCTACATCTACCTCTCTTTTCCTATATCTGCTTGTTATATAGCCCGCACTATTCCCCAAAAATACCTTAGAACGTATCCTGCCCTTCTATTTCTCACAGAAAGGAACTATTGTGTATCATGAAGGGAACTGTTAGCCGACGTCAAATCCGTACACTTTTATAAGTACTTAGACGACCGTAAATTCCTGTTAAGAACAGACCATGCTGCACTAAACTGGTTACTGCAGTTTCGAAATCCCGAAGGGCGAGTTGCAAGGTGGATAGAACGGCTGCAGGAATATGACTTTGAGACAGAACATCGTGTAGGAACTAGCCATCGAAATGCAGACGCTCTATCAAGGAGACCTTGTACTGTAGACTGCAATCATTGCCCCAAGATGGAAGAGAACATAAGTGTCATCCGTAGAATGACGGTAACTGATGATACTTGGCAACCCGACAGAATACGAGAAGACCAGGAAAATTACGCCGAATTGGGACGTATTATTGAGTGGAAAAGTAGAGGACAACGACCAGCTTAGGAAGAAGGCATACTGGACACAGTGGGACTCCTTGGTGATTGAAAATAGAATCTTGAAACGACGCCTGGAGTGTGAAGATGGCACTGACAGACAACTTCAAGTGATAGTGCCTAGAAGCAGAGTGCCGGAAGTGTTGCAGCACTTGCACGATGGTATTTCCGGTAGGCACTTTGGCGTGAAAAGAACTCTCGAAAGAGTGATAGATAGATTCTATTGGGTGAACTGCAAAGAAGATGTGAAGGAGTGTTGCCGGAAATTTAAGTTGTGTGCCTCTGGAGATGGCCCGGTCACAAAACGGAAAGCCACAATGAGACAGTATAACGTGGGGAATCCTTTTGAGAGGGTGGTCATTAATATAGCTGGTCCGTTTCCTGAATCAGAGAAAGGAAATAAATACAATTGAGATGATGGTTATTAAAGAATACGATTACGTTACCATAAGGCTTAAGCAGTCGTTTTTTTATATTTATTTTGAGGGGGAAAAATCATTATGATTTAGGTTACCTCTTTGGCAGATTTTAACATGGTTCTGAGACGACCCTATGGCAGGTTTACACTTGTCAGATACCAACGTTGTCCTATGAATATTTTATATGGTTTTGAGGCGATCCTAAAACGAGTTTACACTTATCAGATACCAATATTGTTCAACGAAGATTGTATATGAATCTGAGGCGACCCTATGGCGGGTTTACACTTGTCAGATCTATATATAATCTTCGTTGAACAATATTGATATCGATAAGTGTAAACCCGTTTTAGGATTGCCTCAAAACCATATAAAATATTCATAGAACAACATTGGTATCTGACAAGTGTAAACCCGCCATAGGGTCGCCTCAGAATCATGTTAAAATCTACCAAAGAGGCAATTTTCCCTCCTCAAAATAAATATAAAAAACGACTGCTTAAGCCTTACGGTAACATAATCGCATTCTTTAATAACCATCCTCTCAATTGTATAAATAGAAACATGTTAAAAAATGTTTTCCAATCCACAAATTATTGAATTTAAATAAAATTCACCAATAAAAATTAATCAGCTGATTTCACGTTAAGCGTATTGGCTACCTAAAAAAGTCGGTCGCAGGCCACAACACAAATTGAAGGCAATCATTCTTTTAAACTTTAAAAATTTTTCCCTAATGTACTCAAACCAAATATTTCGAACATCAATAAATCAAAGACACCTTCAATTTATGTCATAAATGTCAAACTTGAAGCTTTTATTATTTTGACGACGATCTTAGGTCATGGATCGAAACGTAACTAACAATGATTTTAAAAACTATGGTTTAATTCCCAAATAAGATTAAGAAAAATTACGTTAGTAAACTTCGTGAAAGATCAAATAGCATTCACGAAAACGTCCGAAAGAATATCCAGGCGGCAAGCGATCGAATGAAATCAACACGAGAGCACAAGAAGGTGGTTACCAACCTGGAGATTTAGTGTGGTTGTACAATCCACAAAGAAAGCGTGGATTGTTGCCAAAATTATAAAGACGATGGGAAGGTACGTACGAAGTGTTAAAAAGAAATAATGATGTAGTGTACCGCATCAGAAGATCTCCCCGTGGTAAACCAAAAGTGGTACACTTTGACCGTTTAACATCTTATGTTGGCAACAACCAGAAAGATTCAAGTAATGAAAATGGTGTTCGAAGAGTTATTAATCGTGAGCCAAATGTAGATTTTGAGAGTTTCATGGCGGCGTATGGTGGTTCCACTAAGGCGAGATTTGACGTTGTAGTTGAAAAACAGCAAGATCTGTTTAGAACATCAGAAACGTATTCCATTGCGCATTACGTAGCTCAAGATCTGCAAATGTCAAGAGGGATAGTTATTGTTCTTTTTTGAAAAAGTTTGGATGTGTGGATGAATTAGTACAACAGCAGCCAAATGTAGGAAAAGGCTTTGGTTCTTCAGGATAGAAATCGTTATATTTACTATCTGGTCACCAAAAACTCTTCATGGCAGAGACCTAGTTATGATAATCTATAGGAGGTTTTGCCGAATCTTAAAGCTCTGATGATGGAAAATGGAGTAACGAGACTAGCGGTGCCCAAGCTAGGCTGTGGACTGGATCGCTTAGATTTGAGAATAGTTTGAAATATGTTAGAAGTAATTTTTCAGGAAACCAACATCCAGGTTTTTGTTTGTTGTTATCAACCGGTTGCCTATCAAGACCAAGAAAAAAGTGCTGACTGTTATTTCCAACAGCGTGGTGGATGCACCAGAGGAGATAACTGCCGATATCGTCATCAGTCATCGAATTGGCGTCACCACGTTTGTCGAAATTGTCTCTGCCAAAGTTTACTGGCGATCCTTCTGAATGGCCTATTTTTGTTGAGGTATTTCGAAGTCTTTTTCATGATAATCATCAATTAAAGGCTATGGATAAGGTCAACTATTTAGTAGGTCAATTAAGTGGTAAAGCCACTAGTGTTTGTGCTGGCTTGCCTCTTATTGGTGCCAGTTATGCAATTATTTGGAAGGCTCTTAATGATAAATATCAAAATCCACGTACTCTAGCAGTAAATTATTTAGAACAAATTTTAGATTTTAAATCCGTACAAACAGCCTCTGCTAATAATTTAAATAATATTCTTCAAAAATGTGATTCTGCAATTAAAGTGTTAAAAACCTTTAACATTGAGAATTTGGTCGATTTCATTTTTACCAATTTGTTATGGAGCAAATTGGATGTAGAAACTCGCTCTATTTTTGAAAATCATCGACGCAAAAATGACATTTTTAAGTATACCGAAGTGTTAGATTTCATAAAAGAACAGGCCCAAATTTATATGGTGTCCTCTTGTATAATATCAAGCGCTACATTTAGTAGTAATAAAACAAAATCACATTCGTTTTTTGTAGCAAAGCAATCAGTAGATCAAAAATTGTTCAGTTTGTTCTGCTAAACATTCCATTTCACAATGTAGTAAATTTTTATCTTTATCCCCATTTGCACAATGTAAAATCATTAAAGAGAAAAATCTATGTATTAATTGTTTTGGTCAACATAGAGTTTTGAGTTGCAAAAGTCGTTTTTGCTGTAAAATTTGTAAATATAAACATAGCACACTTTTGCATTATATTGAGCAACAACCTTCGAAAAAGAAATTAAACTTTACTACTGAAGGCAAATGCTTAATACAAGAAGATATTAGTACCAAACATCCTCCACCAGGTTTTTCAACAAGCCCAGTTGAAGCTTCGACAAGCCAACATGAGCCTTTTAGTTTTAATTCCACTACAGGAGTATCTATGATGAATTTCACAGTTTTATTGTCGACAGTAATTGTATATGTTGTTGATAAACGCGGTATTTTACATACTGTTAGGTTTTTATTAGATTCATGTTCTCAAGCTCATTTCTTAACTTCTGAATGTGCAAGATTACTCGACCTAAATATTAGTTCTTGTGATAATTCTGTTCGTGGTATTGGTGTTTGTGGTAGCTCGGTTACAGGAAAAACAAACTTGATTATTTTGTCACGTTTTGATTCCAATATTAGTTATAAGTTGGAAGTTTTGTTAGTCGACAAAATTACGGACAGGCTCCCTAATAATAAAATACCCAGGGATTCACTTATGCATTTTATGAACCTTCCATTGGCAGACAATACTTTTGATCGACCTGATCCCATTGATGGTATTATTGGAGCCTAATTGTTTCCATTTTTAATAGGTGCACGTAAAGTTACCGGACCACTGCATTCACCAATAGCAGTAGAAACAAAATTGGGATTTGTGGTAATGGGTTCAGTTCCCACTACCTCTTCGTTAAAAAATTCGTTTAGTTCGTTTCACACATAAGTGGAACCTTCTTAAGATAATTTAGTGTCTAAATTCTGGGAGGATGAGGATCTTCCAGTACAACGTTATCAACACCCTGATGATATTAATTGTGAACAAATTTATCAAAGTACTGTTCGGCGCGAAACTTCGGGGCGATATACAATGATGTTGCCTTTTAGACTAGATGCTTCTGAGTTAGGGGATTCATATTATACTGCACTAAAATGTTTGTATTCCTTAGCAAATAAATTTCGCCAGTTTCCGCTATTTAAGGAACAATATAGTGACGTTTTTAGAGAATATATTAGACGGAATTATATGTCGTTAATTAAGGAAAGCGAATTAATCTATCCAAATTATTTTATTCCGCACCATGCAGTATTCAAGGCAGAGAGTACATCTACGCCTCTGCGATGTATATTTAAAGCATCGTGTAAAACTTCAACTCAAAAATCATTGAACTGTCTTTTATATAAAGGTCCAAAATTACAACCTCACGTTGGGAAAATTTTTTTAAATTTTCGATTATTTCCAATAGCTTTTACTGCTCATGTTCGTCAGATGTATCTACAAATTGGTATGTATCCTGATCATAGGCGCTTTCAGCAAATATGGCGATTTTCTGAAGCAATGCCAGTTGAGATATATCAGTTGAATACTGTTACTTTTGGTGTAAAACCATCACCTGTTACATACCAAAATTGGCATTGAACATTTATAAATATGTGACTAAATTCCCGCCACTATTTTAAAATAGGCTTGTTCATTTTCGTCATTTCGGACAGTTGCGTTTGCGCAAAAGAATGCGCAGGCGCGGAGTGATTGGGAAGTGCGCGGTTTTGCGACACAACATCATAATTATAAGTCACGAGACGTCGAACGGTAACGTTTACCTGTGTCGTGTTTTTTTGTCTTTTCTCTGTTTAGGATGTAAGTTCCTCTATCTTCGCTCTACCTTTTATCGTACCTCTACCTGTATCCTATCGTACCGCCATAAAAGAGGAAAGGCGAATAAATTTGGATCAACAATGGCGTGATGTAACCCACCCGGAAACAACAAGGAGATGCCCTGAGATTAACTGCAAGACGCGTTTTAAGTGAATAATTTGCTTTATTTACATTTTAAGGGGCAAATTGTATCATTGTAAACGTGTTTGGTATGTGATACAATTTGACACGTAATTATGTCATTATTGTGCAATATTGTGAAACGTGGATCGTATCAGTGCTGCCAACTGTAGCAGTGGCGCTGAATACGTACACGGGAATGTAACACACTATTTTTAGCTATTCAAACATTACAACAGTTAGCAACTGACGAATCACAAAATACCTAGTAGCAGCTGATATAGTTCGTCACGAATTTTTCATTGATCATTTGGTTTCAAGTGTTTCGAATTTAGACGGAGCTATAACTGCTTATTATCAATTAAATAGTTTGTTTAAAAGTGCCAAGTTTACATTAACTAAATGAGCTGTAAATTCGGAATTGTTGTTATCAGAGATTCCTGTTGTGAATCGCTGTCCCAAAGTAGTTAATTTTAGTTCCGATTCTTTGAAAGTTTTAGGTTTACAATGGTATCCTAATTTGGACATATTTACTTTTAACATACAAGTGGAAATACGTAACTGCACTAAGAGAAACGTTCTATCAACAGTCGCACGTTTATTTGATCCTTGTGGATTTTTAAGTCCGGTTACATTACTTATTAAATTGCTTATCCGTACGTTGTGGTCCCTTAAATTAGACTGAGATGAAGTTCCTTCTGGTAATATTGCGAATGAAAGGAAAAGGTTACAGGAGGACTTACATTGTATAAAAAATTTTAAGATTGCACATCATTTAGAAGTTATCCCTGATGCTCATGTTACGTTGATCGGATTTTGTGATGCTTCTTTAAATTTCTATGGCGCTGTTGTCTATATTAGAACCATTACTTTTAATTGTGAAGTTAAAGTTCGCTTAGTTTTAGCTAAAACTAAAGTTCAGACAATACCACGTTTGGAATTGTGTACTGCTGCTTTATTGGCTAATTTATTGGATTTTGTGGAAAGTAGTCTAAAGACTCGTATAAAAGTTGATCAATTAATCGCCTTATAGGATTCCACGGTGACACTGAACTGGATTGCTTCCCCTCCTTATCGTTGGCATACATTTGTTGCAAATAGAGTTGCACGTGTTCAAGATTTGGTTGCTCCCTCTCACTGGTATCATATCGAAGGAGATAAAAATATTAGTGATTGTTTATCTTGTGGGGAACAACCCTCTAAACTGATTGCTTTGAAAGAAGGGCAGAATGGTCCGGACTCGTTAAAGGGGGATTTTTGTTAATGGTCTATTCGTACAATATCATCTATACATCAAGATAATCGGCCCGAGAAAAAAATTGTTGCATTACCAATCATAAACGAAGAACAAAATGTGTTTTATGATCTCATTAATCGATGTTCCTCGTGGATTAAGTTGGTTCGTTTGACTGTTTACATTTTAAGATTTTTGCAATTATTTAAAAATTTCTGGATTTATGACCGCAAATGATTTGGAAAGGGCAGAGTTAGTGTTAATTAAAAAAACTCAAAATCGTTATTTCGCGTCTGATATTTTGCTCTTGGAAAATAAGAAAATTGTTTCTACCACGCTAAGTAAGTTGGACCCGTTTGTGCTAAATGGCTTACTTAGAGTAGGTGGGATACCTAGTAAATCTAGCTTGCAGTTTGGTGAAAAATACCCCTTAATTTTACCTCATCAAGATCATTTGGTTGATTTGCTAATCGATCATTAACATCAACAAAATTTGCACACAGGTCCTTTGTTAGTTTTAACATTAACACGTCAAAGTTATTGGATACTTGGCGCGCGTAATACTGTTCGTTATCGAATTCTTAAGTGCAATTATTGTTTTCATTTTAAACCTCACAATGTATTTCCTAAAATGGCAGACTTACCTACCATTCGCATGCATGAAGCGAAACCGTTTTTGCATTGTGCTACTAATTTTGCTGGCCCCTTAAAAATTACATTAAGGCGCCGTAGGGAAATTATTAGCCAAAAGGCTTATTTATGCTTATTTATTTGTTTAGTGACAAAAGCCTAACATTTGGAACTTGTGTCAGAATTGTCTACTGATATGTTTTTAGCTGCTTTGAAGCGTTTTCTCTCCCGGTGTGGTGCCTGTTCCATTATTTATAGTGATAAAGGAACTAACTATACTGGTGCTAAAAATGAATTGGATAGACTTTATAAATTGTTAAAATCTGAGGAATATAAATCTACTATTAGCAGCGAATTAGCTTCTCACAAAATTTCTTGGATTTTTCAGCCCCCCTTAAGCCCTCACTTTCGGGAGTATGGTAGTTACAGATTAAGTCTGTCAAGACACACTTATACCAGGCAATTGGTGAAAAAATTCTAAGCTACGAAGAATTAAATACTGTTCTTATTTAAATTGAAGCGTTACTTAATTGTTGTCCCTTATGTTGGCTAAGTACGGACCTTTCCGATTCAGTGCCTTTGACTTCGGCACATTTTCTCACCATCACTCCTTTAACCTCGGTACCTGCGTCAAACTCTGTAGAACCTTCATCTAATCTTTTAGACAAAAAACAATTGCTCGATCATTTGGTAAAGTCTTTTTGGGAACATTGGTGGTTGGATTATCTAATGCAATTACAAAAGCGTCAAAAATGGAATCTGACAATTCCATCGGTTTCTGTGGGGACACTTGTTTTAATTAAACAAGATAATGTTTTACCTTTACATTGACCCCTTGGCATGATTGAAGAAGTGTTTCCTGGATCCGATGGAATTGTTCGAGTGGTAAATGTGCATACAAAGGATGGTATTTATAAACGTCCAGTTGTATGTTAATGTTCCTTACCTATCCAGTGAGAATTAGTTAACTAATAATTTAATTTTTCGTTCTCTTTTGTTGTATATATATATATATATATATATATATATATATATATATATATATATATATATATATATATATATATATATATATACGTACCTCACATATCATACGAAGCCCGCTATGTACTACAGACTAGACGAAGCCCGGGTCCAGGGAGTGGTAAAACAATTTAATTTTTACTCAGGCACATCCTTTCAGGGTATATCAGAATAAATGTATAATTATTACAACTAACCACCTTTACGAAGCCCGCCAATGTTGCCAGTTAAAAAGGTATTATTTCTCCTGCTGGAGATTCTTATTTACTTTACATTTCAGACTTGTATTATTTATTGGGGTGTTGGTTCTCTCACTATGTTGTGGAAAATATTATAAAAGAAGTCTGGTGATTAAAATTGTATATGCTGTATATATTTAAAATTACATTTACTGTCAACTTTAGAAGAGTGTCAAGAAGGAAAGGCCTGTAACTGAATATCGCTTCGCTAATCAAAGCCGATCACCTGTTTGTCTTCTTGTATTTTAATGCTATTAAAATATACGCTATTTTTTAATTGACGTTCCCTATTTTAATCAAGTGAATTTAAAAGTATATTATGTTGAAGGTGATAAACCGAAAACCACGGATATGTTAAAATTACAACAATAGATTCAAAAGCTCAAACTAAGCACTAAATGAATTAATTTTTCTAGTTTATCACAGATTAATCAACTCAATCTAGTTCTTTTTTTAAGTTTATTCGCATATTCATACTCAAAAGTTTTTAACTCGGCCTTTCGAGGCATCTGTATATTATTTGCTTTAATATACTAACCCAAGTTTTAATGCTGTTGAATGAATTTTGTTATATTGTGTATAGATTCTAGATATTGTTCCAATACAATCTTCAAATTTCCAGTTTGGCATTACGTAACAAAAGTTTAGAAACAGAACCAAATGTTATGTTTTTAATGTCATGAATATCTTTTATGCCTATAAGACATTAATATAGTTCCGCCTGCAATTTTTGCCAGCATTGTTAAAAATAACTATAATTTAAAATCAGTTGATAATTGTAATGTCAGTCTAGATTTTAAAATTACCAAGATCGTGGTGGTTCTGTGTGATATTGCTATGACTATAGTGTTTATCCACATTTCTGTTCATCGAATCCTAAAATGGTTTAAAAGTTTTTTGTAAGAGTTGGTGTGCAAAAAACACTAGGGCATTACTTAATAAAGCAGTGACTTTGGATAAAAGTCTGCTGTATATTAGCTTTCCTATTTAATATAATGTTTCCCATGTATAAATCTAGTATCTTCAATTTGCAAGAGGGAGAGAAAGTAGTATTTCGATTCTAAATTTTGGGTAAGGTTCTCATCTAAATTAATAACCCTAAGGTCAAGTTAATTTTTTTGTAACTCTGGTTTTATAGACGCACACTAGAACTAATGCAATTCCAGATCACTTCTAAAATTGTTGACTTTTTATAAAAGATTTTACTAAATAATTTGTAGTTCAGTTAGAACGAGGTCTACAAAAAGCTTACGAGTAGGGTAGCTAAGCCGGTTTGGCAACAGAGATCCACAGCAAGATATGTATACGCCGGTTCGAGAACAATATGAACAGCTAAGCCGCTTTGGGAAACAAAACGTGCAGCAAGATATGTATACGCCGCTTTGAGAACAAAATTGTCTTTGTGTGTAAATTTGTTGCGTCGGGGGGTCGTTAGGTCTTTGGGGTGTGCGTTCGGCGGGGTCGTTAGATTTTTGTCGTGGGGTGGTGCGCGTGCGCTGGGGTGGAGATATTTTCTTAAGAAATTTTTTTAGCAGCGTTCCCGACGTTAAATATTAAATATTAAATTTTAAAAAAATGTTGTTTGTGTAGAAAATGGAGTTCACGTGTTGGTTCGTATTTTTCTGGGGTAGGTTAAGCTAAAATTAAAACGCCGCGGTGAGGAATTTTTTTAATATTAGACAAACGCGTGCAAGTGGTAAAGAGTGTTTTAGCTCTCCTCATAAGCTGCGTTTTGTACGAAGTAGAAAATAAAATTGAGAAAATATACGAAATGTTATATGATGGAGGTCAAATTTTAAACGTTTGCAGGTAAAATCTTGTAAAAAGAAGTCGTTCACTTTTCGCAATTTCAATGTCACGATAAAATACTAAGAATTTGCATGCAGTCGAATATAACCTCGTGTTTTTTATTTGGTAATATATATGTAAATCACGTCGACATTCGACTTTTAATATAATGTATTTAATTAACATAAGGTGTGTTGCAAAAACATTTCAAGACAGGTATGTCGTATATTACCTTTTGGTTACATCATCCCAAATAATTTATACAAGTACACTGAACTTGCTTTTATCAAGGATTTCTTGCTTATGGATTAACTTTTACAACTCAAGGTGTAGCATCAAGGTTTTAACGTCACTCTCAAACTATAGAACGTAATAATAATAGCTTTCCTTAGCACCAATATCATTTAGAAAATATGTGTTTCTTTAATATTTATTTATTCATTAAATATTTTGCTCCAAAAATTCGTTTAGTAAACTAAGTAAATCTTCATTTTCTTCTTCTGGAAGTAGCAAATAAAATTAAAAAAATATACGAAATGTTATATGATGGAGGTCAAATTTTTAAACGTTTGCAGGTAAAATCTTGTAAAAGAAGTCGTTCACTTCTCGCAATTTCAATGTCACGATAAAATAACAAGAATTCGCAGTCGAATATAACCTCGTGTTTTTATTGAAATTATAGCTCTCTGGTAATATATATGCAAATCATTCAACTTTTAATATAATGGATTTAATTAACATAAGGTGTGTTTGCAAAAACATGTTAAGACTATTTCCTTCTTGGTATGCAAATTATACCACCTTTCATAACGATTTATTTGACTCTCAAATAAAAAAATTAATTTGATCTTATATCAAGAGGTGTTCTTGCTTACATTTTAGCAATTTGAATATATTTAAATATTTAAATGTAATTATACATTTAATTTATGTGGTAATAAAATTCTTTTACTTTTAGCGGTTTGGTGATTGTATGTAGATGACGTATTAGACATTGTATATATATAACTCGTTTAATTGCACAAACGTGATAAAAAATTTATAGGTTATGCAAAAACGTGCATGTAGTGAAGAATTTAGCGGTGATCTTTAGAGCTTCGTCATTGTTTTTATTCTCGTTACTTTAGTTAATTAAAGAGAGATTTTTAGGTTAAGCAAAAATAGGAAATGTGGTGGATGACATAATCACTTTCAAAATGATGAATGGTGGGGGAAGGGAGCTTCTAAACGTGCCCTAAACGGGGCTCTGCCCCATTATTTTGTATTAAATATCAAAAGAATAGGAGAAATTATTCGACTCGTATTTTATAATGGTTTTAATTTAAAATATTAGGTGTGTGTGCAAAAAACATGTTAAGACAGGTCACTCGTTATTTTATTCATGATTGCACCACCAAAATAATTTATATAACCACACTGAACTCGTACCCGGATCTAAAATTTAACCTTTAAATGTATGCAAATAATGTCGTTATTTAAAACGTGGTGAAGAATTTGGATGGAGATGTACTCATTCTCAAATGCGGAATGGTACTCCATAAGGCGTTCTGAACGGAGGTTTTGCACGCATTAGGTGATTGAATACTTCGGAGATTTTAGGTTAAGCAAAAACGTGCACGTGCTGAAGAATCCCCGAGATTTTTAAAAATATTTTTGTATTAAATATATAATTTTAAAAGAAACACACAAAATTTGAATGTTTTATTTATATTAGTTTCACTTACCAGCTTATTTTAATTACATGCTAATGAGTTCATATATTTTCATACAGTTTGATTGATTCACTGCCGAAACAAAACATTTTTACACAGCTGACAATACTGGGTGTCGTTTTTCAATACAATATTAGTAACTATTTACAATACAGCTGAATACTGAAATGTAAAGTAACTTTCACACATTTACCTACGTGTACTTAAATTTAATTGAATTCTAAAAATATATGCATATCTATGGCAGGCAACCCAGCATACACCAATTATATCTTCTTAGTGTAAAATTTTATTGTTAGGTGAATAACCAGCAATTTATTATGTAATATTTATTGCTACAAGCATAGTAATAATAATTTGCAATGTGCAAAATACCTCTTTTGTTGTTAAAAGACCGATTTAATTAAACACTATAAAAGATTGTGAATTAATTATTCTAGTTAAATTTTACAGTGCTAGAGACACTAATTATTATTAGTACTAGATATAGGTATAACAAAATTTGTATTCCAGATGATAGTATGTTCAAAGGATATTATTATTTAAAAGACTCTGTAAACATGATTAGTGAAATTATTAAAGTTAAGGAATGTAAAGCAAAATTTGTTCATAAAAGCAAATATGTTTTCTAAAAGATATGCATAACTTACGGATCTAAACATTTCAACATCTCGCAAACTGAGATAAATATTACTTATTTCTTTGCAAAAAACGTTCATATAACGCCCTTTAACAACCGCGTTCAGTAAAGTGCATGGTAGTTAATGACCTCGGCGATTGTGCTATTTATAGTATTATTATGACAACATATCCCCATATGTAAATTATATGGTTCTGATTTATAACTAAAACAACTATTTTGCATTATATTTTGTTGATCCTGGCAGAATAAATTACAAGTATAGCTACATTGTCAATACATTTTTATTTTCAAACTCGTTTTAATTATTGTAGAATTTAGTACTTATAAATAACCTACTTTAATTCAATAAGTTATTCTCGTTATATTTCAAATCATTTTAATAGAATTACGCAATGTTAAGTCGTTATTAAAAATTAATTTAAACAGAGTTTTTATTGTTATTGCCGTCTGTTGAAGAATCGTAGCAGAATCTGAACTATATCGCTTTTACAAAGCATGTATTCAAGATCACATTTAGTTAGTTTCAAAAACTTTTATCATTGTATACGACTTGTTTTAACTTGCAGTAGGTATCAATGACCGAATCAACATTACCACCCGAACATGGTTGACAACTTTAAATTTTATTTTCCCTATTACTTTCAAGGTATTAAACATTGGTATATATATATATATATATAGATTTAGCGACATCAGGCAACCTTTTTCTTAATCTTCGTTGGGAATTAAACACTCATAGTTTTTAAAATCATCTTTCTTTACGTTTCGATCCATGACCTAGGATCGTTGTCAAAATTGTCAAAACCACAACAATCATACAGGAGTATTTATCAGGCAACATATTTCTCGCATGGCTATGACAGCTTTTTGTGCTGTATGTAGAGTAATGATTAACGTTATGCTCTTTTGATTAATTTGCAATTTACCGGGCATGAATCCTTCGTTAAAAGTGAAGGATATTCCCATAGATAATTTGAATAACAATCTATCACCACCAACACACCTCTAATTGGATTTTCCTTAAATATATTGCTCAAATTCAACAGAGTCGCCTTGCCAGAGATCATCTCGAGGTTGTTGATTTGTTAATGCTGTTACAAAAACTAGTGGGGGGTTTATCAGACGAATAACTAGGTGATGCTCAGTATCACAACACTTTAGCATTACCTATTTTGATGAATGTGCCATAAAAGCTAGGTACTTGGATAGATCTCGCAGTGAGTGGAACAACAACGATAGTGACGATAGTGGTGCGAAGTTTTCAAGTTAACATGGACAATGTACTGTACGATTTGTTCGAGAGTGAACAACGCATTTTACACCAACATCTGAAACATGCCATAGTATTGAATGATGTAGACAAAATCAAACGTATACTGTTCAAAGTAGGTGTTCATGTTCCTTTAAAGCCTTCAAATGGCTAACGCTGACCAATGATACATCCATTGATGTAATGGACATGCTGTTTAATCAACAGAGTAGGTGCGATCAATTTGTATCAAACTTCATTGATGCTTGCAACGGCAAAACAGAGTTAAAATGTCATCAGGTGCGCGGTGTACTAGACGCAATAGAGAGTAATTATAGTTTGAGCGATGTATATTTCCTTGAAGAATTACTAACCAACCGAGCTGTATTGAGTACGAAGGCATATCCTATCATGAATATAAAATGCAACTATAAATCACTGGTCACAGCGATTGACGATATGATTGTAGATGTTGTATATTTCGCACAACCTATGGTATTAAAAAAAGTATTGAAGTTAATTTTAAAGTATAAGGTAAATTATAAGTACCAACCTAATGTAGTTGGCCCTCATAGAACAACATATAACTGGCTCCTCAAGAATTTGGCAATGGAGGGCTCAAAACAGCAACCAGGATGGACGTGTGGTCCGGATTCGGGAAAATGGCCATCAAATAGTATAGATGATTATAAAAAAGTGTATATGCTATTAAAGTTATTGTTTTAGTTTAATACTATTTTTTGTATGTAAATCATGCCATCTTGGTAATCCTACCTGATGCGCTATAGATAGCACTTATTAGATATAATGGAGGATGCTATTGTACGTGTCGCATACCTTTTACAATAAATATATATACCTCGAGTGTTGGTCAAGTACGGGGAGAAATTGTTAGCTGAGAAGGTAATGTGTTTTACCTGCTTGTTATTTACACATATTCACGGACATCGAAATACTCAAGTTCAACCAAAACAGCGAAAATCAACCTACATCAACGTTTTGCGCTTCGGGCATGAGGAATTATAAACAACTTTCTTGACGTAGAACTAGTGTAGTAATTAGTAGTACATAGATGTAATTTGTGTGTGTGTGTGTGTGTGTGTGTCGCTGTAATAAATCATATAACAGTAAAAAATTTTTATTGATGAATGACATATGATGGTAAACAAACACGTAACAGCAAATCTACAAAATATGATTTTTGGATATCCAACTATTATGGCTAGAATCTAAATTTAACCATTTCACATATACTTGATTTTTAACTCTCTTCAATACTTTTTCCACTAAATATACATCCGGATAGTGTGTTCGTTGAAGTTCTTCTGCATAGAAGCCGCCTAATATTGGTTGTCCTCGACTATCGCGCAATAGGTACGTTAAAGGATTAGTCAAATGCACTTTGTACACCGTAAAAATTTCGTTAGACCAATTTGGTGTGTATCCCTTGGTAAATTGACCTCTATGTTTACTAATGCGAACATGATCCCCAACAGAAAATTTTTACTCTTTAAGTTAACTGTTTTGATCGTACTGTACACTGTATTGAAAAGTTTGCGTTCATTGCGTTTTGACACATCTACAGGTCGCATGCCGATTGTTCGATGTTTGGTGTTGTTATATGCAGTCACGAGTGAGGATAGTATATTCAGCCATCGATACGAACCATTCAAACTAAATTGTTTCCACATTTTTGACTTTAAGGTACGATTAACGCGTTCTACTACGCAAGCTTTTTATTGCTGTACACACTATAATGTGTAATCTCATATTTTTCCATTAAAGCCTTAAATGTTGAATTATAAAATTCTTTTCCCAAATCCGTTTGAATGTACCGTGGAATACGATGGTCTTTGTTGAAAATTGATTGAAAAGCGTTTGAAACAGCCTTACCCGTCTTGCGCTTAACCGGTACGGCCCATAAGTATTTAGAAAATACATCGATAACAACTAGAATGTATCTAAATCCTTTATTCATCTTTGCATATGGGATCATTTCCACCAAATCGGCTTGAAACAGCTCGTTTAATCCTTTTGTGATTACATGTCTTCTAGGAAAGTTAATGCGAGCAGGCTTATGTAACTCGTGGACGATTTGCTCTTTACAGACATATTGCTAATATGTGTGTGTGTGTGTGTATGGTTGACGGCTATATGCGTGCGTTTTAAGTTTCTCTTGCAACTGTTGAATATCTGCTTGAATTCGTGCAATGTCTATTCTAAATTGTGCTTTCACTTGTTGAATAGCAGCGTCTAATGTCTTATATATGCTATTCATAGAATCATCTATCCGTTTGGTTACGATTTGTGCAACATTAGCGTTCACAGTGGCTGGAACAAGGTTACGCATCATCTCTTCAAAATGGTTAAAGTCTGATCTTGTAACATACTCGCTCGAGAATTGTGTTATCATACTGTTTGTTGTCTCCTTCACAAGCGTGTCTATATACTGCTGAATAGTGGAACCACTTCCAAGCGTTGGTTCGCCCTCTTGCTGGTGTAGCGTTGCTAACCGCGATTCTAAGTACGCTTTCGTGACTGCATCATCATCTTCTTGTGGTGTAGCGACGCGCGCTAATCTCATGTTGTCAAAATCGTAGTAATCATCATAAGAAATATATGAAGCACAGTCAGACGCATGCCCAAACTTGTCGATAACCATCGTGATAATGAATAACAAGTCGCACAATCTACGCTATTATACGCAATTCGCGTAATTCTTCCATAATCGATGTAATTTCGTTTGTGTGACCGGTGTTACCTGCATCTTGCGAGGCGACCAGAAGCTTGAGCCGTTCGCACAGTTCGTTGGGATCATCAAAGTATACATACTCTAGTGGCTTCTCGTTATAATCCATGAGTAGACCACGACCACTGGGTTTATAGTTTGCTGTCGTAAGCTATACATTGCATTACTTCTTTTTTTAATGTCCGCATAATCGTTAATTTCTTTAAGTGAGAATTTACCCAAAGGATTGAGAAGGAACAGTTGCTCGTACAACCCTTTGCTACCGTTGTAGCAAAATCGTTCTACACACACCTTTTCACCAATCCCGAAGATAATGTCCGAATCACCAATCATTAATTTTCCTGTCTCCGGATTAAAACGTACTTTATCCCTGCGCAAGTGCTCCGTGTCATTGTTATAAATACCAGTAAAGTTGGAAAACAGATTATCGACATAGTATCTTACCGATGGTAAGAATCGTTGTAAGTAGGTCTGATGTTCTTCGCTGTTTAGGTACCGTTCGTACTCTGTATGGGTCTCTGGAGTGTTGCCGCTACTCTCCGATTCTTCGAAAGTGGACTCCACAGACTGGACTGGGCTATGAGGATTGTGTTCCCATGCCTCCTCTATTGGTGGTGCGGCGATTGGTGTGGAACTGCGCACCTGATCGAGAAATTTAGGGCGTCTTTTAGGAGTAGATTGTACGTCATGTTGTTGTGGTAACCAGTGCTGGCTTTCGATCTTGGACTCCTGTTTAATATCTTTCAGCAGACCGGTCTGAAGTGTTTGTAAACGTTTTGTAATAGGTGCATAGACTTTACTTAATGCAAGCTCCTTTTCAACCACACCTGCTTTTAGCGCTTGTAATTTCCTCTTGACTGCCTTTCGTACTTTTATGAGTTCTCGTTTGGTTTTCACGTCGTCTGCCATCGTCTAGAAACGGGTAGGAAGTGATATGCTATTTATGTGCTTTATAAGTATATATAGGTGTCAAAACCTTTTCGGTAGCGACCGTTCTGCAAATCGCCATCTTTATTGATCACCAGAACCCATACCGATCTCGCCAGCATAAGCCGCACAATTCTTTAAACCGGTTAAACGACATATCCGTGTTTACATGGTCAGCGTATACGTGTTTTAAATTGAGTTCGTCTTGTTTGAATAGCACTAGGACATTAGCATTGTCTCTAATCAATTGTTTAGGTATTTTGGAATAGGTCTGACATAGGTAAAACAATCAATGGCCTTATGTCGACCTAAAGAAAAATATTCTCGCATTACATTTTGTTTATCGCACGACACGTCATCGAAAATAAATATCGAATTAGGTTTTGCATCCGCTGGAGTAACAATTGCATCCCATTTGTTAAACGCAAAATATCCTATTTCTTTTATTGGTTGTAATAACCTCTCTAGGTACTGATACTTTGGTTGATACAAGGATTTTGAGTAGAGATAAACGTTTTCAAAGCGTACACCATTCGGATGTTTCAAGAGACCGATGACTACATTAGTTTTACCACAATTGGATGGACCTGTAATGATACACCGTATTGTTGATGGTAATAGTAGTCCATGCTTTTGCACGTTAGTGTTGTTGCTGCAGTTGTGGTCCGTAATTGGCAACGCCAATTGTTGCTTTACCAGACGCATTCTATCCATATACTAAAACGTAATTGCAGTATGGTAAGCATTTAAGCGAGTAATTCTACACGCATGACCAGTCTCCTTTAAACCTTTCGACTGACAAGATTAATGAAATCCTATCGTGGCTACGGGTTACTCAATAGTGCTATCAATCGTTTACCGGTAGAATTACATTTACCAGGCTATCGCTTCTGTGGACCGGGTACTAAGCTTCAGAAACGCCTCGAGCGTGGTGATATAGGTCGTAATCCCTTAGACGAAGCCTGCAAACTACACGACATCGCCTACGATCTTTCTACAGACTTAACAACCCGACACCAAGCTGATCGACGTCTTGCCGAAACAGCACAAAACGTCGTACTGCACCCGACGCTTCGTTAGGTGAAAAACTTGCTGCGTTTGCTGTTGGTTCTGCAATGAATGCCAAAGTTAAATTTGGTATGGGTTGTCGCAAGAAAACGATAAGGTGTAAAGGAAAACGACGTGGTCAGCGTCTACGTACAGGAAGTGGTATACCATTCAAGCGTTTAATTCGCACCATTTGGGAACGCATTAAAACGTTCGTCCGACTGATCTTATTAAAACTGCTAAACTTGCAGTGGCACCGATTAAAGATATAACAGATGAAATTCGTGGCATCCCACGTGTAATCCCTGTACCCAAAACTGGTGGTTTCCTACCTTTGATACCTATTTTGCAGCCCTTTCCGCAATTGGAGCGTTGTCGGGTGGAGCAGCTGGGATTGCAAAAGCTGTCAACGATGCTAAACTTGGACAACAACAATTAGATGAAGCGAAACGACATAATATGGCACAAGAGGCAGTGACACTTGGAAAGGGTCTCTATTTGAAACCTTATCGCCGTGGACATGGACTGTACCTAAAGCCTTTTCTTACACACGGGCAAGGTTTGCATAAACAAAGACAACGAAAAAAAACTCAACGCATTCGTTAAACCTACCTATGCGAGCGTTGACCAATGTTGACTTGAACAAATACATAAAACGTTTACCAATATCCCACTTTCGTGGAATATTCATGCGCAATTCACTTCCAAACACAATTCGTTGGCGAGAATGTGGTATTCTTAATCATGATACTACACGTGGTGTGGGAACTCATTGGACCGCGTACAAAAAGATGGTTCAAGGGCAGTCTATTATGATAGCATTGGTAATCTACGACCTCCGAGGGAACTTGTCAAATACTTAACCTCATCAGGACCATGCACTCTCTATTATAATTATGAACAATTTCAACCGCTTAACACTGTTACCTGTGGACACTTCGTATTGAAATTTTTACTGCAAAATAGTCCTCCGTTAAGTTTCTAACAACGTTATATATTATTTGATTTTAGTGTATTTTTAACTGTTTTGTATAAAAGTGTTTAATTAAAACCATATATTGCAAGTGTTTCAGGAATTTGCTTTTTATTACCCCATCCCAACTACGAATACGACTAGTTGTTAGTTTATCGTCAACCACCGAACATGTACACATTTACTTTAACTGGAACTGAATCTACGCTCACCGCAATCATCAACCCACCAATTGTTCTCGATGATGACCATGAATACGTTATTGGTCTTACAAACTTTGATACATATTTTTCAATTCCCAATGTAACGGAAGCGAACAATAAATTTTACATTGATGACATCGTGCTTACTTTACCAGAAGGAACTTATGAAGTGGCAGATATTAATAAGTTCGTACGACGTAATCTGAACGATCCCCGTGAACGCACTTCATCCAAACGTTATCTTATTGATATTCGAGCCAATAATAACAGTTTACATACAGAAATCAAAGCATCAGGTATAGTGGATTTTACACAACCAAATTCACTTGCTTCGTTGCTGGGTTTTGAGAAACGTAAACTACCAGCTCTCACTACTGCTATTTCGGATCCATCCGGCACAAGTCTTTCCAATCAATTCAATATGTATTGAATGTAATCTTGTGGTCGGATCGTATCGGAATAGCAAACCTGTACACATTTTGCATCAATTCTTTCCTGCAGTTGCTGCAGGGTACAAGATTATTGAAAACCCCGTAAACGTCACCTATATGCCACTTAATACACGAATCATCGATCGCATCATTGTTAAAATAGTTGATCAAAACGGTAATCTCATCACTTTTCGTCGGGAAACCATCACGATTAGACTTTATCTAAAGCGTCTTTAAACAATGGTTTTGCGCTATGAGCATAAACCACCAAAACCTATTAATAGACGCATTGTCAGCACCTTTACCAGTTACAAGACACCAGTGCACCGATTAACACCGGAAAACGTTAAATTTCTGCAAACATTAGGACTCAAAGTGCTACATAGTTAAAATGGATAGTAATATTTTAAATGTTACGCAACGTGCTATATTTGATACAACCATCGTCAATGCCGACAAACATATGCATACTCCGTACTCCAATACCACGTATGAGAAGAACGATGTTATACGGATTCCAATAGAAAACGAAGATGTCTATACACTACCATGGGACAGCGTAATTTATATTGAGGGTACAATGAATAAGTCAGATGGTGGCGTTTCGCCTACAGCCGATTTTGTCAACAACGGAGTTTTATTTTTATTTGATGAAATTCGTTATGAACTTGGTGGAAAGACTATTGACCGCGTTCGTAATCCAGGTATAACTACGACTATTAAAATTTCCTATCCTACGATTATAGCGAAAGTCGTCGCTTTAGAAACGCCGGTTGGTCCCCATCGATAAGCTTGATCTCGTTGATGCTAATGGTCATTTCAACGTATGCATTCCCTTGCGCATGGTTTTAGGATTTGCGGAGGACTACCGAAAAATTCTTTTGAATATCAAACAGGAGCTTATTCTTATTAGAAGTAGTGCTGACGATGCAGCTATATCGAATTCTGATACCAAAGAGTCAATCAAAATTACCATTACACATATATCATGGCGGATTCCACATATAACCGTTGCAGATGCAGAGCGCTTAAAACTACTCAAACATATTCAACGCAATGCCACCATGGACATAAGCTTTCGCAGTTGGGAACTACACGAATATCCAGAATTACATACAACACACACGCATACCTGGGCCGTGAAGACGGCTTCTCAAGTGGAGAAACCACGTTTTGTTATTGTCTGCTTTCAAACCGATACATCACGCAAAAGGGGCGCAGTCAGTTCGACCACTGTAAGTTGACCAATATGAAATTACATCTGGGTTCATCTATGTATCCTTACGATAATCTTAACATTGATTTCGATACCAATCGCTATTCTATACTATATGAGATGTATGCCAGTTTCAACAATCGTACTACGGGGGTATCAGCGAGCCGATATTAACACCCAATGAATTTCAAACGCACGCTCCACTTGTAGTCATCGATTGTTCCCATCAAAACGAAATAGTGAAAGTGGGAGCGGTTGACGTACGATTAGAATTTCAAATGAAAGAAGCGCTTAAAGCTCACACTACAGCGTACTGCCTCATTCTACACGATCGTTTGGTCCGCTACAATCCTGCAACCAGTGTTGTGAGTGAAGTCTAAAATTAATAGTCCATTAGTTGACGACGTTCAAAGGTTTAAAATTGCACATAATAACTTTGTGTTTAAAGAAATGGCTGTTTTACAACTATCCCTATCGAATGGAGTTGCAATAACATATGTGCTGAAACCATCATATTCTTGGAACTGTCTATCAGCTCGCTTCAAATACCAAAAGGTATGGTTAAGCAAAACTTTCACGATATATCTTGAGATGATGGCAATTTACAATGAATTTCCACACCTAAATGTTATTAACCTAGAAGATTTAGGGTGTACTCCTCTACATAAATTAAAGTATTACACCAATTCACACAAGTGTTTCTAGCATACCACACGACATTCGTCATTCAATTGCGCAACCACAGATGTAATTGTACTCAAAAACTGGTTTGTACATATAACCAATTATTCATTTTAATAAAGAATAATGTTTACATTAAGTAGTGTTTTATTTGTATATTTTATACCTACATACATACATATTCCTTGAGACTAGTAAGATGTGTTTCAAAAATGTCTTGAAATAAGTTTAATTGTAAAACTTACTAACGAATCTGTAAGTATCATATTGAAAATTCCTCTTAACGGATATGTATTTTGCATTTTTATGCAAACTTTATGTTACAATAATACAATTAAAAATTATATTCTACTACCGAGGTATTAAATTTTAAAGTATGTTATAGTTGTGTAAACATAAAAAGCATTGCATAGGTTTTTATCATCAAAGTAGTACATTTTATTTAATCCCACCTGCAAAATGATTAATTTCTTAAACCTAAGTTTCATAAAATTTATTCTCCAAAGATCAACCAACTATAAACCAGAACTATTAAATTTACATAAATTTCGGTGTTATTTTAATTTAAACTATGCTCATAAAAAGTCGTTTATGTATATAGCACCAACATTGTTACTACCTATGAATATCAAATCTTTAAAGAAATTTACAGTCATGATTAATTAATAAGTGGTCTTTTCATTTGTACACATTTTGTATATGTGTTTTAGTTCCATTGACGACCTATTATTAGTAATCTGTTTATTATTTTATTGACGATATAAATTTTAAGATTGGAAGGGAACGATAAGAAATCTTCCTCTGACATTTATATGCACTCCGCATAGTTGTTTAAGGTAGCAAATATAAATAAGCTGTTTAATGTGTTGTAGAAGAATTTTTACCATTGTATTATCGGTATGTATAAACTTACTTACTTAATGTGTTTTAACGGAAGTAGAAATTATGAATTTTGGTAATTAACAATTATGCTAAAATGATTTGAAGTTATGCAGTTTCCATATATAATTTACATATATCGGTATGTTGTTATAAATATCACAACCTCGAGGTCATTAACTATCATGCACTTTACTAAACTATAATTAATAAAATCCCGTACATTTAACTAAGATACATTTTTCTTAATGTGGAAGTCTTATCTATATTTTATTCAAATAAGAATCTGCTACCGCCACCTACAAAAGATAGGGACAATTAAAGAATGTAAGTTTTGTAAATAAAACATTAAAATATTGTGTGTTTCTTTTAATATTATATATTTAATACAAAAATAATTTTTGAAATTCTCGGGAGATTCTTCAACACGTGCATGTTTTTGCTTAACCTAAAATTTCCGAAGTATTCAATCACTTAATGCGTGCAAAGCCTCCGTTCAGAACGCCTTATGGAGTACCATTCCGCATTTGAGAATGAGTACATCCCCATCCAAATTCTTCACCACGTTTTAAATAACGACATTATTTGCATACATTTAAAGGTTATATAGATCCGGGTACGAGTTTAGTGTGGTTGTATAAATTATTTTGGTGATGCAATCAATCATGAATAAAATAACGAGTGACCTGTCTTAACATGTTTTTACATATACACACATATTAAATATATATTGAAATTGCTAAATGTAAGCAAGAACACCTCTTGATATAAGATCAAATTAATTTTTTATTTGAGAGTCAAATAAATCGTTATGAAAGGTGGTATAATTTGCATACCAAGAAGGAAATAGTCTTAACATGTTTTTGCAAACACACCTTATGTTAATTAAATCCATTATATTAAAAGTTGAATGATTTGCATATATATTACCAGAGAGCTATAATTTCAATAAAAAACACGAGGTTATATTCGACTGCGAATTCTTGTTATTTTATCTTGGTAATGAAATCGTGAACAACATGTTTTACAAGATTTTACATGCAGACTTTATAATTAGATCCATTATATCACATTTCGTATATTTTCTAAATGTTATTCGCTACTTCATACAAAATACAGCTTTTGAGGAAAGCTAAAAATTCTTTACCACTTGCACGTTTTACTTAACATAACAAAATTCTTCATATAGGTAAAATCACCACTTCGCTATGCTCTCTGCTACCTAGTTTCGGCTACTTTTCCAAGGTCGTTGTGACGTCATAGCCTTTTATAAATAAAGAACAATGTAATACTATTCTAAAATTTTTATTCTGGCATTATACATAACAAAATTTAAAAATATTTAATGCCAAGCATGGAGCCATTTAAACTTAATTTTAATTTAAATTCGATTGTTTAACATGGCTAACAACCAATGTAAGAATTAAGATATACAAAAATTTGTGTGTCAGATAACAAATCCTGGTGTTAATAAACAACTTGGAAATTATATACTAGATTTTTACGTTGTCCAGATGCACGTTTAAGAGCAACATTCGCGTCTACTTTGACCAAAGAACACGGTATTACGCAATTGGAAGCGACAATATAAAACTGTACAATTGGAAGCTATGTCAGTGCGGAACGGGTGTATAATCCCTTAAAAGACTGTTTAACCTTATTGGAAGATAGTAAGTTATACTTCCTAAAGGTGCCAATGTACTCGGTACCGCCAAAATGTGGAGTAAGTTATCGGACAAGCTTCAAAATAGCTGCTGTTTAGTGTATAATAACCTGCTACAGTACATGTATTGGGGGAACGGCAATACAAAGAAATTGACGGGCTTGCAAATTAGGTTGTCAGAAAAACCAGAGAAAGGGAAAAATTGATAAAGTATGTGCTTTCAGCTTTTAGTTTTAACTATTTACCTGTAAATTATTTGGAGATAGTAGAGTAGGACGACAGCCAAGATAAAATAAAAATCTTACACAAGTGCTATATTAAAGCAGGTAACATATTTTACACAATCTGTAACACCATATTCTACAATTCCAAAAGAAATAATCATTTCGGTATCGGGGTTGATAAGTACGCCTAACATTCGCCCAGAGGTTGTACGACAACGCGTAAATATTGGCAGTAAACTCTATCCGTTGACGCTGCAGGAAATTGCCCTATGCACGCCATACGCTGTAAGTGGAAGAAAAGACAGCTGGAATTAGAGGAAATGCATGCAAAAGGCGAAAGTTGGACTAATTGGAAGACACTGCGATAATACGCGAACAATACAAAGATATGTTAGACAAAGAACATCTTATTAGAGAAAGAGGAAAGGATTAAAAGATTATTTTATGTGCCGATGGACTGACTTGGATACATCCGCGTTCTACAAGCTGTATGTATTTGTGGCTAGTAAGAAAGACTCTTTTTAGAATTTTAGAATAGTATAACATTGCTCTATATTTATAAAAGGCTATGACGTCACAACGACCTTGGAAAAGTAGCCGGAACTAGGTAGCCGAGAGCATAGCAAAGTGGTGATTTTACCTATATGAAAATGAAAATAAAGAACTTTTAAATTTTTAAATAAATTTTGGTAGGAAATATTTAATAAATAAGTATATGTTAATGAAACACATATTTTCTAAATGATATTGGTGCTAAGGAAAGCTATTTTATTAAGTTCTATAGTTTGAGAGTGACGTAAAACCTTGATGCTACACCTTGAGTTGTAAAAGTTAATACATAAGCCTTGATATAAGATCAAATCAAATAATTTGAGAGTCAAATAAATCGTGATGAAAGGTGGTATAATTTGCATATATTTTAAATTCATACGGGTATAATTAAAAGATTATATGTTAGATCCGACTGCAAGTTCAGTGTACTTGTATAAATTATTTTGGGATGATGTAACCAAAAGGTAATATACGACATACCTGTCTTGAAATGTTTTTGCAACACACCTTATGTTAATTAAATACATTATATTAAAAGTCGAATGTCAACGTGATTTACATATATATTACCAAATAAAAACACGAGGTTATATTCGACTGCATGCAAATTCTTAGTATTTTATCGTGACATTGAAATTGCGAGAAGTGAACGACTTCTTTTTTACAAGATTTTACCTGCAAACGTTTAAAATTTGACCTCCATCATAAAACATTTCGTATAGTTTCTCAATTTTATTTTCTACTTCGTACAAAACGCAGCTTATGAGGAGAGCTAAAACACTCTTTACCACTTGCACGCGTTTGTCTAATATTAAAAATTCCTCACCGCGGCGTTTTAATTTTTAGCTTAACCTACCCCAGAAAAATACGAACCAACACGTGAACTCCATTTTCTACACAAACAACATTTTTTAAAATTTAATATTTAATATTTAACGTCGGGAACGCTGCTAAAAATTTCTTAAGAAAATATCTCCACCCCAGCGCACGCGCACCACCCCACGACAAAAATCTAACGACCCCGCCGAACGCACACCCCAAAGACCTAACGACCCCCCGACGCAACAAATTTACACACAAAGACAATTTTGTTCTCAAAGCGGCGTATACATATCTTGCTGCACGTTTTGTTTCCCAAAGCGGCTTAGCTGTTCATATTGTTCTCGAACCGGCGTATACATATCTTGCTGTGGATCTCTGTTGCCAAACCGGCTTAGCTACCCTACTCTTACGTGTTAATAATTGCGTTCGCTGACATGAGTTACAAAATATTAAGTGTTAATATAAATTGTTACATTCAAAACCCTGCAAGCGATTTTTTCAGCATGAATATTAATTCACACCACTTCCATTTAAAACGCCCTAAAATTTTTAAACAAATCATAAACGCTATCGATCAATAAGTTCGATTTCCTTCCACTTGAAATTAGTGCTATTTTATAAAATTTCATCAAGTATTTACTCTATTATATTTTGCCTGATCATATTAAACATCTGCTTAGCAACTTCAAGTTACAAAGTCACTGCAATATGTTCAATCACCTGCAGTGATTGCGTTTCAACAACAGCTGCACATACATTCATGGCTTTTCTTTTAAAAGATTAGGTGGCCTTTAACCACCTGCCTAGTAAATAAACACTTGAAAGAGGTTTGTTATCTATACCAAGTTTATACTTCTAAGTGGCATGCTGTTCTGTTGCAACAGTACAGGTGTGAAAAGCAATAAGATTGTTCCCCTTTGAGCTAGTCCGAAATCTAATTACTTTGGATTTCGATTTTACCATTCTGCCCCTGTTTTTCTGCAGTATTCGGTGTAGGCGATTCCCTTTATTTATTTTACTGTTTTCTTTCTTATCTACACGGAATACCGTAACAAAATGTAAAACGAAAACTAACTTATCCGTATTGAAAAAAGAAGTTTTAACTATACAAGTTAAACTTCAGTTTAAAATATGAAAATAACATGCAATAATCATGAATTGACTTAGGTTATATCACCAAATATGCCATTCAAATGTGCTTGATGCTTTACTTTTCTGGCGGATGTTTTAAACATACAGTAAACATAAAAGATCAGCATTTGCAAGTTGCCATGTCCAAACCACGCCGAAAGTTAAACAATGCATGGCCAGCTGGTTTGACAAGAGAAGCGCATTAACACGCTTTAGAATTTAAATTTTATAAAGTTCTATCATATATTGTAGTAATAATAATGGAAGGATTTGTTAGTTCATATAAATTTTTTACCCTAGTTTAGCATCATCGACATTTACACCATTAAAACGCCCGTGCGGAAGTTTACTTGACTAGGATTGCTGTGAAGCAGCACGTAAGTTGTTTATTAATAGGAATTGATTAAAAACTCATTCATTAAAATAAGCGATTTTCTTTCAGAACAAGGGCTGCGAAAGTCGAGGCTCCGTAACTTCCTTACATCCCACTGTATGTGTACATTATTTTACTTCCATCTGTGTGTCATTAAAAATCGCATTACATTTTGAAACCCGCCAATATTAACCGCCCTCGTTTTGCTCGGGCGGCTGGCAAAGAAGGGCTTCAATGTGTACCTTAGCGCCCGTGGTGCTTACGAATGTTTTTCGCCTAGCCCCTTCCCCCGGTTATTTTAAATTTTGTGTTTGGTATATCCAACACTGTTTGGATAAAAAATGACAGTCGACATCATTATAAGTAGTATCGTAAGACCTTGATAAATAGTCCGCTATTATATTGTGATCAATTTATCTTGAATGTGTTGCATGTCAATCTGACAATACCAAATTTCCAATTTGCTGATTAATGCCCGAAAGCTTTAGTTTTTGATTATTAATGGCAATTTGATTGAGTTTGATTGCAAAGCACTCGAAGAAAAGTTATGCAATAAAATAGCAACTAAAAACAGCTAAATTATCAACGAACTTCGTTCGTTTATGAAATCGATTTGTCGTCCGTCTGTCTGTCCGTCCGAGGCCTTTCTAATGGTCGGACATCAATGTGTGATACATCAATCGATTCAGCTCGGTGTCCTGAGCTTAAGTTTTGATGTCAGTTGAAATCGGGCCACGGGGACGCCGTGCCCCCGCGATATTCCGTCGGGAAAATTAAAATTTCAAATAGGTCCAAAATTAATGTGCGATACATATTTGGACTCCCCTAACATAGCTGAGTCGAAATATGGTACCCCCCACAAAATCTGACCACGGATACCCGACCCCCCCGGGGAATTAATTTTTATCAAAAATTTCAAATAGGTCCAAAATTAATGTGCGATACATATTTAGAATCCTCTGAAAAAACTGAATCGAAATATGATGCCCCCTTATTTACACACACACACACAAACACACATACATACATATACATACATACATACACACACACATATATAGCTTTTAAAATATTTATTCAATAAAATAAAATATATTAAAATGTCTCTTTTGTTGTTTATAAATTTTTGTATTTTATCTGAATACTTATAATTATTACAACATAATAATTTTAATTTCTTTAAATTGTTTTAAAGTAAGTCTACATTTGGAAGTTCGTTGCGACAATGCCTTGCATTTTCAACTAGTTTTTTTTTGTATTTGATTAAAGAAATACAGAACAAAGAAATACATTTACCGCCGAAGGGCGGTAAATCTAATTTACCAACCTAATATGAAGGCGGTATATTGGATTTACAGATTAGAAAGGTGAAAAAATTATTTAGTGTAGGCACGTTACCGTGGGTTTGTAACCATGGTTTTTGATTAGTAATCAATCATTTGCTTTCCTAAGGAAGTACATAAAAATTTATATTTCATCTCGTAATTTAGTCATAACACCTAGGATACGAGATATGTAAACATATCCATAAGACCCGGGGCGTAATGGAGGGCATAATGGTTTCTTAACACCCGCTCATTATGCCCTCTGAATCAAATCAATTTTTTAGCTATTTATGCACCAAGTGTGTTATTAAGCTTTCTCATAGCTCTGCTTAGATTTAATAGATAGCAAACTTTAAGTTGCTTTTAGAGCTTGCTTTGCAATTATTGCTGGCAACTCTTGATCAGCCATTTTGCACTATTAAAATAAATGTGACAAATGTCCAAAACATAGGAACTTCAAATTATTTATTGTCATCGTGGAAAACATGATGTAAGTGTGTTTAATATTTATATTGTAAAATCCGAGGTAAATTCTAAAATAGAAAACTTACCTATCACCTATTTTTATTTTATATATGAGGTAAAACATAAAATCTTGTGTGCACCACTTGTGTTACTAAATGATAATGCCCATCGAGCGACTCAATCCATCTCTTGGGCCATAAGCCCTCGTGCTGGATGAGTCGCCCTCTGGGCGTTATCATCTTAATAACACACTTGGTGCATAAATAGCTATTATGCCCCACTTAACAACCATCCTAGTAAATTCAATTTACACAAGCGTGTTTTAGTGACGTAAATGTTAATTGTGCCTAAACTAGGGCAAAAAAATTTATTTGAACTCACAAATCTTTTGATTATTACTACAGTACCTATATGATAAAACTTCATAAAGTATGAATTCTAAAGAATGTTAATGCGTTCTTTAGTCATACCAGCTGGCCGTGCATTGTTTAATTTTTGGAATGGTTTGAGCTTAGCCACTATCTGAAGAGTAGCAGGTTGACTTTCTAACGAATTGTGCATAATTACCTTTCATTTGAACTTAGTCTACCATTTGATGAAATGACTTGAAAAAAATTCTATTTCAAGTCAAAACCACCCCCGGCAAAGTTATAATCCACAATACTCTCCCACATGATAAAATCACTTAAAAAAATTTGATTTTACTACAATCATGGCGCCCATAGCCCTCGTCTCCACCACGGTCAAACCGGCAGACTTACAGCAATCTTTTTGTTTTAGCCTACAAATAGTGTATATATAATTTAAACAATTATGAAATGACCGACGATTCGGTGATCTTGCCTCTCGGACTATTAGAGAAATGTGTCCTTTTGCATAGCAGAAGAGAATGTTTATTATTACAATGAAATTAATGTAATGAAAATGCAGCATCTTGAAACACGTGTACAAATTACTGCTCGGTTGTTAAAGATTTTTTTGAATAATAGCAAATACAATTCGCACGTAATTTTATCTCAAAAGTCAAGAATGTGTATCGATTTTTTACTGCTAGAACAAATTTTAATGCTATATTTTGTGTGAACACTGGTCGTAGCTTTAAAATGTAATCTATTAATTAAGAAGTAAGTATTTGCCTGCAACACACATTAATCTGAACATCAGAAGGTTGCCAGACTTACGGGCTTCTTATAATGCATCGAACATATTTGCCTCGTAAAGACTGTACAGTATATACAGTGTATATATGACAGAACTAACGCGCCCTCTTAAGGACAATCCCGTCAACTAAAGGTGTATAAGTTGCGATACTATACAGACTTACGAAGCCCAGGTAAATTTTGCAGAAACGCTAGTTATGGCCATATCTATCGAAATAAAATTTAATACACACAAATTTTTAGGAAGCCCGTTTTGGGCTTCGTAAAACCACAGAGGGCTTCGTATCATCTGCGGACTATGTTGTTTAGGGCTTCGTATAGGACGTTAGTACGTGTATATATATATATATATATATATATATATATATATTGTATATAAGTATATATATATATATATATATATGTATATATATATATACATATATATTGTATATATATATATATCTTTTGTTTTTTCTGTAAATTTCATGAGCTGAAAATATTTTTTCAGGGCGGGGGTGTGTTTGCGCCATTGCATTATTTTAATTTGATACACTTTTATCTTGGCCAGCTGTTATTAAAACACCTGGCTGATAAAAGGAAAGGACTTCAGTTGAGCTTGATATGTATATAGAAAAGGAGCTTTTAGTGTAGTTGTGAGATTAAGTTTTTTGCAAAATTATTTGGGAACCCTAAGCGGTATTAATTTATTGTATTAGGATTCTTATCATTCCTTTCCTTTATCCTGATATTTAGTGTTTAAGATATTGTCCTAGGGTAAATTTGTTTAGTCACAGTCCACTATAAATTATTATTTTGTTTATTTTGTTTTATCAGCGCGAACAAAGCAGTGCTTTAAATTTTAACACTTACGGCAAAATAATTTCATGGAGTTTACTAGCTAAGACTGCATACACCATTTTTTTTTTATTTAGTAGAGTAATAGTTTACTATTTCACAAACATGTTGGTACAAAAAACCCAATTTTCGCTTTTTTTCAGATATCGCGTTTTAATTGTGTACGGTGGAATAGATTCTGATAACAGATATGATCGTGCAGTTTCAAACCTTAACAAGATATATGTCAGTCATGGAACTGTAAATCATTTATTCAAAAATCATTCACAATAACAAAAACGTAGTCCGTTATCAAATTTTTTATATGTGCTTGGGAAATTAAAATGATTAAATTCCATAAATAGCTGAATGTTCTGTCATGAATGGTTAATATGATCGGTACCTATCAAAAAGTAATGAAAATTTTTATAACATATCCTACTTACATCCAGATATTTTATTAAAAGTCATTATTTTATTTAAACTTCTCGCGACATCATTAATCAGTGGGTATATAACAAGGGAGAACAGCTTTTTAATGAGAATATGAACAATTTGCAGGTTATAAAACCAACTTCGTCAAAGGTAATTAAATCCTATGTTCTTATAAGTACATTATTTTCACTACTGGCAACTGATTAAATTAGTGATATTTGCAATGTTGCATTGGCAACAAACCTGTTACACATAAAATCACAATCGCCCTGTTGCTATTTTATCAAACTTTTGTTTACAATTATGGTACGATATCGTAATTAATGTCAAGTTAACTTATAAAATTTCAATCTTAATTGCAAAATAATTCATGGTAAAAACAGAAAAAGTAGTGATAATATAGAGAGTATACCTTAAGAAAATGATGTAGCATAATAAGAATCTGATGCACCACCTCAAGATTGTGGTGTGAGGTTCAAATAGTATGATGTTATTGGTCCAGAATTTATTCTGATTTTCTGTCATAATTGTATTGATTTAATCGTTTATCAATTGATAAAACCCAAATGTTTTAAACATGCTTTAGACGAACTGACACTAGTTTGAGCAAAAATTAAAAGACAACTATAGTGCATGCGAAAAACTTACAATAAAGTCGTGAAGGTGTTGTAAAATGTTAAAATGTTACGTAAATTAAGAAAAATCTTAAAAAATAAAAAAAACTCACTTTTAGTGTGATGATAGTTTCAGCAGTAATGTTATGGCCCTTTTCTTGTAGTCCCTAGAGTACAACAAAAAAACTACTTGTGAAAAATAGCACATGCAATACATACACCTATATAAAAAACATAAATAATAAACAGGCAGAAATATAAATGCAAAATTGTAAATCAATACATAGTATAAAAAGCTATAGAAAACATGTCAGCCTAATAAACACCAACTAAGTAGAAGAAATGAAGGTGATGACACACCTTTACAGCTACGATCTCTGCATAACCTAGTGTTCCTCCACGTAATGTAGTAACGGATCTTTTTAAACCCTGTAAGGAAAAGTAAAGAAATAGATGTTGAAAATAGGTGCAACTGCTACACGTTCGTGTTGAACTGAATACGTACCCTTCCTGTTTGCTAAACAAAGGAAACAATGACCAGTTATTAAATATAACATTCTAAGAACTAGGTTAGATATTAATTATTTTCAAACCAAAACAAATTTTTAATAATAATTTATTGGATAAATAATTCAAACAATTTCAACAACAACTTCAGCAAGCTTAATTCCTTTGCCTAAAAGGTATTTCATTTCAGATCTATATCCTTGTTACGTTCAAAACCCTGCAAACAATTTTTCCTGCATTCATTTTTATAATGCCCCAAATTTTCTCAACAAGCTCGATATCCCGCCATTTGAATTAGTATTATTTAATAAATTTCTCAAGTAATTACTCTATACAAAGGTTTGCTTTATAAAATCAAACAGCTGCCTAGGAAACGTTACGTTACAAAGTAGCTGCAATATTTCCTAGCACCTGAAGTGATTACATTTTAATTAAAAGGTGCATGTAAATGCACAGCTTTCTTCTAAAAGATAAGACAACTTACCACCTGCCTACATTTGCTTACAATGGACTTATTATCTGGTATTCTGCAGCTGCTAAGATGTTACAAAGTAACAAAATTGTTCTTGTGTGTCTAAAACCCTTTTATAATTGCGTTATCTGCTTGTTGGCAAGCTGCTACAGTTTGTATTTCGGCAGCTGTTGTCTGGAAATTCTTCACACTTGATTCTTCGGCGATACCTTTAAAAGTCAAATACCCCACCCCCATACATGATTCTGGCCTTATAAAATTGAGACCGTGCTTTGAAAGAGATCATTAAAGATTAAAGATTAAGCATTAAAGATTAAAGATTGAATACAACATCCTCTTACCGGAGATAGATGTTGTAAAATCGCGCTATTAGAAATGCTTTCTGTGCTTGTATAAGTGAAGTTGGTGGTTCCAGCATGCAGCCAGCCCATAGAGAACATGCAGCCGCATTTTTCCAGCCTTAAGATGAGACCAGCACGAAGCTGATTGTGCAAGGTACAGTTTTCTATTTCCATAATTCTTTTATGCCGCGTGAAGAATAGACTTTTCATTTGCTGCTATTGCTTATAATTATCCGATTAATTGGCACTACCCCGTTACAAAACTTACATGCGTGATGCACGAACAATTATGTTATTATTTTATCAATTAAAAATTAATTAATCAATGTTTATGTTGGAATCTGTTTTTATTGTTTCTTTTGTCTTTTTAACGTAAACCACTTACTTATAAATTTAAAACTAGTTGACACTTGAGTAATTTAAGTTATGGTGTCTAATTTTTATGTCGTACTATTTCTTGAGGAGTTGCACTCCCCAAAGCAGCATGTATGTATATATAACTTATGTATAATTCTTTTCCTGACGTACTGTATAGTTTGTTTTATTGTCTTTTATATGTAGTTAAGTTGAACCATTAAGTAGGTATTTAGATTATAAGATGTTATATTTGCTTACAAATTTTTATATGTTATGACGCTTTGTTTACAATCACGATTACGCAACTTATTTTATTGTTTAGTAAATAGTCTTTCAAGAACCGATGTCAACAATAGAGTTTTAAAGAGGTTTCCAATGTGTTTTTTCTATTTCACCCACGCCCCTCTCCGACGTTTTTGAGCTAGCCCAACTTCTACCATTCTGTCACCGTTTTGTTGCGGTGTTCGGCGTAAACGATTGCTCTACTTACTTTTACTGTTTTCTTTTGAGTTTGCGCGGAATACCGTAACATCCTGTTAAATAGAATGAAACAAAAACTGTTCGTTATTACTAAAAAATAATGTTATAGAAACTTGCAACTATAGATTTTACAAGTACCGCTCTTTGCCTATTTATAACTGCAACTTTTATAACATTCTTAAAATTACTAATGCGGTACACAGTTGTACAATTCACTAGATCCATTTTATGCTACAGATTCGATATGTACAGAAGTATCTTCAGGCTAGCAGGTTTTACACTTGATGTTTATCATATGCTTCAAAGATTTAACAAATACTTACAGATAGAAAAGAAGTTAGAACTGCGTCAAGCCGACCTTAAGTAAGGTCGAAAACAAAATGATGATGATGATGATGATCTTTATAACCTTGAACATGCACATAACAATTGTTTGTGGATATCAATTGTTGTGGATATTTCGACTCCATGTTCAGCATGTTTTGTTTGCCAGGTGAAGTGGCGTGTAATCTCCTTTTGCAATATTGTATGATATTCTAAGGCAAGCATTTTGTATCATTTGTGGTTTCTTTTTATAAAACTGTGATAGAAACTCTTAATACATAGCTTTACAATAAATCAATCTTGAATTATTAACATACCGCAGGCAAAGTACACTCGGGACTCTCTTTGTGCGGTAAATACGTTCCACAGGAAAAAAAAACGCATAAAAAATAAGGAATACCATTCTTAATTTTTCAGATTGCATAAAATTAAATAAATACGTTAAAATATATCAAAACTCACTGTTATGTACTGTTACGTGCCGAAAATCGGCACTAGACATTTTTAGTTTAGTTTTGATATGCGAGAGTTTCGCGCCATAAATTTGAAAGACTTGGCGCGTGTATTTCCGTCACGTCATAAGTGCGTTGCGCGGAGATTCGCGTCGAGGCGTGTGGGAGAAAAAAAGTGGGGAGTTTCCCAAAGACGCTGGGAACAGGACTTTGCTTTTGAACGTGAACAAGAGTGGTGTTGGGTCTGGTATCGTATCTTTATCTTAATTATGTAGATTCCTTTTTCTCTTGCTTATGTTTGTTTATCTTTCCCTGTAACCCGTTCCCGTCGTTACCTCTACACATAGAGAGAAGATACAAATTTGGAAGCAACCTGGCCTAACCGCAGTCCACGCCTGAGAACCATCTTTAAATAATCTGGAAGAGAGCCCTGCAGTTGCTAGCCTGGAGCAATCCCGAAGGACGCCATGAGAACCATCTTTAAATAATCCAGAAGGGAGCCACGAGCAACCCTGAAGGAAGTGATTCTGTAGGAAGCTTTACCTATTCATGTGAGTACTCCGTTTTTTATAATCTAGTTTATGAATTTTGCATATTTCGTCATTTACGTGTAATAATTTGCATATTGTGTGACGTCATTGACAGATGGGCGCGCTAATTTCCACATTATAGATTAGCGTTACCAACTGTCTTTGTGTCTCTTATACCTCGTTTACGGTAATGTGAGAATGACGCCTCAACGTGGTTTTTGGTTGTATAGAAATTTTTTCTTTTGTTTTTATACTATATAAGGTATTAATTAACGTTATCTATAGCTTTTTCATTTAAAAAATAAATAAATAAATATCTTCATTTTTTATTATCTATTACTCACAGTAATTTATGTTGGTACTTTTGGAGTTACTATATTTCCTAATATGACATGACAGTTGTTATGGTAACTTAATATAAACCGCCATTTTTGGCTATTGAAATTTAGAGCTTATGTTTCATAATGTTTTGTTAATTTAATTAATTTTCTTGCAACTTTAAATGTAGTGTACCCTTTTTAATTTGAATTATCTTATTTAAGTGCATAGTTGTTTTAAATGGAACTACAAGTGTTTTTTTTTTTGGGAGTGGTTATAATACATTATAACCTTACTTTCCAATTCCACAAGTAAGTACACCTAAATATAAATAATTAATTAATGTTTGCTTTATTCATTGTTTATTAGAAAAGTTATTTATTTTATATTACATTATACATAACTATTGCGTGTTTTTTGGACTTTAAAAAGTGTTTTTTAAATTGCGATTAAACACTGTCTTCTTTGGATAACATTTTAAAAGTATTTTCTATATAATTCAGATATTTAATTATGATTTACAAATTACTTTTAAAAGAACCATGTGTTTAGAAACATTTAACGTAATGAATTGACCTTTTAGAATATCTCTTAAAACGTTAGAGTAACGGAATCTTATTGTATTTGTTAAATAACACATATAATGTATCTTTCTATAACTTTGAGTGTCTTTTTATAACCGGAATCATTAAGTACAATTCACAATTACCTACATAAACAAAAATTCCATCTCCAAATATAGATTTTCTAATTAACTGAGTTTTTAGTGTGTCTTTTAGTGTTATATTAACCTAACCGTGATGTATTTCTTTCATTAAACATTATCTTGCTCTGATACAGTTCTAAATGTGTTCCCTTAGTAATTTAAACAGCTGTAACCTATAAATGCCTTTTTAAAGAAGATTTTGCCTTCAAATACAGTTAAAGAAATTATCTAATCATATCTTTTACCTTTCAAAACGCTGTAATAAACTGAATCTCTTTATATCTGCTCCTTTAAACACTGTAATAACGAAATTATCGTTAACGTTTTAGATTTAAACTCATTTACGATGGTTGTTGATAACGCCCGCAATATCGAAAGAATATTTGAACAATTTGGAATACTGTTCTCTTTATACATGTATCGTAAAATATTTCTTTTGTGTAGCGAGTATGATTTTGTCTTGATTGCATATTTTTTTTATGTTTTACAAGATATCTCTCTGTTCTTCAACAATTTTATCAGTAAATCAAGTTTTAACTACTCTTATCTCTTCACATATCGATTTAAACCCCATTAAATGGCATAAAATTATCTTTAAAATCGTTCAACCTTACGTACATCTAAAAGCTTTTCACGTTTTACTTCTTTGATAATGTATCTAATGTTTTTAGCCACCACTATCAATTAGTTAACTTTAATTACTTATTACCTCTCCTGTACAGTATATACCTTTTACACGTTTAACTTACTTACCTTAAATTAGCTATCTTTTTCCCTTTGGTTGACTTTTTCTTAAACATACCGTTACTTATATATCGCTTTATTCTTTACACCCCCCAATATAACTCTGTCGTTTCATTTAATTAATCCTCGAACTTTTCCTACAGCATATTATTTGGTTTTTAATATTTTTCTTACATCGTTTAATTGTGTGGTAATTGTCGTAACTTTGGTTGCAATAACTCATTGAATTTTTATGATTGGTTTTAGCTGATGTTTAGAGTGGATGTTTTTCTTTTTTGGGCTCACATAGGAGCCGCGGCCTATGCCATTGTAAGAAATAGTTCATATTCGCAGTTGCAAAAAACTAGGATTTTCTATTCCATGTGTTTTTCCTCTGAATTATTACAGTCGCCCACATTATGCTACATCATTATTTGTTTCTTTTCCTACTAAATCACCATAACTTATAAACTTTTTTTTTTCATTGTTTTTGTTGAACTTCGTGGTGAGGCGCTATCGCTTCTTATGGATATCTTATTAAAGTCTCGGTTGTTTTAGCATATTGGGACAGTGTATCTGTATTTAATTGCTTATAATTAGGCATCTTTGTGTGTTTAGGGTGTTACCGTTTTAAAAAATTACCTTGAAACAGTTGGGTTTTCGTGTGATTGTATCTGTAATGATACTTTTGAGTTGTTGTGTCAACTTTTGTCTGATTTTCTTATCGTAGTGGATGCACTCGTTAGGAAAATGATCGTACTAGTTCTCTTAAGTTAGGGTTTATGTAGGGTAGTTAGGATTTAGATTATAAGATGTTACGGTGCTGTCTTTTTCTTTTTTTTTAAGTTTTTTCTTTTATGGCTTTGTCGCGATTGTTACGTGCCGAAAATCGGCACTAGACATTTTTAGTTTAGTTTTGATATGCGGGAGTTTCGCGCCATAAATTTGAAAGACTTGGCGCGTGTATTTCCGTCACGTCAGAAGTGCGTTGCGCGGAGATTCGCGTCGACGCGTGTGGGAGAAAAAAAGTGGGGAGTTTCCGAAAGACGCTGGGAACAGGACTTTGCTTTTGAACGTGAACAAGAGTGGTGTTGGGTCTGGTATCGTATCTTTATCTTAATTATGTAGATTCCTTTTTCTCTTGCTTATCTTTGTTTATTTTTCCCTATAACCCGTTCCCGTCGTTACCTCTACACATAGAGAGAAGATACAAATTTGGAAGCAACATGGCCTAACCGCAGTCCACGCCTGAGAACCATCTTTAAATAATCCGGAAGGGAGCCCTGCAGTCGCTAGCCTGGAGCAATCCCGAAGGACGCCATGAGATCCATCTTTAAATAATCCGGAAGGGAGCCACGAGCAACCCTGAAGGAAGTGATTCTGTTGGAAGCTTTACCTATTCATGTGAGTACTCCGTTTTTATAATCTAGTTTATGAATTTTGCATATTTCGTCATTTACGTGTAATAATTTGCATATTGTGTGACGTCATTGACAGATGGGCGCGCTAATTTCCACATTATAGATTAGCGTTACCAACTGTCTTTGTGTCTCTTATACCTCGTTCACGGTTTTGTAAGAGTACCTAGACGTAGCCTAAAGAAAAGTAAATACCGGGCTAACTATCAAACGCGGAGAGTGGAGGGATTCGTCTACCTACCAAAAAGAAACAAAAAAAAACACATCGCTCACGATTATCTATTAACACAAAAATAAATAAAGGATTCTGTACAAACAAGTAAAAAGAAAATAAATTAAGCGTTATTATTTCACAGATATTTCTTAGATACGAAGTGCGCATCTCGTATTTGCACAATATAAAATTAATCAGTAGTAAATCAATATGCGAGATCCTTTGTCAAGCGTTTTAAAAATTTCACCTAACACCTTTTGTAAAATAACTAGTTAGTAGGAAAGAATTAACGCGTGAACTCTTTTGACAAGCATGTTTAAAAATAGTACATCGCACCTGTAGAGCGATAATATCGAATCGCAGCAACAAACAATAGTCCTATAATGTCACGTAACTACATCAAACGTTGATACGGAATATGCCATTGACACACAGAAAAGAAAACGAGTTGCATACCTGTAGGTGTCGGGATACTTAGCTCGCAAGCCGTCGGGAGTGAGTCAGCACAGAAACGCCATGGTCGTCAGGATCTATTTACGCTGCTACCATAACTGCAGCGGCAGTCTACGGACAAAGGCAGTTGGTCTACAGACAAAAGCAGTTGATCTACAGAAAGGAAGAACCTTTTTGGTCTCCAGTGAAAAAAAAGCTAAAAAGAGAATCTGATTAGAATGGGTACGCGCGGGAAAACTCACCGAATACACCCAACACACCTAGTTGTTGAACAAAAACACGTGAATCGCTTTTGCAATACAGTGACGAATAAATGTAAAAAATATTTCGACGTACAAGCGATAGAATCAAATTCAACAATGGTTCAAACAACACGCAGTCGAACTGCAAATCCTAGCTTATCGAAGCGCGGTAAAACTGGAAAACCCGGCTTATATCGAAAAGTGCGCGACCATATTTCAATAAGTCGTTACATTGGAACAATAGAGAAAACCATTATACGGCGGTCGTAAGGTATACCAAGATAACGATTACCTAACAACCAGGATACAACTATTTAATTGTAACATAAACTTGTCGTTTCGAAATAAATAAGTTCACAATAAAAATTTACAGCAACCGTCCTGTAAACAGGATTTTGTTGAAGAATTTAAGGATTGAAACGGAGTTTATTCAAACGAGTAATGAATGAACAAGGGAGAAAAATAGGGTAATTAGTTTATACGGAAAATAAACGTAACATCACATAAAACAGTTTGTTGAATTTCAGAAACATAAATAACCTTAAAAGAAAGTATTTCAGCTGATGTCGATGTTTGATCGGTTTCATTGATTGTAACATATTCAAGTCAAACTACTTTCCAGCAAAAATTTAAAGATTGCGGTCATATTTGAGAGAGAGAGAGCAAATGCACTATTATATAAACCATCAAAAATAAAGTTTGGAGAAGAAATACTGTGCATTTACATTTGCAATGCTCCACCAGAAGGTACTACATTGGTTAGGAGGCGAGTTTTTTGTTGCCCGGAAATTTAGAATATTGCCCAACCCTTGCCGTTCCAGGCAAGGTAGAGATCTTTAACGTGTGCGCCAACATTCACACACGGGACCTCCATTTAACCGGAGAAGAAATACTGCTATCTCAGACGCAACTAAAAACTTCAACACTAAATTAGCACAAAATTTTGTATTTGACACATAAAAGATTCAAAGCCGCATTCGACTAAATGAGGACGAGAACGAAAAACTAGATTATGGCTTTAGCTGATCTACAAATATATTATCAGAATATTTTATCTACTTTAGTTTATTTTATAAAAAACAAAATTGGTTTAACAAATGTGCGTTAGTAAGGTTACTTAATTTTTCTTATAATCGATATTCATCTCAGATTTAAAAAATGCACAGGACAGTTGACTTGGTTGTTCACCTTAGGTCCTCACCTGTAAAAGAGGGTTTTCAACCGATGTCTGTTAGCCACATTTGGATGACTAGTCAGTTCTCTTTTTCTACTAGTGACAACACTTATCTCTGTTTTACTGGAAGAGTTAATTGAGAAGAATTACAAGTCCGGGAGACTTGAAGTTAATTAGAAAGTAGTACGAGGCACAGGTTGCGGTAGTCGGTATTAGAGACAGTAAAAGCTATCAACTTGCAACGTCAGTTTCTTAGGTTGCAAGTATATTCATTACTTTCATTGGTTTATTAGTCGTTAAACTTAAACTTTAAAATGTTACGAGCGGCACTATAGATTAATTTAATAAAAGGATATTCTACAGGTTTTAGTAAAGTAGCAGATTAAGTGCAGATAGTAAGAAATAATAATTGCATGTATTTGTTATTATATTAAAGGTTGTAACAATTACGATTTTCTGTTATTTGAATATACAACTTTGTTCAATACTCCTAATCAATAAATGCTAAATTTCTATTGAAACCTTTTATTATAAATTCATACATAGTACGGCATCTACACTAGAATAGCAAAAGTACGCTTAAAGTGAACTTCTAGTTGTTTGTATCTTGTTTCAATATCATCCCTCCCGGCTAATGCTTGTATAACTAAGATTGCCTCGTGGAATAAACCGTTTTGGTATCATAGGTAGTCCGTAGACGAGTATTATCTTGGGCTTGCAGGTTTTTGATTAAACATGCCGCCCGAACAATTGGTTAAGTAGAGTCAACATGTACCATAAGTTAATTTCTGTAATAGCATTGACCTAAAATGGTTGTAGATATATTTTTACGCGCAAGTTCTTCTTTGTTTTAGTTTAGAGTTTTAAGGATTAAACTACCTATCATTAAATATGAAGATAATTATAATTCCGAATTTTAAAATATTAAATTCAAGTTACAAGTAATGAAGTTATGGAAAATTAAGTATTATAAAGAAAACAATCGTTAAACATAAGGCAAGCACTAGAGAAGCAGCTTCAATTGTTACTAGGCAGGAATGTAAAAATCCGCACACGTAATTGGTTTGTATGAAGATTAAATTAGGACCCCTGCGTCAGCCACGCTCAACTATAAGAGTAAGGACGCAGATGTTTAAATTTTTTTTTTTAAAAAAAAAAAGGAAAACCGGCCGCCAAGTAAATGGCCAGCGGTGAGTCATCCTAAGGCGGCTCCGTGGCGTAGTGGTATGTGTGTGACTACTACGCCCAAGGTCCCGGGTTCGAATCCCGACACGGTCCGCTTGAAAAATGTTAGGCGAGCATTTTTCACAAAAATACACCCTCGTTCGGATGAGAGGTAAAATGGAGGTCCCGTGTGTGAGTGTTGACACGCACGTTAAAGATCCCTACCTTGCTTGGAACAGCAAGGATTCGGCAAAATTCTAAATTTTCCAGGTAAAAAAAAACTCGCTTCCTGGCCAATGTAGTACCTTCGGGTGGAGCATTGGAAAATCACATGTAAGGTGAGTCATCCTCCATTTTTATACTTATATCTTTTCAAGAAACTTTCAATTAAAATGCTCAGATAAATGTTCGAAGAAGCTATACAAAAGTTTGTTTAAAATTAATTCTCGAAATTTTGTTAAAGTTCATAGTTCAATTAATTTGTTTCATTTAAAAATTTAATTTAAAAATTTAGTATTTGAATAAGGCATAATTGACCTTAACATTTTTAAGATCTTTGTATAAGATTATGTTTGAAGTTACAAAGTTATATTGAAAGGTTTGCTTTATGAACATGTGATATGATAATAATTGTTTGCCGAATTATTGTGTATAACACATTGTGAGAATACGTCTGAAGTATGATGTCGACAATAAGTACTTTTCTTTGACCTTTGATTTTATTAAAGATAACTATTAATAATGTACAACCATAACCAGAGAAATTATTTTTGAATATGTAATTTTTTTTGTGAACTGAAAAGGATTCTATTCTAGTAGCATGAAGTCACTGTAACATAAAGTAAAAGTAATATATTTTTTTAAAGTGAACTGAAATAATTTATGCAGTTAATAAAACAATATTCCAAGAATGCTTAGAGATCAATATTAAATAGTGAAAACGGAACTGTTTCGAAAGTTTCCGTATAAATAAGTTGTATAAACAATGTATATATAAATATTTAAAAAAAAAAAATTAATAGAAAAATATTAAGTTGTCTCAAAATTTTCTTTCTTTGAAGTCAACAGTAATTATCCTACAGAACCAAACTGTTTATTATTAAGAAACTTTAGTACTGAAGAAAGGTATTATTGGTGTTAAAGTTAAAAGTTTTTCTTAAAAGTATAATTTTGTCTAGTGGATTTACATATAATTATTTTTGTGATAAAGTGACTAGGGTCTAATGAAGCCCTAGTTTGAAAATGTTTAGGTGTGATTAAATTTTCAGATAGCACGAGATCGTCGTTCCTATTCCAGGTTGCAGAGACCACAGTAAGTATTTTTGTTGATGTTGCTCGTCGTAAATTTTTTTTTCTTTCGAAGATTTCCGTATCTGATCTTCGAATATTTTCTTATAAAACACTCATTAAGATACGGTGGCGTCCAATAAAATTTCTTTTGTTTTATCGTATACCATCCTACGACCCTACCTCATAGCTCTGCCCTAAGTTGAAGAAACTTAGCTGGCTGGAAGAACTCTTTAGAGGGACCCTTTTTTTCTCAAATCCATTCAACATCCTTTTTACCCTGGGCTTGACTATCAAACAGGAACCCCTCGGAATCTATCGAGGCTCTGCCGCCTGTATGGTAAAGCAGACATATTATTTTCCTTAAGAGGAAAGTATAGGTTACAAGGTTAATTTGATAGGCGATAGCATTGAACTGGGGAACACGTTTGTTATTTTTGATAAATCGTAACATTTTTTATCATTCATAGAATTTCCCGTCCCTTTAGGTTTCGATTATTGGCAAGGTTACTGCTTTTGTTACACGTCTGCAGATTTAACATCTCAACTATTATTTTACAATACTATTGGGTTAGTGTGTTTATGTTAGAGATTTGTTGATCCCCATAGTAAAGTATTTTCGCGTTGTGCAGATTTGTAGCTTTGCCAATACTACAGGTAAGCCATTTCTATCTTTGCCCGTCCTTAATTTCTACAGTATTTTAGTAATTTCTTGTGATTGTGTACTGGTTCCAATTAGTGGCTTTCGTTTTTCTCCAACCCGCAGGAATTGTATTTCGCTACGTGTGGTACGTTTCATGATTCAGTTTTTCTACTCAATTATTATATAATTTATTACAAGGGTTTCTTTATTTATTTATGTTCGCGTATTGCAACATTATGCTATTATACGAAGCTGATTCCTGCTTACTCCCCGTTTAGTTAATCTGGAATCCTGTTCGATGTGAGGCGAATACGTACACATATTAAGAGATATTTGTGTGTTTTTCTTTTATAAATAGTCGTAGATGATTAAATGTTAGCTTGTTGTATATTATTAGCATTGTCGAACAAATAGCTATAAGACTTTTATCAACTATCTCGTCATTGAGTTTTGGTTAAACTGGTTAAACGCCAGTTTTATTTATTATTGCTCAGATGAAAACCGCTATTGCATTGGGGAGGTTCCGCTTTGCATGTTACGCACTAAATCATCCGCCTGAACAAATCGTTTTGCACATTTTACATTGGCGAACTCCGTAATTATTAGATTGACGCCTGTAACATGCCGAAAATCGGCTATGTAAACATTTCTAATTTTAGTTCTAAATTTGCAAGTGAATTCGCGCCAACAATTTAAAAGACTCGTGCCTGCATTTCGGTCACTTTAGATAGTTGCGTCGGCGCCCGAGATTGCACAGACGTGGAGTGTAGAAGAGAGTGGTAATTTCCGTCACGTCAAGGACTAGTCAACGAAACGTCGAATGGCGAAGTTCACCGGTGCCTTTATGTCTTTTCTTTCAGGTTATGTAGGTTCCTTTGTCTTATCTTGGCCCTGTTTCGTTCCTCACCTTATTCCTGTTGTTCCGCTACAAAAAAGAAGAGAGAAGACAAATTAATTTGACTTCGACGAGGGAGCAAAGGACGACCCACGCTCACAACTGCCGCCAAGATAGCTGCAATGCCGTGAAGAGCTCCACAGTTTACGTGAGTACATTTATCTTTCTCTTTGTATGTGATAATAATTTGTAACATAAATATGACATAACCCCTTATTGCGCAATATTACTCACGTATTTATTATGTTACTAACTGTCTTAGTGGCTCATATAAATTACGCGCCGGGACTTTAAAAGTATACCTTAGAATAAAGAATCGTAAAGTATAGCAGTGGCGCACTCAACGTTTTTGTTGAAAAAATTTGTTTTCATCTTTTCTATATCTTATAAGGTATTAGTTTTAAATATATCTGTAGAATTTTCACTCAAAAAATAAAAAATTATTAAAATTTTTAATAACTGTCAAATAGAAAATATAAGTTGGTAACATTGCAGTTGCCATGACAACCATCTTAAGTGAAATGACATGGAAACAGTTGCTATGTCAATTTGACATGAACAGCCATATTGGTTATTGTGTATAGTTTTCATAAATATATTGCTAACTCAATTAATTTATATCTTACCTTATAAAAAATAGTGTGTTTTTGCTTTAAATTCTTTTAAATAATGACCTAATTTAATTTAGCATAAATCTGGAATGTATACCTTTTAAATATGATTGACAGATTCCCTTAACCTCAGTTCTATGTGGAAGCATGTGCTTTTTGGATTATATAATTTTTTCTGTAAGTACTCTAATTATAAATAAATAGCTTTATTTTCCATTCATTATGATTAAAAAACAAAGGATAAAATCTCTTAAAATGACACTAAGTTTAGTTAAAATAATCATTTTAATTCTGAAATTTTTCTTAGTCTATCTTAACTTCTTTTTTGGGTTAACTTTTTAAAAGTCGTCGTTTAGATAACTTATATGCTATCTTACCTTATTATTACTCAAAAATGTTCTCTTAGTAATTTAAATAAACAACTATAACTTAAGAATCCCTTTTTAAAAAAATTTTGCTTTCAAATACAGCTAACGCAATTGTCTTAGTATATCTTTTACCTTTTAAAACGCTATAGTAACTTGATTTCGTTATACCTGCTTCTTTAAACACTACAATAACGAAGTTGTTGATAACGTTTTGTATTTAAACTCATTTACGATGGTTGTTGATAAATCCCGCGATATCAAAAAAATATTTCAATAATTTGGAATACTGTTTTTTCTATACATGTATCGTAGAATATTACTTTTGTGTAGCGAGTATGATTTTGTCTTGATAGCATATTTTTTTAGATATATCGATATTCCAACGCAGCATTTAAAGATCTATTTGGTCTAGGCGAGATTTTTCTTCCAAGTTGGTCGCTCAGCATTACAATAAGTCTAGACGAGACTCGGGGTAAGTTTGTCGCTCTAGCAATTTGTAAATCATTTTTTAAGAATGATGTTGGAGTTTTTCTTTATCTAGGTGAAGCTCAAAGGAGGGCTCGTCATCCTAGTAAGTATATGCGTTGTAACATATCATTTTGTTCTTCAACAATTTTATCAGTAAATCGAGTTTGATTACTGTTATCTTTTCACATATCGATTCAAACCACACTAGGTGGTATAAAATTATCTTTAAAATCGTTTAACCTTTGCGTACATCTAAAATTTTTCACGTTCTATTTCTTTACCGGTTTACCTAATGTTTTTGTCCCTGCTATCAATTAGTTAACTTTATTTAGCCATTTCTTTTCTTATACAGCACTTACCTTCTACACGTTTGGCTTATTTACCTTAAATTAGCTATCTTTTTGCTGCCTCTTGACTTTCCCTTGAATTTATTGTTAGCCACATATCGGTTTATTATCTAGATTCCTTAATATAACTCTGTCGCTTCATTTAATTAATCCTAGCACCTTTTCTACACCATATTATTTTGTTTTCAGTATTTATCTTACGTTGTTTAATTACATGGTGATTGTCGTAACTTTGGTTGCAATAACTCATTGAATTTTTATGATTGGTTTTAGCTGATGTTGAGCGGATGCTTTTTTCTTTGGGCTCACATAGGAGACGCGGCCTATGCCATTGTAAGAAATAGGTCCATATTCGCAGTTGCAAAAGACTAGGAGTTTCTATTCCATGCGTTTTTCTTCTGAATTATTACAGTCGCCCACTTTATCCTTTATCATCACTTGTTTTCTCCTTCTACTAAGTCATCATAACATATAAAAATTTGTTGTTGTTTTTTATTGAACTTCGTGGTGAGGTACTATCGCTTTTTATTGATATCTTATCGAATTTTTGGTTGTTTTTAGCATATTGGGACAGTATGGTGGTATTTAACTGCTTATAGTTAGGCATTCTTGTGTGTTTATGGCGTTACCGTTTCTAAAAATTACCTTGCAACTGTTGGTTTTTGTGTGAAGGTATCTGTAGTGATACTTTTAAGTTGTTGTTTCAACTTTTGTCTGATTTTCTTAGCGCAGTGGAAAATGACTGTACTAGTTCTCACTCAGAGTCTAGTAATTTTTTAACTTATGATGTATCTACAAATAAGGATGGATATCGTATCGATATCGTTCAACGCCGGGTGCAGGAATGCACCCACGTGCCTTTTTTCGGTCCCTCATACCGTTTTTTATAAACGGGCTTGCCTCACAGGTCGCTCTCTTCTAGTGGGTATGAGTATTTACCTATATAACGGCTTCAAGGAGCCACTCTATCTTATATCTATGCGATGGATAACAATACGGCTTGGTGAGCTGGGGAATTCTACGCTATATCTTTAATATATGTAGTCGTAGCGTGCCTTAGCATGCTGGGACGTTTCGGATCCACCTATTGTTATCTAGTTTTATCTTAATATCTTTATCTTACCTATTATCTTTGATAATAACTTGAGACTTTGTCTTATCTTTTTTATCTTCCTAACGTTTGGTATTTACGATCAGACGTAGGAATTATTTTTTGAATATTGAGTGAAAAAGCTAACCTGAGAGTAGACATGTAATTTGTTAGGTTAGTAATATAAGAAATTAGTAGGATGGTACTGTTGGTAAATTTGTTGATTCACAACCATGTTATGGAAAAGTTTTGATGTTTATTGTTTATTAAGCCAGAGTACCAGTACCTAAAAATTTGCTAAAGTGCATAGTAACTTGCTCTTTTGAACGCTCATGTGCGTATGCACTTAGAAAACTGTAATGTTAGCTTTAGTTTAGTATATATGTTAGGCGACTTGTCGCATTTATTCTAATTTTAGTAGTGTTTCATGCTCCCCGACAAATTTGTGCTGTCGATTATAACTGCGCCACATTAAAGACTCGTGTGTGCACTTTAAATGTAGTTAAAAACAATGGGGCTACACATTCCGTTTCCTGGTAATCCGGAAGACGTGTTATCGGTTGGAAAAAACCAGGTGGCGCCTGAAATAAACATTTTGTAGAATTTAAGTTAGGGTTTATGTAGGTTAGTTAGGATCTAGATTTTAAGCTTTTACCGTGCTAACAGTCATTTTCTTTTTAAGATTTTTTTTCTTTTATGGCTTTGTCGCGATTGTTACATGTCGAAAATCGGCTATGTAAACATTTCTAATTTTAGTTCTAAATTTGCAAGTGAATTCGCGCCAATAATTTAAAAGACGTGTGCGTGCATTTCCGTCACTTTAGATAGTTACGTCGGCGCCCGAGATTGCACAGACGCGGAGTGTAGAAGAAAGTGGTGATTTCCGTCACGTCAAGGACTAGTTAACGAAACGTCGAATGGCGAAGTTCACCGGTGCCTTTTTGTCTTCTCTTTTAGGTTATGTAGGTTCCTTTGTCTTATCTCGGCCCTGTATTGTTTCTCACCTTATTCCTGTTGTTCCGCTACAAAAAAGAAGAGAGAAGACAAATTAATTTGACTTCGACGAGGGAGCAAAGGACAATCCGCGCCCACAACTGCCGCTAAGATAGCTGCAATGCCGTGAAGAGCTCCACAGTTTACGTGAGTACATTTATCTTTCTCTTTGTATGTGATAATAATTTGTAACATAAATATGACATAACCCCTTATTGCGCAATATTACTCACGTATTTATTATGTTACCAACTGTCGTAGTGGCTCTTAGAGTAGAGAACCGTAAAGTATAACACGCCTTTGTGCAGGCATACTTTCATTTAAGTTTAGTTAATAGTTACTTGTATGAGGGCTTGGTGTAAGTACGTTTAATTTGTTTATTGGTTATTCATGTGAAATAAGTACCAAGCTCCCTCTACTAAACAGGCACGTATATGTTATTGGTAGTCATTTCATTTCTTTGTCAATTTAAAGTTACAATAAATACAGTGTTTTTATTTTTCTTATTCTTTCAAAGGTAGCAGCTCTTGTTATTCGAGTTGGGAGAACTATCGAAGTCCGTTAGATACCCGGGCTCATCAGTTTCTTTATTTTATCATTTCTTTGGACCTTTGCACCATTTAAAGTTCTGGATTTTCCTTCTTCTTTGCAGAGTTTGTACTTCCCCAACGTTGAACAAATCTCGACCCATACTACCATAGCCATAGTTTGTTTATTTGCCATCAGTTTTCCCAAAGGAGATTATTAGTTTAATTGACTTTCAATTACAATTCCAACTTGAACTGTGACAAGCTATGTAGTGCGGCTACATTATAATTAAATATAATGTTATTCAAATTAAGTGCATGCACATGTGTAGTTGGTGAGAGATAAACGGATAGCAAGAAGTGCGCTGGTGCGAGAGGAAGTCAGTGGTAGATAGCTGAAGTATAGACACGTTCCAGAAAATATATTGTTTCTGTCGAGACTAAAATTGTAAATTAAGTTTTAGTATATGCATTTTATGGCTAAACAAGTCAATGTACCAGTTTGAACTTACGACGCCCTGAGAATTATTTTTATTAAATATACAACAATAAACAGCAGAGGTATGTATTTCATTTTAGAGCCCATATCCGAGTCTCAAAGTAGGGAAAAAGAAGCTGAGCACCACAGCTATAAAGAAAACCAAGTGATGGAAAGGCATTGTAGATCCCAAGATGCAGCAAACCTTAGGAGGTTTTATGACTATTTGCATATAAAAGAACGTAGTCGTTGTAACTGAAATAATTAAGGCAATTTCATTTACAATTATTACCAAATTTCTAAAACAAATGATTATAATTAGGTACATAATGGTGGTGACTAAGAAGGTGGCTCCATGCCATAGTTGATATGAATGTGAGGTTTAGGTTTCGAATGCTGAAACATGTAACATTATTTTGTAATTTTAACTAATAAACAAATTAATTAATTAATTAAAATTCAGTAACTTGCATAAAGTATAGACAAAAATTCCACAATAAATTACTTTATATTTTAGTTAGCATCCCTCATAAAAGACCAGGTTTACAAATAGCTTCAGGCTAAACTATTAGAAATTCCAGCGGCAGGTCATCATAATTTAAAGCTCTACCCTTGTAAATCAAATACAATAAACCTCTTAAAGCTTAGGTCGGTTACAAATTGACGAATCTGATAAAATTAAAATGGAGTAGTACCTTTTAACGTAAATAAAGAAAAGCAATTTTCTGTTTGAAAAGCTTAATTTTCTTAATAATTTCTTCGATTGACAGCGGGTTATAGAAAACGAAACATTATAAATAGCGAAAACTATTTCCAATTTGATTTGTTCAAAGATTGCAAGTAATTTTAAATAGTCTGGAGACATCCATTGTATTTAAAATCCATTTCGGCTCAAGTGGGTTAACCGGTCTTTTGTTAATGGCAGACTACTGTCGCCAACGGGTGGTATGGTCCACATTTCAATAATTAAAATTTCGAGAAGATACAATATATTTAAAGAAAAATAATTGCTTCCGGGACCCTCATCTAAAAAGGGGTTGGATTTGGTTTCTAAAATCTTGTTTTGTGGGAGGTTCTGTTCAGTCATTGGATAACAGAAAATGACGTAAAAAATGGTTAGAGTAGGAATTAATCTATATAACTTAAGGCTTTAGCCAAAAGACGGAGAGTTTTTCCAATGGGGCTGTCCGTGGTCAAGAAGTAGAACGAAACGTAGTTCGCGGGTAGCGTTCTCCGGCATTACAGATATAATATTTCACTTAGTATCACGATAGTAAAATTTGGAAAGGAGTAATTAACTCTTCCAGTCGCGAGCGTTACGCCCGTATGTTCGCGGATTTATAGTGATACAAGGTATAAAGTAATAATAAAAAGCTTGTAGGCGTGTGACGCACAAGTTAAGTGATATTGTCAATAAGACCCTGCCGGGTTGGTGTGCCATTCAATTATTTAAAATTACAAACAAGAGCAACAAGCGAGATTCTCTCCCCCAATTTAAGAGCTGTTCTACGTTCGAAGGCAAGCCATCAAACAATAGACGATTTTTAGTAAGTAAGTTTTTATAGTTAAGTAGCATGGCCAATTTTTAGTTAATTTATTTGTTAGGACGTTTTGGCCATAAACCGTAGGATTAATTTAGTGTAAGATTTATAATATAAGTTTTCGTTCATATACAAGTGTTTGGGAATTACTTATGTACACAAAATTTTCATAATTCCATATTCACCCATTCAATTAAATTTCTAAATTAAAATTAATGAATGTAAGAGGTTCACGTTTATTGCTCTGTTAATTAAATAGTTTTGTTTGCCGTTGATTAAGTCAATAGTTTTTTAAAATTTTTTTTATCATGGAAGTTGCATAAGTAGTAAAAAAAATAAGAGTTGATTACAAGAAACAATTGTCCTCCTTGGGATGACAAGTCTCTCAAGGTTTTGCACGAACATTTGGACATTCTCGACTTGTCTGGAGCCCTTGGTAATTGTCATTAAGCCACAATATTTGTGAAAGGTAAGTGCCAAATTCTTTTTGTAGTATATTATAGATTAATTTAACCCTTTATGCAAAATTTTAACCCTCTATATGATCCACGACCTTCCGCTAGCTAGTGCCGGTGACCTCCCTTTAATTTTTGCTTTACAAGCCGCCCCCATTTTATAATTTTACTGGAACATACATACTTAGTAGCTTTTCCGCCTGTAACAAACAGTCCGCTAAAAAAATGTTAGGCAAGCATTTTTCACAAAAATACGCCCTCGTTTGGATGAGAAGTAAAATGTAGGTCCCGTGTGTAAGTGTTGTCATGCATGTTAAGGATCCCTACCTTGCTTGGAGCAGCAGAAATTCGTTTCCTGGTCAACGTAGTACCTTCGGGTGGAGCATTGGAAAATCGAACATGTGATGACTGTAAGGGAAAGCGTGTACACAGCCTATCTAAGGAGTGATGCGTTATTCAGGATTTATTCTCGCAATTTGGCCTTATATGTTTCCGATGTTGTGGTATACATAGCTGGATTTCTTGTCAAAAATATAAAACGGAATTTGGATTGCGACACTGCTTAAATACTATTGCAGCTAATGTATTTAAATTAAACAGTAATGAAAGTAAAAAATTATAGCCTAGGTAAACAGTGCTTAATTCAACCATTAGAAGACGTTATTAATATTTGTAAAGTAGTCGAAAGTGAGATTAGGATAAGAGAAAAAAACAAAATATTAAGTGAGCAAAATCTCTTATCGAAATTAATTATTCATGTTTTGTGCAATGTTCGATAAAACACTTTTAAGAAAATAAAGGATCACACGTTTGATAATGATGCCGAATCTAATCATATTCCTAATTTAATTGAAGTTATTGCTTTCCACTACTGCAACGTTAGATTATACCATCAAGGCGAGTATATGAATAAGAACTTTGATAAGAGTTAGAAATAAGCTGACGAAAACTATTTTATTTAGTGGTCAATAAATTTTAAGTAACAATCGTTTATCATTGCTTTATATCTTTTCCTCTTGCAATAAAAAATGTGGTCTGTTTGTTATATCAGAAATTGTTTTTTGTAATTAGTAATTAAATCAAATAAGAATATAAATTGAATGTTGTAGACAACAACTGAATCAATTGTTGAGATATAATTATTATGTTATAATGTATTAATTTTTTTTTTTTACAATTCAAGATAATATACATGTATTATTAACTAATACAGAAATAATCATATAACAATTAAAATTACAATTTTCAATTTAAAGTGAATTATTTACAAGAGATTTCTGTTGGTATAAAAATTCCGGCATTGCTATCTTCAAATTCATTTAAAAGAACGTCAACTAGATGTTCTTCACTCAAAAACTGTAGATCTTCCTCTAAAGTAGCTGCTGACTTCGACCTAGGGCTACCCCTGCCTCTTTACGCTTTAACAGAAGTGCAACCAGTATCTGAAAATTGCTCAGGTCCGTGAACATCAATGTAATGATAATCTTGCATGTGACGACGAACTGGCGAACTAGGAAGACTCATTTGGTCTGGTTCAGCTATAGTATAATTTTCTTCGTCGACAATAAGCCACGTGTGGTCATCATCTTGGTAGGCTTGATCTGAAGCTAAAGCAATTTTTGCTTCTAACTGAGTTAGGTGTTCATCATGCTCAGATAATGTAAACTTACAGATGTTTACTAATGTTTCCGCTTTTTGAGTAATTAGTGAATCTTTACCATTATACGAAACACAATTTTCTAAAATCTGTTGTACATCATTTAAAAACTCATGTCGGCTATGATATTTATGCATGGATACTTTTTTAGATATCGTCTGCAAATCCATTGGTCTTCTAATCACTGTATAAGCATTTCACTAACTTTTTGTTTACGGGTTTTAGGAAAGGCCATGACTCCGACATTGCTTTCAATGTATAATTAAGTACATTATCCAAAATATATGTTAACGCAACTTGATCGCTATCTAACAAAAGATTGATTGCTTTTTCCAGTCGTATTAGTCTATCCTTTTTTTCTTCTAATCTTTCGATACATTTATTTAACATATGCTGTGCGGCTACAGTTACACTACTATTTTTACCGTTATAGCAAGCAGAATTTTTAAAAATTTGATCTATATCAACCAAAAATTCTTCACGACTATGGTATTTCTTTTGGTGCAAGTTATCTCGAATTGACTGTAAATCAATACATGGGTCGTTGAATAATATTTTGATAGTGTTCGACTAAATTTGCATTAACAGGAAATAAGAATGGTTGTACATCTGGCATATCATAAAGTTGATTTAAGATTTCTTCAATAATACTAGATAGTATAACAATTAGATCGGTTGTTCTTCTATTGGCAGGTTTATTATGTCTTTTCAGATAATCGCAATGTAGTTCAAAATTAGGCCGATACAGGTTTCTTGCATGCATTGTATCTCTAAAAACTTTCGAAACTAAGGTACTTCGTTTCATTTCTTCAGAATGCATTTCGTAGAATAGAACATATGCTTCTGCTTTTACAAGTGTTTTAGAGGATATACTGCACACTTTGGAATCGTTATATTCATGCCATACAAATGAGTACGGGTGTTGACAGTATGCGATGTAATGGCCTCTCAATGTAGTCCCACTGTGTTTCGATATTGCATACAGGTTATAATGACAATTTCCAAGATTTGTTTCTGCAGCGTAGTGTCGCATATCTAGACCTAATGGAAAATCTATAGGCGTAGATAGCTTTCTTTGATATGTACCTGTAGGTGAAAACCGTTTTAAGTGTATCACCAATATTTTAGGAAACCTTTGTATGGACAGTGATTTGATGCATTTTCATGCATTTTCTCCTTTCTTTGCACTTAAAACATACCGGTTTTTCGTCGTCATCCAATGTTTCAGACCTAGTAAAATGATCTAGACAAAGCTGTAACGTTAAGCAGTCAGTGTGCTTAGGTATAGCAAGTGATAGATCCCAAAAGACTTCGAAAGTTACAGAAGATTGATTACAGTGTGTGCAACGTACTGTTGATTTTAACTGTCCAGCGAAAATATCAACAATTTTGGAATTGTTACTTCTTAAATATTGCTGCCAGGATTCATTACCTTTATCAGAGTCACTTAATGGTTCATTTAATTCTGACAAGATAGGGATTTGATTGAAGGTAACCTGATTAACGTCTTCATGAATACCATCTAGCAAGTACCGCGTAAACTCTTGTGCGTCTTGTTGATAGAAGCCCATAAAACTAGTTGCAAATCGATGAAAGTGTGATTTCAAGTTAATAGTATTTACCACTTTGTCGCAAGTATCTTCAGACCACAGATCTTTTATTACTTGTGCAAAAGATTTAATTAAAGCTCCTTTCATGGTTGAAGTGCTAGTATTGATATGCTTCGAAAACGCATTATGTTTAATATATTCAAATAATAATTTTGTGTTTGAGAGGCACTGAACTATACAGTTTATAAAGCAAGTATTGCCAATATTTTCCAATCCTTTTTTGCCTAAATTTGTAAATGTATTTGAAAAATCATTTAAGTTCTTAAAGTAAGGATCGAGTTGTGGTGCATTAATTGTACGTTGGAGATGAGTAGATGTATTTGAAGAATGACTCAATCTGTTAGAGCAATTAAGGTTTTTTGAAATTTCTTCCATTGTAAAAGCGATCAGTGTTTTATTTTCTTCCATGTCAACATTATCTAGCTGTTTCTAAAGACGGTGCAAGATGATCGAAAGTTTTGGTTTTCTAAACTGTAACATTTTGAAGGCAGGTCAAAAATTTCACTTAAATCTTTGGAAGGTGGAATGGTTCCTAATATGGATGCAGCATTACCTCTTTGAATAGCTATGCCAATTCTTTGTAATAAAAATGAAGTGGCTCTTTGATCAAAGGTATTATGATAGATTCGTTTACCAATTTCCTTTATGAATTCCAATCCTTGACTACCTAGAACTCTTAAGGTTTCAATTGAAACTGGGTAAAAGATATAAAGGTCTGATAAAGAGGAATATTTTTTGTTTTTTCGCCAGCTTTTGCTGCTGCTCCAGTTTTGTTGGAACAAGCAGTAACATGAGAACTAGCAAGAGTGTTGGTACATGTAAAATCCCACATTACTGCTTTACCGTATTTCCAAGGAATTAAACTAATGCCGTCAGGTCTTTTGCCATCTTCTCTAAATAAATAGGTAGGTTCCAGAATAGAAGGAACATCGGCAGAGACTAAAGCTCGTTTAATTAAATCATTAACTGCTTTGTGCCTAGAATGCCTTGCCGCACTAAGCCTACAACTTAATCCATGTGTACCTAACTCATCTGCAGCTGATCCACAAATGCACGAGTGTGGTGTACACAACCGAGTACCAAGCCTGAGTCCTACAGCAATTCTAAACGAATGGTTATCTAATAATGTGCCAAGAGATGCTATTGGAAGAGCGAATAACCATGCGCTGGCATATTTTGAAGAAACTGCAAGAATACGAGCCCTATGTGTATTATTGGTAGCTGATTCTAGCAACTTATTGTAAGATATATCCAGCGATGGTATATCCCATTCTTTTTGGATGAGTTTGTTGATTTTAATTTCATTTAAATTTGTTGCAGACTTCCAAAGTTCTTCAGCTTGCAAAAAGAAATTATCAATAGATATATTTCAGATAGCATTAGAAAAGATTGATCTAATTGTAGGTAAAGAAGAATGAAAAGAAGACAAGTAAGCAGGTAGTGAAAGTAAAGTTGAAAGACGGTCACCTAATCCGCCTCTGTTTATTGGAAGAGATGCTTGCCACCATTCGAAATGGTTCAATTTAATATTTATCACTTCCTCCAAAGTGCATCGTAATAGTCCGTCAAATATCTCAAGAGATTGCATAGAAGTCCAAGTTGGGCTACATCTGAGGATGTACATCAATTTAGGAATAGCAAAACAATTCTTAATCAGAGACAAAATGATATATGATTTGGAATAGAAGATGACTTTAAACGAGAGCGAATGAAGGACAGCAATTCGATTTTTTTATTGATACTTTCTGGAATCGCTTCAGCACAGAGTGGTGCGCCAAGTAGGGTCCAATTACTTTTATTTGGTATCTGAATACCTGGTGCGATCATGTTTAGAGTGAAATGGTTTTGTTAAAATTGGATGGAGGTGAACATAACAGTTCACATTTATTAAAATTGAGTTCCAAACCAAACGACTTACCGATTGAAATTATCTTTTCGAATTTTTGGATTACGGAATGAATCTCACCACCAATACATCCGTCATCTAAATACCAAATATTAAACTTTGTGTTTAATCAGTTAACAAGGTTGTTTATTGCCAGACAGAAGATTGCCGGGCCTAAAAGATCGCCTTGTTGTATACCTTTTTCGAAATTAATTATGTTATCACCAAAAAACAGAAATGAAGGATTTGCATAACATTGTTGAAGAAAAGGCAATAGATGGGGAATGTGGTTGTAAATACTATGTAATAGAATATCTCGGTTAAGTGAGTTGAAAGCGTTTTTAAAATCAAGCTTAAGAAGAATGTTATTGGGATTATTAATTAAATATATACGTGCAGCGTGTGCTACAATTTCACAACCGCCTGAAGTCCCAAATCCAAACTGTTTGGGCCTGAAAAGATTTCCTAATTTCTCCTTTATATTCCAGCAAGATAATTTAGCTGCAAGTCTTCGATAAAAAGTACCTACGGCTATTGGTCTAATGCCGCCGTCCTTTTTTTTAAGTGCGCATAAAGAGTTACTTTGGATGATACCAAAATAAACAGCCACTCTCGCATGGTGTCAGTAAAAAAGATTTTTGCATTAGCTGTTTATGCAACATCACATTGTATTAATGTCCTTTATGTCAATTACCTACACCAAATGAAGCTGGCATCCATTGATGTAAAAGATCCATGGCGAGAATGTATCATTGAGTACCTCAAACTTTGTTAAAATAATACATAGTTTTAATTGCATATAGTTCATATACTGACGTAAATAAAGTTCTCCTTTATAGCTTTAATTTGCTATCCGTGGCTCTGCTCCAACAATTTATAGTTCATCTTTCATTTCTTACAAAATTAATATCTAACCTAGTTCTTCTAAATATATACTTAATTTACAAAATAAAAAGATCATACATACTTTTACTGCAGAAAAGACGTCGAATCCAGGGTTTCCAGTCTCTCCTCTTTGTCCTTTGTCTCCTGGTAGTCCCTGAAAAACAATAAACGTCAAGATTAAAAGAAAATTTTAGCTTGGGAATACTTACTTTATCACCTTTAGGTCCTTCTAAGCCAATAGGACCCTGTTAAAATAGAAACGCCACTTCTTTAGAACAGAAATCCAGTTTCTATTTTATTTTAGATTTTTATAATTTTTAGGTGATAAGTTAGTCAATAAATGAAAATTAGTGTTACAACTAACAGTGTTAAATGGCTAGAAGGTTATGAAAAGCGTGTAAGTATTAAAAACATATTAATATACAATACTACAAAGTACTAAATTAGCCCAAAAAATTTAAGTAACAAACCGGAAATCCCGGAAAGCCGCGAAACCCAGCAACGCCCTGTAACAAATAATAAAGCAAAATTTTATTTTAAATAAGCAAACGCTAATGATAATCGAAAGATCTACCGGCTACTTTGTTGTATTTTTATCTGAGTACAAAATTTTAAAAGAGAAGAAATAGAACAATTACTTCTTTATTCACAATTTTATGTATTCCCATGATTTTCGTTATGCTTAACGTAAATAAACAGTTTTTAGGAGTGATTTGGATATTTTAAGCAATGCTTTTTTGTATCAATAGTTCTTGAAGTGTGTTTAAATAATCAAAGTTCTAACCCCTTTATCTGTGCGCATAATATGTAATTATAAAAAGCAAGCCAGCATTGCAGATATCGACAGGTTGTCAATTATATATATATATATATATATATATATATATATATATATATATATATATTGAAGTGTACATAATATCTAAAAGGGTATAAAGAGTATTTTGTTGTTTTAAGGTTGTGTATATGCCAAAAAAGCCAATGACCAGATCACGTAATTGTAATTTTTGTGTTTGCCGTACTTTACAAATGGTGAAGTATTTAAAGTAGATTGGTCAGAGTAAAAGTGCCAATACGTGAAAGAATGACTTGATGACGTGAGAAAACTCAGTATTCAAGGATTTATACTAAGTCGTAGGATGATAATCAATAGAGTGTAAATTTGCTGGTCTAAAAGCCGGGTGCGTCTGTGTAAGTTCCACTGTTCACAACACATGGCCAGGGTTATATGTGAAACATTTCGGCACATATTTATTAGAATCAACCTTTGGACAAACTTGTTTTATCAAAATTTTATGTGAAAGTACTATATAAAAAGTGATTTAAGCGCGACGCGATCATATTCGCAAATGATCGAACAGTTATTAATATAATCGCAAAGTGTACAAATATAACTGATAGGTATTAGTGACACAACACTAGTTGTGACGATATAATTGGGTGTTGGCATTTAGAAATGTATAAAGAATAGGCATAATAATTTTGAAGGTGGCGGTATCACCTAGGTGAAAATAATAATAGAGAACGATTTGAATATTTTTGGTAGAAAGACGTGTTTTGATAAAAATGTACTAAGTTTGAATAATTTAAAGTCGAAATAAAATCTTTTGGGAGCTAAAGCATTTGATTTCAATTTGAGAAGAGTATAGAGAGTCAGAGGGAACAGTACGAGTGAAGAAGAGTGGAAAGTTAGTGGTGTAAAATTATAAGATTAGATATTGGAGCGGCACCGAGAGAGGTGTTAATAAGAGCTGGTATTTAGAGTGGTTTGGATTGAGGTGAATAATAATTGGAGTGGATTTATAAGGCCGAAGGAAGACGAGTTAGAAGTGATTTGGGTTTTACATGCGATCGAAAAGCATTGGGTGGAAAAATTTATGAACCGGCACAGAATTTGAAAGAGCAGGTTAAAATTGGTATTGGATTGTATATTGCTGGATTAGAATGAGTGGTTGAACAGAACGACGGGATAATAAGAAGAAAATTAGCGCGAGGAAGTTAAAAGTAGAGGTTTTTTCTAAATTCTAAATTCAGTTAACTATTTATAGATTTGGGTGGAAAATAACAGAAATTATATCAAACACCTGGTGTGTGGAAAGTCAAGTAGTCCATGTGAAAGTGGAGCGTAGTGTGAAGACACAGCCGGCTACCGAGATCGTTAGCCAGAGTTAAGGAAAAGGCCTACAACTAAGGATAAATCGGGTGAGTACTGTGTTTTTCGGAGCGTCAAAGTCATTTGGTAAGTTTATTTGAATTGGCACAAGGCTACGCGGATCTGTTTGTGTATTTGGCATATACGCATAAAAAAAGGGTTACTTATCTAAAATTAAGGTAGTGCTGTTTGGTCGGTGTCGTGACCATCTACCTATCACCGAACCCACGGTAGGTAGGTGTAGATACCCTGAGAAAAAGAGATTCTAAATAGTCGAGGCACACTTATATAAGTTTTTTTGTACACCGACCAAATATATTTAAAGCACGTAAAATAGTCAAAAATTTTCACACTATCAAGCAAATTAATAGTTTTCCGGTAAATTCTTTCACATAATTAATATTATACAAGAATATTGCACAACAAATGCCTGCAGTTGCTTATAATAATCATGATGTTTAAGTACAGTTATTTTTTTTGTCATTAATTTTTCCATCTTGGGTTGAACGTGTACCTCCATTGATTTCCATTCTGAGCTAGCATACACATTTCCCTGAAATTCCCACAGCCTTCATCTTTCACTATCTGTGTGCAATAGTCTATATCTCTGGTTCTAACATATTCTGCACTATTCCCTCATGCCTTAGTATGTAACCTATTATGATATATCTCCTATTTTTTTTACTGTTTTTCGCATATTTTTTTCTTCCCTTACCATTTCTAGTACCTCTATCTTCTTAACTTTGTCTGTCCATGATATTTTCATCATACGTCTGTAGCACCACATTTAAAAGGCTTCTACCTTTATCTTATTCGCTTCTCCTACTGTCCAGGCTTCACAGCCATACAGGGCTGTGCTCCACACATATGTTGTAATCAAACTTTTCCTTGTTTCTATGTTTGTTGTCTTTGAACACAGTAGTTGTTTTTTCTTGTTAAATGTAGCACAACCTTGTGCTAATCTTTGTTTTATAACTTTTGCGCTTTTCTGATCTTGCGTTTATTTGGCTTCCTAGGTAGTAGAAATCCTTAACCTCTTGTAAGTTCTCGTTTCTTATTTTTATGCTTGTTTTAATTTATTTTTCCCTGCCTTTGCATAATAGTACTTTATTTTTATTTTTGTTAATTTTCATACCCTATCTCTGTTAGAACTGTTTCCATTTTATTAAGAGCAGCTTCTAACTCTTCTTTGCTAGATGCTGATCCAGTTACATCATCTGCAAATTTAAGCATATCAATCTTTTGTCCCTGCATAGTACAGTATTGCCCGAAATAAACAGTACTGAAATTGTAATTGTTTTGTATATTTAAAAAATACATATTATTGACACTTTATTATGTGTTCTAAATGTGCACCTCCTCGTTCGAGACAGACTTCATAACGATGTTCTAAGTTTCTGGTCATGTTATTGAATAAGGGTTGTCTCAGGGCTGCGAAGAAGACTCTAACGGCATCCTTTAATTCATCGATGGTTTGTGGTGCCCGTTTGAAAACGGCATTTTTAGCCATGCCCCAAATGTATGCGTCTGGAGGTGTGAGGTCTGGAGAATGTGAAGGATAAGGGAAGTCAGTAAATCGTGATATGAATTTGCTTGGAAAATGTTCTTGAAGAAATTGACGAATTGCGGCAGCAGTATGGCAAGTTGCCCCGTCCTGCTGAAAAAATTGGTTTCGAAATGCCAAGTTACGTGCACGACAGAATTGACGTAGATCAGGGATAAATCGTGTTAAAATGTGTCTGTACCTCTGTTGATTAAGTGTGACTTGCCTACCATTCTCTTCGATAAAGTACGGACCAATGATTCCGTGTCCGGAAACAGCACACCAGACACTCACTTTTTCACTATGTAAAGGAACCTCTTGAACCTCATCGGGTCTGGCAAAGCCCAGAAATCGATTTGTGCGACGATTCACATAGCCTGACAAGTGAAAATGTGCTTCGTCTGAAAACCAAACATTTTCAAAAATTCAGGATTTTCATACTGTAACGCGAGAATTCTGGCGCAATATTCCACTCTACTGCGATAATCCGAGGATGTAGTTGTTGATGTACCTGAATCACATACGAAAATGTACCCAGCTCCTTCAGGATTCTTTGAAAGGAAGTTCTTTTAAATCAAGTTGTAACGCTGTCCTTGCCTGGCTGACTTTCGGATTTTCTAAGATTTGCTCAAAAACACGTTCATGGTTATTGTTGTTGTTAACTGTCCTGGGACGCCCTGAGTTTCCTTTTCGTTGGCACAATACACTACCTGTATTTCTAAACTTTTCAATAACCTTCAAAATTACAGCATTACTTGGAGAACGTTTATTAAACCTTTGTGTGAATTGATCAGACACGTATAGCAAACTTGCACCATTACGTCGGCCGATTCCGTATGAACGAAAATAATGCTCTACCAGAAACACTTTCTCCTCTGTACTTAACACCATTTTTAACCATTAGGCCCTACTAATTACTTGTTTGAGGTTTACTTGACAGGTCTATACTAGCTAACTTGAGTGTGACAGCGCACGCATAAAAACACCGCCAACTTAGTTTCAGTACTGTTTATTTCGGGCAATACTGTAATTCCAAATGTCTTCCTGCGTTTCACAGAATTCAAATTAATGGGGATAAGGCACATCCCTGCCACACTCCTTTCCTAATATTTACTTCTCTACGTTCCTTGTTACGTGCCAAAGTGGCCCTTAAACATATGTATTAGTTTAAGTTTGATGTACGAAGGTTTCGCGCCATAAGTTCAAAAGACGCGGTGCGCGGAATTTTAAAAGACTAGGCGCGTACTTCCGTTACGTCATAGTGAGTTTGCGCAGATCGCGCGACGCGGGAGGGTTGGACGAATAAGTTCGCGCCGATGTGAAAAAGACAAGGAGTGGGGACAAAGTGGTGAGAGGTTTCCGTGACGCTCTTAAACGTGGCGGTTTGCCTTTGTTCTTCGAGTGGAGTGGACGCTTGAGGTATCGTATCGTGCTTATCTTATCTATGTAGATTTCCTTTGCCTAATTGTCTTTGTCTGTTGCCTTATACCTGGTATTCCCGTCATTCCCTGCATAGGTAGGTGACAATCTGGAGCCGTAGACGAACCGTACTCCACGACCCTGGACGAGGAACTCATTGCCGGAGCTGGTCTGAACGCTTTGGAAGAGCGTCGGGCAGTACCATCTTTAGTTAACGCAAAAGGGTTTTGAGTAGCCTGATGGACTTGGAATAGAAGCCAACTTTAACCCAGCGACATATTCATGTGAGTAAATTCTGTATTATCTATTATCTTATATGTATGTAAATTTTCCGATTATGGCGCAATATAATTTTGTGCATTGGTGACGTCATTGGAAGTTGGCTGCGCGGAATCTGTAATAAGGTTAGTGCTGCCATCCGCCAGGGGCGTCGCCCGCTTTATTTATTGCGCTTGCGCGATGTATTTATGAACTCTTAAACTGTATTATCGACTTTGTAACTGTATTTATCGACGTACTCGTAAACTGTTTTATCGACTCTTTAATTGTAAGAATTATCCTTTGTAACAATGCCCGGCTAGCTCAGTCGGTAGAGCATGAGACTCTTAATCTCAGAATCGTGGGTTCGAGCCCCACGTTGGGCGCCATTGTTACAAAGAATAATTCTTACAATTAAAGAGTCGATAAAACAGTTTACGAGTACGTCGATAAATACAGTTACAAAGTCGATAATACAGTTTAAGAGTTCATAAGTACATTGCGCAAGCGCAATGAATAAAGCGGGCGACGCCCCTGGCGGATGGCAGCACTAACCTTATTACAGATTCCGCGCAGCCAACTTCCAATGACGTCACCAATGCACAAAATTATATTGCGCCATAATCGGAAAATTTACATACATATAAGATAATAGATAATACAGAATTTACTCACTGAATATGTCGCTGGGTTAAAGTTGGTCATTCCAAGTCCATCAGGCTACTCAAAACCCTTTGCGGTAACTAAAGATGGTACTGCCCGACGCTCTTCCAAAGCGTTCAGACCAGCTCCGGCAATGAGTTCGTCGTCCAGGGTCGTGAGTACGGTTCGTCTACGGCTCCAGATTGTCACCTCTGCAGGGAATGACGGGAATACCAGGTATAAGGCAACAGACAAAGACAATTAGGCAAAGGAAATCTACGATAAGATAAGCACGATACGATACCTCAAGCGTCCACTCCACTCGAAGAACAAAGGCAAACCGCCACGTTTAAGAGCGTCACGGAAACCTCTCACCACTTTGTCCCCACTCCTTGTCTTTTTCACATCGGCGAGAACTTATTCGTCCAACCTCCGCGTCGCGCGATCTGCGCAATCTTTTCACTATGACGTAACGAATACCATGTTAGCTTTAAAATTCCGATCTCACCGCTTGTCTTTGTATAATCTATGTCTATACCTCCATATCATTCCAAACTTAAACTAAACATTTTCCACTTTACATGTAACATCTGTTAATCTCTAAACCCATGTTTGGTCTTTCCTAAGCTATTGTCTTCCTCCTTATTCCCTAAAACTCATTAATCTTTTAACTTATTTTCGAAAATTTTTCTTTCCATAGTTTACATTGTCAAATCTTTTTCTCGTCTCAAACATATAGTAATAGTTCGTTTGCATCCCACTTTTTAAAGTTTTCTACTTGCCCTCAATCTATAATGGTGCCTTACACATTTGTTAACTTTTATCGCTGTTCAAACTCGCTCTAAGAAACCCATAATCTAGTCATCTTCTCAATGCCTAATTTTTCAGCCTTTTATCTGTCTTCGCTAAATCTAGTTAATATTTTTGACACAAACTTATTGTTCGAAAATTTTCACGCGCCTCTCTTTAGTGGTATAGTTACTACGATGTTACGTGTGAAATCTTTGGGTATCTCGCCTGTCTCAAACATATAGCATACAAGTTGGAAGAGACGTTCTGTTACTGCATGCCCAACTGCTTTTAAAGTTTCTACTTGCACCGTATCTATATCTGGCGCCTTACAATTTTTCAGACCTTTTAATGCTAGTTCAAACTCGTCTCTAAGCAAAGGATATATCAAGTCATCATTTTCAATGCCTGATTCCTGTTCTAATGCTGTTAGTTCTTCTTCTGCATATAAGTTCCCTATGTATTCTTACCATCTAACCACTTTCTCTACATTTTCTATAATGACGTTTTCTCCCGCGTTCCTTATATTTTTGCTATATGACTTTTATATCCCTAAAATTCATTCTAATTAGTTTGTATGCTTCGTCTGTCTTTCCTATTTCCATCTTAGTTTGCGCCTTTTTGCACTTCATCAATCCATTGTTATTTAGATTTCCTGCATTTGCAAATAATTTCCCATGTTACGGCTTTGTGTCGCTGTTTTCCTGTTACATCTTATCTATTTTTGTATTTTCGTCTTTCTTCTATTAAATTCACGATATCCTTTGTTATCCATGGTTTCTTATTTTCTTTTTGTGTATACCCCAGAATATTTCTGGCCGCCACGGATTTAATGTTATTCAATTCTGTTTCTACTTTCTTAGTAAAAGAAATTGTACATTTTCTTAACCAATTATACAAACTTTGGTGAATTTTGTTTGTTTTATTCAGGTATATGAAGTGTTAGAGGAGTGGGTAAATATTTTCTGTTATCATATCGTCGTTCACTCTGTGCAGGGTATAACTGAGCTAGTCGAAGCATAAATCTAATTGTGTTGATTTTAAACTAATTTAGATTATTTTAGAGGCACAGAGAGGTGGCAGGCAGAAAGCAACTGAGCGTTAAACACACAGGGCGTTCGACGATATCGTAGCTATATATATATATATATATATATATATATATATATAATGCTATGATAAGCGGGCAAATTAGGTCATAGGGGTCGTAGGATAGATATAAATAATTTTTACTTTAAGAAAACCAAATAATTCCATCAATTATAGGAGTAAATTGACTATTTTACAAAAAGTCAATTGCGAGTACACTGTATATAAATTATATTTAATTTAATGCATAAGAGGGAAGCTCATTTTGCAATAATCAGATGCCATTTAGTTAAAATAGGAATGTATACCTCTCATAATAACTTAAGTTAAAGAATAGAACAAAGATAAGATTTCAAATACATCAAGTTCCATCAAAACAAACACGTACTCGGTAAAGATAAACAACCTGGAATACTAGCTATTAAATCATTTCATTAAAAATCTCAAACGCATAAATAAGTAAACGCATTCTAATACGTCATTATTAGAAAATGAAATACGTGATAAAATGCATTTGTTTCATTGGAATTTAACATATTTTGTAACAAACGGTTAATTATACGATAAATTTTGGACGTTTAAGCGACAAATATAAAATACGTGACAGAATGAAAGCAATATTTGGAAATTCTGATAATATGCTGTGATACATTGAATGTCTACGTGCAGGATTGATGGTAGGAGCAACAATTAAAACCAGGGAATTTGAGAATTACCAAGGTACTACAGAGATAGACGGAAATTATCAATAAACACGCGACGCGCACCAATTAAAGCATTGATAGGAAAGGCTTATAAATACAATGGGGAATGAATAAACATTTAGTTCATCTTTAACAAAGCACGAATCACGTCAATATGAAGTAGAAATTTACGCGACAGTATCAATTAGTGATAAGTTTATAATTTAGAATAAGTGAAAAATTGAAAGTGCCAAATTTATGCGACGAATAGCCGATCTACACATAGACGTAAGTTAAACTATTAATTAATTTTTTTCCTAATATTTAACAATTCAGTGCTCGAAATCAATATCTAAACCGACATCCAAAACCCACATCAAAATTCATATCTATCAAAAATTTACCTCTAGACGGAAAATATAAAAATACGTCTAAAAATACGACTAAATAAACAAACTTAAGGATACTCAAGATACTCAAAGTTAATTCAAGAATCCGAGGGAAAACTGCAGACAATCATTAATCCATAATTCTGGTCAATAAGCAAAACAAGTATAGCAAGGGATGCTAACCACCGATACTCTGAGGCAATTCCAGTGATAAGCAAGAAATACGCAGGTTAGAAATCTTAAATTTCTATTAACTAAAGACTGTTTCTATTTTAACATTTTTGCTATATCAAGTATCTGTAATGGTCAACAAAAAGTCATTTGAAAATTTTAAAAATCGAAGGTAGTTAAGAGTAATTATAAAGACATTTTTGCTGGCTTTCAGAAAATTTAAATTTGGTGAATGTTGATATTTTTATTCAGGGGCTAAATATTAAATTGACATAAAACTGTACATATTATCAATCATTATATTGTGATATTTTGGATTGTTTCATTTAAATTATTTTACAGTCAGGTAATAGAAAGAAAGAGAGATTAAATAATCTGTACTGCCATGCAGTATGGGCTTAATAGGGTTTATTACGGCAATTTTAATTAACGCCCAATCGTGGGGCATATCAAAACAATTAATAATTTTACACCAACGTAGGAGCTTAAATCGTAGGACTATTTCATAGCAATATATATAAATATTTTAGGTAGTTAATTACACAAGGTAAGTTGATAAATACTATCGTATTATGGTTAATAAGATGAAATAATAACTTAGACCTTTATGCAAAGCCCAAATGATCATTTCAAATTGAGTTAGTAATTGAAAGATGGAAAATATAAGGTCTTGGACAGGACTTGAACCTGTATCCTGGTTTTGCCGGAACCATAAGTTTACCAATTACGCCACCGAGACCGATGACACAATTGGGAAATTTACAAATTTAAATCGTGTACACGACGATACATCAACCTAACTTTCAATTACGTTCGGCATTTTTGTCAATCATATCTGACATTGTCAATTTTTGACTTATGTCAGTTATAGACAGGAAGCTACGCTCAAAATTATGGCTATAAGCCAAGTATCAAATATATAAATATTTTAGGTAGTTAATTACACAAGGTAAGTTGATAAATACTATCGTATTATAGTGAATAAGATGATGCGATGGATTTATTGTTGTTGGCGTGGGAGGACTCAGAGAGGGGGTGTCGTGGTGGAGTATGCTGGTTACGAGGACGCAAAGAGGTTGCAGTCGAACGTCGAGAGCGACTGCAAGGAACTGACGACGAAGGTGATCGTTCTCCTCGGGGTCGAGAAGAACGAGAAGGATCAAGAAATGATTCGGGTAGTCGCCAGCCAGGATCCTCGATTCAGCGATCTGAAGTTGGAAGACAACCTGAGGAAGAAGGGCCATAAAGATCTCTTCGCCAACGTGGTGTTTTAAATGACGCCCGCACTTCGGTCACCATAAAGCTTATAGGTGGCGAAGAGTTTGGGCATGGGATCATTTCTCAATGACCCAGTGCTACCGGTGCTTCGAGTACGGTTATAGATCGTTGGAATGCAAGGAGAGAATACATCTTTCATTCATCCTAAATAAAAAGAATAGTCTTTTGTTCGAAAATAAAAATCTATTTCTCTAGTATTCAATTATGTGCATTTATACAACATATCTTTCTTTCTTTATATCATGATTAATTTAATTTGTGAAAAATTATTTACAAAGGCACTGGATAAAATCAGTACCAATCACATTAAATGTGGTTTTATTTAACAAATTGACAAAGCATAAAGTTGCTTTCTAAATTGTTGCTTATTGATAACAAAAGTGTTAATTAGGGTAGATCTACCTTAACCTTACAATGGATAATTCCAAATAAGTATGAATGAAATATCAAACATAGAAATTTAATTTTTAAGTTCTCATAAATATAAGAATTCACTTTCTCTAACACGTAATGACATCTTCTGTTGTTTCATTGAATTAATAAAAGAATGAGGTAAGTAAAAGTTACAGATTCCTATTGCTTAATATTGAAAAATATAATTGTGGTCTGTCCTTGACCTATTTAGAAGTTTACACAACTTGATTAAACAAAAATTTATCTCGTTACTACGTCCATAGTTCAACTAACATACGAAAACAATTTTTCTACATACCAGAACTCCGTCTGTCTGAAAAATACCATAAAGGAATCTTACGTCAGCATTGAAATACGGAAATTTCCAATTTAGAACGAATAATTGTACTGCATACTGAAAATCACATTACTCGGCATCCATTTTGAGTAATTAAATTCCGCCAGGACCACACCATGAACAAAGCGTAAAAACCTATATTTCTTCTTGCTTTTAATCAAAAATAACGTAAACCAGTCTCCTGATTACCAATCTGCATGTTAATTTAAAGTTGCTTTATATGTACATTAAACCACAAAAACCATCAAATGATGCATGATAATTTAACTTGAATACTATCTGTATAATTTCATGTTATATATAAATAAAGTTGCTTTATGTAATTTAAATTGAATACCATATATAAATAAATTGCATGTTACCACGGCCTTTCAACCAAAAAATCTTTCGTCATCTGCGAGCTGTTCCAACAAATGGACTATCAAAAATGCCTCTCGGAGATGACATTCTCCTAACAGAACTTAATCCGTACATGCTTCCAACACGAAAAACAACAAAAAACCATTGTTTCTAAGAACAATTCGACCTGCTTTCACCACAGCTGTGTTAGAAGTGTCGTCAAGCGAGTTGCTGCCCGGTAACAACGTTACTTCGTAATTTCTTAATAGATGGAGCTCTAGGAATGATACTTAATAGAAGCTTTTATTTTGTCACCGTGGAAATTAAATTTTAATTTGAACTGAATGCTAATACTTTGTTGGGCAATAGGTAATATTTAATCAATGGATTGAATAGCATTATTATGCATTATATTATTTATTATTAAATAAAGGGATTAATTATACGAATATATCTAGGTAGAAAATAAAATTGCTACAGCATGAAAGCATTTTTGGGGCCAAATTGCCTAAAGGATCCACTATTGTTGAGTGTGCGGATGATATGCTTTTGATTATCATGTCGAGATTGTTAATGGAGACGCGAACGAAAGTGATTGAAGCGATGAGCAAATTGCACAAAAGTTCACGGCAGGTCAAGTTTAAATTCAACCCGTCGAAGTGGGAGGAGCTTTATTTCGAAACGAAATTGGGACATCATCTCCCTAAGGTGGAGCGGGGGGGATCCCGTTCAAGAAAGTCATCACATACTTAGGTGTCAAGTTAGATAACAAATTGGGAGGTGCATGTGCAGTTTATCAAAAGCAAGGGCAGAAAGATATCGAACAGAATGATGGCGGCAGCCAAAATAAAGTGGGGATTCAGAGGTGAATCTTTAAGGATGATCTGCGCAGAAGCAATCGAACCGTCGATGTTGTATGCAGCGTCTGTTTGGGCGGAGGGTTGCAAGGTCAGGGATGTCCGACAATTGACGAGCGTTCAGTACATAACAGCGGTTAAGGCGGCGAGGACGTACAGGCCCACATGCACACAAGCGGTCTTAGTGATTAGTAAGATTCTGCCAACTGAATATGTCGTCAGGAATTAATCGGAGATTTGTAAATATTGGGAAAGGGCAGAAAATCATCGAAAGTCTTGGCCTTGGAACTATGGAGGTTGAGGGGAAAATCGCTTTGTCTGAGTTAGAGAATCCAGCTTATGCCGAGGGGCTGAAGTTTGTCGAAGGCAATGCAACACGCGGGATTCGGGATTTATATGGATGGCTCATAAATGGATGGTAGAGCGGCGTTCGTTGTGTACAAGGAGGAGAAGGGAGTGTTCCGATTCCAAGTTAAACTTGCGGATTGGAGCACAATCTTTTAGCTCGAGTAGATAGCTATAAGGGAAGATATAGAATACGTCATCAACTACTCGGGGACAAGTGGGTACTTTAGAGAGACCAAATAACGCTGTCACAAGCAGGAGTGCGGTTGATTGCGAGCCAGAATCCCCGTTTCGGCGATTTGAAGCTAGAAGACCACCTGAGAGAGAAGTTCAGGTTTGGCGGAAAGGGCCCTAGAGATCCCTTCGCCAACGTAGTCTTCGAAGTGACCCCCACACTTCGAAGACGTATATTAGCTGATGCTATTAACCTCAGGTGGCGAAGAGTATGGGCCCGGGACCACTTCTCGATGACCCAGTGTTACCGGTGCTACGAGTACGGCCATCGATCGATGGAGTGCAGGGAGAAGGTACAGTGGTGCGGTAACTGTGCCGAGGTCGGGCATGAATTCAAGAATTGCCGAAAGGCAGTCCCCTGCTGTGTGGTTTGCGCTAGGGCAAACGACAGAACTGGCGGTGGCGCGAAGGTCGATACGCGCCACGACGCCAAGTCGAGTAGATGCCCCACGATGCAACGTCTGAAGCACGCAATCACACGAAACATCGATTATGGACTGTGAAGATAAAACAAAGTCCATAAGAAGCAAGAAGATTAAATTCGCGCAACTAAATCTCGGGAAAGGTAGAGGGCAACAAATAACTTCGTAAAGTTATTCATCGAAAATAATATCGACATCGGGTTTATACAGGAACCGCACCTGTATGGCCACAAAATAACAGGTTTTGGGAGGGGTTACCGTCTTAAACGCGAATAGTGAACGACCGCGTAGCGGATAATAATAAATAATGGAACGTGCGCCGGAATTATATTAAATAATTTATCGAACGAGTTTGTAACGACGGCCGAAATCAAATCAGGGAAAATGCGTTCTATGTAATAAGCGTGTACCTCCCGCCGGTCGATTCCCGGCGGAAAATCCCAAACCGAAGACTTGATAAATGAAGTAGATAATATTATTCGTAAAATCGGCAGAAATAAAAATCTAGTCATTGGGGAGATTTTAATGCCAAGTCGCCACTATGGGGCAGCCCTATCGAAGACGATAGAGGCTCGCAGGTTGCTGATCTTTTACGGAATGGGATCTTAGTGTGATAAACACTAATGATTTACCTACGTTTGAGACGCATAGAGGCAGCAGTTTTATAGATATTACTGCAGTCTCGCACGAAATGTTAGAAACGATTTGTAATTGGAAATTAAGGTCGGACGAGAAAACGCTCTCTGATCATAAATTAATAACATGGGACGTTGAAACCAAAACAAGTGCAAACGAGCAGCTAACTGTATTTCCGCGGTTCTGTAATAAAAAGCAAATTGGGAGCGATTTAAACAAAATTTGGCGAAAGTATCCCTGTGCTCGAAAATGAGCTATTTAACTGCCGAGAGGCAGACGAAGTAGAAACACTCGCGAAAAAATTAAACGACGCGGTGGTAGACGCGTCGTCGTATTCCATGCCGAAAAGAAAACATTTAAAGACAGCGTACCCTGGTGGACCCGGGAACTAACCACCAAGCGGGCAGAAACGCGTAACCTAAGGCGCCGCTATCAACGCGCCTCGGGAGATATAAGAGAACAACGGAGAATAGAATATAATCAAAGTTACCGCGAATATAAAATATTAATAGAAGAAACGCGAACGAATAAATTTAAAGAATTCTGCACGCAAAACTCAGAGAAAGAACCCTGGGGAACCGCATACCGCGTAATTAGAGGAAAACAACAAAAAATCGCGCTCAGTAATATAAAGAAAACAAATGGCGAATACACGGAAGGTTTTAAAACCACAGCGGAATATTTACTAGAAATTTTTCCCATCGGATAATCCCGAGGGGATGAAGGGTCGCACGATTTAATACGTCGGGAAGCTGCAAAGGCGCAAGGAACAGGTGCCGATAAGGCAATCCTAGTTCACGAGGTCGTCAGGGCTCTTAGGAGGATGAACCCTAAGAAGGCACCGGGGCATGATGGAATCACTTCAGACGCAGCTCTGCAGGCGTGCCTGTTAGCCCCGTGTGTCTTTGTTGGGTTGTTTAATCTTTGTTTAGAAAGGGGCGTTTTTCCGCGTTGCTGGAAAATCCAGAATGTGAAATTTATACCCAAACCTAAAAGGCGGATGCGTCAGATCCGGGCAGCTATCGTCCAATTAGCTTGCTACCGGTGCTGGGGAAAGTTTTAGATCGCGTTATGACTACGCGTGTTGAACACCTAGTGCGAGACAGCGGCGGTTTTAATAACCGACAGTTTGGTTTCGTGGAGGGCAAGTCGACTATCGACGCGTTAGAGTTCGTTGTCGGGGAAATTAAGCAGGCAAGAGATGCCAAAGAGTACTGTGTCGTTGTTGCTTTGGACATTTCAGGAGCATTTGATGCTGCCTGGTGGCCATTAATCGTTTGCGAGTTAGATCGTAGGGGTTGTCCGCGAAACTTGATGTCTTTGGTCAAGAGCTATTTCTCGGGGCGATTAGCACAGGTTGAAATTCCGGGTGAAGTTCTGTCGCGTGAGGTGGAAAGGGGATGTCCGCAAGGGTCATGTTCTGGTCCCACATTTTGGAAGTTGTTGTATGAGAGCATCTTTAGGGTCAAGTTGCCCGCAGGATGCTCAATCGTCGGGTTTGCAGATGACACACTTTTAATTGTAAGATCGAGATTGTTAATGGATATGCGCACAAAACCGAACGAGGCGCTTAATAAATTACACGAATGGTCGCAGGCGGTAAAATTAAAATTTAACACGGCGAAGTCAGAGGCGCTTTATTTCGGCACGAAACCAGGACAGAGACCTCCTAGGTTAGAGCTAGGAGGAGAAAATCCGTTTAAAGATTGTATTACCTACCTCGGCGTCAAGATCGACAATAAATTAAATTGGAAAGCGCACGTACAATACGTAAAAAGTAAGGGCGGCGAAATATCAAATAAAATGATGGCGGCGGCTAAAATAAAGTGGGGTTTCAGGGCGAATCGCTGAGGACGGTTTATGCCGGAGCAATTGAGCCGGCAATACTGTACGCAGCTTCTGTATGGGCAGAAGGTTGTAAAGTCCGGGAGATGCGTCAATTGACGAGCGTACAACGCATAACCGCGGTAAAAGCGGCGAGGGCGTACAGGACCACCTCCACGGAGGCTGTCCTGGTGATCAGTAGGTCTCTCCCTATCGAATATGTCGTTAGGGAGATTAGAGATAGACGATTAATAAATATAGGAAAAGGGCGCGAAATTATCGAAGATCTTAATCTTGGTAATAGGGAAATTGCAAGAAAGATTGTTGTATCTGAGTTAGGGCACCCGGCTGATATTAGAGGATCGAGTTTGTCGAAGGTGATGAGGACGCGATGGGTATCAGAATTTATACGGACGGTTCACGTATGGACGATGGGCAAGCAGGCGCGGCGTTTGTCGTGTATAAGCAGGAAAGGGAGGTGTTTCGGTTTCAAACCAAACTCGCGAACTGGTGCACTATCTTCCAGTGCGAATTGGTAGCCATACGAGAGGCTATCGATTACGTAATAAACCATACGGGCAGAGACGAGTATTATATAATCAGTGATAGTAAATCGGCGCTAACGGCTTTAACAAACATGAACACCTCGACAGATCTCCAAGCGGACGTCTGGAGGATAGCGCGTACGGCGCTAGAGTTTCGACGTTTAAAGTTCTGTTGGGTCAGGTCGCACAATGGTAACGTAGGAAACGATAGGGCTGACGAATTAGCTAAAGAGGCCGCGACGGGCGACTTTCGAATATCACATTCGTCGATACCGAGGTCTTTAATCAAAAGAAAGCTGCGCGAAAAATCAATTCGACAATGGGAAGAGGTGGAACAACGCTGCCACGGGCAGGTTGACCCACAAATTCATACCGAGCATAGAAGCCAGAGGTAAGATCGAGGTTAAGCTCGATCACAAAATGGTGCAGTTGATAACAGGGCACGGCGCCCTGAAGGCGTATTTACAAAGGTTCGGTCTAACCAATAGCGACCGCTGCGAATGCGGTGAGGGCGCGGAAAGCGCAGAAGCACGTGCTCTTCGACTGCCCGCTTGAGGCGGGAAATCGAGGTTGGCTGATAGCAAACTAGCTATCCTAGGTCTGGCATGGCCAAAGAGCCTAGAGGAAGTCGGGAAGTGGTTAACCAGAAGGCGTTCTGGACAGCCTTAAAGAATTCGCGGGAAGGGTCGCGAGATTAGACAATCAATGACGACCGCGTGTAAAAATTCGGTGGGGTTGGTGGGAGGATTGAAAATTTTAGATTGACTTGGCGTGAGTAAGGATACGAGCATAACCAAAACCTGATATTAAAAAAAAAAAAAAAAAAAAAAGATAATTATACCAAAATGTCCAATATGCACGAGAAACCCCACTCCATTAATACAATCACTGCCTATCTTCATAATTATGTGCGGAAAATCGGGAATAAATAATACCAAATAAACAATAACAAATAAATCATAAACCCTCATTAAATTAAATCAATAAAGTAAACAAGGATAATAAAACAGAGTGCAACCGCGCATCCCCAGGACTTGAAAGTGAAGTGATAGTGATAGTGATTGTGATCCCCAAAAACATTTAGTGCATACCCACCAGGACTTTAGCAGTGCACCCCGTCCCACCTTTAGAAGTAAGTTACAGACGACCAGATCTTCGGATGCTGGAGAATTTTATTATCGAGGTAAGACTTAAAATGTGGCGGCTGTACTCGCACAAGCATTGATTTACATTAATTAGTAGTTTTGAAATAATTTAAGAAGCACGTTTGGTGTGTAAAGGCGCTAGCCGACATAATGCTTGTGCGAGTGCACCTGATAAATAGGGTGATGCTTTCGCTATTTTGTGCACTGCTATATGCTTAACGCTTATTAAACATTTATTTATATATTTACATAATTATATTTATTTATATTTTATATTTACACTTTATATTTATTTATATATAGCATGTATTATGTGGCTTATTTGTTTTGTTTGACGTTCTGTCGCCATTTTGGTTGCAGTATATATTTGGGAAGGACGAGCAGAATTGCGAAGATTGTAATCATAATGTAAATCAGTTAGGGAACGATAGGAAAGCTAGGGATGGATTTAAATTAGTTAGCTAGATTTGGATAGTTTTAAGACGACCCTTCAGGTCGCACTGGTAAGCAGAACCGGCGTCTGCTATCCGGTATTACGGATCCCTCCCCTCTCATTTTGCTTGTTGATCGGGTACACTTGAAAGTCAGCGCTAGGGATACCATTATTTACAACCCTGTTTTTAGTTTTGTTTTGTTTTGTTCCAGTTTTTGTCAGATTTTTAGGTTTGTTAGATTGTTAGAGTTTGTTAGGTTTGTTAGATTTTTAGGTTTGTTAGATTTTTATTTAGTTTTTATTTAGGGTGAATCAACTATGAAGTAAGAATAAATTAGGAGCACGACTATTTTTCGCGTTTAAACCCAATGTAGTACCTCCGGGTGGAGCATTGGGGACGTGGCCACAAGTATAGCGGCCCTAATTCAAATTATAATGTCACAAGCAGGATGAGGCGGCTCCGTGGCGTAGTGGTATGTGTGTGACTGCTACGCCCAAGATCCCGGGTTCGAATCCCGACACGGTCCGCTTGAAAAATGTTAGACGAGCATTTTTCACAAAAATACACCCTCGTTCGGATGAGAGGTAAAATGGAGGTCCCGTGTGTGAGTGTTGTCACGCACGTTAAAGATCCCTACCTTGCTTGGAACAGCAAGGGTTCGGCAAAATTCCAAATTTTCCAGGTAAAAAAAAAAACTCGCCTCCTGGCCAATGTAGTACCTTCGGGTGGAGCATTGGAAAATCACATGTAATGTCACAAGCAGGGAATTTCTAGTTGCCGCTTGAAGCGAACGGACGTGTTTTTGCAGAGCTCCCGCTTCTGCAATAACAGTAAGTTTTTATCTAGGGTTTATATTATTTATTGTTGTATTATTTTATTTGAAGCTTTGCTTTTTATTGTGTTTTATTTTTATAATTGTGTGACATCAAATTTTAAATACAGGGCAGTAAAGTAAAAATTTTAAAACAGAATTTAAACTAAATAAAAACTAAATAAATCGCGTTTTCTTTGTAATTTAAACCAAATCCGCGTTTTAAAATAAACTAACTAAATTTCAGGTTAATAAAACAAAAATCTACTATAAACTAATACTTAAAAATAATTTCGAAATAACTTAAAAAGGCATTTTAAATAATAAGTTTAAAATAAAAACCGCATAAATCGAGTAAAAAACCGGGTAAAACAACCAAAAAGTGTGTGAATTTTTTATAGTGCGCGTATAATCAAATAATAACCAAAAAACAAAAATCTAAGCCTTTTTAAATCAAATAAATAACTCAAAAACTGTAAATTTTAAAACAATTTTAATATAAAATTCCGTAATTTAAGTACACGCGTACTTATAAGCTCCTTTAAAATCGATTTTTGGTGTAATTAAGCGGTGTAACAGTTACAGGTTGTGCTAGTTACCAAGTGATTAAGTGAAAGGTCATTTCCGGTGACCGCATTCCGATTGCCCTCGACTTTATATGTTAATTACATTTAAAAATAGTGTGTTGTTATTTATAAATTTGATAATTTGAAGTAATTAATTTATTTAAATTTGATTTGGTGGTTTTAAAAATTTAAAATAAATAAATAGTGTTCTTTACGGTACATTTTAAATCGAGATATTTTTATTGCGTTAGGGAATTTATTTGGTTCTAGTTGTTTTTTGACGCTTAGTGCTCGCTGTATTTTTGTTAAAATTTAATATTTAATTGGGCGGTTCGAAGTTTAAATAAATACAAGGTTGCTTACGGTTCACCTTTAAACAAAACATTTTTATTGGACCAACGTTTTGTGCTCTTCTAGCGTCATTCTTTTAGCGTCGTAACGGTCAAGTCGTTTTTTGAGCTGCGTTTTAGACGACATTCTTTGTTGTTATTTTTGTCAGCATGGTGGTCCACCGCGACGAGGAGCCGTTGTCCAGGAAGAAGAGGGGAGATCGGTCGGAGGCTGAAGGCGCTGTTGGGGGAAACAGCTGAAGGTAGTGTTAAAGGATGTTATGTTAGAGATTCAGGAGGAGGTAGAGGAGCCTGTGTCTGCGGCGGTCGTGTCGGGGGAGTCGGGGCCTCCCGTGGTGGTTGCGGCGCCAGAACTGCCCTCTACTTTGAGAGCCTAGCGCACGATGTCGACTAGCAGCAACGTTAGCGTTGATGCTAGCGACCTCGATGAGCTGGAGCTCTTGAAGTTTAGGGTGAGGAAGGCGCACGCTGTCTATGGGAAGGTGCCGACGACTTCCGCCACTATAGTCGTGGAGGACAGGAAGATGGTTCGGCACGCCGTGAATGATATCCGCGACGTTACGAACCAACTTATAGGTATGGTTAGGGCGCTTCGTCCTTGCCTAGATGGTTCAGAGAGAGCTGGTGTTGTCGGGGGAAGTCCGACGGCAAATTCTATCGTTTCAGGAGGTCAGAGTCGGGGTGCGTCGGTGCAGCGTAAGGTTTCCTACGCCGCTGCAGCTTCAGGTTCTACCCCTACGTTTGCTGTCAGGGTCGACGCCAAGCCAGGTCAGAAGGACGACGTGATGAAGACCCTGAAGCAGAAGGTCGATCCCCCTCGAGATGGGTTTGTTGTGGTCGGAGCTCGTAGGACGCGCCGGGGCGGTGTCGTTGTGGAGTGCGCAGGTCGCGACGACGTCAAGAAGCTGCAGTTGAAAGTCGGCGGTAACTGCAAAGAACTCGTGGCGAAGACCATGGAGAAGAAACGTCCACGGGTCGTTCTTCCGGGGGTCAAAGCGGAGATGAAGGCTGAAGAGCTCGTACGGTTGATTGCGAGCCAGAATCCCCGCTTCGGCGATTTGAAGCTAGAAGACCACCTGAGAGCGAAGTTCAGGTTTAGCGGAAAGGGTCCTAGGGATCCTTTCGCTAACGTAGTCTTCGAAGTGACTCCCACACTTCGAAGGCGTATATTAGCTGATGCTATAAACCTCAGGTGGCGAAGAGTATGGGCCCGGGACCACTTCTCGATGAGCCAGTGTTACCGGTGTTACGAGTACAGCCATCGATCGATGGAATGCAGGGAGAAGGTACAGTGGTGCCGTAATTGTGCCGAGGTCGGGCACGAATTCAAGAATTGCCGGAAGGCAGTCCCCTGCTGTGTGGTTTGCGCTAGGGCAAACGATAGAACTGGCGGTGGCGCGAAGGTCGATACGCGCCACGACGCCAAGTCGAGCAGATGCCCCACGATGCAGCGTCTGAAGAACGCAATCACACGAAACATCGATTATGGACTGTGAAGATAAAACTAAGTCCATAAGAAGCAAGAAGATTAAATTCGCGCAACTAAATCTCGGGAAAGGTAGAGGGGCAACAAATAACTTCGTAAAGTTATTCATCGAAAATAATATCGATATCGGGTTTATACAGGAACCGCGGAAAGTGCAGAGCACGTGCTCTTCGACTGCCCGCTTGAGGTGGGAAATCGGGGGTTGGCTGATAGCAAACTAGCTATCCTAGGTCTGGCATGGCCAAAGAGCCTAGAGGAAGTCGGGGAAGTGGTTAACCAGAAGGCGTTCTGGACAGCCTTAAAAGAATTCGCGGGAAGGGTCGCGAGATCAGACAATGACAACCGCGTGTAAAATTTGGTGGGGTTGGTGGGAGGATTGGAAAATTTTAGATCGACTTGGCGTGAGTAAGGATACGAGCATAGATACAACCAAAACCTGATATAAAAAAAAAAAAATAAAAAAAAAATTAAAAAGAAAAAAAAGAACATGATAATTATACCCAAATGTCCAATATGCACGAGAAACCCCCACACACCATTAATACAGTCACTGCCTATCTTCATAATTATGTGCGGATATTCGGGAAATCGGGAATAAATAATAACAGATAAACAATAACAAATAAATCAGATACCCTCATTAAATTAAATCAATAAAATAAACAAAGATAATAAAATAGAGTGAAACCGCGCATCCCCCCCAGGACTTGTAAGTGAAGTGATAGTGACAGTGATTGTGATCCGCCCCCAAGAACATTTAGTGCATACCCACCAGGACTTTAACAGTGCACCCCCATCTTCCCCTTAGAAGTAAGTTACAGTTAGATGTAGGTAGACGACCAGATCTTCGGATGCTGGAGAATTTTATTATCGAGGTAAGACTTAAATTGTGGCGGCTGTACTCGCACAAGCATTGATTTACATTAATTAGTAGTTTTTGAAATAATTTAACAAGCACGTTTTGTGTGTAATGGCGCTAGCCGACATAATGCTTGTGCGAGTGCACCTGATAAATAGGGTGATGCTTTTGCTATTTTGTGCACTGCTATATGCTTAACGCTTATTAGACATTTATTTATATATTTATATAATTATATTTATTTATATTTTATATTTACACTTTATATTTATTAGCATGTCTTGTAGTATTTTGTGGCATTTGTTTTGTTTGACGTTCTGTCGCCATTTTGGTTGCAGTATATATTTGGGAAGGAAGAGTAGAGTTGTGAAGATTGTAATCATAATATAAATCAGTTAGGGAATGATAGGGAAAGCTAGGGATGGTTTTAAATTAATTAGCTAGATTTGGATAGTTTTAAGACGACCCTTCAGGTCACACTGGTAAGCATAGCCGGCGTCTGCTATCCGGTATTACGGATGCCTCCCCCTCTCATTTTTGCTTCTATCTTGTTGATCGGGTACACTCGAAAGTCAGCGCTAGGGATACCATTATTTACAACCCAGTTTTTAGTTTTTGTTTTTAGTTTTTGTTTCAGTTTGTCAGATTTTTAGGTTTGTTAGATTGTTAGAGTTTGTTAGGTTTGTTAGATTTTTAGGATTGTTAGATTTTTATTTAGTTTTTATTTAGGGTGGATCAACTATGAAGTTAGAATAAATTAGAAGCACGATAATTTTTCGCGTTTAAACCCAATGTAGTACCTCCGGGTGGAGCATTGGGGACGTGGCCGCAAGTATAGCGGCCCTTATTCAAATTATAATGTCACAAGCAGGTTTGTAACTTGATTTGTTTTGTTTGACGTTCTGCCGCCATTTTTGGTTGCAGCATTTATATAGGAAGTAAGATTCTAATTGTGAAGATTGTAATTATAATATAATTCAGTTAGGGAATGATAGGAAAAGCTAGAGGTGGATTTAGGCTAAAGATATAATAAATTACTTAGACCAGAGTACAAATTTGTAAATTTAAAGAGCAGGAACAAATATCTGGATTCACTATTAAATATTTGGCATATGCTTTGAAATTCATTTTTAAAATTAGTTAGCTATATTTGGATAGTTTAAGACGACCCTTCAGGTAGCACCGGGAAGGAGAGCTGGTAGCTGCTATCCGGTATTACGGATCCCTCCCTTTTTCATTTTTGCTTGTGTCTTGTTGATCGGACACACTCTAAAATCAACGCTAGGGCTACCATTATTTAAACTCCAATTTTAGTTTTAGTTTCAGTTTGTTACGTTTGTATTTAGGATCGATTAATTTTGAAGTTAGATTAAAATCGAAGAACGCTTAATTTCGCGTTTAAACCCAATGTAGTACCTTCAGGTGGAGCATTAGGGAAGTGGTCGCAAGCATAGCGGCCCTTACTCACATTATAGTGCCACAGGCAGGTTGACAAACAAATTTATTCCATAGAAGCTAGTGATAAGATGGAGGCGAAATTTTATCATAAGATGTTGTAGCAAGTAACAGGGTGTGGAGCTTAAAAAGCCTACCTGTGCGAATTCGACCACTGCGATTGCGGCGTGTGCACAGAAAGCATCGAGCACATGCTGTTTGACTGACCGATCGAGAGTACCAACAGAGGGTTGGCTAACAGAAACTAGCCGTTCAGGAACAAGGTGGGCCCAAGAAATTGATAGAAGTTCGTGGAGTGGCAAACCTGAAGGCGTTCTGGGCATGCTTGTTAATCTCAACGAGGACGTTTTAGTTAAATGACGCTAGCCGACATAGTGCTAATTCGAGTGCACATGATAATGTAAGTGATGCTTTTTGCTATTTAATGCACCGCAATATACTTAATGCTTTATTTATGTATTTATATATTTACATTTTATACCTGTATGGTATATTTACATATTTCACTTTTTGTCGTCTGATTTGTTTTGTTTCGCGCTTTGCCTATTTTTGATCGTAGTATCTATAGGAAGAAAGATTGAAATTAAAAAAAGTCAGTTAGGGAACGATAGAGAACGTTAAGGACGAATTTAGGCTGAAGTTAGATTAAACTATTTAGACCAGGGCGGATGATATTGCAAATTTATAGTGTAGGAACAAATATCTGAATTCGCTATTAATAAATTTGGCGTATGCTTAGAAGTTCGAATCCATTAGTAAGTACTAGTTTATCTAGATTTCAATAGTTTTAAATCGACCTTTCAGGTTGTACCGGTGAGCAGAGCCGGGGGCTGCTATCTGGTATAGCGGATCCCTTCCCTTTTACTTCTGTCTTATTGATCAGATACACTCTAAAGTCAATTCTATGAGTACTGTTCAAGCCTTAGCTGAACGAGAGACGCTGGTTCGCAACAATAAAATAAAATTGTATGTAAAATAACAAATGTGGTGAAACAACTTATCGCATTTAAAAACTATCACAACACTATAACGCACCTGTTTAGACAGAAAGTTAAAGGAGGGTTAAATGGAAGGAAATAGGGTTGGTATCCGATATTAACAAAGCTGCTAAACCGACGCGAGAGAGCTTCTGATGGACTGTATCGAGGCATACTAATTACGGCGATCTTTATTGTTGCGATAAGAGTCCCCCTTTTGTAGATCGACGTAAAATGGCGTGCGCTTTGACCACTGAGGAACTTACTATTTATTTACAATGGGCAAAGGTCTTAACAAGTATCATTATTTAAATCCTAACTTTAGTTTTAGTTTATAAATTATATTTAACAATTAATTAATTTTAAAGTCGGATTTATTCGAAGCACGTAATTTTTCGCGTTCAAACGCACTGTAGTACCTTTGGGTGGAGCATAGTGGACGTGGTCGCAAGTGTAGCGGCTCTTACTCACATTATACTGCAAGTGCCCCATCTCTGTTTAACTATCGCTGATTTTGTATGATAGTTATAGTTCCCTATCTTTTCTGTGCGGCCAAATTAAAATAGGAACACATAAAGATAGAATGTGCAAGATAGTCACATTTCATGTCTTCGGTTTCTTAAATAATGTGATAAATATATCGAATATGACCCTAAAGAGAAGCCGCTAGTGTTATTATCATGGACTAAGAGTGTTCTGATTTCAGCGTATAAATCAAACCTTCAAATATTTCCCGAATAACTTCTTTGTTTTAAAACAACAAAATTAATAATTATTCAAGCAACAATTCCTATAAATAGCAAAGCTGTTAATATGCTCTGTGAAGTTAAATTTCAAATCCGAGTGGATTCTGCGTATTAGAATGCAAATATATGCAGATACACACCAGCACCGTAGCATTTACGCAACTTCACGGCCATTTCCATTAATCAGCTCAGTGTAAGCTCAAAATTAATAACGTTAGCTCCCTCGTTTAATTTTCCAAAAACACTAATCTTTAACAAATTCTTACCGTAAAACCCCTATCGCCTTTCATTCCCTTTTTGCCCTATAAAATTTAGAAAAATAAAAATAATTACTTATAAAAATCAAAATAACAAAAATTTTGTGAATTAAGTGCAATACCGGAAAACCGTTCTTGCCCGCCGTACCAGGTAGTCCCTGACGAAAAAAAAAACAAAATCAAAGTGTGTTGTGTTGGTTGTGTGTAAAAAGTTTGGACTTACAGCAGCGCCTGCATCTCCTTGTTCGCCTTTTTTGCCTTTACGGCCTCGCTTTCCTGGTGGACCTGGAGGACCCGGTGGGCCTGGTGGACCTAAAACAAATTACAAACTGTAATAAAATATAAAAATGTTTTGATTTGGTTACTATTTACGTCAATTGCGTTAAATGTTACTATAAGTACTATACTGAGAAGAGTAGACATGCAAGGTATTAATTGTAGCATTTCTCACGTCGTATAACAAAGTGGTCATCTCGTCGCATAACAAAGTGGTCTTCTCGTCGCGCTAAATAAATTATTTCAAATTAAACAAGTTAATAACCTTCATACGATACCAACCGCTATTCAAAGATGTGTCCCGACTCCTCAAAGTTGATACGCAAATTGCCGGCCTGCAATCTTTGGTACATCTTATCGCTTCTTCCACGTATGGCCGACTGATTACTCAACTAGCTCGGACGACCGAGGCGTCCGAGGAGAGGACTGTCAAACCGAAACGCGCCTACGAATAGCTGTAGAAGACACAGATATTTATCCACAAATAGAATACCAAAGGACGATGCTGCTTTAACGTATTACCTTAGTTGTTAAATGTATTTTACCATTATTTTAATAAAAGTGTTTTATTATTCTCGCACTTCTATGAAGGGATTTATTAATCAAAAATAAAATTGTTACAACCTTAACTCGCGTTTAAAACAAAAACAAGGAGGGGAGATAATATTTCTCGGTCAGCTTGACAACAAACAAACTTTAACGGGTTATTGGAGAAGAACAGCCGTTGGGATTAATGTAATCGCGGTTTGGTGGTTAAGATATTGATTTCAATCTTGAAGGTAGTATAGTAAAGAGCCAAGGAATGACCAAGACAGAATAAAAATGTATTGAGTGCAAGAGAGATGCGTATACTTAATTCAGGAGACGGTATAGTTGGGAGACCTAAATAAAATCGATAATTTCAAGGATATTTAAAAGCAAACACGAGTCTGTTAAAAAGTGGGAGAATGGAGCCAAGCAAGGTGATTTGTGTGAATTGTACAAGAAGAGCAGAGATCCAGCTGGTGGAAGCATATGTGTGAGATAAAGCTATAGATACAAGGGAGATGAGAAATGTTTGTTCAAGTTGGAGGCGTAGATAAACGAAAATGTAAAGGCTAAATTAGAACGGCGGATTGACAGTTTGAAGCGATTTACCGAGTATTGTTATGTTCGTTATGAAAATTCACAAGAATCCGAGCTTCGTTAGGGGTTTTTCGCTCAAACAACGAGCGGTTAAAAAAGATTTTCAAGAATTATAGGAACGGGTATACAAGCGTACGTGCCAATTTAAAACAGGAAGGGGGGCGAATTTTACTTTTATAATCACTGGCAGAGAGGGGTCTTGCTCTCTTTCGCTTTTGTTTTGATTTCATCCATCATTAGTAATAATAGTTACTTTCAAGTGAACTAGTGCAATTTAATAAAAATTTATGTAGAAGCTAATAAAGCATCTTTGTGTTAAAACATTAAAGTGGTATGTAAGTACAAAGCTTATTAAGTTTATATTGGAATGCACGGAAGTATTATAATTTGAAATTGTTTGGGTGATGAAAAAGCGATGTGTGAATAATAAAAGTTAATTTTGGAGCTTGGAATTTTTGGATTGGAAATTGTAAACAGCGGCATGCATGGCAGATATGGTAATTGGACCAGGGAGTTAGATGATAGACTGGGAAACTACTAGACGGCAGCATCTCCAAGAAGCTAGGTGGTGGAGCACACTTAGAAGATAGAAACCAGGATAGAATAGAACATTGAGTGGTGAATATTTTTATGGTGTTTGTGATTATTTGGATTGAGTTTGATGTGTTTTATTATTATTTGATATTTTATAAACAGACATTTATGGGACTTTAAAAGCAAATTGATTTTTGAAAATAATTAATGAATTTACAGATAACCAAATGTTGTAAAGAGGTATAGAGCTTATTGATATTTGGTATTGCAGGAAATTTATATGCACAATTGTAGTGTTTTATTATGAGCTCATGCTAAGACAAAAGGTTAACGTAAGGTATGATGAACGCTCTCCTACTTTAATAAAAATGTATGTGTTTAAAAGGTTATTGATTTGCATGATTATTGCTATAAAATTATTGACTTTTATGGATGTACCTAAAGGAATGGTGTTTCAGAATGTACTATGGATCTAATTTAAATAGAGTGTGATATATTAGGTCAATTGAGTTATATTTGAGTGTGTGATTGGTGCGATTTTCTATTTAGGTTTCAGCATGGGGATATTGCGAGGAAGTTTTTGGACGTAACAGGTAGGTGTCAATATTAATTTAGGAAATTAGGTAATAGGAATTATTAGGAGCAGACGAGGGCAAGATTCGAGATAACATCACAGTATTTATATAACCCAACAGTGGGGTTTGATTCCAAAGACGTTCCAGAGCGAAACATCACAGATATATACATGTATATTATAATATATGTGCAAATTAGCAATGCACCAAATTCCCCTATAATTTTCTTTCTTTAATTAATAATTTACTAACTTCTCTATTAGGTCTTTAAATCTGCGCCTCGACCAATGAAAACTTTTATCTCAGGTTAAATTTTGTGAATAAATCAATATCTGCATACAGTGTGGGTTCTGAACTATATACAGATGTGCGTGACACTGCCAGTCAAATGACCTCTAGTTAGTTCTACATAAGCAATTTCTAAATGTGACAGTGTAAACAATTACTTAAAAAATACGCACAGTAAAACAGTTTATATTAGTGAATAAATTAAGATTTCAATCGAGTATAACGGGTTAAGTGTTTAAAATATGACACTGATAAAAACTAATACCTGAATTTCAATGAAACGTCTTGCTGCTGAACAATGAAGCTCTACTGCCTACAGCGACAACTCGAACCAGATGCGGGTTCTTAATACCTGTAGATAAGTACGTTTTAAAATTTTGAATTACAGAATTTATGCTTTTTATTTTAGGGTTTAGGGTACGCCAAAAATCTTTAGATATACTTATCGCCGTTGGTCTTATCAGGAATCTTAGCCCCGTGAAATCAACACCGTGCTCGACACCAAAGGTTCAGCAATCCAAGTGTTTCTTATAGCACCACTCTGAAACTCGTCTGTCTACACAAAAACACTCCCAAAAATAAAAACGGTCAATAGTAAGACCATTACAAGGACTCTTGCATTTATCACTTTTTAATATCAACAGTTCCTTTATACTTTGAATATCACAGATACAATTTTAACATACGTTGAATTTTATGTTGGAAATTACAATAATCATAAAAGGTATACAATTTGTAAAATGTTACAAAAAATATTGTACTTTTAGTTCTATATTTTGTAAAGCTCTTTTTTTACACTCTTTTCCTTTTCAAAATTAGTTTTTTTTTATTTATCTTATCTCCTTGGAGATCCCTCTCAAAACATTAAACCAGCCTACACTTTACAATTTTCTTCCAACTAACATTCTATGATCAATCTTTTTATTATCAGATCTTATTGCTCTTGTCAAATTCTAATTTGGAGTAAACTAATACACAAATGTCATTGGCCGAAAATTTATAAATTTTGATTGATGTATTAAATATTTTAATCCTAACATGTGCTAAATAATTTCTTTTTAGATGAGTTAGATGTCTACAAAGTTGCAAGAAGTGAATTTGAATGACATAATGGACTTACAACTATATACTGAAAAGTAAATAACATTTCTACATCTTATAACCAACTTAAATCTAATAAAAACATCCTAATTGACTTTAATTTTTTTAGGCTTTACGTACATATTCAAATGAAAGTGAAAGTTTAACATCTTATACCTAACTTAAATCTAATGAAAACGTACTAAGTGACTTCAAATCTTAGCTTTATATACATATTCACATGACAGTGAGGTTTTCTTTTAAATATTGACACAAAATTTTATGATATACAAGCCACAGCAGTTCACTTCATTGGAACATACTTTTCAAATTTACTTTACAAAATCAAACACCTAATTTGAAATCTTAAAACTCCAATTTCTCTGAAATATTATTTTACATATCTTTAACAAGTAACTGCCCTCACCATCTCCTTCATCAATCATTTTATGAACTAGAAGTCTATATCTGAGTGGTACTTCAGTGCGTCAAGGTTCAAATATCATATATATCACAATATATATATATATATATATATATATATATACACACACAAAGTAAAAGGGAATTATTGGCAAGTGACTCAAATTCAGCCACGAAGGCATTCTGTCAACACGTTTCGCCTTAATTGGGGCTCATCAGGACAGGAGTAGCAAGTTATAATATTTAATTCCGACACTTTATGGGAAGTACGGCATCACCTAGCTTACAATTTGAGTCTTCGTGTCGTTTCACCTGACATCGAAAGTTTTTAGCAACAGTCGGCACGGAGGAGATCTGGCTCAACTGTCTTTTTTCATAGCCAAAAGTTATAATTTAAAATAAAAGTAGGATTAATGAGTCTTAAATTAATACAAAGTAAAAAAGAATTATTGGCAAGTGACAGAAATTCAGCCACGAGGGCATCCTATCGACGCGTTTCGTCCTAATTAGGGCTCATCAGGACAGGAGTAGCAAGTTATAATATTTAATACCGACACCTTATGGGAAATACAGCATTACCTATCTCACAATTTGTCTTCGTGTCGTTTTACCTGACATCGCAGGTTTTTAGCAACAGTCGGCACGGAGAAGATCCGGCTCAATTGCCTTTTTTCATAGCCAAATGTTATAATTTAAAATAAAAGTAGGATTAATGAGTCTTAAATTAATACAAAGTAAAAAAGAATTATTGGCAAGTGACAGAAATTCAGCCACGAGGGCATCGTGTCGACGCGTTTCGTCCTAATTGGGGCTCATCAGAACAGGAGTAGCAAGTTATAATATTTAATACCGACACTTTATGGGAAGTACGGCATCACCTAGCTCACAATTTGAGTCTTCGTGTCGTTTCACCTGACATCGCAGGTTTTTAGCAACAGTCGGCACGGAGGAGATCCGACTCAACTGCCTTTTTTCACAGCCAAAAGTTATAATTTAAAAAAAAAGTAGGTTTAATGAGTCGTAAATTAATACAAAGTAAAAGTGAATTATTGGCATGTGATTCAAATTCAGCCACGAGGGCATCCTGTCGGCGCGTTTCACCCTAATTGGGGCTCATGAGGACAGGAATAGCAAGTTATAATATTTAATACCGACACCTTATGGGAAGTACAGCATCACCTAGCTCACAATTTGTGTTTTCGTGTCGTTTCACTTGACATTGCAGGTTTTTAGCAACAGTCGGCACGGCACGGAGGAGATCCGGCTCAACTACCTTTTTCCATAGCCAAAAGTTATAATTTAAAAGAAAAGTAGGTTTAATGAGTCTTAAATTAATACAAAGTAAAAACGAATTATTGGCAAGTGACTCAAATTCAGCCACGAGGGCATCGTGTCGACAAGTTTCTCCCTAATTGGGATATATATATATATATATATATATATATAGTAGACATGCAAGGTAAGTATCGGCTCAAACACCTTCAAGGTCATTTTTCATCAACTGTAATAACACCCCGCCCTCAATCTCCGTAGATTAAAGCTTATCAAAGAAAAACTTAACTCACCTAATATCTATCAATGTGAGTTACATTCATGACAATTATGTTAAATGTAGTTATAAGTACTCTGCAATGAAGAGCAGATATGTAAGGTAAGTATCAGCTCAAACAGCCTACGGTTTTCTACTTTCAAGTCATTTGCCATCAACCCCAATAAACCCCACATATCTCAGTAAATCAAAGCATATCAAATAAAAACAGCTTGCATAATATTTACCAAGGAGAGTTATATTTACGTTAAATGTTATTATAAGTATTAAACTTGTAATTTGCCCGCTGTACTAGCTACAGTGGGCGATTGTCCTTAGAAACTTATTCTTAATCATACACTGTAATAAAATAAAGCAACTCAGATATAACGAAATTACATATCACGACTAAATACAACTCTCAGTACACGTTATTTTTCTTTTTTTACATAATATTTACTCCTAGTAGCACTACCAACTAACTAATCATCAAAAACCAATAACAAAAGGCAGACGCAAAAACGATAAATTACTCTGATTATATTCTCTTAAGTTTAAAATCCTACTAAAGAATACCATACACCATAGAAATACTAGTAATTAAACTACCACTTTGTAACGGGCATTTTTATAGCTGAACATTTTACGCTCCCTTTCTGTTAGAGTACTTAAAAATACATCGTTTCTTTGGGATCGCTGTTTGTATAAAGGAAATACTTCAGAATAATTCAGATTTGTAGGCAATTTAACTCGTGGGTATTACTTTAAAAGTAGATAATTTGAAGATTGATTTTCATTAATAAATAAATTGCAAGGAATGAATTGTAAATTGGATTATTCGTAAATTACTTTCCGACTTATCGAATATGATAAACCGCTCTAATTAATTATTAGATATGATTGCGGCATTCACGTTTTGGATGTTCCTTATGTTATATACGAGTCTAGATAAGAGTCGATAAGAGGTTATGGTAACAACGATTGAATATAAACAGATGATGAGTTTTAGTTTTGTTTGTTCTTCGTTCCTATATATATATTAATTACGTTAAAAAGACTGTTTGCTTGTTGCTGTGAAAATTGTGAGAGTTGATGCGGAATAAATTTTCGAAGTGTTCATGAACAAGCACGACACGGTTTTGGTTGTTTTTCTTGTGAAATGGGAGTCGTTTATTAACTGTAGGCAGTGTAGTTCTGATGGCTTTTGAAGGAAGTATGCTTTAGATGTAACGTGTTTTATTGACGACAAGCGCGGTTTTAAGGTCATTGACTGACGGTTTTAGTGGTACGCGTATCTTTACTAATTGTTTTTTTGTTGATTTTCTGTTGGAAATAAAAGTAGTAGAACTTGACGTGTGTTTTACGGAACATTGACTTAGTGATACGCGTTGCTTTACTAATTGTGTTTTTTGTTGATTTATCTTTTTATATTTGAACTGTGTGTGCGATCTAGTCTTCGTGGTCCTTTTTTTTATCAGAGTAGTGCATACTTTGGAGTAGCCAAATACCGTTTCAAGCTTGAGTGTTTCTAAAAACAAAAAAAAACATGATGATACAGTTGTGATACTGTAGTTTCTGAACCCGTGATTCTAAATTTTTATTACCATTTTTTTTGATTTGTGTTACAAAATATTTCGACATTATTGTCTCAGGAAATAGAATTAACAATAAATTTATCAATGCTACATGGTTCCATCAGCATGATAATGTCTGCTGCTAACACCAGTGCAATACGTAGGTGTGATTAGTGTAAAGTGTAAGAAATTCCATCAACACCCTCACAATTAAGGGTGAAGTGCTTCGTTAATGCAGGACATCGTGTATCCCACACTTCAATTGCCAGGAAGCGTTACTGAAGGACTTTATGTAAGTTGAACTATTTCCTACTAGATATGACTTTAAATATCTATCCGTTGTTTTGCAATATCTTTGTCGTTCTGATACCTTTTACAATAGAAGTGCATGCTATTAAGAAAAAAAGAGAAAGAAAAACAAAATCAATACTACTGGATTACTCATATCAATTGTGTCTTATCTATTTATCTTTTGTTAACATTTTGTCTGATTTATGTTTAATTGGTGTGTGAGGAAACGTTTCTGCTACTCCCCAATATTACCTCACTTTGTGATAAAAATTTTTGTAATGCTTTTATCGTGATTATATTATATAGTTTATCTAAACAGTTTTATTTACATTCTACAAAGTACTGAATAACTTAGACTTTTCATTGCTGCTATGCTTATTATTCTTTTTTTTCTTCCTTTATTTCAGGTTTGCTTAACTAATTTTCTTGCAGGTATTGTCACTAACTCCTTACCGCCGCATACATCATATGTCAGTCTGCTTTCTACAACCCCCCATAATCTCCGATTGAGCCCGGTCATTCCTTGACTTTATTGGTGTTACGCACGGCTAAAAGCCAACGTAGCATAAATTTGGCGCCCAACGTGGCTGCCACGAATAAACGTAACAACTTATCTTATTTCTCGAGCCCTGTATTACGTGGATAATAATCCTGATTTATTGCTTTGTTTTCGGGCCCAATATTTGTGGATTCCTGATATAACTATCACGAAACGAGTGCACTATAACCCTTTACCCAAAAACATACGTTATGAGCATAGGATTCTTTTAAGTAATCAAGCGGATTGCTACTTTATGCAGCCGCAAGCTCGTCTTTTTTGTAAACAAACCACTTTCTACACACACCGGATAACTCGCCTCTTAATAGTCCGTATTTGCCCCCCCAATCAACTTTAACTGACAGTAACTTTACGGATAAATGATTTATTACCGTTATTAAACCAAGCGACGATTAATGAAATGTATACTTTCATTAATCTTACTTTTTAAAAAGAATAATTTCTAGACAAGGTTAAGTTCACGCACGACACCTTTTTATCTTTTGGTTCATTGTCGTCTTTGCGCCTCAAGTCCTCTTGTATACGCGTTTCCCTACTACCTGGACCGTGTTTAGCCAGGGCTGGGTTTTATGTATTCAAGAAGAGATATGCACTCTACCCAACCCCACCCCGTATTAAAGTGGATTTAAAGATTCAAAGACACTTTAATACCTTAACCTAACTTAATATCTAATAAAAAGAAAGGAGACCTATAAAGGGAAATTTAGACTCCGTGCGGGGGCCAACATTTTTTTAAATTAATAATGTTATATTTGCTAACTTCCTTGTGATTAGCATCTTCTAAAACATACACATTGAGCCCGCATTTTGATTTTACTAAAAAGAGGCCATTAAATAATAGGAAAAGCTTTTTAATGATCGCATCCTTCGCAGAAGACTGATGGTGAGTGCGACGGTAGACCCACTCTTCCACTTCAAAGTTTGTAACCTCGTGCAACTCATTATGTCGACATTGACGACGCTGGGCTTTACTCACTAAACGATCATTTGCCAGTGCTACGATCGTATTTTTATCATTCAATTGTCTCCCCGTTTCGGGTATGCAAATCTTAATCAACAAGGTTTGTTCCCTGGACTTCCCAAAATGTACCTCGTTTGGTGTAAAACCAGTACTTTCGTGTACGACTTCGTTGAAAAAGGTTTGTATGATATCCAATACACACGCCCATTTAGTGTGACGTTCGTAACACAGGGCCTTTAATAACCTACCAACTTCCCGGTTTAGACGTTCCGTCATATTACCTTCCGGGTGATAATAAGAAGTATGATGCGTTTTTATTCCTTCCCCCTCTAAAAACTTCTTCCATTTTACCGAAAACTGTGTTCGGTTATTGGTTAGCACAGCCATGGATTTCCTGATATTCTAAAATATTCTCCCAACCTATGTATAATTGCAGCCGTCGTAGCTGCTTTTACCGGAAATAATCTCACTAACTTCGAAAATGCGTCAATAACTACAAGTAACTGGGTAGCCCCAAAACGTGATCTAGGTAATGGACCTATTAGATCAATACAAATTAACTGCGCAGGCCCGGCTAGAAAAATGCTTTGCATTGAGCCAAGGATTTTCACAGCAATTTTAGACTGCTGGCATAATTGGCATCCAGCTATCACCTTCCTAATTCTCGCCCTCATGGCCAACAAAAATATTTCTTTAGAGCTATGTAGCATTTTTGGGAACCAAAATGGCCCCCTTCCACGTACTCCGCTAGCACTATACCAAGAATATGACTTTTAGGTACGCAAACCGTTGGATGGGAATCGCTTACCGAGCCAACCCGAAAAAGTATTGCCTGGTACTTGAAATACCACTTTTGTAATTTTTGATCAATTTTTTCAATGGACACTTGCCAGTAGCTGCTAATCAAGTCAATCATACTGAGACACTGACCTTCAACAAAATTAAACAACAAACTCTCCGGGTTCGATGGCACCACATGGTCCTTCATCATTCTACTATTCAAAAAACGGGCGTCTGAACCATCTTTTTTAATCACCACTACTAGTAGATTAATATATTCCGTTCTCTTGGGTCTAATTAGGCCCCACTTTAACATTTCGTGAATCTGCTCTTTTGACACCTTCCTATAAGCATGAGGAATGGGGTAGAATTTCTGAAAATAGGGCGAGTCGTCTCGCATTTCAATAGTGTGTTGATGAATGTTTGTCAGGCCAGACTAGTCGGAAAACAATGACTCACATTTATCAAAATTATAGCTATATATATATATATATATATATATATATATAATTCTTATATATATATATATATATATATATATATATATATAATTTTGAGCGTAGCTTCCTGTCTATAACTGACATAGGTCAAAAATTGACAATGTCAGATATGATTGACAAAAATGCCGAACGTAATTGAAAGTTAGGTTGATGTATCGTCGTGTACACGATTTAAATTTGTAAATTTCCCAATTGTGTCATCGGTCTAGGTGGTGTAATTGGTAAACGCATGGTTCCGGCAAAACTAGGATACAGGTTCATGTCCTGTTTAAGACCTTATATTTTCCATCTTTCAATTACTAGCTCGATTTGAAATGATCATTTAGGCTTTGCATAAAAGTCTAAGTTATTATTTCATCTTATTCACTGTAATACGATAGTATTTATCAACTTACCTTGTGTAATTAACTACTAATATATATATATATATATATATATATATATATATATTGCTGTGAATGACTCTAGACTCGCTTCCCGCCCCACGAATTGAGCACCATAAAATTTGCAGTGATCGTTGGGAAAATCTGGAACGCCTCCTTCATTTCTGCACACTCCGGCTAGCTCTAAAATCTGCTTTTTCCTGGATATTTACCATCCAAAGTTCACTCTTTCTCACATATACAGTCAAATAAAATTACCACTCCAATAATGCAACAAGACATACAACCTTTTTTATTTATACATATTCCAAAAGTTTCCATTATCAAGAAAATATTTAAACTTTGTATATACAGTTTCAAAAATTGCTACAATCTCAATCCTTAAACCTTTTGAAATTTCATGATTTGTATTTATTTCAACAGTTTTATTTAATACGAGTAGATGGGCCCGTCGTAAAACCCTAAATTGACTTTTATTCAGGTCTATGGTGAGTTCAGTATAAACCCAGCTACTTTAAATGCCTAAAAACGTCGCATTTTTGTTTAAAACAAATTTAAAGACCCGTTTACTACTTACATCAAAAATTTTATGTCCTTTAGTAACACTTATAAATGATAAAAACCATTAGTCCTTTACATATACCCCTTTAAATGAGTTTTAATGGTAATAAAATACACCTCCAATGTGTCAAATCACTCAAGCACAAAATAACAGCACAAATGTTCAAGCAAAAGCAAGAGAAATTAATTTCGTTACCTGGAGTAGACCTGACTAGACGAAGCTAATCACCTTCCGTAATTACTAAACCTCACGCATTCTTGTTTCAAGTACTTCTCAACTCGCTTACCCTAGTACCATCCTTTCATCTGTTTGTTGAGTGTAGTTACAGCACCGTCAATTAACCAGCACTCACTTGTGCAATACACACGTTTAAAAAAACTACTGACGTGCTGTACTAACACCGCTTTACACTTTTAAATTAGGATGTTACTTTAGCAACGCAAAGTCAAACAAATAAGCGACGTACGATAATAAGCCAAGGTAAGAAATAAGTAAGTAAGAGATGTTTACTACCTCTCCTAGTGTATTTATATTTTTTAATCCACCCCTCTCGAACCCTATTTCAGTCAAAAAAGCTTATTTTATCTTAATTGATTCTAAAAATTTTACGCGTAACCGACTAGTACAACCGACAATTCTCTTTCCACCGTGCTTTTCACCTGGAATCTGTTCAACAACATATAACCGTTGCGAGCTTCTTGAAAATTTCTAGCCTTCAACCAATCAGATTCCTATCCCCTATTTCTACGTCCAGCCTCTAGCTATCTTCCCTTGTTTAACCCATATTTGCTGTCTCTTTTAGAATCCCACTCAAGCAACAAAAAATCGATATTGTGGTTGACCTCCAAATCTACCGCGTACTTTAAACGAGTATTTTAACCAACTCTTGTTTTACATGCTCTCTGTCTGATTTACACTACGGATATTCTATTTCACTTTGCCTTTAAACCATCTGTTGTTTTAATAGCTTATGCACTGACCGTTACATACAATTCCACAGAATTCTGTTCCAACGTCCATTCAAGTTTCTTTGAACTTGTTATTTTCAACTGTCAGGTTTTTCTATGAAGCAACCCACTATGCACGTCCAGTACGGGAATATCTCGACCAAGTATTTCCTATTAGGTGGATTGATAGACGAGGACAAACTGAAAGACCCGCAAGGTCTCCCGACTTAACCCTTTTGGATTATTTCCTCTGGGGTTATTTAAAATCTAAAGTGTAGTAAACAAAGTTCAACAAGAGTTTGTCTCTAGATTAGGACACTGACTAGCCGCTAACGGACAACAGTTTGTTTAATTGAAATTGGGTTTGTTTTTTGCTTTTTATTTAAGTATTGTTTATTGAATAAAACAGTTATTTATCAACCGATTTAAAATTTTTTGTAAAATTTTATTTCTGCATTAAAAATGCTATTAATTGAGGTATCTCAAGGGGCACATTGCTATTTAAAATTTTTAAGTAGGGGATGCTAGCGCTTAGAGGTTGAAAGGTGGCGGGTTAAAAATTACAAAATTAAATGACAATTTAAAAATAAAAATCGACGTGTCAGAGCTTTTTACTCAGAAATTGTCAATAATCATTTAATCGAATATATCCGTTACTTTTGGGAAGCACTGTATATATTGCCGTGGAACCCCTCTCTAAATCTTTCCCACGCTTGGGCCAACTACAATTTTCTGAAAAAAAAATTAAAAAAAAATTGCTTACACTTACTTTTTGAACGCCTCCTTATTTCAGATCACCCTGGTTAGCTCAGCAATCGGCTTCTTCTTGAATATCTACCATCCTAAGCACCTTCCTTTCTCACAAACAGTCAAATGAAATTACTACTTAAATAATGCAACAAAATATACAACCTTTTATTTACACATATTTACAAGTTTCAATTATTAAGAAATATTTACACTTTAGTACAGACAGTTTGCTAAAACTGTTACCACCTCAATCATTAAATACTTTAAAATCCTTGATTTTGAAACATTTCAACAAATTTCCATTTAATACGAGTAGATGGGCCCCTCATGTAACCCTAGATTGATTTTATTCTGGTTTATTTTGAGCTCATTATAACCCAGTTTTTCTAAATGCTTTTACACCTCGCATTTTTTTTCTTAATTTTCTTTGTGTATTAAACCACTCATAGTTTTTAAAATTGTCTTTATTAACGTTTCGATCCATGACCTAGGATCGTTTTCGAAATAATAAAAACTTCAAGTTTGACATTTATGACAGATTGAAGGTGACTTTGATTTATTGATGTTTGAAATATTTGGTTTGAGTACACTAAGCAAAATTTTTAAAGTCGGTCCCAGGCCGTAACACAAATTGAAGGCAATTATTCATTTAAACTTTAAAAATTTTGCTTAGTGTACTCAAACCAAATATTTAAAATATCAATAAATCAAAGTCACCTTCAATTTGTGTCATAAATGTCAAACTTGAAGTTTTTATTATTTCGAAAATGATCCTAGGTTATGGATCGAAACGTTAATAAAGATAATTTTAAAAACTATGAGTGGTTTAATACCCAAAGAAGATTAAGAAGAATACTAAACAAACCACAACAAACATACAGCTCGCATTTTTTATTAAAAACAAATTTAAAGACCCGTTTACTCCTTACAACAACATTTTATATCATGAATAAACATTTATATATCATCAATAAACCATCTTAAATCATCAATATTAATTGTCCAGTCCATATACCCCTTTAAACGAGTTTCTATGGTAATAAATACACCACCAATAAGTCAAAACACTCAAACACAAAAATATCAACACAAATGTTTATATAAAAAAACAGGAAATTAAGTTTCTTTACCTGGAGAACTCTTCATCTCTCGTCACATCTGAAGATGGGTACCAGAAACCCTTGCCGTAGTGTCCATATACTTCGATTCTGCCTGGATCCAACTAATCCACCAATATCCAAATCTTTGCCACCACCTCTAATCTTCTACCCAGATATTTGCCTTGTGTCAACTTAACATTCCATACCAAATACACTTCATGCATACAAGTTAAGCTTTAGGATTTGCTTACCCAAGTACCATCCCTTCATTCGATAAAGTGGTGTAGTAACGGCACCTTTCATCTAGACCTTCGCACCCACTCGTGCAATATAACTTTTATTACTTTTGCGGTATGTTACTACAGCTATACATATTTCAAACGGGATGTTGTATGCTACGTTACCAAATATACACTAATTAATACACAATAATTAATACCCGTAATAGCATATACTATTATTACGTTGCAGATCTAAGCGCGATCTCAGATCTAAAAGGAAAGAGAGCTTTAATATCTTTGCCCGTGTATTTATACGCTTTTCTAAACCCCCCATGGAACCTAGTTCCATCGAAAAGCTCATTTTTAAAATCACCTCTCCAAATTCTGAACGTAACGTCTGAAAATTTCCGAGATTATTATAATGTTACACTGAAATTTATTTAATACGTTAACGGACGCGCGCTTCTCACAACTGCCTAGCCTTAAACCAATGATATAGTTTTCCCTCGTCACAACCCTCCACCTATAGCTATCTTTCTCAGTTCTACTAATATTTATTGTCTCATTTATAAACCGCTCTCAAGCTACAGAAAATCGATATTGTAGTTGGTCTTCACATTTACTCGTGTATTTAAACGTGATTTGTAACCAACGCTTTATTTATACGCTTCTCTGTCTGTTCTACCTTATAGATCTTTTATTTCACTCAGTCTTCAAGGCATTTGTTATTGTTATCCTATACATTGACCGTTACAAACAAACTTCTATAGAATTTTGTGCTAACGTTCGTTTAAGTTTCTATAAACTCAACATTTAACCAAGTGTTCTTCGAAGCAACCAATCGTTTAAAATAACGATTCCGAGTTTAACCATTCTTGGGATTTGTAAACGAACGTTTGCTTTTATGTAAATGGAAATATTTGCGTTTAAATTATTGATTTTCTATATTTGAAAACTCGGTTTCTGCTTGATTTAAAATTATTACAATTAAATTTGCGTATCCTTGAGCTTTTATGTACTCTAAAGCTTTCTTCCCTTATGCAATTTTAACGTTTCAATTTAAAATAGAAAAATATCTTAATAACCGTCCGTTTTCACTATCTAAACTGATTAATTTTGCGCGTAAATAAATTATTCCTGTTTTCTATATACACAGTTGATAAAATTTTATTCTCTACACCTATTTAACCTATAATTCCACGTCAATATATATATATATATATATATATATATATATATAAACAATAAACAAAATAAAATTCGAGTGTGCCCTGATGCTATTAAGGTTTAATCCTTTTATCTAAAAAGCATTTAGTAGACATTCGTCACACTGCTCGAGTTCAATCTACAATCAAGTAAGGGGGTGCATATAAAACAGTGCATAAGTAATTGCACGCACGCACAATGGGATTATATTTGGTATTCGCAATAAAACAAGCAATAAACACTTTATGGAAATTTTGCCCATGGTATTAAAGAGGGCTATTGTAAGCACATTCTTGCGTCATTAGAATTAGACCCTGCGGTTAACCCCTAAGAACGTAGTTATACTATAAATTTCTATTTACAAGTGACCCTTTTCAGAGTTTACAACCGCTTAACGTAATAGCAGTTAGAGTTCATGTTCTTGCTTCGAGTTACACAATAGTTGAAAAGAAAAGTTGATCCATTACAGTTACAAGCATTTAATTACTAGTGTGAGTGGTAAGCGATTCAAGACGTTTCTTAATGTGAAAATGCATGAGTATGCTAACATAAGTGAGATAAGCGGTTTTCTACAACTACAATAAGGTTTATAGTATCCTGAGAAAATTTACCCAAATTAAAACAGGAGAAATAAAATAGGTGGTAGGAAGAAATGCTTGACAACATGAAGCTGAAAGTAATTTAAAAAAGTAAAATTGCCCGCATACGTACAAAGTAAGAAAATTAACATAATAACACAAACCTAGTTAGCAAATCGATAAAATATAATTAGTTAATAGTGTAACGAAAACTATAATTGCTATCACAACGGTACTTTTATTTCCAAACTGATTATACAAGATTTCTCAACAACACGTTTCGATGGAATTTGCTAAAAGTTCTCCCAACGCTTTATTTTCAGCTTATCGCTAGCAGTACAATTACTATCTTCTTAATTAACTTATTATTGTAGCACTGCAATTAACTATCCAAGCACTAATTATTAATTTATATACCAAGCACTATAAATAATTTATATCAAATAGGGCGATTTCTATCGACAGTAATTTACAACACATCTTTCAAAACCTTACACTAGAACATATTGTAATCAAAGCTTCAATCAGAACTGAATTTCAAACCCAGTAATGGCTGTTTATACCTACTAAATTGCACTAGCTATTTCGCGAACATACTAGAATTTATGCAAATAACAACTCGAATGCACCTATTGATTGATTGATTGATTGAAACGTCTTTATTATTAAATTAAATATACATTATAAAATATAAACTTTTGTTATAAACTGCATCAAGCTCGATTAGGGCCATTAGGGCCTGTCTTACATCTAACTTGCATGCTGCACCTAACTTGCATGCATGCATGTAATTGAATAACCCTTAAATGCAAAACCCTTGTAGCTGTCAATCAATTCTATTTAAAAATGTCATGCAGCAGGGTGCCCATCGAATACCTTTTGTGCACAGATGCTTCGTTTACGTTCTAATGTAATTAGAGAGAGTAAAACCATTTATGTAGTTTCCATGTTGATAGAAGTTGCAATCAACACTTTTCACAGCAGGCGCAGTACCATTTGGATTGTAACCAGACACCAAAATCTGAGAATCAGTTTTTTGAAACAGTTCCTCTAGCATATTTAGTACGACCCTCCAGTTCAACCCATCGAGCCTACAACCGATCTTGGGTATAGCCAACTTCTTGTGTTCAAATTCGATCATCTGACCTTTGAGAACCACTAACCCCTTCTATAGATCCTACTAATCCACTATAGCAGAACGCTGTAGTTTAGACATCAAGCAGTAGATGCTTCTTCAGCCCTAAAGTCATTCCAACCTCGGGTTGTTTTTTTTATTCTTCTTAATCTTCTTTGGGAATTAAACCATTCATAGTTGTTAAAATCGTCTTTATTTACGTTTCGATCCATGACTTAAAAACGTTGTCAAAATAATAAAAATTTCAAGTTTGACATTTATTAGATAAATTGAAGGTGACTTTGATTCATTAATGTTTAATATATTTGGCTTGAATATATTAAGTGAAAATTTTTTAAAGTTTAGAAGGCTGGGTGCTTTCAATTTATGTTGCGTCCTGGGAGCGACTTTTAGGTAGCCAATACGCTTAACGTGAAATCAGCTGATTAATTTATAATATAGTTAAATTTGATATAAATTCAATAACTATTATTTTGACAACGATCTAGGTCATGGATCGAAACATAAATAAAAACGATTTTAACAACTATAAGTAGTTTAATTCCCAAAGAAAATTAAAAAGAGTACAAAAGCACAACAAACATATAGGGAATATTCTCTGGTCGTTTGCGGCGAAGTTGATTCAGACCACCAAATTTATTTTTAAACACTCGAGCTCCGAAATATCAAGTTCTGCCGCTACCCAATGTGCCGGGAAGTATTCCGATAGCACATCGAATAGGCCACCTTGAATCTTTTCCGCGACCCCAAATCTCGCCTACACAGTAAAATATTACTGGGACTTCCTGTAGAGTTGTTTTAACGCTGAAGTGTCCTCCCAAGGTACCATTATGCAGATGTCATACAACCTCCGACATTCGGTTTTTATGAACCACGTCAGGTAGAGGTTCCTAAAAGCCGAGCGAAAAGAGAGAAAAGTCGAAGGTTTTAGGATATCTGTTTAAGCGTACACCTGCATTTATTTCTATTCTGCAATGATCGCAACGAGATCATGTTCTATATTTTCAGGGAATCCCATTGTGCGCAGTATGACTTCAGGGTGTTACTCAACGGGTTAATGTCCTGGATGTTCTCTGCTGGCTTTCCGACCCAGAATTACACCTAGACTCTTGGCATTCTCCTGTTTGGTTCGCAACTGTAGAGGCTGCTGATCGTCATTAATCATTGTAGTTCGACCAACGAGACCATATTTTTTCAGCGCATCGCGGACGACCATTTTCGTAAAACAGAATCTGTGTAGGTCGACTTTCGCCACATTTGGTTTCCCTCTATTAACTTTGAATCCTCATATTCTTTTTAATCGCTTTACATCGGTTCTGCTTGTGTCTGTCCGCGGTATTTAGTATCGTGGTTCCCTTTTTTCCAATGGCTCGTCACGTAGTACCCATCGAATAACCTCCACGTTATCTTATACCCGCTCCTCTCCAAAACCACAGATTAAATGCGTCGCTTGCTTTTTCGCATCGAACTTTAAAGCATGAGCCAACGCATCAAGTCAAGTTTCTGACCGGGTGAGCCGTAGTTCTTGCTCGATTTTTCGTCGCGTATTCCATTAATAAAGGTCTGCACTGCCACCAAACTTTAGAAAGCTATACGGTGCTGTTGGGTAGGCTAGTTTAACCAAACAAGCAATATCCGCTTCAAACTCTTGCAAATTTTGGTAGCCATTTGGTAACAGTTCTTCAATTGAACGCGGTGCATTTGTTGCAGATGAAAGCCGCCGTACCTAATTTCCAGCCTTGATATTAAGGCCCTGTAGCTTCTTTGGTCATAGTCAGGTATGGTCTGTAGAATATTCAAAGCCTCACCTCGTAACGCGACAATCAATGCGGTTGCCTTTTCACTATCGTTCCAGCTGTTAGCCTTCGTGACAGCATCAAATGGCTTGAAATAAGTCTGACAAGGTGACTTTTCTCAAAGGTAACTGGTTTTACTTTAAACTTTGACGTCGGTTCGGATTCCCTGACATTTTTAAATTCCGGGACGTGTTGTTGTATCACCGAAACTGCGGGTTCAGGCGCCTGTACTGTTAAGTAACTAATTTGTTCTTCCATCTCCAGTTCCTTTTCTTCCACTTTGCGAGTTTTCAGAGAACTTTGCATCCAATTACTGTAAGTCGTCAAAAAATTTGGCTTCCAGTTTTTCCGCGGTTTTCTAGTTTCCTGTATAAATTCCTCCCTCGATTGTGTGTAATTTTTTATTAGTTTTTGTTCAGCTGCTTTTGCGTTCTGCTCTATGAGATTTCTGAAAAACTCGTGTATTTGCTTCTGATTTTGCTGCCAGGTTTGCAGTGTTTCGGTTCTGTGTATCGGCATTTTCCTGTAAATTGGTGGCGATCTGGTTAAGTTTTTCTGAAAGTTTTACGGAATCTTCAGCCAAACTATCTGCAGCGCTGGATTTGAACTCACTCAAGAAAGAAAAAGTTTCGCTGTCCGTTACCTTTCGTTTAGAACTACTGACAGGTATGCATGTAGAAATCGTTCAAAAGTCTTGAATTCTACCACTTGACACCAGTATAACGAAAACTATGTGCAGTAACAACATTTCTTCATTTACAAACTTGTAGTTATAGTGGAATTTAATACTAATTTCTAAAACTACGATGCTATATTTTTAATTACTCAATATCAAAACACTACAATTAACTATACAAGCACTCATTAATTGATATACGAAGCAATATAATTAATTTCTATCGAATTAGGCGATTTATATCGACAGTAATTTATATCACATCTTTCAAAGCTTTAAACTAAAACATATTGTAAGCAAAGCTATTAGAATCGAAACAAAAATTATGCAAGTAACATCTCGAATGTACTTATCGGAAATAAGTCTTAAATACAAAACCCTTGTACCTGCCAATCAACTCTATCTGAAGACGTCACGCCACAGGATGCTCATCAATTATCTGTGCAGATGCTTTGTTTACGTTCTAATGTAATTATTCTGGTCAGAGAATATTTGTAAACTCTTAGATACCAAAGCGATTTTATGGTCACCTATAAAACAGTTTGCTACGTGCATTGACGTAGCCTAACAAAAAAAAGGAAGAAGGTAGAAAATAAAGAAACTGACCGGGTTCATTCGGTGAGTAGGCGGGGTATAATACATACAAAAAATAAATAAGGCCTGAAATAAAAATACACACATTCATTCATTAAAACCACACGCAACAAAAAAATTATAATTAAACAAAAAAACATGTTATACCAGTACTGTAGTACCAAAAACAAATGAAAACAAAAATAAGTAGTAATTACAATATGCATGTCAGGAAGAACCAAGAAAAAAAATCCATTTTTAACATAGTGAGCTGCCGTTTTTAGGTATCTACCGCCATATTAATTAACAAAGAAAGAAAAAGAAATCTCTCTAAAACCGCAGCTCTAAATCGTCATCTTAAATATAAAATAAGTATATACAATCGATACAATATCAATAATACGTGTCAAAACCCCCCGTACAGATAATAATCATTTTAGAACCACAAGGTGTAACCATCCAACACAACTGAAATTTACTGATTCGACCAGTTCATGGAACCTATACAAAAAAAATAGTGGGTAAACACTCACCCACGTGTCAAATATATTGAACCTATCACACCCTCCTTAGGGCCGCAGCGGGGCAGCAGGGTCTAGAACCACGTCATTGGTGCCATATAAAAAAGGGCGGCCATCGCCTCCTCACTTAGGTCCAAGGTAACAGGTAAGCCTATCCACCGGAAGAAGCTAGAATGTTTATAGATGAAATTAATTTATTGTCGTCATAAAATATAGATTTGTAAAACCAGCATTACTTACCACGCTGTATTGCGTGCGCGGAATTCTCACGAAAAAAACTAAAACAGCAAAAATATAACGACTGTTTTCGTCGTATATAAGAAAAAGCAAGTGAATATTAATTGGTTTAACTAAATAACGAGAGTTTAAAAAATAATATTGGTGTTAACAAACGATTAGAAACTGTAAAACACTGTTTGATCAGATAGTACGCGACTTTAGTTTGATGAGTCTTCACATGGAAGTCACATAAGAATCAATTATACGCGGCGTACTGTATAACCAGTAACCGGATACCTAAAAAAAGGTACTAGATTTGAGTTAAAAATTATAGTAAAGCGGGCTTATGATGAACAGGTAAAATAGATAGGATGTCGATGAAGGATTTAAGAATAGCAACGAAATTGATTTAACAAAATTATTATAAAGCGGCTTATGAATTAACAAGGCAAAAAAAAGTATATTTAATTTATCCCGAAAATAAACGCAACAAGTTGAGAATGCCTTTATAGGGATCTGCCCAAGCAAATTACTACTATTACTCTTTACAACCCGTCCTTAAAATTAGTATTGAATGGCGCCTCCGTGCACCGGTTAGGAAACGTTGTTTTTCTTCTATTACCCTATAACTCCATACTTACGCTGGGATAATGGGAGATTGCAATATAAAAATTAAATTACACTTATGAATCGATTTTAAATCTAGTACATTCAAGAACATTCTTTATCTTCACGTTTGTCACCCCACACTACCATCCGTAGAACATCCTGTGAAAAATGTTCAACGTGTTTCAAGAGTTTCAAGACTAGAAAGACGACTTCTGATATTTAGGAAGCGATAAGATAAAAATCGATGCGGCTGTAAAAATAAAGTGTGAGATCTTCAAAATATACACAAATATGATGCTATGGGACGCAGTTTGAACGTGCCTAAGCTTTCAGCTGTTAATTATCTAATTCACAAAAGACAAAGGTCCTATTGCAATTTTTCTATACACCTTTGCAGTACGTCTCTCAGCTTCGATTTTACTTCCTATTTGTTAAATTAATAAAGTTGAAGCCATTTCAAAAGTTAGTGTCACGTAAAATTTTTATATTATCAATATTCGTCGTGCGTTTTCATAAGACGCGTTAAAAGTCTAAACGCTCGTGCACGTATAACTTCAATTTTAGTTGCCCTAACTTGTAAACAGAGAAAGCACTTAGTCGTGCTAGAGTAATTCAATAAATCTCACAAAAAGGAAAATGGTTCAATTTATGTTATAGGGCCGAAATTGCGTGTATAAAAAGCGTTTTCCAGACAAAACGATCACAGCTTCTGTAGAAATGATAATAAATGTCATCAGATATTGGTCAAGGTTTCGGAACTGGTAAGGTTGATCGAATGAAGGGTTTCACCCAGTGGCGAACTGGTCCCTCCCATACTCCGCAATAGCAAAGTGGACCGTTGGATTAAGGGCTGTTCGCGAATGGCCGGTAGGTCGTAAATTCGTAATATGAATTCACATCGGTGGTGGAAAGAAAGAATACTTGAAGCAACATTTTAGTTAAAATTGACTTTTATATATCACTGAAATCGGTAAGAAATCAGCAGGGGAGATATGAAAATGAAATGTTGTCGTTTAACTTAAAGTCAAGGGCAATATTTTTTTAAATTTTTTAATTGGCTTTTATGTTCAATACTCATTCCGCAATTTATATCGAGAATATACCCGAATATGCAAATAAAATTTCTGAAATTTGGTATTGCAATCTTTTAAATGTAGTCTTGTACCTGTCAATCAAGAGATCTGGCTCCGCAGGACATCTATTTTTCAACTTATTTTAAAACGTTCAATCTAGGCAATTCCAGTCCAATTCAATTCTTTTCAACACTAATAAACATTTTTATTCATTAATTTCTTTCATCCATCCATTCTCGTTATTTTATTGATTTTCATCCTTCTATAAAATTCAATTCTAATGCTTTATTTCAATTCATAGTCCAATTTTCTTATATGTTGCAATTAATTAATCTTCTACATTCAAGTCCTTTTATTCAGTCATGTTCTGCCATCCTCATTTTGCTTTAAATTAATCCTAATTTCTTTAGTTTCATCTCTTTAGCTCATTTGAATTAGTTTTCTCTCCTTCCTTGGTGAACTTTGATTACTTCTAATTTTCTTCTACTCTTCTCCATTTTCCAACTTCTTATGTTTTGTAACTTTTCCTTCTTGTATTCTTATTTCAATCTAAATTCTGTTTGATTTGAACCGTTTAATTCATATTCGTTCCTGTATTTCGACGTTATATTTCTATCTATACTCACTTTTGCATTTAATTTTCCTTCATCAAGTTCACCTACATACTATTTTTTCATTTCTTAATCTTCAATTCGTCAAATTGTGTTCGATTTCTCTAACATATTCATTAATCTTTGCTATACTCAATTCCCCATGTTACTTTCATGAGTCTTCCGTTCAACTTCCTACTTTAAATTCCCACTCTTTTTCACTTCAACTTCGTTACTATACTTCTCTGCATAGTTGCAAATTCATACTTTCTATGTTCCTATTTTCTATTTCTCTATCTAATTTGCTTCTTAAGTTTTTCATCTCTTCCTATATCTATCTTCTTAGCTTTAATTCCATTTCAAATTATTTCGTCTGTTATATATCTCATTTCATCTCCATTCTTATCTATTTTGAATCTTCCTCCTCTTGCGTCCTATTCTACTCTCTTTTGCCATTCTGCTTCCATTTCTATTCCTTTCTATTTTCTACTTGATCATTTCATTTCTTCAATTTTCCCTTCATTCTTCTACATTCAATTCTTATAGCATGTCTAATCTGACTTTTCCCTAAAAATTCAAGCGATTCTTGCATTCTTTCATTTAATTCCTTTTCAATTCCTTTCTCCTTTTTCTATTCAAAAATCTTTTTCTAATTGTCTTCTACACTAAGATCGTACATTCTCTCAATCTTCCTATCCTTTCTATCCATCTTGCTCCTCTTTGTCTTTACATTCATCCTTTCGATCGTTTATCTCTCACATTACTCATTCATCATTGTAGCTTGTGTAATTTCGCAATCTAACTCCTTTTCACCTTCTCACCTTCTTACTATTCTCTTGTTATAATCCGGTATTCGTCATTTCATACTTCCTCCTTTCTATCTCTCTCTCTCAAATGCTATCTGTATCCTACTTTCCTTCTCCTTCCTTTACCTATTTTCTTATTTCCTTTTCCTTCTACTTATCATATTTCCTTTTCATACACTTCGAATTCTGCCATCTATCTATTCATCTTTCTTTATAGTAAGCATACGTTTCCTATCTAGTTCTCTCTCTTTCTTTCTATTTTCCTTGGCCTTATCTCCAATTCTTTCCTACTATCAAACATTCTCTGTCTTTTTTGAACTTTCTCTATATTCTTTCAATTTCATCATCGTTAAACTTTTCACTTTCTTTCTTTCAATAAATTTGCTTCGATTTTCCGTAAGTTCATATTCATTCCATTATAATACACACTCTATTTCTTCATTATTTCATAATAAAAAGGTTCATCTTCCGATCTTTAAAATTTTCTATACGTCAATTTGAATTCATAATCACATTCTGCGAATTTCCCTCTATTTACTATTTCTTTCTTCAATTCCTATCTTATCCATTCTTAATAGTCTTTGATCGCCAGTTCACATAATCATTTACTTTTTGCAGAAAAATATCTTTTTAAACAATTTTTCTATTTACTTTTCTCGACTTTTGGTATTTTAAACTTCATCCTATTGTCACTTTAATTCGAGCTGCTTTCAAGCAATTCGTCATTCAAGCTACTAATTCACATCTAAATGTATATTTCAGTTTACATATTGAGTCACTTATTAGATGTCCTTATTCTTTAACATTCTCACTTTTAATTGTATCGATTTCTTCCTATTCTGATTGTCATTATCCACTCAGTCTTCTCATTGACCATTCTCATTCTTGTATCACTTCGTTCATATGTCTTTTCCATGCTTTACAGATTCTCTCTTATGATACGTCCTTTCGGTCTTATATTGCATCTTTTTTCATATGTTAGTATCTGTTCATCTTTCTATCGTACGTACATTTCTATCTTGAATGCTTGATCAGGTATCCTATCTCTATTTCATCTTCAATTCACTCGTCATTTCTATCATACATTTTCCTATAGCTTCTGTTACATCTGTTCTATTCATTACCGTTGATCTACTATCGATATATCCGTACTTCTCTATGACATCTGACTTAGTTTTCACTTCTCATATCGTTTGCATTCATTCAAGTCTTCAGTCCTACTTATTTCCTTCATGTCGTAGATCACTATCATCTATTATGCCTTACCTCACTATTCTATTACTAATCAATAATTCTGTACATGTCAAAGCATATATGACTATTTCTCTTAGTTCTTTATAAGCTATCTCATCATCTCCTCATCTTTTACTCTGTTCATTTCCTACTTTCTATTTCCAGTATCTTTACATGCACTTAGCTGACATCTATTACATCTAAACATTCTATCTAGTCCTAAGCATGTCATTTACTTAACTTCACTTACTTCATTTCTAATTACTTCTATAGCATTGATCCATCATCTGTCAACTCCATTTTTACAGTATTCTGTCATATTGCTAGTCACCATATTACGAGTTCCTGATCAGTTAATTCAGTCATCTCCTTAGTCATAACTTGACATTACTGCAATTATTCATAGCTATTCTACTTATTGTAATATCATGTCATTACTATTCTAATTTGAATTGACTTGTTATCAATCAGACTGATCATTATGTCATATAGTATAGTCATTCAATTCATCTTGACATGAATCTGACTTCATATATCTATCTACTCAAATATTCAGTTATTTCATTGTATCTTATCAATGATCTGTACATATATCAAGCAATTAATGTTCTGATTCAGTTGTCAAGTCTAGATTGAATTATCATTCGAACAATACTTTCATAATGTCAATCCTGTTTATCGCTACTTATTTATAATCTTATGTACTTCATTCGTCCATTCGTCTACTGATCATTCATTATCTACTTCCTATATCGCATTGCATTACATAATTCTGACATTTGACTGTCTATCTTCTCATCCATAGCCTGCTTAACATCATCGATTCTAGCTTATTCGTACTCTACATCCTACTTATCTTATCTCATCTCTGTCCTATCGCTTTGTCTTATCTTGTTCGTTCCATTTCACATACTGTCACATTCATTATTGCATTATCTCTCACACTTCACTTACTCATCATACTCGTTCGCTATTTCACGATCTTGCTACTTGATCATCTCGTTTCGACATTCATATCATGATCATTCCATTCGCATTACATCTATCTCTACTGCTCACAGTTCGTCTGCGTCATGCTTATGTATCATTTTATTAGCGACTAAGATCGCTAATCACGATTATCGATCTCTTTACGATATCTCTCATGTCGAATCCAATTGTACTGTCTACTCGTATTCTTCCTTCGTTCGGACATGCTCATCTTCATCATACTATTCGTACATTTCTAATTTCTTAAGTCTAATTGCTATATCATTCTATACTCTTAGAATGTCTACGATTTAGTATATCAGATAAGCTCGACGATCTGTTACGATGTACACGTTACATCTGCATGTCATGAGCATCGTACATGATCATGACTCTAAAGTATTCATGCATTTGATGCTAGTATTACTCTAACAGTCACCGTCATATGGTCTATATTCAACTTCCGTGTACATTTTACAATTTCTGTGAATTTCAATACTTAAGATATATATCAGCTGATAATTAATTCTAGCGTAACAGATTACTCGTAATATAAGTTCAAGATATTCATTATCGACTTAAGATGCAATGATAAAAGATTCAGATTTAAGTCATATGTATTAATCAGTCAGAAGTTAAGCTCGTTATACTAAGCTAATTGTCTAATAACTCATTAGACGTAACTGTAAGATCAGATCGAAACTAAGCAAGAGTATGTATATGATTGAGATGAAAGTTACATGATCTCAAGAAAATCTAGTACAATGTTAGTAATCTGTGAATTAAACGATTAGATCGATTAAGATCAAAACTGAATGACAGATTTCAAAACTATGCTTAAATGAGAGAGAATACTAGAACTGAATTAGAAGAGCAGAATTAAGTCAAGAAGAACTTAGATTGATGAGTACGACGTTAAGATACTAAATTTCATACTAGACTAAGATACTAGAGCTAATGCACTGAGTCTGACTGATATGCAGCGGATATAGATGATCGACTCATGCAAAATATCATAGTGAATTAGAAAGTCAAAGAGTGAAGCTAGAAGCTGATAAAGTAGGAGACTGTAGTACGTAGAGTTTGCTGAAGCAGATGAGATCTTGATTAAGAGATTAGCGATGCAGAGTGAAACATACAGTAGAAAAGTAAGAGCAAAGTAGCGAAATACGAAGTAGTTAAAGAGACGAAGTAATTCACAAGCAATCGAGCAAAGAACCAGAGCATAGACCTAGAACGATCGAGCGAAGATGTTAAGCAGACGACAAACATGCTATTGCTAGTGGTACAGGAGGACCGACATGCAAGTGGAAGTGCCATGCAAAGTCTCAAGTGATAAAATATTTGGTACAGTAGAATCTAAATGATGCATGTAAGTAAAATTACTTGTACAAGATTTTGATCCCCGGATTATAAACGTCGATTATTTAACGATATTTTAAAACAAAGGTAGGATCCTTCTGAGGGTATTCTCGAGTGCCTATCTTGCATAACGGCCTTGTTTCGGCGTCACGGTGGTATACCTGAAGATGTGCAATTGAATATTGTTTCTCGTAATTTATACCCGTTCTACCATACGCAATTGCTTACTGTTAACTCTCGGCAGGAATCTTTGCAACTCGAAATGAAAAAATTCGGCGTTGATAGCTATGTACTCCCTAACCAAGATAAACAGTCATACGGATTTCGCTTTCAAGCCCACTACGATTGCAAAAACACTATTATTTCACATGATCGATCAGTCAAGATTCGTCCCACATCTATTGTTAGATCAAATATTTCTGCTAGAGCTTCTTCTGTTTCTATTCCTGTGTCTACTTAAACTCGTCAGATCACATGCTTCTACTGCGACTAATCTGTTCATGTGTCGACACATTCTATTCGTCTTCAAGTATTCCATTGCTATGGTTGCGGGTACAAGGCTACTCGACGCAGCTGTCCTACTTATCAAAATTCATTGGTCTCGGATTCTCCTTTTCCTGATTTTACCGATCAATCCCGCTTTGTTTCAAATTTTATGTGTGCAAATGTTTGTAGCGACGAATTCCCATATCAGTCCTTTTTTTTTGGAATTTCCTTTACTGGTCTTTTGGACTCAGGAGCCACTCGCACTATTCTTGGTGGTCCCTGTTGGCACCGCTTACATTCTCTACTCCTCCCTCTTCATACTTTCTCTTCTTCCTTCTGTAGCCTTGTTAACAATTGTAAATGTATCATTCTAGGTTTCGTTTCCCTTCTCATTACTCTTCAAAATTCCGTCACTACCCTAGATGTTCTTGTTATTCCTGAAGTTTCTCACCAATTATTCTGGGTATCGACTTTTGGAAGTCAGTACAATGTGTTTCTAATTTCGCGTTGGCCTAAGTACCTTTGCCTCTCTAACCTCATTGGTCATTACCTTTTCTGATTCTGCTCGAATTGTGTCCGATCTTTCTTCCGAACAACATCGCTTAGATTCTCTTGTTTCCACCTCATTTTACAAAACAGCTTCCTGGTCTTGGTTGCACTAACCTAGTGCAACATCATATCCCTATGTCCGCAGAGCGTATCAAACAGCGATGTTATCCTCTTCTCCTGCTCTTCTAAAAATAGCGCATTCTGAATTCGACGTCTCGGAGTTGTAGAACCTTCCACCAGTCCTATTGTCCTAGTAAAAATAAAGGCAACTTCTATAGGTTCTGCATTGATTTCCGGAAAGTCGATCAAGTCACCCAGAAGGATGCCTATCCTCTTCCTTATATCTCCACTATCTTAGATCATCTCCATGATGCTCGTTTTCTCTAGTCCTTGTATATTCGCTCTGTCCACTGGCAAATGTCTCTTGCTGCCGAATCTAAACCTATCACTACCTTCACCGCCCCTCATCGTGGTTTGTTCCAATTTTGCCGACTTCCTTTCGGACTCCATAATTCTCCTGCTACATTCCAACGCCCCATCGACCAAGTCATAGGTCCTGACTTTGAACTTTTCTGCCTCTTGACGATATTATCATAGCTACCTCTTTCTCCAACAAACACCTTCGCATCCTTGACTTAGTCCTTTCGCGTCTTTTCCTTGCTGGCTTTTCTCTTCGTTAAGATAAATGCCATTTCTGTCTTTCTGACTTTGTCATCTGGATTACGTCGCTAACCTGGCTAGTTCACTAGTTGATCCTGACAAAGTTTTCGCTATCCTCAATACCCTCCTATGTCTAAGAAGTCCATCGACTGATTGGCATGGCCAGTTGGTATCGGTGCTTCATTTCAAATTTTTCTACGCTTACCTCCCCACTTTTTAACCTCACTCGTAAAAATATCCCTTTTCTGGTCTCCTAATTGTCGGTTCACATTCCTTTCCCTTAAACATAACTTAGCTTCCACTCCATCCTTTCTTGCACTGATTTTACATGGTCCTTTTCTATCCAAGCTTATGTCTCCCACTTTGGTTTGGGATGCGGTTCTAAGCCAGACCTCCCTCAAGGCGAGAGGTTTCGTTAGCTACATCAGTCGCTTTCCAAACCAGGGTGCAACTACTCAACTACTGAAAAGAAGTGCTTGGCAGTGGTGTTGGCGATTGAGAAGTTACGGCCTTACTTCGAGGGTACCCATTTTGTCATTACCGACCACCATTTTCTCCTTTGGCTCAACAAACTCCAAGTCTTCCGGTCGTCTAGCTCGTTCATCCCTTTGCCTCCAGCAATATGACTCTTCCATTATCCACCGTAAAGGCAAGGATAATGTTGTTCCTGATACTCCTTCTTGTTCTGTTCCTCTCCTCGAACCCATCTCTTTCGGATATGTTTTTTCTTAAAGCTATCTTTCCTACTCCTGATCCATGGTACAATTCTATGGTCCAAACAGTTTCCAATCATCCTAGGCGTACAAAATCTCTCTCAGCTTCGATTTTACTTCTTATTTGTTAAATTAATAAAGTTGAACCCATTTCAGAAGTTAGTGTCACGTAAAATTTTATATTATCAATATTCGTTGTGCGTTTCCATAAGACGCGTTAAAAGTCTAAAAATTTTAGTTGCCCTAACTTGTAAACAGAAAGCACTTAGTCGTGCTAGAGTAATTCAATAAATCTCACAAAAAGGAAAATGGTTCAATTTATGTTATAGGGCCGAAATTGCGCGTATAAAAAGCGTTTTCCAGACAAAACGATCACAGCTTCTGTAGAAATGATAATAAATGTCATCAGATATTGGTCAAGGTTTCGGCACTGGTAAGGTTGATCGAATGAAGGGGTTTCACCCAGTGGCGAACTGGTCCCTCCCATACTCCGCAATAGCAAAGTGCACCGTTGGAATAAGGGCTGTTCGCGAATGGCCGGTAGGTCATAAATTCGTAATATGAATTCACATCGGTGGTGGAAAGAAAGAATACTTGAAGCAACATTTTAGTTAAAATTAACTTTTATATATCACTGAAATCGGTAAGAAATCAGCAGGGGAGATATGAAAATGTCGTCGTTTAACTTAAAGTCAAGGACAATATTTTTTTAAATTTTTTAAATGGCTTTTATGTTCAATACTCATTCCGCAATTTATATCGAGAATATACCCGAATATGCAAATAAAATTTCTGAAATTTGGTATTGCAATCTTTTAAATGTAGTCTTGTACCTGTCAATCAAGAGATCTGGCTCCGCAAGACCTACCAATCATATTTTGTGCACATTTCTGCTAGATCTTCTTCTGTATCTTTTCCTGTGTCTACCTATACTCATCAGGTCACACGCTTTAAATGCGACCAATCTGGTCATGTGTCGAGACATTCTATTCGTTTTCAAGTATACCATTGCTATGGTTGAGGGTACAAGGCAGTTACTCGACGCAGCTGTTCTACTTATCAAAATTCGTTAAACCGAGTCGTCAAGCCTATCGCTTCGTTTCAAATTTTATGTGTGCAAATGTTTGTAACGACGAACTCTCATATCAGTCCAAATTTTTGGAATTTCCTTTACTGGTCTTTTGGACTCTGGAACCACTCGCACTATTCTTGGTGGTCCCTATTGGTACCGCTTATATTCTCTACTCCTCCCTCTTCATACTTTCTCTTCTTCCTTCTGTAGCCTTGTTAACAGTTGTAAATGTATCATCCTAGGTTCCGTTTCCCTTTTCATTAATCTTCAAAATTCCGTCACTACCCACACCAACTTATTCTGGGTATCGACTTTTGGAAGTCAATACAATGTGTTCCTAATTTTGCGTTGGCCTAAGTACCTTTGCTTCTCTTTCCTCATTGGTCATCAATTCTTTTGATTCTGCTCGCATTGTGTCCGATCTTACTTCCAAACAGCAACATCGTTTAGATTCCCTTATTTTCACTTCATTTTTCAAACAGCTTCCTGGTCTTGGTTGAACTATCCCAGTTCAACATCATATCCGTATGTCCGCAGAACCTATCAAACAGCGATATTATCCTCTTTTCCTACTCTTCTTAAGATATCCCATTCTGAATTCGACGTTTCGGGATCCTGTTGTTCTGTTGTCCCATTGTCGTAGTAAAAAATAGAGGCGACTTCTATAGGTTCTGCATTGACTTCCGGAAAGTCGATCAAGTCACCCAGAAGAATGCCTATCCTCTTCCTTATATCTCTACTATCTTAAATCATCTCCATATGATGATCGTTTCCTTTCGTCCTTGTATATTCGCTCTGTCTACTGGCAAATCACTTTTGCTCCAGAATCTAAACCTATCACTAGCTTGACCGTCCCTCATCGTGGTTTGTTCCAATTTTGCCGACTTCCCTTCGGACTCCATAATTCTCGCACTACCTTCCAACGCCCTATCGACCAAGTCATAGGTCCTGACTTTGAACTTTTCTGACTCTTGACGATATAACCATGACGACCCCTTTCTCTGACAAACACTTCCGCATCCGTGACTTTGTCCTTTCGCCTCTCTTCCCTGTTGGCCTTTCTCTTCGTTAAGATAAATGCCATTTCTGTCTTCCTGACTTCGTCATCGGGATTACGTCGTTAACCTAGATAGTTCACTTGTGGATCCTGATAAAGTTTTAGCTATCCTCAAAACCCCTCCACCTTCCTATATCCAAGAAGTCCGTCGACAGATTGGCATGGCGAGTTGGTAGCGGCGTTTCATTCCAAATTTTGCTAGGCCACCTCCCCACTTTCTAACATCACTCATAAAAATGTCCCTTTTTTCTGGTCTCCTAATTGTCAGTCCACATTCCTTTCCTTTGACCATCACTTAGTTTCCGCCCCCATCCTTTCTCGCCCTGATTCTAGATGGTCCTTTTCTATCCAAAATTATGTCTTCCACTTTGGTTTGAGGTGCGATTCTAAGCTAGACCTCCTTCAAGACGAGAGGATTGTTAGCTACATCAATCGCTTTCCAAACCCGAGCGCAACTACTCAACTACCGAAAAGAAGTGCTTGGCAGTGCTGTGGATGATTGAGAAGTTACGGCCTTACGTCTAGGGTACTCATTTTCTCTCATTATCGACCACCATTCTCTCCAAAGTCTTCCGGTCGCCTAGCCCGTTGGTCCCTTCGCCTCTAGCAATATGACTCTTCCATTATCCAACGTAAAGGCAAGGATCATGTTGTTCCTGATACTCTTTTTTGTTCTGTTCCTATCCTCGAACACATCTCACTTTCGGACAATTTTTCTCTTGAAGCTACCTTTCTTACTCCTGATCCATGGTACAATTCTATGGTGTAAAAGGTTTCCAATCATCTTTGGCGTACAGTATGTCTCTCAGCTTCGATTTTGCTTCCTATTTATTAAATTAATAAAGTTGAAGCCATTTCAAAAGTTAGTGTCACGTAAAATTTTTATATTATCAATATTCGTCGTGCGTTTTTATAAGACGCGTTAAAAGTCTAAACGCTCGTGCACGTATAACTTCAATTTTAGTTGCCCTAACTTGTAAACAGAAAGCACTTAGTCGTGCTAGAGTAATTCAATAAATCTCACAAAAAGGAAAATGGTTCAATTTATGTTATAGGGCCGAAATTGCGTGTATAAAAAGCGTTTTCCAGACAAAACGATCACAGCTTCTGCAGAAATGATAATAAATGTCATCAGATATTGGTCAAGGTTTCGGCACTGGTAAGGTTGATCGAGTGAAGGGGTTTCACCCAGTGGCGAACTGGTCCCTCCCATACTCTGCAATAGCAAAGTGGACCGTTGGAGCAAGGGCTGCTTGGGAATGGCCGATAGGCCGTAAATTCGTAATATGAATTCACATCGGTAGTGGAAAGAAAGAATACTTAGAGCAACATTTTAGTCGAAATTGACTTTTATATATCACTGAAATCGGTAAGAAATCAGCAGGGGAGATATGAAAATGAAATGTTGTCGTTTAACTTAATTTTTTAAATTTCTTTTATATTCGATATTCATTCCGCAATTTATATTTTATCCAATCGTTCGAAAATATACCCGAATATGCAAATAAAATTCCCCAAATTTGGTATTGCAATCTTTTAAATGCAGTCTTGTACTTGTCAATCAAGAAATCTGGCTCCGCAGGACCTACCAATCATATTTTGTGCACATTCCCTTCGTCTACGTTCTAATGTAATTATTCTAGTTGGAAGCAGACTAACTGACGCTGCAAAACTTTGTTTAAGGCTGCCAAAAATAATAAAAGTACTTCTATTTCTCAAATAAAATAAAAATTCGATTATCAATTTACAGGTTCGCATAAGTTATGTACAAGATTAATCTGATATGATACAGCCTAGATTTGAAATAACGGCCGAGGTCACGCATATAATTTAATTACTGACATCGAACAGGCGCATGCCATTCGTATAAGCATTAATAGCCTGCGGATCTGAATACTTTACAGACGGTTATTGAAATTTTAAAATGTTTATCCTTAAAAACATAAGTTATTTGCTTTGACTTATTACATGGTATAAAGCTGGTACAAAGGTGATAAATATAAGCATATGCATGTCGAAATAATATGCACTACGTTTAACTCAATTCGATTAAGTTATCTAAGAGCAATTTTTGCATGAAAACAGCTGCTTCTGCATTGCATGATACTTCTTGCGAAAGGATAATCTTTCAACTATAAAAAATATAATTTGTTAAATAGCTAATAATGAATTCTGTATTAAATCTCCAGACATTGAAAATTTAATTTTGATCTAAAAATTGTATTCAACTATTTAACATGATGAAGTATTAAATTCGCACCAACACATTAGTAAACACAAAATAAAACGGCGGCGGCTGCATTTACTTTATTATTATTATTAATCGACACTATTGAAAGACGTTGTAATAACATTACCAAACTGTACTGATGAGAGATCAAACCCAAATCCTAAGTAATGGATGATGCCCACCACCCGCATCTCATAGTTTTCATTCAAACAGCAAACGTATACTTGAAATTTCACATGTATTTTATAACGCCATTATTAGTAACAATTTCTTCAATGCTAACTAATGTATCTGTTGGCTTACATACTTAGCGCTACAAATAAATCGTCGAACTAATAATTAAAGACAAGCTTCTTCCTAGCCATTAATGAAGATACCGAGTTCGACTCTAATTAAGACTCATTTTCCATTTTTATAATACAATTCGTAAATTGCCTTTCTTTGTAAACCAGAACATCTTTACGGGATTTAAAGGGGATGGACAATGCACATTAATTATCGTAAAAAAGGAACGTTAATTTAGGACGCAAGTGTGAAAGAAAACTCCTTTCGCGGTGTTTAAAACGACACACCAATATGTGCAGTACAGAGTTTTAGCGCCTGCAATTCACACAACCCATGATACTCGCGAGTATAGCTTGAAAGTTTATAAGATAAACAACCAACTATACTAGATCTTTATTTAATTCAAGGTCTGCAGGTTCCTTATCTTACACAAAAACTTGATTACGCGTGGAGGGTGGAGTGGTTTTTCTTGCCATTCATATAGTGTTGCTCTTAAAAACAGTTCGTGGCATAAAGTGTAATTCTGTTTTTGATGCAATATAAAATGTACTATGGAGTGTATTTATAAAGTACGTGTATTTTTAGTAAAAGTTGTCGTTCACTGTTTACGTTAAAGATTATATTTTTTTCCATAGTTTTGTTTATCTTATGCAACACCGACAATGTTAGTGATCTTTCCGTACATAAGTGTTCGTTTGGTGTTTTAAACATAACAACAACTTTAAGTGAGATATGACATGAAGGACAATGTTACCAAACAAGTTTTAATCCTACAATAATAAACAGAATATGAAGTGGAAGACTACTTTTAAAATGGTGGATATCCATGGTAAGAAAGTAATTGTTTTATTTACGTTTATATGCATGACATTTATTTTATAACTACGAATGAAGGTGTTGTGACTTTCCTTTTCATAAACATATTTTTTTAACTGAAGATTATTAAAAACAGAATCAACCCCAGAATACTATAATTAAAAAGATTGAGCATTAAAATAAATATTCGGAGATGAAACATATGACAAACTTTAACTTGAACTACTGTGTAAAATTCTCCGAGGTAACCTGTTATTGAGGTTTTTCCTCCTCCACCCCACTCTGAAGCTAGTTAGTTAGCCAGCATTCCTTTTTTTTTTGTTGTAGAGATCGGTGCAGACTACCTATATTGCTTTCGTTGCTATTTTCCTTATCCGCACGGTATACCGTAACATATTTTGGCGCCCAACGTGAGCTTGAGTTTTTCCCACTCGCCTTTTCGTCCCGGTATTATCTTTAGTGATACCCGTTTTATTATTCGTTTACTCTCGTCTAAGAATTTTTAGTGTTTCACCCACGATTGTCACACTTGGGTTTTCGCTGATAATTGTAGTTTCTCAGTGGAGAAAGTTGAAAACTTTGATGCCCAAAGGGTGGACCCTTTTTCCAACAGTCACGCCTAGTACTATATTATCCTTTATCGCGAGTACCCCATAATTTGTTGAGTCATTTTTTTTGTTGATTTGAGTCCTTATTGGTTTGCGGTTGGCATTTACTTCCTTTTTTATTCCATTTTCTAATTATTATTGTTCATAATAGACATTGTCGCATTCACGTGAACCGGTTGCAGAAAACCAGGCTCAAGTATGAATTAGATTTTTGCGACTTTGATTTCGAGGCCAATGTGGATGAACTGCGCAGGTTCGTGCAGAGCGCTTATCACATAGAACGCAATAAAGGGCTCCTTCTATTTCTGTCGAATCCGATTTAAACATGCAGCTGCACAACTTCTATACAAGCGCTGCAACTATTTGGTGGTGCCAAGTCTGTACTTGCGTTTAAACGCATTAGCTCTCTGTAGCTGTACACGTAATGTAGCTGTACTAAGATGTTTCTATCAGAAGCGGTGCACAAAACCCATTGTCAATTACTTCTTACTTTGGCCAATCTCCACAATTCCTTTGAAACTAAAATAAAAAAATTCTGTCACGCTACTACCTTATCAGACTCCGGTAGCTATTTCTATTCCTGCTCACACTTCTACCGCTGAATCAAATAAACCCCCGTTACTTACTTCCGAATTGGAATTGGACGAGGAACCTGAACCGGTCCTTGCTTCTAAACCTAACTAAATCCTTACTTTCCTTCCTGCCTCCAGTTATGGCCAACCAGTGTCAAAATGGAATTTAAAATTTTTTGGCGATCCGGAGACAATCAGGGTGCATCATTTTCTAGAGTGGGTCGAAGAACTTTGAAGAGCTTGACAAGTATCGGATATTCAGTTATTTGAGTCCGCTGTGGAAGTATAAATTGTTGTTGTGGTACAGTAGAAATCGTCACAGATGATCGCATTGTAAGTCGTAAAACTTACTTGTACAAGATTTTGATCCCCCGGATTATAAACGTCGATTATTTAACGATATTTTAAAACAAAGGTAGGATCCTTCTGAGGGTATTCTCGAGTGCCTATCTTGCATAACGGCCTTGTTTCGGCGTCACGGTGGTATACCTGAAGATGTGCAATTGAATATTGTTTCTCGTAATTTATACCCGTTCTACCATACGCAATTGCTTACTGTTAACTCTCGGCAGGAATCTTTGCAACTCGAAATGAAAAAATTCGGCGTTGATAGCTATGTACTCCCTAACCAAGATAAACAGTCATACGGATTTCGCTTTCAAGCCCACTACGATTGCAAAACACTATTATTTCACATGATCGATCAGTCAAGATTCGTCCCACATCTATTGTTAGATCAAATATTTCTGCTAGAGCTTCTTCTGTTTCTATTCCTGTGTCTACTTAAACTCGTCAGATCACATGCTTCTACTGCGACTAATCTGTTCATGTGTCGACACATTCTATTCGTCTTCAAGTATTCCATTGCTATGGTTGCGGGTACAAGGTTACTCGACGCAGCTGTCCTACTTATCAAAATTCATTGGTCTCGGATTCTCCTTTTCCTGATTTTACCGATCAATCCCGCTTTGTTTCAAATTTTATGTGTGCAAATGTTTGTAGCGACGAATTCCCATATCAGTCCTTTTTTGGAATTTCCTTTACTGGTCTTTTGGACTCAGGAGCCACTGCACTATTCTTGGTGGTCCCTGTTGGCACCGCTTACATTCTCTACTCCTCCCTCTTCATACTTTCTCTTCTTCCTTCTGTAGCCTTGTTAACAATTGTAAATGTATCATTCTAGGTTCCGTTTCCCTTCTCATTACTCTTCAAAATTCCGTCACTACCCTAGATGTTCTTGTTATTCCTGAAGTTTCTCACCAATTATTCTGGGTATCGACTTTTGGAAGTCAGTACAATGTGTTTCTAATTTCGCGTTGGCCTAAGTACCTTTGCCTCTCTAACCTCATTGGTCATTACCTTTTCTGATTCTGCTCGAATTGTGTCCGATCTTTCTTCCGAACAACATCGCTTAGATTCTCTTGTTTCCACCTCATTTTACAAAACAGCTTCCTGGTCTTGGTTGCACTACCCTAGTGCAACATCATATCCATATGTCCGCAGAGCGTATCAAACAGCGATGTTATCCTCTTCTCCTGCTCTTCTAAAAATAGCGCATTCTGAATTCGACGTCTCGGAGTTGTAGAACCTTCCACCAGTCCTATTGTCCTAGTAAAAATAAAGGCAACTTCTATAGGTTCTGCATTGATTTCCGGAAAGTCGATCAAGTCACCCAGAAGGATGCCTATCCTCTTCCTTATATCTCCACTATCTTAGATCATCTCCATGATGCTCGTTTTCTCTAGTCCTTGTATATTCGCTCTGTCCACTGGCAAATGTCTCTTGCTGCCGAATCTAAACCTATCACTACCTTCACCGCCCCTCATCGTGGTTTGTTCCAATTTTGCCGACTTCCTTCGGACTCCATAATTCTCCTGCTACATTCCAACGCCCCATCGACCAAGTCATAGGTCCTGACTTTGAACTTTTCTGCCTCTTGACGATATTATCATAGCTACCTCTTTCTCCAACAAACACCTTCGCATCCTTGACTTAGTCCTTTCGCGTCTTTTCCTTGCTGGCTTTTCTCTTCGTTAAGATAAATGCCATTTCTGTCTTTCTGACTTTGTCATCTGGATTACGTCGCTAACCTGGCTAGTTCACTAGTTGATCCTGACAAAGTTTTCGCTATCCTCAATACCCCTCCTATGTCTAAGAAGTCCATCGACTGATTGGCATGGCCAGTTGGTATCGGTGCTTCATTTCAAATTTTTCTACGCTTACCTCCCCACTTTTTAACCTCACTCGTAAAAATATCCCTTTTCTGGTCTCCTAATTGTCGGTTCACATTCCTTTCCCTTAAACATAACTTAGCTTCCACTCCATCCTTTCTTGCCCTGATTTTACATGGTCCTTTTCTATCCAAGCTTATGTCTCCCACTTTGGTTTGGGATACGGTTCTAAGCCAGACCTCCCTCAAGGCGAGAGGTTTCGTTAGCTACATCAGTCGCTTTCCAAACCAGGGTGCAACTACTCAACTACTGAAAAGAAGTGCTTGGCAGTGGTGTTGGCGATTGAGAAGTTACGGCCTTACTTCGAGGGTACCCATTTTGTCATTACCGAACACCATTTTCTCCTTTGGCTCAACAAACTCCAAGTCTTCCGGTCGTCTAGCTCGTTCATCCCTTTGCCTCCAGCAATATGACTCTTCCATTATCCACCGTAAAGGCAAGGATAATGTTGTTCCTGATACTCCTTCTTGTTCTGTTCCTCTCCTCGAACCCATCTCTTTCGGATATGTTTTTTCTTAAAGCTATCTTTCCTACTCCTGATCCATGGTACAATTCTATGGTCCAAACAGTTTCCAATCATCCTAGGCGTACAAAATCTCTCTCAGCTTCGATTTTACTTCTTATTTGTTAAATTAATAAAGTTGAACCCATTTCAGAAGTTAGTGTCACGTAAAATTTTTATATTATCAATATTCGTCGTGCGTTTCCATAAGACGCGTTAAAAGTCTAAAAATTTTAGTTGCCCTAACTTGTAAACAGAAAGCACTTAGTCGTGCTAGAGTAATTCAATAAATCTCACAAAAAGGAAAATGGTTCAATTTATGTTATAGGGCCGAAATTGCGCGTATAAAAAGCGTTTTCCAGACAAAACGATCACAGCTTCTGTAGAAATGATAATAAATGTCATCAGATATTGGTCAAGGTTTCGGCACTGGTAAGGTTGATCGAATGAAGGGGTTTCACCCAGTGGCGAACTGGTCCCTCCCATACTCCGCAATAGCAAAGTGCACCGTTGGAATAAGGGCTGTTCGCGAATGGCCGGTAGGTCATAAATTCGTAATATGAATTCACATCGGTGGTGGAAAGAAAGAATACTTGAAGCAACATTTTAGTTAAAATTAACTTTTATATATCACTGAAATCGGTAAGAAATCAGCAGGGGAGATATGAAAATGTTGTCGTTTAACTTAAAGTCAAGGACAATATTTTTTTAAATTTTTTAAATGGCTTTTATGTTCAATACTCATTCCGCAATTTATATCGAGAATATACCCGAATATGCAAATAAAATTTCTGAAATTTGGTATTGCAATCTTTTAAATGTAGTCTTGTACCTGTCAATCAAGAGATCTGGCTCCGCAAGACCTACCAATCATATTTTGTGCACATTTCTGCTAGATCTTCTTCTGTATCTTTTCCTGTGTCTACCTATACTCATCAGGTCACACGCTTTAAATGCGACCAATCTGGTCATGTGTCGAGACATTCTATTCGTTTTCAAGTATACCATTGCTATGGTTGAGGGTACAAGGCAGTTACTCGACGCAGCTGTTCTACTTATCAAAATTCGTTAAACCGAGTCGTCAAGCCTATCGCTTCGTTTCAAATTTTATGTGTGCAAATGTTTGTGACGACGAACTCTCATATCAGTCCAAATTCTTGGAATTTCCTTTACTGGTCTTTTGGACTCTGGAACCACTCGCACTATTCTTGGTGGTCCCTATTGGTACCGCTTATATTCTCTACTCCTCCTTCTTCATACTTTCTCTTCTTCCTTCCGTAGCCTTGTTAACAGTTGTACATGTATCATCCTAGGTTCCGTTTCCCTTTTCATTAATCTTCAAAATTCCGTCACTACCCACACCAACTTATTCTGGGTATCGACTTTTGGAAGTCAATACAATGTGTTCCTAATTTCGCGTTGGCCTAAGTACCTTTGCTTCTCTTTCCTCATTGGTCATCAATTCTTCTGATTCTGCTCGCATTGTGTCCGATCTTACTTCCGAACAGCAACATCGTTTAGATTCCCTTATTTCCACTTCATTTTCCAAACAGCTTCCTGGTCTTGGTTGAACTATCCCAGTTCAACATCATATCCGTATGTCCGCAGAACCTATCAAACAGCGATATTATCCTCTTTTCCTACTCTTCTTAAGATAGCCCATTCTGAATTCGACGTTTCGGGGTCCTGTTGTTCTGTTATCCCATTGTCGTAGTAAAAAATAGAGACGACTTCTATAGGTTCTGCATTGATTTCTGGAAAGTCGATTAAGTCACCCAGAAGGATGCCTATCCTCTTCCTGATATCTCCACTATCTTAACTCATCTCCATGATGCTCGTTTCCTTTCGCCCTGTATATTCGCTCCGTCTACTGGCAAATCACTTTTGCTCCAGAATCTAAACCGATCACTAGCTTGACCGCCCCTCATCGTGGTTTGTTCTAATTTTGCCGACTTCCCTTCGGACTCCATAATTCTCGCACTACCTTCCAACGCCCTATCGACCAAGTCATAGGTCCTGACTTTGAACTTTTCTGACTCTTGACGATATAACCATGACGACCCCTTTCTCAAACAAACACTTCCGCATCCGTGACATTATCCTTTCGCCTCTCTTCCCTGTTGGCCTTTCTCTTCGTTAAGATAAATGCCATTTCTGTCTTCCTGACTTCGTCATCCGGATTACGTCGTTAACCTAGATAGTTCACTTGTCGATCCTGATAAAGTTTTAGCTATCCTCAATACTGCTCCAACTTACTATGTCCAAGAAGTCCGTCGACTGATTGGCATGGCCAGTTGGTACCGGTGCTTCACTCCAAATTTTGATACGCTTACCTCCCCTCTGTCTAACCTAACTCGTAAAAATATCTCTTTTTTCTGGTCTCCTGATTGTCAGTCCACATTCATTTTCCTTAAACATCACTTAGTTTTCGCCCCCATCCTTTCTTGTACTGATTTTTCATGGTCCTTTTCTATCCCAACTTATGTCTCCCACTTCGGTTTGGGGTGCAATTCTAAACAAGACCTCTCTCAAGGCGGAAGGATCGTTAGCTACATCAATCGCTTTCCAAACCCGAGCGCAACTACTCAACTACCGGAAACAAGTGCTTGGCAGTGGGTAGGCGATTGAGAAGTTACGGCCTTACGTCGAGGTTACCCATTTTCTGTCATTACCGACCACCATTTTCTCCTTTGGCTCAACAAATTCCAGTCTTCCGGTCGCCTAGCTCGTTGATCCCTTCGCCTCCAGCAATATAACTTTTCCATTATCCACCGTAAAGGCAAGGATCATGTTGTTACTGATACTCATTCTTCTTCCTATCCTCGAACACATCTCTCTTTCGGAAATTTTTTTCTCTTGAAGCTGCCTTTCCTACTCCTGATCCATGGTACAATTCTATGATCCAAACGATTTCCAATCATCCTTCGATTTTACGTCCAATTTGTTAAATTAATAAAGATGAAGCCATTTCAAAAGTTAGTGTCACGTAAAATTTTTATATTATCAATATTCGTCGTGCGTTTTCATAAGACGCGTTAAAAGTCTAAACGCTCGAGCACGTATAACTTCAATTTTAGTTGCGCTAACTTGTAAACAGAAAGCACTTAGTCGTGCTAGAGTAATTCAATGAATCTCATAAAAAGGAAAATGGTTCAATTTATGTTATAGGGCCGAAATCGCATGTAAAAAAGCGTTTTCCAGACAAAACGACCACAGTTTCTGTAGAAATGATAATAAATGTCATCATATATTGGTCAAGGTTTCGGCACTGGTAAGGTTGATCGAATGAAAAGGTTTCACCCAGTGGCAAACTTGTCCCTCCGATATTCCGCAATAGCGAAGTGGGCCGTTGGATCAAGGACTGTTCGGGAATTGCCGCTAGGTCGTAAACTCGAAATTTAAATTTATCTCGGTGGTGGAACGGAAGATTACTTAAAGCAACATTTTAGTCGAAATTGACTTTTATATATCACTGAAATCGGCAATGGAGATATGAAAATGAAATGTCGTTTAAGATAAAGTCAAAGACAATATTTTTCTTAATTTTTTAAAAAGCGTTTATGTTCGTTGCGTTGCTACACACACCCTCTTAATCAACTTCTTTTTGGTGGCTTACAGAAATTGGAAATTAAGTTTTCAAAGAATTTATTAAAATAACGCGGTTGAACTGGAAGCGAGATTTTCAGAAAAAAAAACTATTTAAGACTGCGTAAAATGGAAGAAAAGATACTGAGGATGAGAACGATTTAATTTGCACCAGAACAGCATGCCCAGAATTTAAGGAGGTCGGGGAAAGCGAACCGACGTCAAAGTTTACAGTAAAACCTTACACCTTTAATGGAAGGTTATCTTGGCAGACATTTCAAACAATTCGAAGTTGCCACGAGAGATAACGTTTGGAACGATGGTGAAAGAGCAACCGCGTTGATTATCGCGTTACGAGATGAGGCCTTGAATATTCTGCAGACGGTACTATACCATGACCTAAGAAGCAACGAGACCTTAACTGCCTTGAAGGTTGGAAATGAGGTACGGTGACTTTCATCCGCAACAAATGTACCACGTTTATGTGAAGAACCGTTACAAAAAGTTAGCAAAAACTTGCAAAAGTTAGAAGCTTAGTGAGACTAGCCTACCCAATAGCACTTGATATCTTCCTGGAAAAGCTGTAAATATAGACCTTTGTTATGGGATAGGCGTCATAGAGATGTAGCAAGCACCTCGGTTGGCTAAGGCCCTAGATGATTTGCTAGCTCATGGTTTGGAATTTGAAGCGGCAAAGCAACTTCGCATCATGGTAGTAGCAAGGTAAGATGATCCATAAAGGATCAGAGCCGAGAAAGTATAGAGAGGATAATTTGACGTGTACTTCGTGGACACCAACCAAAGAGGAGGGGACCCAGATGTTGAAATTATAGCCGTTTCGGCATATACAGTTCAAATATAAACAACACAAGAAAGAAGCAGAGAAGCCCAAAAAATAAAAAGGGTCGACAGGAGGGCCGAAAGTAGACCTGTACGGATTCTGGTCGGGAGACCATTATCGGCATCGCACGATCTAAGCATGCAGACAGCATTTACATACATGGCTAGTTTAACGGCAAGACTGAGTTTTTGGTTGATACCGAGGACACAAGGACAATTGCTAACCCAAACATAGTGTGCGACCGCGGTAAAGTGCCACCCGCGACAGTGCGTCTACAAACCGTAGCAGGTGAGGAATGCTAAATGTAAAAATCTGAGTTAGTAGCAAAATATTTGACCATCGGAAAAAGATATCGTGAAAATGGATATCTTAAAGAAATATGAATTTCATGTAAGTCTGAAAGAGGATGTCTTGGGAGTTGGAAACGAGGAGGGGCGTTTGGCAAAGAAGATGACATGTACGTGGGAGTTTGTCTGACGAACAACGGTATCCTACTTGGAAGGGCAAAAGGTGTAGTAATCAATAGTGCCACACAGGATGGCTTTGTGCCGATTACTGAGAAATCTCTCGGAAAAGACGTGCGTGTGGGAAAGGCTTTGACTAAATTGATAGATGGTGTACCTGTTAGGATTTTAAGCGCCAACAACTGCGATATCGCATTGAAAAAGGATACAACGGTTAGATGGATGGTTGTTTACGTGGTGGCGTGTGCCCGTGTCTGGGTTTGATTCCCAGCACATACCGCTTGAAAATGCTAGGCGAGCTTTTCACAAAAATACACCCTCGTTCGGATGAGAGATAAAATGGAGGTCCCGTGTGTGAGTGTTGTCACGCACGTTAAAGATACCTAGCTTGCTTGAACCAGCAAAGTTTCGGCAAAATTCAAAATTCCCAGATAAAACTCAGTTCTTGACCAACGTAGTATCTTCGGGTGGAACATTGGACAATCAAATGAAGTTCGCGGTCGACGGCGGTCAATTGCGAAAGATTGTAATAGTTAAGGATAGAATCGACAAACGAGGTGCTCGGCCAATAAAACAGAAGCTGATAAGACTCCCATTGGTTAAACTTGAGGAGGCTGAGAAAATGATTGGAGATATGGAGGGACAAGGGGTTATTGAGCACTGGCGGCTCCTTGGCGTAGTTGGTATGCGTGTGACTACTATGCCTAAGGTTCCGGGTTCAAATCCCGACACGGTCCGCTTGAAAAATGTTAGACGAGCATTTTTCACAAAAATACGCTCTCGTTCGGATGAGAAGTACCTACCTACCTTGCTTGGAACAGCAACGGTTCGGCAAAGTTCCAAATTTTCCAGGTTAAAAAAAACTCGTTTCCTGGCCAATGTAGTACCTTCGGGTGAAGCATTGGAATACTAAATGTAAGGTTATTGAGCACTCTGATTACCCTTGGACATGCCAATTGTGCTTGTTAAGAAGATGGACAGATAGACAAGATTTTGTGTGAACTAGAGATGATTGAAAGACGTGATCAAAAAGAACAGCTACCCATTTCCAAGGATTGACGACATCTTAGATACACTTTCAGAATTGCGATGGTACTCATTCTTGAATATAGGGAATGGCCACTGGAACCCAAAGATCGAGAAAAGACTGCTTTCACTATTGGTACTGATCTATGACCATTTACAGTCGTGCCATTTGGACTCTCTAGCGCTCCTGTCACCTTCGAGCGTTTGATGATAGCATCCTGAGTAAGCTACCGTGGAAAACGTGTCTTGTATATTTGGATGACTTGGTTGTGATTGGGAAGTCGGTTGTGGAACAAGTGGAAAATTTAGAGGTGTTTCGAAGACTCATAGAAGCCAATCTAAAGCCGAGTCAAAAGAAGTATCACCTACTAGGCGAAGAGGTGAAATATCTAAGGCATGAAGTTTTACGCAACATAGTCAGACCAGACCCGGAAAATATCAAGGCGACACAAGAGTGGCTGACGCCAAAAGACAAACGTCAGCTGCGCAGCTTTCTGGGGTTGTGCATTTACTATAGATGATTCGTTTCAAGGATTGCCAACATTGCAAAGTCCTGGACAAAGCTGATTAAAGAAGGGCATGATTACGTTTGGGATGAAGATTGCCAAAATGCATTCCAACAATTAATACATTTGTTGACAACAGCTCCGATCATAAGTTATTTTCCATCCGAAAGTAAATTAATTTTGGATACGGACTCAAACACTGTCACCAATACAATGACGTTCGGAGGGTCCGTACGAAGTTGTAAAAAAGATCTACAATGTGGTATATTGGATTCGTAAGCACGATAACCGGTTAATATCCTACAATAGTGATGACGCTGGTAATGCCGAAAAACGGCTCGCATTAAGACGAATATACTGTTGCACTCGCGAGTTGAACGAAAGTATGGACTGATCTATTGTTCATGTCTCTGTACAATGGCACAGATAAAGAGAGATTTGGTGTCACGGAAGAAATTTAAGGTGATCTCTTCAATGTGCGATCAAATTACTCCCTGGCACATTGCATAACAACGGAATATGTCCCGAGGATTTACTAGGGAATTTAAAAATAAAGTTGGGTGTCGGGATCAACTTCGCTGACAACAACGAAAGGTGAGGGAGATCATATAGCAAAAGGACCGACAATTTGGCACCTACTACGTGGTGACAAAGAATCAGCCTTCTGGTAAACCTATTTATCAGGATTCGTAGCAAGTGTTAGTGGACCTCAAGGGTCAGATGATCAAATTTGAAGATAAGGAGTTGGTCATACCCATTATAGGTTGTGGGGTCAATAGATTGTATTGGAAGGTGTTACAAAATATGCTAGATGTGTTCCAGAAAACCGGAGCCCAGATTTTGTGTGTGGTTGCAATCCAAATAGTACGACGCCTGCTACGAACAGTGTTAATAGCTACTTCTGTCAACATGGAAACTGCAGAAATGGTTCCGATTGTCTTTACGCCACAAGAACTTCCAACTTCCGTGTTCGAGTGAATTCTGGAACCGATCACTCTACCCCAGACCGTAATAATCACATTTGAATGTAAGCGTGGCATTTGTGCACAAAAGATGATTGATGGGCCTCTGCGGGCAATGAATTTGATTGACAGGTACAAGAGTTTGCATTCAAAAGCTTTACTAAGTCTACAATAGGTACATTTGAGATATTATTTGCATACTGTGGTATGTTCTCGAAATTATTAGAACAATTGGATAGAATATAAATTGCCGTGAGAAGTGTTAGTGAGTTCGGTTATAATTGAAGCTTTGATTACAATATTACGTTTTTACTCCAGCTAGATGTCGTGATTTAAATTATTGTAATGATCATATTAATTAATTATAGCGCATCGATATAAGTAACTAAGAAGTTCGTAGTTTTAGAAGATAGTATTTGTACGGTTAGCGAATAGCTAGAAAGAGGTTGATCTGAGAGCTTTTAGAATTTCATTGTAGCTGTGAACTACAGAAAAGGTTTATATAATCAGTTGATAATAAAGAACTGGTGTTAATGCTTTCGTTAGAGTACTAAAAAGAAACTATCCCAAAATACTAAGCTCTAGTATGATGTCGAATGCAAATAGCAAACCGCTTCTCCAGAATGTAACTTTAAGACGAATTGAGAAAGGTTTTCTTATAAATTGCTCGCTACGTTAAAAACCACTACACGACGCTCCGAGTTATTGCGTTTATTAATTAAGTTGAGATTTTATACATTATGATTTTATCAGCTAATCAATAAAATCTTCTCATACTTGCGGCTTTGTAATTTTGTTACTTGTAAACTAATATACAGTAGAAACAAATTTTAGAGTTACTCGCAAAAAACACGTGTAAATGTTCCGCATAATATACTCGCCTAATTTTTCTCAATTAATATAGTCAGTTCAAAGTGTATAACTCAGATTCAAGTTTTACGCGTACTCGTGCTTAGAGTTATAACATGCTTTAAGTAAACGCCTAACGAATATTAATGATTGAGCCTTGTTACACTTTGGAAAAAGTTAATAACTTTTTTTATTTCAGTACTCAACTGCTTAACGTTGCCTTATCCGATAGAACCTTTGATTATATGTATTAAAATTTTGTTCAATCTTTAGTAGCAAATTTTTAGAGTCTCGAACATAAAATGTCTCTCGTGGCGACTGGCATAACGATATATGTTTGCAACTACTTTATGTATTGGTTGCTAACGCGCTTTGGCGCTTCGCGCTCGACCAATTATTTAAAGACCATTTTAACTTTTTATCGAATAAGTAGTGACAAAGCCACGCCAACATTATCGATTTTATTTATTGTATTAACGCACAGTTATTTTACGTTTAAGAATTAACTTAAATTAGAAAGAACATTATTCCCACTTAAGAAATTAAAAATCTAGGTTCCATAGTCAAATTTTCTTTAATATATTTTTTCGTCGTTCCCGTACCTACGCATTTCTTCCGAAAAATGATTGTAATGCTAGATGTAAGATTGCGTCGGGCGTCCTTTTAAAAGAATAAATATTTACGATCGTGTGATAAAAATATATGTCAAATTTAATATAGTTTTATTAATTTTTCTTACAAACTGTACTTAATATATTGGAAATTACTCCGAAATGGGATGTGAAATCGATTTTTGGGCCTTTCACTATTCATTAGACGTTTTATTACATCAGACTTGTCTATTGAAAACTGAAAGTAACATTTTAGGTAGGAAAGCAAGTTTTAAGCGTGTTCGTGTGTGTCCGTTTGTCGACCGTCAAGAGTTTCTAATAAATTTTCTCAAAATTTCTCAAAATTTGAAGCAGTACACAAATAATACATATAATGGAATTTAAGCCCTCCAGTATGTACCAAATATTTAATAACCCTATAATTTTGAATTCAATAACTTGGATGACGGATAATTAACAAATGTGAGACCAAGCAGAAATTGACACGTGTGCGATTTTCGTTTAAAAATTTGAAAAAATCGATCGCAACAACTTCCCTAAGATAGGACTTCAGTTGTTCTTTGAAAAGTCAAAAAATATTCAACGAGCTTGAAACTCTATGTGTGTGTGAATGCGCGCGCGCGCGCGCGTGCGCGCGTGCGTGCGTGCGTGCGTGCGTTGGGGTGCGTGTGTGTGAATTCAGTTTATTTTTGGCTATACTCAGGCCATTGACCCATCCTAGCCTTTTACAGTCTAAGATATTTAAATAAAAAAAAATAAAATTTAATTCTGAAGGTGTTCGTTGGACTTGCTTTTATCTTCTGGTTACGTCAAAAGTGGATCCAGAGCAGATTTTGGCAGAATGTCCAAACATCGAGAGTTATAGCATCTGGTAATTGAAACCAAATCACACCTTCTGAAAGACTTGTACCGGATGTAAACATGCGATTTGATGTTAGGATAGATCTGAAGCGGGGAGATACGTTTAGGATTAAGTCTGAAGCAGCGTATGGCTATCGGGGATGAGAGGCTAAAAGGAGTTTTGTCGGCATAAAAAAAAATGGTATCTGGAGTTGGCATTTCTCGGTCGAGCTTAAAGATAATATGTTGGGGTTGGTTCGGTATAGTGACGTCAACGGAGCAAATTTGTTGGTTTAAGTTGGATATCATACCTAGGTCAGAGGGTTTGTCGGTTCGGATAGTGACTGTAGTTTTAGAAGAACGAATACTATGTATGAAAAGATCTGGTAGGGATAGACGTAGGTTTTGTTTGACAATGTTGAGCAGCTGGGATGGAATTGTTTCAGATGAAGTTGCTTTCAACGTAATAGTTTTTGGGAGTGGTTTGGCAGGTGTGGCATGCTAGGACGTGAATGTAGCGGAAACGTGCGCGTAAGTGGGTGTACGTGTGTAGGTGGTTGTTGTACAATTCACAAAGATGGAGCACCACTACGACCAATTGTGAGTTCAATAGGATCAGCCTTTAAGCCAATAGCAAAGTACTTAGTGACGCCACTTGCTGATATGACAGCTTCATAGACTAAGAATGCTGAATATTTTATCCAACTACTAAGTACCGAAAGAGTTCAAGCACAACATTTACTAGTGGTATCAATGTTTACCAACGTACCAATAGAGAACACACTGATACTTTTGAAAGAAAAGTACAACATTAAAAACCATATCATTGACTTAACATAGTATTATCTCAGCAACACATATTTTACCTTCAACAAACAACGCTACAGCAAGTTGAAGGAACATTTGTGGGATCACCACTATAACCAGTGATTGCTAATTTATTCATAGAAGATATTGAGGTACGTGCATTGGAAACAGCTATATATAAACCTAAATTATGGCTAAGATTTGTCAACGACACGTCTGTGATCTAGACACATGGAAGAGATCAACTCAATAGCTTTCTAGAACACCTTAACGGTATTCATGCATAAATAAAATTTACTATAGAAGTAGAAGAGAATAACCAACCACCGTTTCTGGATGTACTGGTAAAGAAAAAGGATAACGAACAACTTAGCCAAACGGTCTACAGAAAGCCAACTCACACGGATAGATACTTAAACGGCAAACCACGTCATCACCCGACACAACTCTACTCTGTTGTAAAAACCTTAGTTACACGGTCCCAATGACTAGCAGATGATGCAAATAAACAAGAGCAAATACGAAAGCTACGAGAAGTACTCCAGAAGAATGAAAACTCACACCAAACCATTCAGCCAGGAAACCCAAATTAAGCCGGAGTCACCACTAACCACAGCATACTTACCATTTAATAAAAGGACAACAGACAGAATGAGCAGAGTTCTATAGAAACACAAAATAGCTACCACATTCAACACTCTTAGAAAAATCAGCGCAATCCTAAGGAACCTAGCAGATTCCCCCAAAACCTAGCAGATTCCCCCAAAACTTAGCAGATTCCCCCAAACCATAGCAGATTCCCCAAACCCTAGCAGATTCCCCAAAACCTAGATGATTCCCCAAAACCTAGATGATTCCCTCAAAACCTAAGAGATTCCCCCAAAACCTAAGAGATTCCCCAAACCCTGACATATTCCCAAAAACCTAGCAGATTCCCCAAACCTTAGCAGATTCCCCAAAATCTAGCAGATTTCCCCAAAACCCAGCAGATTGTCCCAAAACCTAGCAGATTCTCCCGAAATCCAGCAGATTCCCCCGAAATCCAGCAGACTCCCCCAAAATCTAGCAGATTCCCCAAAACCCAGAAAATTTTCCTAAAACCTAGAAGATTTCCCCAAAACCTAGAAGATTCCCCCAAAAACCTAGAAGATTTTCCCACGACTTAGAAGATTTCCTTAAGACCTAGAAGATTTCTTTAAGACGTAGAAGATTTCTTTAAGACCTAGAAAATTTCCCTAAGACCTAGAAAATTTCCCTAAGACCTAGAAAATCAATTTATAACCTAGAAAATTTCCCTAAAACCTAGAAAATCTCCTTAAAACCTAGAAAATTTCCTTAAAACCTAGAATATTTTCTCAAAACCACCCGGGACAATTTTTGGATGTTGTGGGAGCACTAACCAGAGCCCGCCAGAATCAAGCATCGAGATAAGGGGAAAAGGAAAGCAACAGTCGTACGTAATAAAGAGTAGGTTTTAAAAATGGAATATCAATAGACGAATCGACGTTAATGTTTTCTAGCAATGGGAATATAACGTCCAGAATAGGCAATACAAATATAAAAGGCCAGAGATAAAACCCACTGGTGAAATAATGAGAAAAATGTTTGACCAATTGCGTGTGACATCCTAAAACATGTCTCAGAACGCACCTTGCTCTGTCAAAGTCACGGCAATTAAAAACAAGCATATTCGCGTTTGTTGTAAATGTAGTAAACGAAGTAACGAATAAATGCATAGCAAGAATTTGTTAAGGATAGTAAATGGCTAACGTTTGTCAGCTCTGAAAGTAACCACAGAAAGTATAATATAATTTAGTTTTAGGCACAGGAAAAGCTTCTGTAGCAAATAGAAAAATAGAATATGTACATTCTACCAACGCAATTTACAATTTAGCGATGTAAAGCAGCACTGAAGTTAACAAAGTTCCTTTTGTCCGCATCGTGCATAATAGCAGATGAAAAATAAAAAATGAATGCGATTTAAAAAAAATGTAGACGTAGCTGAGCAACGAAACTCGTCATCCAAGCATTGAAAACATCGGTAGCGTGCTCCTTAACCGCAACGCTATCGAGACACTTGCAATCCCAAAGGCAATAGTCGCACATGTGGGAGAAACAATCCAACAACCAGTAAAATAATTTCTAGTAATAAACCGCATCGGTTGGTCTTTGTGTTTAGGGAAATGCAGACGACCGAAGCTTTTTTTAATACGTCAACAGGTCCGTAGCATAAAAATGGATAACCACCGAAAACCTCAAATTTTTCGTGTAATATGAACAAAAACGCTACAAAAAACCCCCACGTAACGAATGGAAAAATTTTAAATTCCGTTGTAATTTAAAATTCCTCGCAGCACCGATACTTCCGGAGAAGATACGCGAATAAGAAACCAATCTCCCCTCTCTAGTTTAGAAGGAATGCCAGCTATCAAATTTTACAGAATGTCCAAGGAGTTCACGACATACCATGATCATACTGCAACAAATCTTATATTGGACAGAAAAACAAAAGAACTAGTGTTAGGAAGGAGGAACATTGAAACGCATTGAAGAAGAATGAAAAGACCTCATCGGTAGCTCAGCACTGCAGGTCACAACATCAAAATATTAATTTCTCTACCATTGGAAATGAACTATCACTGTATGTAGTAAAACCACTCACAAGTTGTAGCTTACAAAAAGTGGTTTTTTAGGTAGACAAATTAAAGCTTAAACGCCAAATAAGGATCAAAATACAATAATCGTCTAGCGCATTTTGGGTAAGACAGTGGGCCAGAAAGAAAAGAACGAAATCAGCAACGAAATACCAGCCCAAATTACGATAACAGAAAAGAAAAAATGCCAAGTCAACGCAGTCGAAGATGGAGAGTTAAAGGACGTAACAAAAGAACACAACCCAATTTGCCCTAAAATAAAAAAAAGTGATTAGTGGATACACAAGAATACGTGCGGACAGAACACTAGTTTATTCAATACAATAAAATACAACACATAATAAAAAAAATAATCCAAATAAAAATAGGAAATAAACATTATAAATAAAATGGCTGAAATACACACAAACTACGTTACCCTAATCACTTAATTTTTGTCATAATTGATGGACACCAAAACGTCTATCACAGCAATCCTTTCGATATTATCCCTACACGGAATACGGTTTTCCCGCATAGGACTCCCATACTTCGGGTTCTTAAATTTATCACATTAAAATCTAAAGCGCTTATCAAATTTTGACATAATTAAAAAAATTCTCGAAATCAAGGCCTCTCCCAAATACGATTCCATTACTGAGGTGACGAAAGATCCTTTTACAGTGACCTAATTTTTATCCTAGCTCAACTTAAACTTAACCTCTATTGACATTAAATGTTTGCAATATAAATATAAATATACTTTAAAAACTTTACCTGGCCAGGTATTACTAAAAAAACACTAAAATAAATCCATCAATAATAGTATAACTCCAGTTTTCTCGTTTTCCATATTAAATTATATAATATTATGTATTATAATTTCTGTAAATGACTTTAATAACAAGCAAAGAAAATGTTAAATGCAAACTTTCCCTCTTATGCTTTTTTGTATCATTCAAAATAATTTAAAATCAATACGTTCACATTTCTTAATATTTTAAAATGTTAACATTATGCTTAAACACTCGTTCCGTTGCTAAATCATCGTTTAACAAAATAATCATTTTCGTGTTCGATTAATTTCCTCTGTCATAAATACCAAACGTTTATATTTACACTCCACACGTACATAATAAGTATAAATATAAAAGTTTATAAAGGTTAAAAATATTCAGAAAACATCAGCTTTCCACTTTTTTGTCCTTCAAACATCAATACAACATAAACTTCTAAATTAATAAAAGGATGACCTTTTCAAGTCCCTTTTAATCTCAGTCGTCACGACATTATATCCACGCCCTCTGAATGCGTGAACCTAACATGCACTTGCAAGCATATTAAAACTACATGTCGTCCGCCGTGTTATTTCGCGTGGGAAATCCAATAAATTTTTTTCTTGAAGCTACGTTTTGTTCACTTTCAACTTAACGCACGCACACACCCCCCCCCGCCCTATTCCCTTGTATTAGTACATTTTGACGTTTTCTAATTAACCGTTTGCCGATAATTAATTCATGTGGTCCTCCGTCCACTGTCTAGCGTTCGTTATTTCTTCCCTACTCTTTTTTGCGTTTGGTGTGTGCGTGGGGGGGGGGAGTTTGATTGTATAACATCCCTATCACGTGGATCAAGCATAAACTTCTATGGTGCTAACATGTAAAAGCCACTTGTCGGCGGTTATTTTATTATTCTAACAGTTTGAATAAATACATTGAAAATCTTGCTACTTTGTATTGAATGATATAATTAATCATCTGTAACTTGATATTGGTGAATTCCACTACTAAGCGCTGTGTGTTTTTAAATGATTACTACATTGTCCGAGTATGTTTATGGGGTTGTGGGTTTACTCAGTTTTATATTTACCCGCGTGTCTTTATCACATTAATTACTACATTTGACTAAAGTTTGTAAAAAACTATTGTAAATTTGGCATAATTATGTTATGGTACATGCTATTAGTCATTTTACGGTATTTTACTTCTTTATTTTAAAAGCTTCCTTAAAATGACATGAATTACTTTGAAAACTTACTACTATAAATATCTTGTTTACCCTTTTGTGGTTTTGAAATGATTTATGAACCTAAGTTACGTTCAAACGTCTTCAACAGAAATAAGACGATGCTTTTAGGGTTTTAAGTTTATGATTTTAATAGAACTAAAAATTTATTGTTATGTCTTGCTTAATGAACACTACTATTCATGAAATCAGAATATTCATGGTACATCAATACTAATCTGTCCGTCTAAAATTAATTTTTCTCATGTTGCGCCCGGTTTCCTTTAAGTAACACTAACGCGTTACAGACTTTTAATACAAAAATGTAAATGTTTGAATGGAAGACATCTGTGATAATGCTTGAAAACGTTTTTTAGAAACTGCTCTCAAAGTGATATATTGCAAACCACTACACGACGCTTCGTCTATTACTTAATATTTCCTAAACTGTACATTTTATCAGCTTACCAATTAAATACTTACATACTTGAAGCTAATAAACTTGTAATCCGCAAGCTAATATCTCATAAAACAAATTTGGAGGATTACTCGTAAATAACAGGTGTGCGCGTTCCTAGATCGCGTCGTATAATAAACCCATCTCATTTTTCTCGTTTATGAATGTTGACAATTTTGGTTCAACATGTCCAAGTACTTTCCGTTTACAACTTAAATTCAAGTTTTACGTGTACTCATGTTTGGAGTTATAACATGCTTTAAGTAAACGCCTAACGAATATTAATGATTGGGGCTTTCTACATCAAACTTCGGAAAAAGTTTCAAACTTTCTTCATTTTACGTAAAAGCTGCCAGCCTGCAATTGGTTAAAGTTGTATCTGAACGAACACTTCGATTACATGTATCAAAAATTTCGTTCAATCTTTCATAGTAAATTTTTAGAGCCTGGAATAGAAAGCCAATCTTACTGAGTTGTATGGTTATGCTCAATTTTAAAGGCAATGGAATCAATTAAGATCGAAAATTTTTCCCACTGAACTCTACAGCCTCAAATGCTAGTGTTATTTAGAAAATAAATTTCGATTTATTTTTGTTACGTATTGCTAGCGGTAATATCGGTTCCGCAGGCAAAATTCAATTGGCGCAAGATCCTCAAGATCGGCAAATTATTTTTATACATCTCTTTTCCCCATACAGATATCGCTAACTCGATCTACTACTCTTAGACGAAAGCGCGTTTTCCAAGATAGATCTTAATTTCTCTTTCTTTGGAAATGAAGTAACATCACAAGTTGTAAACGTTGCTAAAAGCTTTTCTTTATATAAACAAAAATTAAATCTAATGTGCGAATACGAATCGAGACAACGTTTTTCTCTAGTATGGTATGAAGTAAGAAACACAATATAACCGGTTGAAAAAGCATATATCGTTAGCCCCGCTCTTTGCTGTAAATATTTCAACACAGCGATATTTTTATGTGTTAATAAAGTAAATAGTGTAAACTTTTACTTCTCTCCCATGTTCAAATGAGCTACGTAACCGTAATAAATAACGAAATGCTTATCCCGGAAGTCAGTAGATCTAAGGACACTTCAGTTAAGAAGCTGTTATAGTGCAAACAAAGACAGTTTTAATCGCGTGCTTGCATAGAGTGTGTACTAGGTTTCTTAGAAATTATAAACGAAATAAAATAGTTTAGCTTCAAATTTACAATGTAAATTAATTAATACTCACTACATATGAGCAGGCTGGGTAACAAATAATTATTTTTTGGTTTGCCGCGTGGATGCGCATTACCCTCTGATTCCGTATTTTCCAATGAAGCACGCTGGTGTTGCTTACACAAACACAGATAAGCTTCGATAAGGACTTACGTAAGGGTATCGATGAACAAACACTCCAGTATATAGTCTATATGCACACCCGCACACGTTGCCCAAGATAGCTGGTTCGATCAGGAATAAATCATAGCTGCGGCCCCTTGCACTTCTTCACCACGACCGCTTATATGTTGCACATTCTGATACGTCGGAAAAACAACATAAACGTTCCACGGTCCGTGAGAACCGTCTTTGCCACAATATCACATGATAATAAAGTGCTACTCCCCTTAAAAACATTACCGGACAATCCTAGACCACATTTATTATACCTATTACCCTAATTTCTAAAAACTACATTACGCAACTATGTGTAATATACCTAAATTGAGTCTGCGAAATTCCCTAAAACAATTATTTACAAGAATCTTTTGCGAAACGGTTTTGGGGCGTAACAATGCCTCCCATCGCCTGCTTTACCTTTACTTACCTTCCAAACATCATGGCTTAGGTAAACCGATTTATTCTGAGAGGCTAACGGCCACAACACACTATGGAGTTATAAAGAAACCTACAAAAATGGGAATCGCATCATAGAACGGAGCGAAACGAGTGAGCTGTTAAGTATGAAATTAACGCTAATAACCTTTTTCAGTTACTTTACCATGGACACGTAACAGAAAAATTGTACCAGCGTAAATTTTACACGTAAAAAGTTTTTAGCGCCGACAATACGTACTAAAAATCTGTTACGTGTAAAATTGAATTTACTTCATTACGGAAAAAAACGGAAAAATAGCATAGGCTAGTGTAAAGTAGCGATAGGCGAATTCTATGAAAACAACAGAAATTCTTTTAGAGGTATACAACTCTAACACTTGCATCTACCTGGAAAGATCTCTGAACTCTCAGTCCAATAGCAAATGCCTATCGCTAACTTGCCTGGCACTGTTCTTATCTGGCTAGATGGTGAGTGATCTTTTGAGATAATACTAAAATAATTATTACGTTCTTGCAAATCAGGTTGGTAGAGCCTCGTATACACTTGCCCTTTTTCTGCAATTGCTAACTTAAAATCTACAAATAATAGCTTGAAGCTGCTTCCTTAACCTATATTAGAATATAAATATCATCGCAGCAATACAAATTGATTAGCTTAACTATCCATATTTGAACAAATCTAGGTGTACAAAAATTAATTATAAACATTCAATCAATCTAAATTAGTTTTTTAATTACAATATTGATGCTTTCCTGGTTTTTTAGTTTTAAATCGCTTTCATTCAAGCGTGCGCCAAAGTAGCAGTTTGCTTAATAAAAAATATCAGTTTGAAATATGCAGCAGGTGAAAAAACCTCAATAACTTAGCTTCCTTTCATAGCTCATGCAACCTCGTGCAAGAAAATAATAGAGTGTTAGTAAGTAATCCCTGGAATCCAATGTATGTTATTGAAAGCGTCCACTCACCGACTCACTTTTACTAATTACCAGTACCTTCTTTAATTCAGCGCTCTCAAACGCGTCCGAGAGCTTGTTCGCTAGCCAACTCGGATGTATTAATTTACCGTACTTTAAATTACTTAAAAACCCGCCATCTCTCGACGCTGGTTATTAGTCGATTGAATTATAACCTTACATTTTATTTTCCAACGCTCCGTTCAAAGGTGCTACATTGACCAGGAAGCGCGTTCTGTTTTATCTGGAAATTTTGAATTTTTTCAAACCCTTGCTATTTCAAGCAAGGTAGGGATCTTTAACGTCCGTGACAACAAACACACACACACACACACAAGACCTCCATTTTATCTCTCATCCGAACGAGGGCGTATTTTTGTGATAAATACTCGCCTAACATTTTTCAAGCCAGCTGTGTCGGGAATAGAACCCATGATTTTAGGCTTGGTAGTCAGACATACCAACTGAGCTGCGGAGCCGCCTGATTGAAAAACTTGCACCAGCGTAAATTTTACACGTAACAGATTTTTAGCGCCGACGATACGTACTAAAAATCTGTTACGTGTGAAATTGAATTTTCTTTATCACGGAAAGTAACAGAAAAATTGCACAGACTAGCAGGAAGTAGCGAGAAGCGATTTCTATGAAAACAACAGAAATTCTTTTAGAGGTATACAACTCTAACACTTGCATCTACCTGGAAAGACCTCTGAACTCTCAGTCCAATAGCAAATGCCTATCGCTAACTTGCCTGGCACTGTTCTTATCTGGCTAGATGGTGAGTGATCTTTTGAGATAATACTAAAATAATTATTACGTTCTTGCAAATCAGGTTGGTAAAACCTCGTATGCACTTGTCTTTTTCTGCAATTGCTAACTTGATATCTACAAATAAAAGCTCCAAGTTGCTTCCTTAATCTATATTAGAATATAAATATCGTCGTAGCAATACAAATTAATTCGCTTAACTATCCTTATTTGGACCAATCTAGGTGTAAAGAAAGAAATTATTCATTATAAATATTCAATCAAACTAAATCAGTTTTTTAATTACAATTTTGGTGCTTTCCTGGTTTTCTGGTTTTAAATCACTTTCCTTTAAGCGTGCGCCAAAGTAGCAGTTCGCTTAATAAAAAAACATGCTAAATGTATTTAAATGTTAAATATGTTTGGAATATGCAGCAGGTGGAAAAAATTCACTATCTAACAGTTTCTCTTCTTTCATAGTTCGAGCGACCTCGTGCAAGACAACAATGGAGTGTTAATAAGTAATCTTTGGAATCCAATGGATGTTGATAAAAGCATCCAATTACCGATTTACTTTTACTAAGTACCAGTAACCCCTTTAATTCCGCGCTCGCAAACGTGTCCGAGAGCTTTTCCACTAGAAAATTTGAATGTATGAAATTATCCTACTTTAAATTACTTAAAACTTGTCATCACTCAACGCTAGTTGTTAATCGATTAAATTATAACCTTACATTTTATTTTCCAACGCTCCGTTCGAAGGTAATACATTGGCCAGGAAACGAGTTCTGTTTTACCTGGAAATTTTGAATTTTGTCAAACCCTTGCTATTTCAAGCAAGGTGTGATAAAAGGCGTAAGTACACGACAGGATAAGGAGGCTTAACAAGGCACAGCTAGCATCTACCGTTAAAGGTTGCAGAGGCTGCATAAGACTTGAAATCTCATGAGGTTAAAGTTGAAAATAAACACCTGAGACAATTGAATAGAATTCCTGTAGTTTAATTTAATTCAAATATAATATCAGTTTTAGTAGTAAGAAACAATTTGAAATATTCTGATTTATATCTTGTTCACTGGTTGTGAACTATTAAATTTATATCAGACATAAAAATGTAATTTTAAATGCATTCAATAACACGACTGTAAGTTTCATGAAACCTTGGGCCTTTTCGTTAATAACTAAATTTCTAATAAACAGGCAATTAGCAGATAAATTTATGCTTGGAAACAAGCAGTATTTAATTTAATTTAAAGCTAAGGTATGAATTATTAAAATTTGGATTTTTCTTGTAATGTAAAAAATAACCTTTGACAGTAGCAAATCGACTAGGGACATCTGTCTCACAGACATATTAGAAATTTATAAAATCTCATACCTGCTGCTGGTAAACAGTTTATTTTCAGTACCCTGCCGTTATAAGATGTTCCACGTAGAGCTTGCAAAGATGTAAGCTTGTTTCAGGTGTGCGAGTGGACTTTGTACACATGAAACCTCTTGAAGTTTAAGGATTTTTAGCTACTACGTTAGGAAATGCTGTGTGATGCATTCTTAAAATAAAAACAGGAGCTAAAGTTGAATCAGTACATTTTCTTAAATACAATAGGTTCGGTATGTTAACATTTAGTTGAGTTTCTTGATGAAGAAACCATATCTACTACTATGTACAAGTTAGTAAACTGTCGGTAGGTCCATCGGTTATAAATACGATGGACAATTTATGAAGATAGCGTTCACTTAACATTTTATAAGGTTCGAAACGCCTATTCAACACAAAGGTAAATTGAGAAAGGAAGATCTTGTTTGCCATCGTGCCAGACCAGATAGAAAACAAATTTTCTCTTTATAACTTAACCTGCTTTATTGGGGAAACTTGAATTTGTATTTATATGTGGTATTCAAATCCACTTGTGTTACGTATGAACATATTATTCCAGCTAATTAGAATTTACTTAAACATTTGATGTTTCTCCAAATTTTAAATACAAAGAGGAACTGAACTCTGTACTATAAAATTGTTAAAAACTCTTAAGCAATTTAGAAATATAGGCAACTTAACAAACAGCAAAAAACTGAAGATACATAACTACGCATTACCTTGCAAGAACTAAACCATGTTTTTGAAAGTGCGCAATTACAGAGAGTAAATCCTTAGAGACTACGAAGCTGTAGCATGACATAAAACCAATAAAGTGGCATGGTACAGGGTATTGAGATCGATATCGAGAGCGTTAATTTTTTTTTTACTTTTCAAAGAACAACTGAAGCCATCTTAGGGAGGTCGTAGCGATCGATTTTTTTTCAAATCTTTTAAATGAAAATCGCACACGTGTCGATTTCCGCTTGGTTCCGCATTTGTTAATTATCCTCCATCCAAGTTATTGAATACAAAATTATGGGGCTATTAAATATTTGGTACATACTGGAGGGCTCAAATTCCATGTTATATATGATTTCTGTACTGTTTCAAATTTTGAGAAAATTTATTCAAAACCCCTGACGGTCGGCAAACGGACACACACGAAAACGCTTAAAACTTGCTTTCCTACCTGAAATGTTACTTTCAATTTTCAATAGATAAGTCTGATACAATAAAACGTCTAACGTATAGTGGAAGGCGTAAAAATTGATTTCTCATCCCATTTAGGAGTAATTTCCAATATTTCAGGTACAGTTTGTAAGAAAAATTAATAAAATTATATCAAATTTGACTTACGCTTTTATCACACGTAAATATTTATTGTTTTAAAAGGACACCCAACGCAATCTTGCATCTAGCATTACAGTCATTTTTCGAAAAAATACGAAGATACGGAAACGTTCGAAAAAATATATTTTAGAAAATTTGACTATGGAACCCAGATTTTTTTAATCTCACAAGTGGGAGTAATGCTCTTTCTAATTCAAGTTAATTCTTAAACGTAAAATTAGTGTGCGTTAATACAATAAACAAAATCGATAATGTTGGCGTGTATCACTACTTATTTGATATAAGGTTAAAGCGGCCTTTAAAAAATTGGTTGAGCACAATGCGTCAAAGCGCGTTGGCAAATCAATACATAATGTAGTCGCAAACATACATCGCTATACCAGTCACCACGAGAGACATTTTCTGTTTGAGACTCTAAAAATTTGCCACTAAAGAATGAACAAAATTTTTAATACATATAATCAAAGGCTTATATTGGATAAGGCAACTTTAAGCAGTTGCGTACTGAAATGAAGAAAGTTATTACCTTTTTCCAAAGTGTATCAAGGCTCAATCGTTAATATTCGTTAGGCGTTTACTTATAGCATGTTATAACTCTAAGCACGAGTACGCGTAAAACTTGAATGTGAGTTATACACAAAAGTACGTAGACACTCAATCGAGAAAAATTAGATACATCCACCAAATATTCACCTCCATTACCGACATCCTCGCTTACATTCAAAATTCTAGCCGAACAACTATCCAATTCCCATCTGGTCTTGGCAAATTCCGCTCTAAATACCATTCTCTCCATTAAATCCCGTCTCCGTTATGTCCATGTAACTATCTTAATTCCCCTGAAACTCGAACATCTATTATACCAATACCCTCGCCCTTACCCACATCCAAAACAACTTCAAGCAATCTATACAACTCAACCTATACTCCCCACCATCCGATTTAAAATTTCTAGTCACTCACTTTCCCCTACCTCTACACGATTTTCTTCAAAAGATACTAAACATTAATCCTCATATACACTCCCCCAAACCCCTACCCTACAATTAAGAAGACACTTCATCAGAGTACAAGAAATTCTACCTCCCTGTCTTGCATCGACTTTTTGACGTATACGGAAGATAAAAGTACAATCAATATCTTCAGAATTAAATTGAATTTTGTTTTATTTCTTTATTTAAATATCTTAGACTGTAAAAGGTTAGGATGGGTCAATGACCCGAGTATAGCCAAAAAAACTGAATTCACACACATGCGCACATGCACGCACGTACACACACACACACACACACACACACAAAACCTTTAAACGAAAATCGCACAAGTGTTAGTTTCCGCCTGGTTTCACATTTGTAAATTTGGCACATACTGGAGAGCTTAAACTCCATTTTATATATGATTTCTGTACTGCTTCAAATGTAGATCTTAAATTTTGAAAAATGTATTAAAATCTTTTGACGGTCAACGAACGGACACACGGACACACCACACACACACACACACACACACACACACACACATACACGAAAACGCTTAACACTTGTTTTCCTACCTGAAAACCTGAAATGTCATTTTCAGTTTTCAGTAGAAAAATGTGATACGATAAAACGTCTAATGTATAATTGAAGGTGCAAAAATCAATCTCACATCCCATTTTGTAGTAATTTCCAATATATGAAATACAATTTTTAAAAAAATTAATACGATTATATCAAATTCGACATACGCTTTTATCACACGATCGTAAATATTTATTCTTTCAAAAGGGCACCCAACGTATCCTGTATCTAGCATTACAATCATTTTCTGGAAGAAATACGTACGTACGAGAACGTTTGAGAAAATATATTTTGGAAATTTGACTATGGAACCTAGATTTTTAATCTCTCAAGTGGGAATAATGCTCTTTCTACTTTAAGTTAATTCTTAAACGTAAAATAAGTGTGCGTTAATACAATAAACAAAATCGATTATGTTGGCGTGGCTTTGTCATACCTTACTTGATAAAAAGTTAAAGTGGCCTTTAAATAATTGGCCGAGTGCAAAGTGCCAAAGCGCGTTAGCAAACCAATACATAAAGTAGGCGCAAACATATATCGTCATACCAGTCGCCACGAGAAACATTTTCTGTTCGAGACTAAAAATTTGCTACTAAAGATTGAACAAAATCTTTAATGCATATAATCAAAGGCTTCTATCAGATAAGGCAACTTTAAGCAGTTGAGTACTGAAATGAAGAAAGTTATTACCTTTTTCCAAAGTGTATCAAGGCTCAATCATGAATATTCGTTAGGCGTTTACTTAAAGCATGTTTTAACTCTAAGCACGAGTACGCGTAAAACTTGAATCTGAGTTATACACACAAGTACGTAGACACCTTGAACTGACTACATTCTTAATTGAGAAAAATTAGGCGATTATATTATGCGGAACGCTTTTGTAACGTGTACACGTATTATTTGCAAGTAATTCTTAAAATTTGTTTCTACCAGTTATTAGTTTACAAATAACAAAGTTACAAAGCCACAAGTATGAAAAGATTTTATTAATTAGCTGATAAAATCATAATGGATGGAATTTCAACTTAATTAATAAACGCAATAACTCGGAGCTTCGTGTAGTGGTTTTTAATGTAGCGAGCAGTTTATAAGAAAACATTTCTCAATTCGTCTTAAAGTTACATTCTGGAGAAGCGGTTCACTTTTTGCATTCAACACTATATTAAAGCTTAGTATTATGGCATTATTTCTCTTTGGTACTGTAACGAAAACTCTATTTGCACAAACGACAATTCTTTATTATCAACTGAATATATAAAACTTTTCCGCAGTTCACAGCTACAATAAAATTCTAAAAGCTCTCAGAACAACTTCTTTCCAGCTATTCACTAACCCTAGAAATACTATCTTCTAAAGCTGCGATACTATCTTCTTAGTTACTTATATCGATGCGCTATAATTAATTAATGCAATCATTACAATAAATTATATCGATCACTTCATTAATTTATATCACGATTTATAGCTGGAGTAAAAACGTAATATAGTAATCAAAGCTTCAATTACAACCGAACTCAATAATACTTCTCACGGCAATTTATATTTTATCCAATTGTTCTAATTATTTCGAGAAGATACCACAATATGCAAATAATATCTCAAATGTACCTATTGTAAGCTTAGTAAAGCTTTTGAATGCAAACTCTTGTACCTGTCAATCAAGCCCATTGCCCGCAGAGGCCATTGATCATCTTGTGTGCACAAATGCCACACTTACATACCAATGTGATTACTACGGTCAGAGAGAGTAAACGGCGCTACACTGTCCCCCTCTTAGAGATGTTTGGTTCCAGAATACACTGTGACCCGGAAGTTCGAAGTTCATGTGGCTTAAGAACAATCGGAACCATTTCTGCACTTCCCATGTTGACAGAAGTAGCAATCAATCAATGTTCATAGCAGGCGCAGTACCATTTGGATTGCAACCACACACCAAAATCTGGACTTCGGTTTTCTGGAACACTCATCTAGCATATTTTGTAACACCTTCCAATATAATCTATTGAACCCACAACCAATCTTGAGTATGACAAACTCCTTATCTCTAAATTTGATCATCTGACTCTTGAGGTCCACTAACCTGTCACAAATCGGTTTACCAGAAGGCTGATGCTTTGTCACCACGTAGTAGATGCCAAATTGTCGGTCCTTTTGCCGTATGGTCTCTCCCACCTTTCGTTGTTGTCAGCAAAATTGATCTCGACAATCAAATTTTTTTTTAAACACCCAAGCAAGTCCTCGAGGCATATTAAGGTCCGCTGCTACGCAATGTGCTAGTAATCCGATCACACATCGAATAGATCACCTTGGATCTCTTCCGTGACCCCAAATCTCTTTTTCTCTGTGCCACTGTACTAAGACATGAGACAATCAAACTTTCTTTCATCCTTACGAGTGTAACTGTTTGCTTGTCTCATTGCGAGCCTTTTTCGGCATTACCGGCGCCATTACTATCATAGTGTGCTACCGGTTAACGTGCACCAATATTTATTCTTCCCTTTGGGAGCTTACGAATCCGATATACCACATTGTGGATTTTTATAACTTCGTAGGGATACTCCAAATGCCATTGTAACTTTGGTGACTGTGCATGCGTCCACGATGAATTTTCCTTCCGATGGAAAATGTCTTAACTGTTGGCAATCTTCATCCCAAACGTAATCATGCCCTTCTTTAGTCAGCTTGGTCAAGGGCTTGCAATATTGACAAACCCGGAAACGAATCATCTATAGTAAGTGTACAACCCCAGAAAGCTGCATAACCAATGTTTGTTTTTCGGAATCTGCCACTCTTGTGCCGCCTTAACCCTTTCTGGGTCTGGTGTGGCTGTTTCGTGAAACTACATGCTCTAGGTATTTCACCTCTTTGCATAGCAGGTGATACTTCTTTTGACTCAGCTTCAGATGGGCTTCTCTGAGTCTTCACAACACCTCTAAATTTCCTAAGTGTCCCAATCGCGATCAAGTCATCCAAATATACAAACACTTTTTCCACGATAGCTCATGCAAGATGCTATCCATTAAACGCTCGAAGGTGGCAGGAACGTTGTAGAGCTCAAACGGCACGACTGTAAATAGCCATAGGCCAGTACCAATAGTGAAAGTATTATTTTCCCGATCTTTGGGTTCCATATCTACTTACCAGTGGCCACACCCTATATCCAAGGATGACAACCATCGCAATTCTGAAAGCGTATCTAAAGTGTCATCAATCCTTGGAATTGGGTAGCTATTGTTTATAATCACGTCGTTCAATCATCTCTAGTTCACACAAAACCCTGTCTATCCGTCCTTCTTCTTAATAAGTACAACTGGCGATGTCCAGGGCTATCAGAGTGCTCAATCACTCCTTGCCCCTCCATATCTCCAATATAGTGTGTAAAAATAGTGTGTAATATACTAGAAGCAGAAAATGGAAAAAAGAGAGGTAGAGGTTGTTACGTTTATTTTCGACGATAGATTCAAATACGTCCTTTTTGTGGTAATTCGATTTTCATTCACCTAGCTTCTGTTACTATTCTAAACCTCATCCTGTATTTTTACCTCGTTACAATAGTACGCGCAATCATAACATTTCTTTCAAATCTATTCATTCTAAAACGAAAATTTAGTCGATAAATTAAATAGTCAATACCTTGTTTTAGGTATCCGTTAATTTGTTAAACATTCCGATAACGTATAATAGCGTTTTCTTGTGTTTCCCATTTAAAGACTTGTCGAAATAATAGATCCTACTATTATTTGATAGCGCGTTTTCCAGTTTGCTAATCGCGGTTTGATAACGCGAGGATGACAGTTTGAACTCGTGTTATTTGAACCGATTTTTAATTTGATTCTGTAGCTTGTGTGTTAAAATATTTTCTACATTATTCCCGCGCTTACCCATTCTAATCAAATTCTCTTTTTAGCTCTTAGCTGGAGCCTAGATGGGTTCTTTCTTTATGTAGGCCAAACTGTTGGTTGACGTAGACCGCTGCTGCAGTTACGGTGGCATGGCGAATGGATCCTGACTACGGTGGCGCTGCTGTGCTGACTCACACCCGACGAATTGCAAGATAAGCATCCCGACGCATAGAGGTATGTGACTCGTTTTCTTTTATGCACCTCGAGGATTATTATTTTGCTAGTGCTTCGAGTTATATTTCTTTAATTCTTACTACAACTTAGTTTACATTTAATACTTTAATTTAACACACTTGCTATTGAGAAAATCTAAGCATTACTTTTTTCCAACGAATTTTGTTACATGATAGCTACGAAATACACACTTCGTGGATCCATTATAAAATTTGTCCTTTACAATATAACTTAAATTTAATACTTTTCGTTGTCCATGTGAATCAATAAATTTTAATTTATTTTTACTGTAATAGATAATCATGGGCGACGTTTTTCTGTTTTTTTTGGAATGTCGGCGAATCCCCCACTCTCCACGGTTGGTAGTTAGCCTGGTATTTAATTTTCTTCCGGCTACGTCTAGGTACGTAGCATAAATTCTGGCGCCCAGCGTGAGGCCCGAAAATAGAATAGCCCCATGGTACCACCTGCCTGTTGTAAGAGGCGAATACAGCGGTCCAACACATACACACGCACACACACTTTATACACGTCCAATCTATACCCACAAACTTCTTACACACACACACACACACTTCATAAACACACATTTGTGCTTGGTTCTCCTTTCTTTCGTTTCCTCCTTATACTCCTTCAACCCGCGTGGGTCCGGGAATAGAATAGCCCCATGATACGATCTGCCTGTCGTAAGAGGCAACTACAGCGGTCCAACACAACACACACACGAACACTTAAAAAACGCACAACCTATACACACACACACACCTCTTACACACCCACTCACACACACACACACTTACTACACGCACAGCCACACTTCTTACACACACATATACACACACACGCACGCACACGCACACACCTACTCATACATAACTACACCGGGATTCTGTTATATTTCTTTTGTACGATTCTTAGTTTTCTTTTTGGTTTTGTACTTGGTGCTTGGTGTTATTCTTTTTGGTTTTTACTTTTCTTTTTCGTTCCTTTCGTTCCACATTCATCTCATTTTTTCTGTTGCTGGTATTCTTTCCTGTCGGTCCCTGGTCCGATTGTGATTCGTCCATCCGCTCCTGTGGTAAGTACTTTCCAGTCCGTTTTTCTTTTTTCGGAAACCACGACTTAGTCGACTTTAGGACTAGTTAACATTTCTTTTCTTTGGTTCTTCGGTTTTGGTTACCACAGTTAGTAGTACATCGTTTCCTTTTACCAGCGCTCTCCCTCTCTTCCTCTCGTTCTCACTTGTTGTCCCTTTGTTTACCTAAGGCTTGACCTTTGGGTCCTGTTTTGGTTGACACTGCTGGTTTTCTTTCTCGTTCCTTTTCTTCTCTTGAAATTGATAACCTTACTATTTCTTCTGAGAAACATCCGTCCTTTGACGACTCCCAGTGCTGAGGCCGTTCCACCTTAGTCTTCCTTGACTGCTTATTACCCGTCTTTCCTTCCTTCCTTTTTTTCTCTCTTTCTATTATTGGCACTTGGAGCCGGATTTTGTTTGGTGTCTGTTTTGGTTTTTTTCTATACGAAATCTGATGTGGTCGGTCGTGTTGTTATTTTGGGTTTTTTTTCTTTCTCTATGTTTTTGTTGTTTCCGTAACGTATGTTCCTTTAGGTTGAAGCGAATCTTTTTTCATTTTCGGTTTGCTTGGGTCCAGCCCATTCCCAGATTTTGGTTTTCCTACCCCGACCTGTTAATTTTGCTGGAGGGGTTGTTACGTTCATTTTCGGCGATAGATTCATATACGTCTTTTTTGTGGTAATTCGTTTTTCATTCACCTAACTTCTGTTTCTATTCAAGACCTCATCCTGTATTTTTACCTCGTTACAATAGTACGGGCAATTATAACATTTCTTTCAAATCTATTCATTCTAAAACGAAAATTTATTCGATAAATTAAACATTCCGATAACGTATAATTGCTTTCTCTTGTGTTTCCCATTTAAAGACTTGTTGAAATAATAGATCCTACTATTATTTGATACAGTGTTTTCCAGTTTGCTAATCGCGCTTTGATAATGCGAGGATGACAGTTTGAACTCGTGTTATTTAAATCGATTTTTAAATTGATTCTGCAGCTTGTGCGTTGAAATATTTTCTACATTATTCGTCCCAGTACTTCAAAAGCGATGCGGTTTTTTTTTTGTTCGACAAGTAGGAGGTATCTTGCGTGTATTGGTGAGTTTTCCCACGCTTACCCATTCTAATCAGATTCTCTTTTTAGTTCTTAGCTGGGGGCCAAATGGGTTTGTTACGTTCATTTTCGTAACTAATTGATTAGTTTATAGGCAATAATTTTCACCTTAAATTCCTTGGCGTTAAACACGAAGATGTATTCTGTAAATTAAACATAACTCTTTCGTGTATTAAAATTTGTATTGTAATTAATAATAAACATCCTATCTATGCCGGTTGATAAATCTTTCTGCTCATTAAAAATAAATATCCTCTCTAAGAATTTCGTACCGTGGAATTTACGCGCTAATTAGATAGGCGACTTTCCAAGTATTTCAATAATTAAATGCTGGCGTGTTTTCCCTTTTTAAAGATTTCGGCGAAATTATGTCAATAAATTTCGGGTTTTCCTGTTTTATTTCCCTTGACGACAAGTTTACGTGCATTAACTAAACAAATGTACCATTCATTTTCTGTTCGACTAGCAATCAGAAAACACGTCCTGTTTTGCTTCGTTCGTTTTCTTTATGCGAATTTCGGGCACGCATTATATAGCGTGGTGAGTATATAGGGTTTATGAAACGGTACTTTTTGGTTTTAATAAATTAATCTATTGTTCGTAATTATTCTAGCTTCCTGCGTGGGACACGTTAATCCCTTGAGCTGTCGCTTCTTCTGGGAATGCGAGGTCAAATGCGCTCTGCCTGGGCGTAAGCCTGCCTACTCGCTGACGTAGACCAGCGACTGGTTCCACCCCGATGCCAGTAACTTGAGGATGAGTTCTTTTTTTCTCCTTTGTATGCGCTTCTGACTTCGGAACAAGAACGTTCTAGGATGGCATTTCCAAATTTGATTTTTTATATATGAAAACTATTGAACTGTTTTGGCATTTACTGCTCTTTGGTTACTACCTTACTATTTGTTCCTAAATTACTAAAAATATACTACATGTTTGTAAATATAGGCTAAGGTTATACGTACGATATTCTAGAGCTGTGTTGTTTAATTATAAGTTCTTTCTTTTCCTTTGTATGTTTTGTTCTAAGTGTGAATGAGTGACTGTTTATATTTTTTTCTATTTATTTCAGGTTTCCTTTTTTGATTTAGCTATAGGTATAAGACCCCGCCCAATCTCCGCTTGAGCCCGGTCATCCTTTTTTTCTTTCTCTTGGTTTTTTTATGTTACGTCAATGTACGTAGCAGGTTCTTTCTTTATGTAGGCCCAATTGTTCATTGACCTACTGCTTTTGTCTGTAGACCGCTGCTGCAGTTACGGTGGCATGGCGAATGGATCCTGACTACGGTGGCGCTGCTGTGCTGACTCACACCCGACGAATTGCAAGATAAGCATCCCGACGCATAGAGGTATGTGACTCGTTTTCTTTTATGCACCTCGAGGATTATTATTTATCAGTGGTTGATGTTGTGAAGCCAGTTCACCATACATGTTTAAAAGCTAGCTTCGCTAGTGCTTCGGGTTATATTTCTTTAATTCTTACTACAACTTGGTCTACATTTAATACTTTAATTTAACACACTTGCTATGGAAAAAATCTACCTTGAATACTTTAATTTAGCACACTTGTTAGTGAGAAAATCTAAGCATTCCTTTTTTCCAACGAGTGTTATTACATGCTAGCTACGAAATGCGCACTTCGTGAATCTATTATAAAATTTGTCCCTTTCAATATAACTTAAATTTAATACTTTTCTTTGTCCATGCGAATCAATAAATTTTAATTAATTCTTATTGTTAACAGGTGAGCGACTGTTTTTTTTTTTTTTGGTATGTAGGCAAATCCCCCACTCTCCGCGGTTGGTGGTTAGCCAGGTTTTTACCTTTCTTCCGGCTACGTCTAGGTACGTAGCACGGTAGACCAGGCGGCTTTGTGGCGTGGTTGTATGCGTATGACGCCCAAGGTCCCGGGTGCGAATCCCGACACGATCCGCTTGATAAAAGTTAAGCAGGTATTTTTCACAAAAATACACCCTCGTTCGCATGAGAGGTAAAATGGAGGTCCCGTGTGTGAGTGTTGTCAAGCACGTTAAAGATCCCTACCTTGCTTGGAACAGCAAGGGTTTGGCAAAATTCCAAATTTTCCAGGTAAAAAAAACTCGCCTCCTGGACAATGTAATACCTTCGAGTGGAGTATTGGAAAATCACATGTAAGGTTGGTATGCGTATAACTACTACGCCCAAGGTTTCAGGTTCATATACGGACACGGTCCGCTTGAAAAATGTTAGGCCAGCATTTTTCACAAAAATACGCCCTCGTTCGGATGAGAAGTAAAATGGAGGTACCGTGTGTGAGTGGTGTCACGCACTATAAAGATCCCCACCTTGCTTGGCACAGCAAGGGTTCGGCAAAATGCAAAATTTCCAGGTAAAAAAAACTCTTCAATGTGGTACCTTCGGGTGGAGCATTGAAAAATCACATGTAGGGTAGAGGTAGACATAAGTTAGACTATTGCACACAGATAGTCAAAGATGTAGGATATGGGAATTTCAGAGAAATGTGTAGGTTAGCTCAGAATAGGAAACAATGGAGGTACGTGTCCAACTTGTTCTAGAACTCAAGACCTATAACGATGCATTGAAGTCAGAAGGTGAAACATTTCGATAAAAGTTTAATTTGAGGCGAATTGAGAAAAGTTTTCTTACAAACTTCTCGCTACATTAAAAACCGCTATACGAAACTTTGAGCTATTGCGTTTATTGATTAAATTGAGATTCTAAGCAGTATGATTTAATCAGCTCATCAATAATATTTTATTATACGAGGGTGGTTTGAAAAGTTCGCGAAACGAAGGGAAAAATGAAAAAATTTGTTTTTAAAATATAGTTTATGTTTCTACATAATCTCCGTCAAGTTGAATACACTTCATCCAGCGATGTTCCAAACCCATTATGCCATCACAAAAGTGCCATTCTTCAAGGCCTCCAGAATAGTCGTTGACAGCTGCTTTTACTTCTTCGTCCGTAGAAAATCGTTTTCTCCCAAGGAAAACTTTTAGTCGTGGAAATAGGTAGAAGTCAGAAGATGCCAAATCAGGCGAATAAGGTGGATGTTGCAACAGATCGTACTTCAGATCATTCAATTTTTGCATTGTGGAAGTGTATATCTTGATAGAAAATGATCTTCTTCTTACGCAATGCAGGTCTTTTTTCACGAATATTTTTATCCAGTTGGCCTAGAAGTTTAGCGCAATAGTCACCGTTTATTGTTTGCCCCTTGGGAAGTTAGTCAATTAGTAGGACACCTTTAGCATCGCAAAAAACTGATGCCATAACTTTTCCAGCCGACTTCACGAAGAACCCCTATGTCTCCATTGTTTAGATTGTTGCTTGGTTTCAGGGGTATAATAGTGAACCCAAGTTTCATCTGTCGTAACAAATCGTCGGACGAAATCGGTTTTATTGAAGTTAAGACGGTCTAAACTCTGTTGGCAAATTCTCTTCCTCTGAAGGTTATGATTAATTGTCAATATGCGCGGCACCCATCTTGCCAAAAGCTTTTCATACCTAATTCCGCAGTTAAGATATGAAATGGTCTTTCATCTGAGATACCTGCATCCTTAACAATTTCGGAGACCTTTAATCGACGATCCTGCGTAACCATGTCGTTATCTTTTTGAACGATTTCAGCTGTGGTGGCAGTTTTTGGTTGTCCGCTGGGCGGATCATCTTCTAGGCTCTCACGACCACATTTAAATTCCGTCACCCTCTTGTGCACAGTTGTAAATGATGGAGCGGAGTTTCCTAATGTATTCTGCAAATCTTTATGTATTTCAGTTGCTTTCCAACCCTTTTTTACAAAATATTTGATAACAGCGCGCGTTTCAATTTTATCCATTTTGAAAAACTCACAAAACTAACTTTACTTTATATAGCACCAAATTAATACTACTTGACAGAATAATGTCAAATTTAACATCTGCGCACTAGATAGTTGGAGCCATCAATTGCATATATTTTATTCGAACTGATGCTGCCATCTGTACTCCATTTCGCGAACTTTTCAAACAACCCTTGTATGTCGCTTACTACTTTATTATTAGTAAATTAATATTTCCTAAAACAAATTTTATAAAAATACTCACAAATAACATGCGTAAAGGCCATGAGAGCGTTTCGCAAAATAACCCGTCTAATTTTTTCTCGATTATGAATTTAGTCATTTAGTTCAACATGTCTACCTACTTTTTGTTTACAACTGAAATTCAAACTTTACGTGTGCTCGTTCTTGAAGTTATAGCATGCTTAAAGTAAACGTCCAACGAATATTAATGATTGAGGTTTGTTACACTTTCGAAAAAGTTAAAAACTTTCTTCATTTCAACTAAAAGCTGTCAGCATCAAATTGACTAAAATTGCTGAATCTGAAAGAAGCCTTTGATTATATGTATTAAAAATTTTATCGAAACTTTTAAAGTAAGTTTCTGGAGTTTCAAACAGGAAGTAATCCAGAATCTACTGAGTTATAGTATGATGTCGAATTTATGAAAGCAAATATATCAATTGAAAATAGTTGGTTGAAATCGAAAGGCTTGTTTCTAGTAAATCTTACCTCGTCAAATGCCAAAATTATTTATCGATTGAATTTGGATCTAGTTTTGGTATGTGTACTATCGTAAGATTGTATAAAGGAAAACTTTGATTATATGTATTGTAGAGCCGTTTAGTCTACCTCTGACCAGAATAATTACACTGGACTCTTAGCGTTACGTTTGTATACAAAAAATGATTGATAGGCCCCTGCGAGCGATGGACTTGATTAACAGGTACAAGAGTTTGCATTTAAAAGCTTTACTAAACTTTCAAAGGATACATTCAAGATATTATTTGGATATTCTGGTATGTTCCCGAAATTATTAGAACAATTGGATAAAATATAAATTACCGCAATGAGCGTTACTAAGTTCAATTCTAATTGAAACTTTGATTGCAATATTTCGTTTCTACTCGAGCTATAAGGCTTAATATAAATGCAAAACAGGTTGAACTAAAATTAATGGAAAATTAGTACTTATAGAAAGTTTTGTTGTGAGTGATTGTAGTTTAAAGACAAATAAAAATAAAAAAAAAAGGATTGGCGTGTGGGTACGTGTGGATGTGCAACCTGTATTTTCAGAAAGGGATACATTCAGAAAATGAAAAAAAAATCAAAGGGGTTAAAATTTTGTTGTTCGTTTTGGAAGGTTAACTAGAAAATTAACTGCACAATAATTTGTAGGTTTGCTAATGCAGTAATGCAGCATCAACAACACAAGCCCCAAATCGGAGACTGGACAGTACGCGCCAGTATTCAAGGATTCTCCTGGGAACGGTGGTAAAGTATAAATAGCAATTTTATTTTGATTGATTTTGGTGAGACTAAAGCTTGATGTTACGGGATTAAACAGACTGATAACATAATTAATGTGTAGACAAATCAAATTTATCTCTTAAAAAAAAGGTGAACCGCTTGTGAGTCGTAGTGCTGAGAATTAGACAGCCGGAGCATTATTAAAACAGGTAAATAAAGGGGCGTAATTGTATTAAAAAGGTAATTACCCTTGTGTTCCTGTACAGTATTTTCTAGATAAAAAAGGGGGAGAAGCACAGGTTACCGCCTGTAAAAAAAAACTCAATAAAAATTGGAGATGCTTTTCCAAAGCTTTAGTGTAGGAATTAACATTTTTAGAGTTAATTTTTCTTCTTTTTAGCGTGTGTAAATAGTCATAAAGAACTTATACAATATCTAAAGGCTATGTAGTATAATAGTAAATAATAATTACAAATATTAGTGGTTAATGAATAATTTAGTGCATTTAGTGCATCTTAAAATTATAGTAGATTGCATGTATTAGTTAAAAGCATTTCAGATTTGTTAATGTATATATTAATAATTTTTAGGTCATAATTAAGAAGGGTGAAATACAAATTTTCATAAATTAACAGGGATTATAAGTGTAAATATTGCTAGTGTAGTTTATTATAGTGTTAGTAAGAAGCTTTATATTTGTATAATCTTCAAAAGTTTAACTATAGCGAAAGAGAAGTGGTTGCTAACGTATATAGTTGAAAACACGTTCCAGGTATTAATTTAAAAGGGAAAAGTTGTCAAGGATTTCCTTGTAACGCTCAAGATTGTTGTAAACAAGTTCAGAACATTTAGTTTCAGCGAAGGTACTGACGGTTGAAACAGGCAGGGTTCGATATAAAGTAAGGACAGATTATTTTTGGCATGCATTAGAATGAGATGAGAATATCATATGTTAAAGCGTTCGTTTGACTTTCGAAGAAACTGTAGGACAAGGAGAAATTAAAGTCTTTAAGTGCAAATGAGCAGCAGAGTGTTTGTATAGACATCGTTTTAAATGTGAAGTGAGAAAATTGTAGAAAAGGTTATTGACAAGCTGTTAATGAGAGACAGAGAAAAGTATTAGATTACGCGTTTATAAGAGTAAGATGATGGTATTTTGTATATGTGGAAGTGGTTGGTTACTGCCAGAACGGACGAAGCTTGCGTATGAGCAACAAAGAAGGAGCATTGGATCTCACATATAAAAAGGAGACAGCCGATAGTATTAAAAAGGGATAATGTTATTTTGGGGAGAAACAAACTGACAAACATAGTGTATGCAAGAGAAAAGATGTGGTACACGGGTTAAACTAGGATGGAAATAACTCATGATAGGTTATGAAAGATAGTAAGGGTATATAGTAAGGAATAGAAAATTTACATATGTCCGTTAGGGAGAGATGACTTTAATACGCGTAGTATGAGAGGAGTGCGTTAAACAAGAAACCATTGGCAGTTGAAACTCAGATTCAAGGAACTAAAGTATCCGTTGTGAGGCTAAAGTGGGTTTTCGTAAAAAATGTTTTGTATTGTTAAAAATTCTCAGATTTTGGAGACAGTTTGTGCATTAGCTCGTGTGTTAGTGGAATTAAAAGTAGCAGTTGAAAATTGTTGGTGTGGGGTTTTGAGAAATGTTGTGACCATTGAGAAAAATTACCAAGAAGGCTTGTTTGTGTGTATCGAGGGATTTTGAGAAATTTCATTTATATGGGGACAGATTTGTCACGAGGAGGTAGTGATAGGCTCTCTTGCTCTCTTGCTCTTTATCGGCTCTTTGCCTGAACATCCAAGCGTCGACCTATTGTAACATACTGTTTTAATACGCTCTAATAGTTCTAGTATTCCCAAAAATTGTTATTTTCTAGTTTAATTTTAGCATTCTAATTATTAGAATGAAGGTCTGCAATTGTAGCGGCTGCGGGATCACCCAAGTAGGTTCCCAGCGAAGTTTCCAGGAAGATCTAATCCAAGAGTCAATCAGTTTTCTAAAGGCACTTACTTTAAGGGCACTAAACATGTCAGATTAGTTGCTATCTATGATTAGATGTCAATCATGCTTTAGGATCCTATTTATGTCAGGGTGGTCTGAAGCAATTTTTCAATTAGCGGAGCACTCAACTAAAAGTAGTTCCGAGATCTACTTGTGTGGCAATCTTAGGCAATGGGCAGTTTAATTAATCTTAAAGATTTACGACCGGCGTATCCTAAGCCGAGTATGAGCGCCAAGAAAGGGGTTATTTTTCAATTAACTCAAATGTATATAAGGATGCCAGCCGGTGGTAATGGGGGTTGTTTATTTCCAGACGCGTTGGAGTCTGAAGCTCGCGGTCTTTGCAAGATTAAGTAAGTGTTTTTATTTCTCTGAAGTCAAGTGCGTGCCGTTATGTTCTAAGTTAATTATTTTTCTGAGTAAGTAATTATTATATATGGTATTACTATGAACTCAAAGCTGTGTTATGCATCATAAGTCATTTATTTGTTTAAATACAATATCTGTCGACTTTCATAACATACAACTTCGGGTTAAATGTCCGTTCCAGTATTTAATCCCTTTAGGTTATTGTTAAAGACCGCATCTTTTGAAGGGTTTCTTATTTTATTGTGTGTCGACGTAGTCCGAGGCTTGTAATAACTAAGCCACGAATTCCGTTATTGTACTATTTGACCCGTGTGAAGGTCATGTTTTTCCTGTTATTGATGACCCCGTGATTAAAGGAAGGTCGTTTCAGTATGCAAGTTAGTTAGACTACGGTAGCGTTAATTAATTATATGTATTGGGGTGTTTGCACCCAGAACTGTTGTTAATATTCATAAAATAAGGACTTTAGAATTGTTTAGTTAAGTTGTGTTGTGCTAGCCGGAAACTTAATAACATTTGTCCCTGTGAAGTGACGTATTTTCTGTCTTGCAATCTTAGTCCATCGCCACGAACAAAGTGCGACGAAAGCTATTACCGCGATCGGTCCATGGGCCGTTTAATTCCCATGGTGGCGCCCTATTGTAAATATTGTTAATCACTGTATAATTTTGTATGCATATGTAATTAGGTTAAGTTAGTTAGTAGTCCGTTTAATAAAACAATTGGAATTTTGTCTTAGTGTGTTGTTGTTTAATGAACCTCCCCTTCTCACCGACTGCAGCAGCTGCGAGGTAATGTCCCGAAACGTGAGGGTACTATAGTGTTAGAGGTCCTTCCCATTTATTATTTATTATTAATTGGATACCCTCACGCGGTAGGTAAATATTCAAATTACACTATATTAGTGAACAAATTTACAAGTGATTTTAATGTTGTAAGAAAGTTGACAACACAAGTTGGTGTAATATACACTAGCATTCCGAAAGTCTTATGAAGTATTTTGAAAAATACGAAGCTTGATTGAAAAATGTAAGTAAAGACTGCGTCATATTTTGTTTGTGGGTGCAAGTTATGCACACATGGATTAGAGAGTATAGATGGATGGATTGGATGGTTTATCTATGGTAAATGGACCAGTAGCAAGAGTGTGGAACGTTGGATGTACAGTCTATTGGTAGTTGGAGAAATTTGAGTAGCTGATTGCCATCACGGATGGTATTCTACAACTCAGAGAGGTGCCAGAACGTGCAGTCTTAGGAGAGGACAACATTCATCGATGGTATGATTGTAAATCTAAGAGTGGTAGTGCATTTCAAGTAACAGATTTTGAGAAACTTTGATTTTATGTGCTTATTTGATGTGTTATGACAATTTGGTGCTTCATTGGTGTAATTTTTATAAACTCTATGAACGAAAAAGTTACCTAATGAATGTTTTATGATTGATTCTTCGACAATACTTTTATACAGGAGTTAAGATTTGTAAAATAATTCTATAAAACTTATTGATGTACAAAGTAAAAGGGACTTTTGGTTATTTGCAGTGCAAAATTGAGCACAAGTATTTAAAGGTTTTACTATGAGCTCTAATTAAACCTGGGGTAACGTAATTTTCATGGTTAAGCCCGGTTACTTTATATGGTTTATTGTTAGATATAACTTTATCAGGCAATATTAGAAAGAAAATGTATTATTTCGAAACAAGGTTGATGATGTAGGAAATAATGAGTGAAAAGGAGCTTTTTTTATACCTTTGTGTTCGAATAAATCGAGGTGCATTTTAGTAGTTAAGTTTTCTTGTATAAAACAGTAGGGTAGCGTTTTACAGATAGCAGCTGAGCAGCCGTGGTAAACTTCACTGATGAAGCTAAGTTTTTTTTATTAATGGCAAAAAGTTGGAAGTATTTAGGCTAATATAAACAAGGAGCCTTCGTCCCAGGTAAGCTTCATAACAAATTGGCACCCAATTTGTGGGACTTGAATTAGTTATATGAGGAATAACCCAGTAAACTTTGTAACAATATGGGAGCCCAACGGTGGTGCGAATCTCCAAATAAATTTCGTAAATTTGACTGTGAATCTTGCTCTGAAACGGCCCTCGGCTGCTCCATTTTGTATGCTTATCAATCCACCAAAACCTTTTAAAACCAACACAGACGCTTACCTGTTAACGCTGAATCTAAAAACTCCCACTCATTGCCTCTATGCTGAAACCTAATAGAAATTCACACCCTACAATCACACACTCAAAATAACTCAATTCACCGAAATACATCACACTCTATTTACATGAAATAAATATTACATTTTTAAAATACTTTTCTTTATGTACATTCGTAGTATTAGTAATAATCAACAATTTCATTTTCAAAAGTAATTTAATTCGATAACTTCGTTTAAACAAATATTTTATGAAAGTAAGAGAGCGTTCCTCATACCTTACGTTAACCCCTTTATCTTATCAGGAGCTGATAGTAAAACTCTTTAAATGTGCGTGCAAATTTACTGCACTACAAAAATAAATAAGCCTCCTATACTTCTTTACAACATAGCCTGGTTATCTGTAAATTAATTATCCTTGACTACCTAAATAAATTTCATTTTCATCTGAAATCCAATAAATTTTCAGTTCATTAAATATATCAAATAAGAAACACTCCAAAGCATAAAAAAATCAAAAAACCATAGAAAGTATTCACCACATAATGTTTTTAAACAATGGCATACCTGGTAGCTCTCATCCAAACGTTATCCACCAACCAACCCTTAAAGATGATGCCGTCCAGTATTATACTAGTCCAGGAAACAGCTCCCCGGTTGAATCAACATTATTCTACACCTGCTGCTACCCCAAAATCTCTTCATTTATAATAAAACCATGAGCATCCAATTTCCAAAATTTACCCTTCGTATTCCCAAATAAATTAACCAAAAAATCGCTGCCTTCAAATACTTTCAAATTTTTCCAACCTTTGGTGCATTCCAAAACCACAATATTAATTGTTTGTACTTACATACAAAATTTACTCTTTGCCTAAATTGCTTTATTAACTTTTTACTTGACTTGTCATCATACTGCACTAACTTACATAAATTCATTAACTTCCACTAAAAGTAACTCGATGAAGCGCGAATGACTGAAGAAAATTTAAGAGACCGTCACCCCCTTTGCAAGTGGTTTATATAGCCTTTGCTACACCTCCCCTATTTTCCAATTCGCACATAGAAATGTTAACGTACAAGAATTGTTCCGTGTAAAAGCAGCAACCGTTCTTCATTTCTTAAATTTGTTTGTTTAACCGACTCGATATTTTTGGGAAAAGCTCCAACGACTCTTCGTTTAGCTTGAATTATGATAACAAACATGCTAAAATACTTGTTAAAACATTTACAATCGCCAATTCTCACTTCAATTTTGCGAAACTAGCCTCAACTGTTAATTGATTCTCACTACTTTCATACCTTCAAACTCAAACAAACATCTTTTATCTCCCTTGTTCATATAGCCCCATTTCACACCTATGCTTCCACCAGCTGAATATTTGTCCTACCTGATACAAACTTGTCGCACGTATACCTGCATCCTCCAATCATCTCGCTCAATTTCTGTCCCTTGGTTTCAATCGATGCGCGTCTGCTTATAATATTCCTAGAAATTATTGTTTTTGTTTCCCCCTCTAAAATAAGCTTGTTCGTCGTTTCCCTCCTATACTAGATCTACGATTAAAGCTCCGTTTTTCACTCGTATTCATACGTTTCTGCTCCGTCCTTGTTCCTGAATGACAGTTTTTTCTAGCTACTCACCAATACTACCTTTATAATTAAAAATCGATATCTTAAACAAACTTACTGCTTCTCCGTCCTACTTATGTGTTTTCTGTTCAGTCCGTGCTGTACATTGACTATGCTAACTCCCAACGGTCTTTTCCTTCTTGTAACATATTAAAGCTTGTTTATCGTACGTGTTATCTTGAAATATCTCCCCCTTTTACTTTGCTTTGAAATGTTATCTAGTTTTACCATTGAAAATAATAATAATATTTCTAACAAATATGCAAAGCTTTTATGTTTTCGTATGCTACACTAAATGAAAATTAAAAATCGTATTTTTGCCTCGCTGTTTTTAATACATATTGCCCTATCTTACAATAAATACTATGCTCCGTCATTCCTAAATAAATATTACTAAAATTAAATTAACCCTACATTATTATACCTTGACTAAGCTCTAAATTAATTATTTAAAATATCCTAATTATCTAAACTGCCTAATAGATTTTCTTATAAGTTAATACTCTAACCCCAAGCTTAATTTATGACCTTACGCATTTACAATTAGCTACTAATTACACGATAATATATATATATATATATATATATATATATATATATATATATATGTAAAACACAATAATAAATAAAATGTATCTGTAAGTAAACTCTTATGAAAATAATTAGTGCTTACTGACGAATACAAATCGAGCTATTAGTTGTATAGCCATTAACAAAACAATAGCCCCATTATTTCACAAGGGGAGGAAACATCCACCTACCGGTTTCAGCTTCTTTAAGCTTCGTCAGAGTAGATTAGTTCCAACAGCCCTATGAAGTAATCGAAGCTATTATACTGATATAATTTCGAAGGAATCTTTGTACTATGGCAAAAGTAAGTAATATCGCCATCAGGTGGTAAAACACCAACACTACTAAGCGTGGAAGTACAAAAATTGATCCGAAACTACATTGTGATTCTATAGATGGCTATACAAGTAAGTTCAGCTATTGCGGACTGCAAATAACTTGTCTTGTTATTATTATGATTTGCCTATGGGGCAAAATACGGGCATCGCCACGAGAAGGTTTGTTATTGTTGCAAATAAATTTTGCTCTAACATTTCGCAAATCTCAATGGCCGAACTTACTTGTATAGCCATCTATAGAATCTCGATGTAGTTTCAGATCAATTTTTGTACTTCCACGCTTAGTAGTGTTGGTGTTTTACCACCTGATGGCGATATTACTTATTTTTGCCATAGTACAAAGATTTCTTCGAAATTATATCAGTATAATAGCTTCGATATATATATATATATATGAATATATATAATAAATATATATATATATATATATATATATAATATTTATATATTATCGTGTAAGTTATAGGTAAAGAGGGATACACAAGTCTAGAGAGTAATTTTGTAAGGACTTTGTATATAGAAAACAGGAATATATTATTTATGCTTCAAATTAATTAGTTTTGACCTTAAAACAAACGGATAATAGCATATATTTGTATAAATAAATAGTAATTTTAAGGTTGCATAGTGTGGAAGCTTGGTAGGGCATAAAAATTCAAGGAGAATGCGAGGACAATTAGCTTTAATGTTCGAACGTTGTAAATCGAGCACATCAAATAATAAGGGAGAGCTTTTGTATATAAAATCGATAATGTAAACGCATATGTTCAAATAACTAGCAAAGCGTTCGTTAAAAACAAATTCTGGAAAATATACAGGTTAAACAACATGGAAAAATACAATTTCAAACTGGCGAGCAGTTCATAGAATGCACTGGCAGACAAATAAACAATTCAAGAAATCGTAATGTACGTTGAAACATAAATTTGAGCTAACGGCCGAAGCGAAGGGTGAGAAATAGCATGTGGTTTGAAAACAAAGCAGGGACGAAATATAAATAGCATAGGGTAAAAGAGGATGACAAATAACAGACACTCGATAAATCTGCCATTTAAAACACGCGATAAAACAGCCATTTACAACACGCGATAAAACAGCCATTTAAAGCACGCGATAATTTGTAGAGGCTAACAACAATATCGATTTTAAGTTGCTATAGTGGGATGTTAACAAAGACAGTAAATATCAGTTAGACGAGGATAACATAGTTGGATGGATAGACCTACAATGGGGGAAATAATCTGGATTGGCTGATTGCGAGTGGAGTGAGAGGCTTTTCTAAGAGCATTGCGACCGTTGTGCATGATAATCAGTATTTTCGGACTAAAGCTACGGCGAATGAGAAATTTCTGAGTTTTAAAAGATTGTTGTATTTTGGATTTTCAGAATCGGCGAAGGTAGAGGTGAATTTCAATGAAACAGGGTACAGGAGGTAGGCTGGAACGCTTATAAATACACTAGAAGACGTAGTGGGGCTCTCTCATTTCTTCTGTTCGCTTTAGACCTATATGGTGTAACATTCAAGTTAAAAGTTTTTAAATCGGTAATAGCGCAGTTCGTTTAATTTAAATTACAAGTGTGTGAAAGCACGAATAGGTGCTATGTCATAAACGGGGCTGTAAGTAAATACGAATAACGAACAAAAGATGTTACTAAGGTAAGCGAGCCTAGTTATTTTTCGGAACGAGGGTGCTGGTTGTATGGTAGATTCAGAAGCCGATCAACATATTTGGACAATTATATGTATAGATGTATTGAAGGCGTCTGCATACAATTGGATGAACATGTGAAAATGAGTTTGATGTGCATGTAGCAAAGGGAAGTTGGATGGAATGCAACGACGAGGATTTGGTGGACGACATCTTCAGAGGTGATGATGCAAGAGCTTACACCAGGTAACGAAATTTGTTTTCTTTTGTTATTGCTTGAACATTTTGTGCTGGTATTTTGTGCTAGAGTGATTTGACACATTTAGTGAATATTTTATGAACATAAAATCTAATTTGAAGGTTATATGAAAAAGACAATTTGAATTTATTATTTGAAGGTATGAATACAGGACGTATAATTTTGATGTAAACAGTAAACGGGTCTTTAGAGTTGTTGAAAACAAAATGCAATTTATTCATGCATTCAGAGTAACAGGGTTTATACTGAGCTCACCATAGACGAGGGTAAATTTCAATTTAGGGTTTCAAGATAGGTCCATCTACTTGAACAGTATATAAAGAAGTGTTGAAATAAATTAAATTTATTAAATTTAAAAGGATTTAATGGTTGATATTGTAAAAATTAATGAAGATGTTTATATCCGATTTCATAAATATTGAGCTGGTGTGACGTAAATTTTTTTGATTTGTATGAATAAAAGGTTGCATGTTTCGTTGAATTATTCGATTGGTAATTTTTATTTGGTAGTCTAAGTGAGAGAGAGTAAGCATAGGATAGATAAGTATCTTTGAAGAAGCTGGAAGCAGAGCTAGCCGTGAAATGCTGATTTAGGGGAGCTTTTCCAGAGATAATGAAATTTTTTATATTTTTCAGAAATAAAATTTATGACAGACCAATCTGTAAGGGTTCGATTCTAGGGATTGATTCCAGGTAAACCTCACAAAATTTATGACGGCCAATTTGTAGGCTCGATTGTTTAATCTTAAACTCCACAGTATACAGGGTGGTCCGGTTTTCATTAGCCAGCGTATATCTTCTGAACTATGCAAGATATAGAAAAATTTCATAGGAAAAAGTTTTTTGAATATATTTTCTCTACAAATATAAGGCATTAAGTATTTTTCATGGCCTGCTATATTTGAGCAATAATACGTCACTTTGGTTTTTTAAATAGAACACCCTGTATATTTTTTTGAAAAAATACTCTACTTGAAATTCTCTTTACGGCAATATACCATAACCAATGATTTCTTGTCAAAATGTGGTAAATAACTCAAATAATAGAAGTCCATTAGAAAATTGTGATTATTGTTTATTTACTGCATAAATTAATCAATTGAAATTTATTTTATACATACATCTGAAAATAATAGCTAACAAGAAAACTGATTATCTTAGTAAATGTTTTAATTGTTCACCATTACATTTTAAATATTTATTAACTCGAATAATAAATTTTTTTCTAGCATCTTGCAACATGACCGGGGTCGTGCCGATTAACTCTTCGAGATTTTGAAAAGGGGTAGAGTTAGGATACACTCGAGATCGGTAATAGGGGACCGATTTTGTGGCCTCCTGGATCACCTGATTTGTCAGTTCTAGACTTCTTTGTTTGGAGGTTTTTAAAAGACCGAGTGTATCCTATTTCTACCCCTTTTCAAAATCTCGAAGAGTTCGGCACGACCCCGGTCATGTTGCAAGATGCTAGAAAAATTTTATTATTCGAGTTAATAAATATTTAGAATGTAATGGTGAACAATTAGAACATTTACCAAGATAATCAGTTTTCTTGTTAGCTATTATTTTCAGATGTATGTATAAAATAAATTTCAATTGATTAATTTATGCAGTAAATAAACAATAATCACAATTATCTAATGGACTTCTATTATTTGAGTTATTTACCACATTTTGACAAGAAATCATTGGTTATGGTATATTGCCGTAAAGACAATTTCAAGTAGAGTATTTTTTCAAAAAAATATACAGGGTGTTCTATTTAAAAATCCAAAGTGACATATTATTGCTCAAATATAGTAGGCCATGAAAAATACTTAATGCCTTATATTTGTAGAGGAAATATATTCAAAAAACTTTTTCCTATGAAATTTTTCTATATCTTGCATAGTTCAGAAGATATACGCTGGCTAATGAAAACCGGACCACCCTGTATATATATATATATATATATATATATATATATATAGCTGTGAATCCACCAAAATCCGGGAACTACGGTTTTCGAATCAAGCCCCACAGATTGGGCGTCAAGAATGCTGTGAATCCTACAAAAAGCTATTCATTAACTCAACTGTTCCGTTGACTTTCTTCTGTTCATCGCCTCGGCTGCTCCTCTAGATGACTTTCATCCTCAATCATAAAAAAAACAAACACATTCCTATCACAAACACAAACGTTAACTCTATTTACATCAATATTCACAATACATTAAAACTTCAAAATTAAAATTCAGCATAAATTTCAGTATCAGAAAATTTCAAGATTAAATTTATTATCATTTTAATGTGCATTCAGAATTAAAGTCCTTGTAGGATGCCTACTAATTAATATAACAATATATTGGCAGACCTGAGTCTGAGTACAAAGGGAGCATTTCCCACCCCTTTACGTTAATTAACCAGGTTCGTCTAATTGAGCTCAAAGACATACCCAAATTTTCATCATAATCCAGAACATAAATACTAAATACCCCTTTCTACCTAAACAAGAAAATTTCACCTTAAAATTAAAAATTTGTTGTTAGTACAATTTCACTACTGTCCATTTTAAATAAACAAATTATAAAGTTATTCAACACACACCAAAACATCAAAGTTCGAACAAAATAGTATAATTTACCTGAAGGTTACTGCACTCGTAGCTTCAATGTACATCGTCCCTTTTGTTAATCACACCATTCCAACTGGGTTATATTTACGGCTTCTGATTCTCAACGCTTTTAAAATTTACACCACCACCATTCATCTAAAGTTGTTTCAGGGCTTTTCCGGAACTCATCTGTGTATATCTGAACCTTGTTTTGTGCATCCAGACACGTTTATGAACCATTTAATTATTAACACCCCCGAAAAATAGCAAAGAAATTCATACTTCTTTCACAAATATACGCCAAAACTGCCTACTTTTGTGTATTCATTTGTCGTTGCAGATTTGACTAATTGGTACAGTGATACTAAACTTTATTACCTTGTATCTTCTTTTCTAAGTGCACTAAATTACATTCATTGTAAAGAACAAACTGTTTTAAATCACCAAAATATACGAGCAAACTGTTTAAATTATTCAATCAAAATCGGAAAACTAAAAAGCACTGTTTAACGCATTGAATCAATTCGAAGATCTAAGAGAGAGAAGCTCATATTAACCTGGGTATATATAGAGGTTAGCCCGTCTGTCGGTCTTGTCCCCAAAACGGCCAGTTTCTAGAATTTCGTGTACTATGTTCCCATCTCGCCCGCCTGTGCGTCGGTTCTTATTAAATTTTGCACTCGCACCAGTTAAATCTCAGAAATTTCGACACGGCTCGCAACGTCTGGAAATAACTAATTAATTTTTATACAGAAATGTTATTTTTCCTTCTCAAGTTTGCCTTTTATTTTCAACCAATCGCAACCCAGTGACGTTGCTCCACTCACGCCTTTTACTATATGTGTCTCCGTCTTGCGCATATTATCTGTCTCTATCTACCCTGTTCTTATTGGTGCAAATTGATATTCTTTATTATTGATTATTTTCAGTCCACGTGTGTTCTTATCTGGGTTAAATAATCCCGTATCTAGCCTTCCCGTGAATATTAAACGACGGTTTCTCCAAGATTCTCTGTAACCATTCGTTATCTGCAAAATTTACGCAGAACGAGCTTTTTAAATAAACCCTGTTTTGTATTTCGTGCTAAAGCATCCGACCGTTTCCAATATCCGTAGAATCGACATGTTTATCTAAACAAATTAAACTGAAATTGCCTTTTAAAAATACGCAGGTGTGTTCAAACATAACATTTTAAATAACCCTTCTACGATTTGACTATTATTGGGTTTTCACAAGCTTTTATGCTTATTATACTGGGTGCTTCAAAAAAATGTATACACACTTTAAACTATTGTAGTTTTCCCGCACTGCAAGGCTAATGTTATATTTCTTCGCCAGGTGCCAGCATAATCGTCCCTCTATGTTATATTATCAGTTGGAATTTGTAATATCAACATGGCGGACGTACGTTTGAGTTTTGAAGAACGAAAGCAGGTTATTAAGTGGTACTGGAAGTTTGAGAATGTAAATGAAGTTCAAAGACAGTGGAGAAGGGAGTACGATACAGAACCACCTTCAAGATTAACAATTACACGCATACGAGACAAATTCGAAGTTCATGGAACAGTGTGTGATGTGCATAAAGGTCATTCAGGTCGGCCTCGAACAGCTACAAGTAATGAGTCATCAACGACAGTCTTGGAACTGTTTCAACGCTCTCTAACAAATCTTCAAGGCAAGGCACGTGAAAGTGATGTAAGTGCTAGCAGCGTGCTACGCATTCTAAAGAGAGGCAAGTATCGTGTTTACATTCCAAGGCTGGTGCAACAGCTAAATGACGACGATCCAGATCGAAGGTTGCAATTTTGTGAATGGATTCAGGAGATGGTGATACGTGAACCGGGATTTATAGGTAGCATCATTTGGTCGGATGAAGCCCAATTCAAACTTAATGGAACTGTCAATAGGCACAATTGTGTTTACTGGTGTGAAGAAAATCCTCACATTACAATTGAAAAAGCTGTAAATTTGCCTGGTGTAAATGTGTGGTGCGGTTTGTCTTCAAGGGGACTCATTGGACCTTTTCGATTTGAAGGCACTGTAACTGGTATTAATTACCTAACAATGCTTGCTGATTCCATATTTCCTGCCATTCGTGCATTATACGGTAATGATGATTTTTATTTTCAACAAGATGGTGCTCCGCCGCACTACCACAGGGACGTACGAGCTTACCTGGATCAAAATTTGTCGGGCCAGTGGATAGGACGCAGGGGGCCAATCGAGTTTCCAGCACGCTCTCCAGACCTTACACCACTGGATTTCTTCTTGTGGGGCACAGTAAAAGATGAGGTGTACAAACGTAAACCATGTAACCTAGACATTCTTTGGAATGAGATTCAAGCAGTGTGTAGAGAAATCTCATTGGACGTTTTGATACGATGTACAGAATCTGTGGTGACTCGTACTCAGAATTGTATTGATGCTGCAGGTCACCAATTTGAACAGTATTAACATTTGTTATTTATGTTTCATTTACATTGGACTTTCAGCTTTCTATTTTCCTGAAATTTAACTTTGTAGAACGGTAAATAAATTTTCTATGGATGTTCAAAGTGTGTATACATTTTTTTGAAGCACCCAGTATTATTAATAATGGTTCCATTAACTCCAATTAAAATAATACACTTTAATTTTTAGTGAATCCTAATTAAATATTCAATTATTATTTGTACATTTCGTTTAATACCTGTTACCCAAACTTGAATCAATTAATATAAATTTTGCACGTAATTTCCATTTGTTTCATTACTGGGAATAATTATATTACACGTGGAGCATTTTTAATACTGCTTCTTTTTATATAAAGCGTCTTGTAAATAATTTAAATCTCTTATTTTTAATGAAACGAATGAATTTTTATTCTCCACGGTTTTTTTTAATAAAGCGTATTATCTAATAAAATTCCTTATACGCGGTGATGAAAATTATTTGATGTAATTAATTAATTTTCTACCCTGGTATAAATATGAGTAATATATATATATATATATATATATATATATATATATATATATTTCTTTATAAATTTAACATCCTACAATAACTCAGTATACCCGAGTTATTTCCTATTCGAGGTTCCAGAAATTTAATTGAACAATAATTTTTAATACATATAATCAAAAGCTTCTTTATGATCCACCAACTTTAAGCATTTTGATGCGGGTAGCTTTTACGTAGAATGAAGAGTAACAAGTCTCAATCATTAATATTCGTTAGGCGTTTACTTAAAGCATGTTATAACTCCAAGCACGAGTGCACATAAAACTTGAATTTGAGTTGTAAACAAAAAGTACTTAGCCATGTTCAACTAAATGACTACTCCTGTAAACGAGAAAAATTAGATGGGTTTATTGTGCGGAGAATTTTCAAAACGTGCACGTGCGTTATTTGTGAGAAATTCTTTTGAGTAATTTTTATGTATATAGATGACAAAATTATTATGCTGCAAGTATCAATTCATACAGATTTGCTGATAAAATCATACTTTTAGAATACCAATTTCATCAATAACGAAGTAAATTGGGGTTTCGTGTTGTGGTTTGAAAATGTACTACAACTACAAAGCCAGTTATGACTCGAAAAACGTTTAAGAGATATTTCTTTAAGTTCGAAAGTACTGTTAAGATATCGGTTACCGCCGTCATAAAATGTAAATTCATTATATAAGGGCTGAAAAGTTTCAAAAGCATTGCCGAGTAAAAATAAATATTGATCTTACTGTTCCAGTGGAATATACACTTGGTATCCCGACACGTTCTGCTTGAAAAATGTTAGGCGAGCATTTTTCACAAAAAACACCCTCGTTCAAATGAGAGGTAAAATGGAGGTCCCGTGTGTGGTGTTGTCACGCACGTTAAAAATACCTACCTTGCTGAGAACAACAAGGGTTCGGTAAAATTCAAAAATTTTCAGGTAAAGAAAACTCGCTTCCTGGCCATTGTAGTACCATTGGGTGGAGCATTGGAAAAGCACATGTATGGAATATGCATTTGGTTCTCATTAAATTATTTATTGTTAGTAGAACACCTGAGGTGCTTTAGGTATTGGTTTGGTCCAATCAATGATATTAACAGGAACGTTTCTTAAAGATTTTTAGATAATAAAATCGTATTACAATGTAAACGCTTAAATAGAAGAAAATGGTTTGTGTATCTACTTAAAAACTATTCTCTAACAGTGTGTTACGTACAGTTTTTGGTCTACACAATATCTAGCAGGTAATCCACAGAAAATTCAGAGAAATACTCCGTTAAAAATCCCGTGCCGGTAAGACACCGAAAACCTCGACTTTACGAACAAAAAGTTGTTCTGTCGACTACCTCAGTGGGACGGGTGGTGTAAATGTTTGACGAGGGTCTTAGAAAGCTATCTGGTATGAAATGTGGTCTTGATCGAGAAATACCTTGAACGCCACCTAATCTTGCAGGGTTGCTAGGGAAAAGCCGTAGAATAACTAACCAGAGGTGCCAAAATCTGGAGACCAGGAGAGTGACCCAGACAAAATTATTTTAAATCTAAAACAAACATAAATTCGTAGACCTATTTATGACTGCAAACTGCAAAAAAGATTTCTGAAAGTAAAGGTTAAATAAGACCTGAAATATTCAATCGCGCTTTTTAAAAATCACAACACAATTGATTATAGCAACTGTAACTATACCGTTTACAATAAGGAAAACCAAATCTAAACCAAATCTATAACACACGTTTTCATCACAGTTATACAGTGCAATCTTAACCAAATATTAAAAGTCCAGTATGTCGCAAATCTACTAATTAAAAACTTATTCTTAATCTGAACACAAATGTTCTTGTAAGTACGTTCAATTCATATATTCGATGATACATTCAAGTACTAACCTCCATTCCAGTATACTTTCAGCATCTGATTATTGAAATTTTCTACCTCCAATCGAGTTATTGATTATTTCTCCATTAAAGCTTTAGACTTCCGGTTATCTCAACCTAGTTCCAATCCACGGGTTGAATTTTTGGAAACCGATATGCTCCTATAAAATAAACTGAGTCGCTTGGAAAGGATTATCTGAACATAATTGGCTACTTAGCCTAGCTTACGACCCTCTGACCAAAGTACTTACTCTATCGAAGCGTCCTGTTCACCATTTGGATGTTAAAAACTGAGTCTTACTTTGAAGAATAAAACTACTCTTTTAAAAACCACACGAGGCATTCCCGGCAAACGCATTCTAAATAATTCATTATTAGCAAATCGTTACGTGACTAGAATAGAACACATTTGTTCAGAAAACCAATATTCTGTGGAAACAAATAAACACCAGGCGGTTAAATTATAAGATAAATTAACAAACATCCAAATACCTGAGTTAATGAAAGCCAAAAGTTGAAAATCCTCGAATAATACTGCAATATGCTGGATGAGGACGTGACGAACAGAGCATTCATCGAAGATTTAAACTAAGTAATTTGTAAAAATTCCGAGTTCTGCTAGATAAGGCAAAAGTATCAGCCTAGATTGTAAACACGCCAATGAAAACAATTGGAGGAAGGGTTTATATATACGATAGTAACGGAACGACATTTTAGTCTATATTCAACTGAGCAACGACTATGTTCGAAGATGTTAAAACCTCACGTAACTAGTGAAGTAAAAATCAAAACAAATCAGATTTAAAAGTTAGAGAAATTGTGCAACGAAATATAAACTGATCTATAGATAGACGTAATTTAAACAACTTAATTAAATTCATTTCTAATATTAAAGAAACAGGGCTTTAATTGAGACGGCTTTAATTTGGGACCTTTAATTTGAGACGGCTTTAATTTGGAACCTTAAATTTGGGACCCCTAACTTTAAACACATTTTAATATTGGTGATATTTTAAAAATGGAGATATTCTACTTTTAGAGATATTTTAAAAATGGACATATTCTAATTTGGACATATTTCGATTTGGGACATTCTAATTTTGGATGTACTGTAATTTGGTACGATTTTAATTGGAAGCGATTCTTATATGGGGCGACATGTCAATAAGCAAAGCGGACACAGCAAGGGATGCAGATCATAGACTAGGATGGAACTCCAGAACCCATTTCAGGTTAGCAATCTTAATACACTTTATTATTGAAAAACTGTTTCTAATTTAACATTTGCTATACATTGTATATTTGTAAGAGTCATCAAAAAGGTCACTTAAAAAATATGAAAATGGAATGGGTATCTTGGAACGTTCAAAGGTCCTGAATATAATTAAAAGATATTTTTGCTGGCTTTCAGAAAAGCATAAATCTGGTATATGTAAATATTTTTTACAAAAAGGAAAATTTTGAGTGTTGTAAATATTATCAATTATTATATTGTGTGTTCTAGAATTGCTTTATTTGATTCAATAAGATGTATTCAGTAAGCTAATCGGGGTAAAAATCCTAATTTAACATTTCATAACATTGGGGCTTAAAATAATAAAAGGAATATCACAGCAATTTTATGGTATGCCCAATCGTGGGGCGAATAGCACAGCAGTATATTACTATGGATTTCTAGGCTAAAATCGAATTACATAAATCAGACAATTATTTATTTGTAGGTACCCCGTGTATAAAAATCAATTTCTAATTTAAAACGTTTTTCAATACGATAGAATAGGGATGGTACGATGTAAAATAATGTAGGTTTACTATTTGTGCTTCATTTCAGAGTTAGGATAATGATTAATTACTAATAGGAACGATGGCAAGATAAACAAGTATATTGAAGTTTAGAAATAGTGTACAGATATGTTAGTATAAAAGCTTTTCATGACAGGCGTAGTGTAAGAATCGATAATTTACGCAAGGAAGGTGAATCCTTGAGGGGTATAAAATAGTGTAGGGTAATATAAGCGTAAACATTTATGTAAGTTTCCAAGGTTTAATAATCTAAAACAAATTATAACAGTGATAAATTTCAATGAAGGTACGTGCAGAAAATAAAACGGTTCCAGTAAAGCTTTTAAACGTTAAGAATATATTAATTAAAGACTTCTACGTAAAAATCGTTAACATGAACAACAGGTCTATAGTAGGGAACGGACGGTTACATGTAGAAACAGATCGATAAAATCAAGCGAAAGATTATACTTAGCATACGTTAGAAACAGAGGGAAGATATCATATGGTCAGTTGTAGTGACCTTCAAACGTCTGTAAGACGAGGGCATTTTTAAAGGTAATAATAATATACGCAAAAGAAATGAAAAAATTAGGAAAAGAGTAAGGTTCAAGGTGGGAGATTTGGTAATAGTAAAGAGTCTACGTGTAGGGCGTCGTGATTTGAGGACGTGTGCAAAATTACACCTACCGTACGAGGGACCATATGAGATTGGGGAGTTAGTAGGGAGTGCACCTACATGCTGCGAGATCGAGAAACTCAAGCCAATAGGGGAAAGTTTCACATAAGCTTGCTATTTCCCTATAAAGAAGATAGTGATAGATAAAGATAGATAAAGATAAGTGTAAATAGGTAGATAGGTTTAAGATAGATAGGCTTAGGTGTTAATAAATAGCGATAGATAAACATAATGGTGATAGGTATAGAAGTATAGTGATAGGGTTAAGAATAGATAGTGATAGGTATAAAATAACAAGAATAAGGATAAGTAGTTCCATTTGATGGCGTTTAAGTCTATCCTTACGGATGCGATGAAACCGTCTACATTGGGGTTCAAACGTTCTGCTCCATCAGCTTCCGTGGCGTCGGAGGCTCTTCTGATCGCCGAGGTGCTTCGTAGCGGGTTTTATATACAAAATCGATGGTCATTTTCTTAGATGCCTTTTATTTCCAGTACAGATATGCTCTAATTGCAGTGGACTGTTTTGCGAAATATGCCTTAGCCGAACCGTTAAAAAATAAAAGTGGAGCGAAAGTTACGAAATCAATGAGAAAAATGCTGGAAAAGATGCTTTGTGATAAGGGAGACATCACCACAAAAATCAATCTACAAACAGATCCAGGACGCGAGGTCTACAACCACTCGTTTAAAAAACTAATGCAAAAGCACAAGATTAACCATTATTCAACATTTTCTGCTACCAACGCCAGTTTCTGCAAGAGATTAATTAGAACGATCAAGAACAAGTTGTACAAAAGATTCTATTTGCAAGGTAGTCATAGATGGTTAAAGATTTTACCAAGGTTATTGAAGAATATAATAATACAACCCATAAGAGTGTTAAGATGACACCGATGGAAGCGGAAGAACATCCACAAAGAGTAAAACTTGTCACGGATGATAACAGTGCTGTAAGTCGAAAAAAGCTGTATAGCGTTAGTGCTGTAGTACGGATTTCTAAACATAAGACAGATTTTGACAGAGGATTTCATCCAAACTGGATCACAGAACTGTTCACAATTAAAAAAGTGCAGCAAACCCGACCAATTACCTATCTTCTAGAAGACTTGAATGGAAACCCAATCCGAGGCGCTTTTTGTAGAAAGGAGGTCCAGCCCACAGAAACTCAAACACATATCTGGTAGAAAAAATTATAAAAAAGAGCAAAAATGGTAAGATGCTCCTGGTCAAATGGCTGAATGCTGGGAGATCTTGGATACAGTCCACTGATCTGCTTTAATATTTAAGCGAAAATTTATTCGAAGTTTCATCATTATCGAATCGGCTCTTAAAGCAGAAGCATGTATTAAATGTTAGACTTTCAAGATTTCCAGTATAAGACGAGTGAATTTTTTATAAAAGAAATATCTGTACTCAGTGTTGAAACTGGAGAACTATGGCACGAAATTCTGGAGACTCCTCTAGATGACACATATTTAAACCACGCAATTCAGAAACAAAACAGGTTCAACAGAACCTATCTGCATGAACTAAATTGCGGAACACCGTCGACTAAGAAACTAAGTTTTCTATTTTTATCTCTATGCCTACAAGAGATAATACCTCCAAATGCTAGCGTATTCGTTAAGGGTTTATAAAAAAAAGTGTTATATCTGAATAGAAGAGTTTGGAGTAGCAAGCCTTAAAGTGTTAAGAAGAGAGGCTGATGATCTATCAATCCCCTGTTTGATGCACGAAGACAATTCATTAAATTGTACTAAGCAAAATGTATTCCTTTTAACAATGTATTATTTTGAAAATAAAGCTTTTTCACCATGCCTTGTTTTAATTAACATTAGTTAATAAGAGTATGTATCAAAGTACGTGGAAACCGACTCGATCGCTCTGTTAAAGGTTCTTTTATGTTGAAATATATAATTAAAATTACACAAAACAATAAATTAATATACTTACATTTGTCACAATAATAGATGTTCAAATATATAAAACTATAATCAATCACTTTTAAGGCAGCAATATATAAATTATAAATAAATATATATATATATATATATATATATTACTATATTTAGACCAGGTTAGAAAATTAAATAATCACATCAAATAATTTTAATCACCGTGTATAATGAATATTATTAGATAATACGCGTTATTAAAACCGTGAAGCATAAAAATTTATTAGTTTCAGTAAAAATAAGAGATTTAAACCATGTACAAAACGCTTTATATCAAAAGAAACAGTAAAAAGCTCTACGTGTAATGTAATTATTCCGAGGAAGGAAACAAATGGAAATTACGTGCAAAATTTATATTAATTAACCCTATTTTAAGTAACCGGTATTAAACAAAGTGTACACATAATAATTAATATTTAATTTGTATTCGCTAAAAATGAAAGGATAGAAGTCAATTTTAATTGAAGTTAATTGAATCGTTAGTAACAGATAATATCTATCGAAACTTGTAAAACCCAATAAAATGCAAATCCTAGAAGTGTTACTTAGAAGTAGGATGTTTGAACACACCTGCGTATTTTAAAAGGCAATTTCAGTTTAATTTGTTTAGATAAACATGTCGATTCTAAGGATATTGGAAACGGTCAGATGCTTTAGCACGAAATACAAAACAGGGTTTATTTAAAAAAGCTCTAAGAATTAATATTATTTTGAACACCTGCGTAGTTTAAATATCACGTACGGCGAAAATTGTGTAGATAACAAATGGTTTCAAAGAATCTTGGAGAAACCGGGGCTTAATATTCACGAGAATGTGCGATACGGGGTTATTAAACCCAGATAGTCCACATGGACTAAAATATAATCGATAATAAGGAATATCAATATGCACCAATACGAACAGGTTAGAAAAGGAAAGAGAAAATGCGTCAAGCAAAGACACATATAGTAAAAGGCGTGATTTAAGCAACGTCACGAGGGTCACAATTGGTTGAAAATAGGATGCAAATATCAGAGGTAGAAACAACAATTTCTGTACACAATTAATTAGTTTTTCTCGGACATTTTGCGTGCCGTGAGAATTTCTGAGATTTTAACTGGGGGGGAAAACCGACGCGCGAGCGACGACTGGGAACATGGCATGAGAAATTCTTTAGAATTACCCGTTTTGGGGAACAGACCGACAGACAGGCTTTTTGCTATATATACCGAGGTGAATATAAACAAGCCCTCTTAGACTTCAGTAAGCTAATTGGGGTAAAATCCTAATTTAACATTTCATAACATTAGGGCTTAAAATAATAAAAGGAATATCACAGCAATTTTATGGTATGCCCAATCGTGGGGCGAAGATCACAGCAATTTTATGGTACGCCCAATCGAGGGGCGAATAGCACAGCAGTATATTACTATAGATTTCTAGGCTAAAATCGAATTACATAAATCAGACAATTATTTATTTGTAGGTACCCCGTGTATAAAAATCAATTTCTAATTTAAAACGTTTTTCAATACGATAGAATAGGGATGGTACGATGTAAAATAATGTAGGTTTACTATTTGTGCTTCATTTCAGAGTTAGGATAATGATTAATTACTAATAGGAACGATGGCAAGATAAACAAGTATATTGAAGTTTAGAAATAGTGTACAGATATGTTAGTATAAAAGCTGTTCATGTCAGGCGTAGTGTAAGAATCGATAATTTACGCAAGGAAGGTGAATCCTTGAGGGGTATAAAATAGTGTAGGGTAATATAAGCGTAAACATTTATGTAAGTTTCCAAGGTTTAATAATCTAAAACAAATTATAACAGTCATAAATTTCAATGAAGGTACGTGCAGAAAATAAAACCGTTCCAGTAAAGCTTTTAAAAGTTAAGAATATATTAATTAAAGACTTCTACGTAAAAATCGTTAACATAAACAACAGGTCTATAGTAGGGAACGGACGGTTACATGTAGAAACAGATCGATGAAATCAAGCGAAAGACTATACTTAGCATACGTTTGAAACAGAGGGAAACAGAGTTAATAAAAGTATGTGTCAAAGTACGTAGAAACCGACTTGATCGCTCTGTTAAAGGTTCTTTTATTTTGAAATATATAATTAAAATTACACAAAACAATAAATTAATATACTTACATTTGTCACAATAATAGATGTTCAAATAAATAAAACGATAATCAATCACTTTTAAAGCAGCAATATATAAATTATATTGTATGCTTTGTAGCGTTTATCAACTAATAGTCTGTTGAAGGGACGCGCTCCTATTTATACTAAACAACGTATGACAGCATAGTACAAAGCCCAGTTCGAGGGTACTCTAAAACATTCTAGAAACGTATTGAAAAAGACAAGGTCAAGTAAAGGTCGAGCCAAGGTCAAGTCAAGGTCAAGTCAAGGTCAAGTCAAGGTCAAGTCAAGGTCAAGTCAAGGTCAAGTCAAGGTCAAGTCAAGGTCAAGTCAAGGTCAAGTCAAGGTCAAGTCAAGGTCAAGTCAAGGTCAGCAAGGTCAAGTCAAGGTCAAGTCAAGGTCAAGTCAAGTCAAGTCAAGTCAAGGTCAGGTCAAGGTCAAGGTCAAGTCAAGTCAAGTCAAGGTCAAGTCAAGGTCAAGTCAAGGTCAAGTCAAGGTCAAGTCAAGGTCAAGTCAAGGTCAAGTCAAGGTCAAGTCAAGGTCAAGTCAAGGTCAAGTCAAGGTCAAGTCAAGGTCAAGTCAAGTCAAGGTCAAGTCAAGGTCAAGTCAAGGTCAAGTCAAGGTCAAGTCAAGGTCAAGTCAAGGTCAAGTCAAGGTCAAGTCAAGGTCAAGTCAAGGTCAAGTCAAGGTCAAGTCAAGGTCAAGTCAAGGTCAAGTCAAGTTCAAGTCAAGGTCAAGTCAAGGTCATGTCAAGGTCAAGTCAAGGTCAAGTCAAGGTCAAGTCAAGGTCAAGTCAAGGTCAAGTCAAGGTCAAGTTAAGTTCAAGTTAAGTTCAAGTTAAGTTCAAGTCAGGGTCAAGTCAAGGCCAAGCCAAGGTCAAGCCAAGGTCAAGTCAAGGTCAAGTCAAAGTCAAGTAAATGTCAAGTAAAGGTCAAGTCAAAGTCAAGTCAAGGTCAAGCCAAGGTCAGGTCAAGGTCAAGTCAATGTCAAGTCAAGGTCAAGTCAATGTCAAGTCAATGTCAAGTCAATGTCAAGTCAAAGTCAGGTCAAGGTCAAGTCAAGGTCAAGTCAAGGGCAAGCCAAGGTCAAGTCAAGGCCAAGTCAAGGTCAAGCCAAGGTCAAGTCAAGGTCAAGTCAAGACCAAGTCGAAGTCAAGTCAGTGTCAAGTCAGTGTCAAGCCAGGGTCAAGTCAGGGTCAAGTCAAGTTCAAGTCAAGGTCAAGTCAAGGTCTAGTCAAGGTCAAGCCAAGGTAAAGTCAAGGTCAAGTCAAGGTCAAGTCAGGGTCAAGTCAAGGTCAATTTAAGTTTAAGTCAAGGTCAATGTCAAGTCATCGTCAAGTGGTGGTGGTGGTGGTGTCGATAGTGACGGTGGTGGTGGTGGTGTTGGCGGTGGCGTGACGGCGACGGCGGCGGCGGCGGCGGTGGTGGTGGTGGTGGTGTCAGTGGCGGTGGTGACAGTGGTGGTGGTGATGGCGGTGGTAGTGGCAGTTGTGGTGGTGGTTGTGGTGGTGATAGCGGTGGTGGTGGTGGTGGAGGTCGTAATGTTGGTGGTGGTGGTGGTGGTGGTTATGGTGGTGGTTGTGGTGGTGGTGGTGGTGATGACAGTGGTGTTTGTGGTGGTGGTGGTTGCGGTTGTGGTAGCGGTGGTGGTGTTGGTGTTGTTGATGGTGTTGGTGGTGGTGGTGGTGGTGGTGATGGTGGTGGTGGTGATATTGGTGGCGGCGGCGGTGGAAGTGATGATGGTGGTGGTGGTGATGGTGGATGGCTGGCCCAGACGCCCTGTATTCCACCTACTGTTATAATATTCTATTTCGTTGGTAGACAACAAATATGAAAATAAACCTTTCATAAAATCAAAATTTAAAAACCTACCTTTTTAGCACAATTTTGGCACACGTACAAAATTTACAAGATATAAAGCAGCTACATACGCGTAGCTTTATGAAAGGATATGACTGACAAATTAGATGATCATGTCATACCTAGTGGTGGCAAATTCAAATTAAAGCAAACCCTAGGGCGACTGGTTGAATGTGCCCCTTGGTTGAATCTGTCCCCCTTTCCAATGTGCGTCCAACTAGTTCTAGAACTGAAGATCTATTGATGAGGATCTTTTCCATACGAATCCATTCCCATACCACTGTATGCAGCTTGACGATCCTGGGCTTCTCTTTGCCCATCTTTCTCTTGCAGCACTAATTTTAGAAATTTTAGCTGCCTTTTTCTTTTTCTTTTTCTTATGGCGTTATTTGTCCGTCTGGTGGTTTCAACTTACTTTATCGATGGTTGGTAAAGGTGGAAAGTGGAATGGTTAATGACTACTGGCTGCTTAATGACTGGTTGATGTCTGCTGGCTAGTAGTTGATTGCATGTTTATTTTGTTAATGGATGTATAACTGTGCCTGTGCCTTTTTTTTTATTGCTATCCAACATCTAGTATGTGTCGGGATGTGGTTTTTTTTTTTGGGTTTGTTTGTGTTATATGGGATTGCGATGTTGCGTAGGTGTGCTAGATCTGTGGTGTCTATTGTATTGTAGGTGTTTGTTGCTGATTGTGTAAAGTAGGTTTCTAGTGTTGGTAGTTGTAGGTCGTGTCTTCGTGTCTCGTTGCGTATATACCAGAGTGCTCCTGTGATGGTTCTCATAGTCTCGTTTTGTAGTACTTCTAGTTTACGTTTATTGGTTTGGTTAGTGTATGTGTACCAGGGCGCAGTCGCGTAACTAAGTATTGGTCTCAGGTACGTTTTGTATGTCTTTAGTATTATGTCTAGTGGTAGTCCGTTTTTGTGAAAAAGTATGCCGTGAAAGTAGCCTTTTGTGCGTCTCGTTTTGTTCAGCGTTTCTGTTACGTGTTTGTTGAATTTGAGTTGTCTGTCAATGTGTATACCTAAGTATTTCATCGTGGAGTTCCAAGTCAGTTGTTGTCTTTCATGTCGTGGTGGATTCTGTGTGGTTGTCCTTCGTTTGGAGAAGTTAATTGCATCTGTTTTCTGTACGTTTAGTTTGATCCTCCATTGGCATCTTGAGTGTTGCGTCCTTTTGTTACGATTAGTGTATCGTCGGCGTAGGTTGCGTAGAACGAGTCGGGTTGGTTCGGTATATCGTGTACGTAGGCGTTAGGTAGTGTCGAGGAGGAGCAGCCTCCTTGTGGGACACCTGCGTTGATGTTCGTGAGTGGTGAAAGTGCGTCCTCAACTTTGACCTGAACGGTCCTGTTCGTTAGGTAGCTATATAGCAGTTGTATGTATGATGTCGGTATTCTGTGTATGGTGGCGAGTTTGAAGAGTAGTCCATTGCTTCATACCTTGTAGAAAGCGGTTTTTATGTCTAGTGCAACTGCTGCAGTGGTCAGTCGTTTGTTGTAGTTTGTGGTAATGTTGTTGATCACTCGGATCGCTTGTAGTGTAGTGGAGTGTTGTTCTTTAAATCCGTATTGTTCGTGTCTGTCTTGTTAGTAGTGGGTTAAGTCTCGTCAGTACGGGTTTTTCAAAAATTTTTGAAATAGAGTTTAGTAGTGATATGGGTCTGTAGTTGTTAGGGTCTCTTGTGTTTTTGTTCGGTTTCGGTATGATCACTACTATTACGGAAAGTGTCTACAGTTGATGATGCTATTGAAGATTTTTATTATTAGTGCGAGCGTCTTATTTGTGATGTGTTTCCTTGTGTTTGGTATTTCGTCCTTTCCAGGTGTTTTTGTGTTACTCTGTTTCTTGATAGTTTATCTCATTCCTTGTGGTGTGACGTGTTATATGTCATTGTCTATTGGTAATTGTAGTAAGTGGTTTAGTACCATGTTCACAAAGTCGGAGAAGTTTTTGTGTTTAGTGGGGTTAACAGAGTGCATTTATTTCAGTATGTTTGCGAAATGTGTCGCTCTGTCCTCGGCTGTGTATAGGATTCCGTGTTGTAGAGTGGGTTTGGGGTTCATTTTTGAAAGTAGTGTCCTATTTAGTCTGTACAGGTTACCGTCGGTTTGTAGTGTGTCGTGTATGTGTTTGGTACATGATTCGTTGAAGTGTTCTTTCAACATAATTTTGATCGTTTGTTGTTTAGTGTTTATGGTGCGTTTTATGTGTGAATCACGTGTGTTGTGCCAACGTCGTACTAGCGTTTCTTTGTCTTTGATGGCTTGTTTAATGTATTCTGGTAAGTTCGGTCGTGTGTTTTTAGGGGAGATTGTTTCTTTGCTGTATTATAAGACTTGTTTTATCGTGCTCGTTAGGTTTTGTACGTGGGTGTCTATGTCTTGGGCGTTGTTTATGTCCGGGTTACCGTCCGTGATCATTCTTTTCAGTGTTTTGTTAAACTTTCTCCAGGTGTGTTTGTCTGGGTCGTACGTTTGTCGTTTGTGATTATGTTTGTATCGTTGTGATTATCAGCAGGTGGTCCGAACGTAAGTCGTGTATTAGTTCTGTTTGTATTCGATAGGGTATGTATTGTAGTATGGATATGTCTGAAACATCTTCTTCGTATTGTCTTATTGGAGGATTCTTGCCGGTTCGCCTATTTTAAGTAACCGGTATTAAACAAAGTGTACACATAATAATTAATATTTAATTTGTATTCGCTAAAATGAAAGGATAGAAGTCAATTTTAATTGAAGTTAATTGAATCGTTAGTAACAGATAATATCTATCGAAACTTGTAAAAACCCAATAAAATGCAAATCCTAGAAGTGTTACTTAGAAGTAGGATGTTTGAACACACCTGCGTATTTTAAAAGGCAATTTCAGTTTAATTTGTTTAGATAAACATGTCGATTCTAAGGATATTGGAAACGGTCAGATGCTTTAGCACGAAATACAAAACAGGGTTTATTTAAAAAAGCTCTAAGAATTAATATTATTTTGAACACCTGCGTAGTTTAAATATCACGTACGGCGAAAATTGTGTAGATAACAAATGGTTTCAAAGAATCTTGGAGAAACCGGGGCTTAATATTCACGAGAATGTGCGATACGGGGTTATTAAACCCAGATAGTCCACATGGACTAAAATATAATCGATAATAAGGAATATCAATATGCACCAATACGAACAGGTTAGAAAAGGAAAGAGAAAATGCGTCAAGCAAAGACACATATAGTAAAAGGCGTGATTTAAGCAACGTCACGAGGGTCACAATTGGTTGAAAATAGGATGCAAATATCAGAGGTAGAAACAACAATTTCTGTACACAATTAATTAGTTTTTCTCGGACATATTTGCGTGCCGTGTGAGAATTTCTGAGATTTTAACTGGGGCGAGTGAAAAATTCGTAAAAACCGACGCGCGAGCGACGCACTGGGAACATGGCATGAGAAATTCTTTAGAATTACCCGTTTTGGGGAACAGACCGACAGACAGGCTTTTTGCTATATATACCGAGGTGAATATAAACAAGCCCTCTTAGACTTTTGACTATTCGATGCGTTAAAAGCTCTTACATCCGCGACTTGATTGAAGATGTTAAACAGTGCATTTTAGTTTGATAAAATAATTTAAAGTTTGCTCGTATATTTTAGTGATTCAAAATAGTTTGTTATTTACGTGCTAACATGAATGTACTTCAGTGCACTTAGATACAAGGTAATAAAATTTAGTATCACTGTACCAATTAGCAAAATTTACAACGACAAATGTATACACAAAAGTAGGCAGTTTTGGCGTATATTGGTGAAAGACGCATGAATTTCTTTGCTATTTTTCGGGGTGTTAATAATTAAATGGTTCAAATACGTGTCTGGATCCACGAAACAAGGGTCAGATATACACAGATGAGTTCCGGAAAAGCCCCGAAACAACTTTAAATAAATGGTGATGGAGAAAATTTTAAAAGCGTTGAGAATTAGAAGCCGTAAATATAATCCTGTTGGAATGGTGTGATTAACTAAAGGGACGATGTACATTAAAGCTACGAGGACAGTAACCTTCAGGTAAATTATACTATTTTGTTTGACATTTTGGTGTGTGTTGAATAACTTTATTATACTATTTTGTTTGACATTTTGTGTGTGTTGAATTACTTGATAATTGATTTACTTTAAATGGACATTAGTGAAATTGTACTAACCATAAAATTTTAATGTTAAGATGAAATTTGCTTGTTTAAGTAGAAAGGGGTATTTAGTATTGATGTTCTGGATTATGATGAAATTTTAGGTATGTCTTTGAGCTCAATTAGACGAACCTGGTTAATTAACGTAAAGGGATGGTAGATGCTCCCTTTTTACTCTGCATATATTGTTATAGTAATTAGTAGGCATCCTACAAGGACTTTAATTCTGGATGCACGTTAAAATGATAAGAAAAAAATTTTAATCTTGAAATTCTTTTTAAAACTGAAATTGATGCCGAGTTTTAATTTTGAAATTTTAATGTATTGTGAATATTGATGTAAATAGAGTTAACGGTGATGTTTGTGGTAGGAATGTGTTTTTTTTTTTTTATGAATGAGGAGGTTTATAAAATTAGGTGAGCAGCCGAGGCGAAAAGAGGATCACAGTTCCCGCATTCACAGGAGTATATCACAGCAATATATATATACTTTGTATGCTTTACACTGATAGCGTTTATCGACTAATAGTCTGCTGAAGGGACGCGCTCCTATTTATACTAAACAACATATGACATCATAGTATAAAGCCCAGTTCGATGGTACTCTGAAACATTCTAGAAACGTATTGAAAAAGGCAAGGTCAAGTTAAGGCCAAGTCAAAGTCAAGTCAAGGTCAAGTCAAGGTCAAGTCAAGGTCAAGTCAAGGCCAAGTCAAGGTCAAGTCAAGGCCAAGTCAAGGTCAAGTCAAGGTCAAGTCAAGGCCAAGTCAAGGTCAAGTCAAGGTCAAGTCACGGTCAAGTCAAGGTCAAGTCAAGATCAAGTCAAGGTCAAATCAAGGTCAAGTCCAGGTCAAGTCCAGGTCAAGTAAAGGTCAAGTCAAGGCCAAGTCAAGGTCTAGGCAAGGTCTAGTCAAAGTCAAGTCAAGGTCAAGTCAAGGTCAAGTCAAGGTCAAGTCAATGTCAAGTCAAGGTCAAGTCAAGTTCAAGTCAAGGTCAAGTCAAGTTCAAGTCAAGTTCAAGTCAAGTTCAAGTCAAGGTCAAGTCAAGGTCAAGTCAAGGTCAAGTCAAGGTCAGGTCATGGCCAGGTCAAGGTCAGGTCGGGTCAACACTAAGCCAAGGCCAAATCAAGGCCGAACCAAAGCCAAGTCAAGGTCAATCCCAGGTCAAGTCAAGGTCAAGCCAAGGTCAAGCCAAGGTCAAGCCAAGGTCAGGTCAAGGCCAAGCCAAGGTCAAGCCAAGGTCAGGGCAAGGTCACGTAAAGGTCAAGTCAAGGTCAAGCCAAGATCAAGCCAAGGTCAAGCCAAGATCAAGCCGAGGTCCAGCCAAGGACAAGTCAAGGTCAAGTCAAGGTCAAGTCAAGTTCAAGTCAAGGTCAAGTCAAGGTCAAGTCAAGGTCAAGTCAAGGTCAAGTCAAGGTCAAGTCAAGGTCAAGTCAAGGTCAAGGTCAAGGTCAAGGTCAAGTCAAGGTCAAGTCAAGGTCAAGTCAAGGTCAAGTCAAGGTCAAGTCAAGGTCAAGTCAAGGTCAAGACAAGGTCAAGTCAAGGTCAAGTCAAGGTCAAGTCAAGGTCAAGTCAAGGTCAAGTCAAGGTCAAGTCAAGGTCAAGTCAAGGTCAAGTCAAGGTCAATTCAAGGTCAATTCAAGGTCAAGTCAAGGTCAAGTCAAGGTCAAGTCAAGGTCAAGTCAAGGTCAAGCCAAGGTCAAGCCAAGGTCAAGTCAAGGTCAAGTCAAGGTCAAGTCAAGGTCAAGTCAGGGCCAAGTCAGGGTCAAGTCAAGGTCAAGCCGAGGTCAAGTCAAGATCAAGTCAGGGTCAAGTCAGGGTCAAGTCAGGGTCAAGTCAGGGTCAAGTCAAGTTCAAGTCGAGATCAAGTTAAGTTTAAGTCAAGGTCAATGTCAAGTATGGTCAAGTGGAGGTGGTGGTGGTGGTATCGATAGTGACGGTGGTGGTGGTGGTGTTGGCGGTGGTGGTGACGGCGGCGGCGGTGTTAGTAGTTGTGGCAGTGGTGGTCGTGGTGGTGGTTGTAGTGGCAGTTGTGGTGGTGATAGCGGTGGTGGTGGTGGTGGTTGTGGTAGTTGTGGGGGTGGTTGTGGTGGTGGTGGCGGTAGTGGTGTTGGTGGTGATGGCAGTGGTGTTTGTGGTGGTGGTGGTGGTGCGGTAGTGGTAGCGGTGGTGGTAGTGTTGAATGTGCCCTTTGGTTGAATCTGTCCCCCTTTCCAATGTGCGTCCAACTAGTTCTAGAACTGAAGACCTGTTGATAATGATTTCATCGTGGAGTTCCAAGTCAGTTGTTGTCTTTCATGTCGTGGAGAATTCTGTTTGGTTGTCCTTCATTTGGAGAAGTTAATTGCATCTGTTTTCTGTACGTTTAGTTTGATCCTCCATTGGTTTCTTGAGTGTTGCGTCCTTTTGTTACGATTAGTGTATCGTCGGCGTAGGTTGCGTAGAACGAGTCGGGTTGGTTCGGTATATCGTGTACGTAGGCGTTAGGTAGTGTCGAGGAGGAGCAGCCTCCTTGTGGGACACCTGCGTTGATGTTCGTGAGTGGTGAAAGTGCGTCCTCAACTTTGACCTGAACGCTCCTGTTCGTTAGGTAGCTATGTAGCGGTTGTATGTATGATGTCGGTATTCTGTGTATGGTGGCGAGTTTGAAGAGTAGTCCATTGCTCCATACCTTGTAGAAAGCGGTTTTTATGTCTAGCGCAACTGCTGCAGTGGTCAGTCGTTTGTTGTAGTTTGTGATAATGTTGTTGATCACTCGGATCGCTTGTAGTGTAGTGGAGTGTTGTTCTTTAAATTCGTATTGTTCGTGTCTGTCTTGTTAGTAGTGGGTTAAGTCTCGTCAGCACGGGTCTTTCAAAAATTTTTGAAATAGAGTTTAGTAGTGATATAGGTCTGTAGTTGTTAGGGTCTCTTGTGTTTTTGTTCGGTTTCGGTATCATCACTACTATTACGGATTTCCAATCTGTAGGAAAGTGTCTACAGTTGATGATGCTATTGAAGATTTTTGTTATTAGTGCGAGCGTCTTGTTTGTGATGTGTTTCCTTGTGTTTGGTATTTCGTCCTTTCCAGGTGTTTTTGTGTTACTCTGTTTGTTGATAGTTTATCTCATTCCTTGTGGTGTGACGTGTTATATGTCATTGTATATTGGTAATTGTAGTAAGTGGTTTAGTACCATGTTCACAAAGTCGGAGAAGTTTTTGTGTTTAGTGGGGTTAACAAAGTGCATTTATTTCAGTACGTTTGCGAATTGTGTCGCTCTGTCCTCGGCTGTGTATAGGATTCCGTGTTGTAGAGTGGGTTTGGGGTTCATTTTTGAAAGTAGTGTCCTATTTAGTCTGTACAGGTTACCGTCGGTTTGTAGTGTGTCGTGTATGTGTTTGGTACATGATTCGTTGAAGTGTTCTTTCAACATAATTTTGATCGTTTGTTGTTTAGTGTTTATGGTGCGTTTTATGTGTGAATCACGTGTGTTGTGCCAACGTCGTACAAGCGTTTCTTTGTCTTTGATGACTTGTTTAATGTATTCTGGTAAGTTCGGTCGTGTGTTTTTAGGGGAGATTGTTTCTTTGCTGTATTATATGACTTGTTTTATCGTGCTCGTTAGGTTTTGTACGTGGGTGTCTATGTCTTGGGCGTTGTTTATGTCCGGGTTACCGTCCGTGATCATTCTTTTCAGTGTTTCGTTAAGCTTTCTCCAGGTGTGTTTGTCTGGGTCGTACGTTTGTCGTTTGTGATTATGTTTGTATCGTTGTGATTATCAGCAGGTGGTCCGAACGTAAGTCGTGTATTAGTTCTGTTTGTATTCGATAGGGTATGTATTGTAGTATGGATATGTCTGAAACATCTTTTTCGTATTGTCTTATTGGAGGGATTCTTGCCGGTTCGTTAGGTGCGATTATGTCAAAGTGTTTGTTCAATGAATGCATGTGGAGTATACGTTCGCTCTTGTTGTCCGTTCTTGCTCCCCATGCTTGCTGTTTGGCGTTTAGATCCCACTGATTATTGTCGGAGTGTCATCTTGTAGTAAATTGTCTATGTCTTCCGTGCTTAGGTCAGATTTGCAAGGGCTTCTGTACACAGCTATGATGTTTATGTAGTGTCCGTTTGTCTTAAGTCGTGCGCCTAAAGCGTCGAGGGTAGTGGGTTTTAGCTATAATTGTTCGTGTAGTAGTCTTTTGTGTATTAGGATGGCTACCCCTCTATTCGGTGGTTGTCCAGGTGGTATGTCGCGGTTCCTTTCTATATGTACTGTAGTTTGCCAGTTTTATTGGCTTTCTGGTGCTTGTCCTCGTTTTTGATATTAGTGCTATGTCTACGTCATGTTTCTGTAAAAAGTGTTTGAGTTCCGTGATTCTGTTTTGTATACCGTTTGTGATCCAGGACAGCAGTACTAAGTACCGTGCGTTAGTCGTGTTAGCCATTAAATGTCTGTATAATGTCACATAGTGCTGTTAGTAACGATGTGACCCCCAAAGTTCCTGCCGTGTAATTGGTTATTAGTGTCTGTGCCCAGTGGATGATTTTGTTCAGTACTTTGCTGAATTTAGAGGTGGTGTCGTTTGTTGTGGCTGTAATGTCAACGTTGGACGTTGTGGGTTTCGGTGCGTCTGTGTTGTGTGGTGTACTTTCGAGGCTACGGAGACTAGTTTTGGTGTCATGGCTTGCGTGTTTTTGTTTTGGTAGTTGCTTTGTTCTTGCTTCGTCGTCGCCGTGTTTTGTCTTTGTGTTTTTGTCTCTCGCCTTCTGTGTTGCAGTTCGAGTGTTCGTCACTGTCGAAAGTATTGTCAATTACCATTTTATTTGCTAGAGCGAATGAGGTGGCTAGTGGGAGTCTGTGTTGTCCATTTTTTGATAATGTAAATCCCCCCTTGTCGGTTTCTGGTAGTTTGTGTGTAGTGATGATTTTTAGTTGTGTTGGTGGTGCTGGTGCTGAAGTTGGTTTTCGCTTTTGTAGTTCTTGCTTGTAGGCTGGACAGTTCCTGTAGTTGGCAGGGTGTGCCCCGCTGCAATTGACGCAAACTGGTGCCGTTTCTTTGCTTTTGGTGCAGCTAGCTGCCAAGTGGTTTCCTGTACATTTTACGCACCGTGGCTTGTAGCCGCAGTTGAGGCTCGAGTGCCCAAACCTCTGGCAGGTAAGCATTGTGATATTTCGTCTCTTGACTCGAACGCTTGCTGCAGTACAATAGGTTGCTGTAGTTGTAGATGTGCGATGTAGGTGTGTTTTGAAGTGCAACCATTATCGTGTTGCTGTATGTCTTCAGTGGAAATTGCAAAAAAGATCGTTGTATCTGAGTTGGGGCACCCGGCTGATATTAGAGGAATCGAGTTTGTCGACGGTGATGAGGACGCGATGGGTATTAAAATTTATACGGACGGTTCACGTATGGACGATGGACAAGCAGGCGCGGCGTTTGTCGTGTTTAAGCAGGAAAGGGAGGTGTTTTGGTTTCAAACCAAACTCGCGAACTGGAGCACTATCTTCCAGTGCGAATTGGTAGCCATACGAGAGGCTATCGATTACGTAATAAATCACACGGGCAGAGACGAGTATTATATAATCAGCGACAGTAAATCAGCGCTGACGGCATTAACTAACATGAACACCTCGACAGACCTCCAAGCGGACGTCTGGAGGATAGCGCGTACGGCGCTCGAGTTTCGACGTTTAAAGTTCTGTTGGGTCAGGTCGCACAATGGTAACGTAGGAAACGGTAGGGCTGACAAATTAGCTAAAGAGGCCGCGACAGGAGACTTTCGGATATCACATTCGTCGATACCGAGGTCTTTAATTAAAAGAAAGCTGCGTGAAAAATCAATTCGACAATGGGAAGGGAGGTGGAACAACGCTGCCACGGGCAGGTTGACCCACAAATTCATACCGAGCTTAGAAGCTAGAGGTAGGATCGAGGTTAAGCTCGATCATAAAATGGTTCAGTTGATAACAGGGCACGGCGCCTTGAAGGCGTATTTACAAAGGTTCGGTCTAACCAACAACGACCGCTGTGAATGCGGTGAGGGCGCGGAAAGCGCAGAGCACGTGCTCTTCGACTGCCCGCTTGAAGCGGCAAATCGAGGGTTGGCTGATAGCAAACTAGCTATTCTAGGTCTGGCATGGCCAAAGAGCCTAGAGGAAGTCGGGGAAGTGGTTAACCAGAAGGCGTTCTAGACTGCCTTAAAAGAATTCGCGGGAAGGGTCGCGAGATTAGACAATGACAACCGCGTGTAAAATTCGGTGGGGTTGGTGGGAGGATTGGAAAATTTTAGATTAACTTGGCGTGAGTAAGGATACGAGCATAGATATAACCAAAACCTGATATTAAAAAAAATAAAAATAAAAAAAAAATAAAAATAAAAATAACATGATAATGATACCCAAATGTCCAATATGCACGAGAAACCCCCACACCATTAATACAATCACTGCCTATCTTCATAATTATGCGCGGAAAATCGGGAAATCGGGAATAAATAATAACAAATAAACAATAACAAATAAATCAGAAACCCTCATTAAATTAAATCAATAAAATAAACAAAGATAATAAAATAAAGTGAAACCGCGCATCCCCCCCAGGACTTGAAAGTGAAGTGATAGTGATAGTGATTGTGATCCCTCCCCAGAACATTTAGTGCATACCCACCAGGACTTTAGCAGTGCATCCCATCTTCCCCTTAGAAGTAAATTACAGTTAGATGTAGGCAGACGACCAGATCTTCGGATGCTGGAGAATTTTATTATCGAGGTAAGACTTAAATTGTGGCGGCTGTACTCGCACAAGCATTGATTTACATTAATTAGTAGTTTTTGAAATAATTTAGCAATCACGTTTTGTGTATAATGGCGCTAGCCGACATGATGCTTGTGCGAGTGCACCTGATAAATAGGGTGATGCTTTTGCTATTTTGTGCACTGCTATATGCTTAACGCTTATTAGATATTTATTTATATATTTATATAATTATATTTATTTATATTTTATATTTACACTTTATATTTATTTATTTATTTATTAGCATGTACTGTAGTATTTTGTGGCATATTTGTTTTGTTTGACGCTCTGTAGCCATTTTGGTTGCAGTATATATTTGGGAAGGAAGAGTAGAATTGCGAAGATTGTAATCATAATATAAATCAGTTAGGGAATGATAGGGAAAGCTAGGGATGGATTTAAATTAGCTAGCTAGATTTGGATAGTTTTAAGACGACCTTTCAGGTCGCACTGGTAAGCAGAGCCGGCGTCTGCTATCCGGTATTACGGATCCCTCCCCCTCTCATTTTTGCTTGTGTCTTGTTGATCGGGTACACTCCAAAGTCGGCGCTAGGGATACCATTGTTTGAGCCCTGTTTTTAGTTTTTGTTTTTAGTTTTTGTTTCAGTTTGTCAGATTTTTAGGTTTGTTAGATTGTTAGAGTTTGTTAGATTTTTCTTTAGATTTTTATTTAGGGTGGATTAATTGTGAAGTTGGGATTAATAAGAAGCACGATTATTTTCGCGTTTATACCCAATGTAGTACCTCCGGGTGGAGCATTGGGGACGCGGCCGCAAGTAAAGCGGCCCTTATTCAAATTATAATGTATATCTTCAGTTTGTTCTGTAATTTTGTAGCGTATTTGACGTTGAAGTCCAGCTGCGTCAACTCAGCCTGTACGTCGTCTGTTGTTATGTTGGTCGCAAGTCCTTTTATTATCTTTAGTTCTCGCTCGGTTTTCAGGGTACGTATAATATTCTATACCGTTTACCTTTAAGTAGTTTTGTACAAAACGATACTCATTTAAGTCTTTCGGCAGGATTCTTGCTCCTAGCCCCGATGCTCTAATATCGATGCTTTTCTGAAGGGATCTTCGCATTTCTCTCGCATGCGTGAGGAAGTTCGGATACGAGGATGGGTGGTACTCTGGCGGTAATTGGTCGTTAATCACCTGCATCGACGGCCTTCGTTGTTGTAGTTGTCGCTGCGGTAGCTGCTGCACATGCATAGCTCGTCGAGGTTATTTGTTGAGTTTCGCTTGTTCTTTTCTTTTTCGTGTCTTTTCAGACGACGATATGTCGTCGTGGTTTCGGCGGTATTTAACTTGTTCGGTTTCGATTCCGTCTAATATCTTTATAGTAGCGCGGGTTGTCTGAATTTGTTGTTGATTGCAAGTGTTCGGTGTTGCAGGGTTTCCTATCCTGGTTGATCACTAGCATATTACCGATAACAAGTTTATTGTTTAACACTTTACTTACACTAGTGCTAACTCCAGAAACTAACTAATGAGATTAAAATTCTCTCTACACACGTCTATATTCGTCTGTGTCTATATGAGTACTGCCTCCGCTAGTGATGGGCACAATCGATAGTCTATCGATTGGACTATCGATAGTTTGTACTATCGATAGTTACTATCGAATTATTTTTTTAATGAATGAATTTCTACTATCGATAGCTTGCGATTGTAAAGCGCACTATCGATAGTCTCATAAACTATCGATAGTGGTGGCGGAACAATTGATTGCTTTTCCTATCGATAGTTAGGCAACAATCGATAGTTAATGAACTGTCGATGGTACTACCAATAATCTGCAAAAAAAATCGTAGTACAGAACTGTCAATGTCAATACTCAATAGTTTTTAAATGATAGTTATATTGATCGTTAAGTTAACCATTAGAGGGAAATCCCGGGACCCCCAGCTAAATGCACATGTACTGTTGGTGTCGGATGTCTATTATCGGCGCCCGGCGGTTATGCATATTATACAATACATTACAGCGCGCAACAATAACAAACACGTGTCTCATTTTCATTCTTGTATTACTGTATTCTCTTTCTCTCTGTAATTTACCGCAGTGAAGAGTGAATTACAGTATAGTAGACAACGTAGACGTTTTGATGAAATTTTTGCGTCCAACTAACATTACTCATCATCACCCAAACGCCCACCAGTTCTTTACATCTATGGTGTTAGAACGTAGCCCGTTGCGCTACCCATTTACAGTTTAATTGTCAATGTCTCAATAATTATTTAGTAATATTAATTTAATTTTTGAAACTGTAGTCGATTAATTTCTTAGATTTCAACCGAATTATACCATGAAAAGAGTGAAAAAATCACCAGTGTGGGAATTTTTTACAAAACACGGCGACAAAGTTATGTGTCAAGTTTGTAAAAAAGAGTTGAAATTTTGTGGTAATACGTCCAATTTAAGTGATCATTTACGTCGACGGCACCCTACAATTACCGAATCCGTGCAATTAGTTGACATAGTAGAAGCAATTGACTATCATCAAGAGATTACCGCCAGTAACATTAGTGAAATCGGAAACAGCGATACTGCTTTCTTGGCGAAAAGTTCCAGCGTAGCACCACGGTTATCCAGTGCAACAACAACGTTATCGGATTCAGCTACTTCAGTATCAAATCCAGCATCTTTGATCAGTAGTGTGCTTCCTGTGGTTGCAGTTCCTACACGAAAACGGAAGCTACAGCCAACATTAACGCGCCAAGTAGTTCCTTTAAACGAATCATTAAAACATAAAATCACAAAGCTTGTGCTTGAAATGATCGTAAAGGATTTGCAACCACTATCCATAGTAGAAGATGTGGGTTTTAAAAACCTCATGAAAGCACTCGAACCTCGGTACACATTGCCGAGCAGAAGGACAGTATCGAGAGCATTACTTCCAAATTTATATAGTACAGTCCTGACGTCAGTACAAAAAGCTGTGCAACAATCAAACTCGATATCGATTACTACTGATATTTAGACATCGTTTAATACCGAATCTTACTTAACAGTAACGTGCTATTTTTTCATGAAAGCCAATTAAAGTCAGTGGTCCTCAAAACAGTATTAGTCGAAGAAAATCATACTGGTGAATGCCTATCAAAAATTTTATCAAGTGTATTTTGTGAGTGGTCTATTACAAATAAAATTACAGTTGTCGTCACTGATAATGCAGCAAATATTAAAAATGCAGTGAAACTTTTGAATCTTGATCATTTACCATGTGTCGCACACACTTTAAATTTAGTAATATCAGACGCGTTGGAACTGTGTGTGGATTTTCAGAATATATTGACGAAATGTCGAAAAATTGTAACGCATTTTAAACAGTCTGTAGTTGCAGCTGATAAATTACGAGTTACGCAAAACCAAATGGGCATATCCCAACTTCAACTAAAACAAGATGTTTCAACGCGTTGGAATTCTTCGTTAATAATGATGGAGAGATTTGTAAAACTAAAGGAACCGTTAACGGCAGCATTAGTGGCACTTCCAAAGGGTCCAGAATGTTTAAATTATGAGCAGTGGAAAGTTCTTGAAGATTGTGTGACCTTATTAAAGCCATTTGAATTCGTTACCGCAGAGCTATCAAGCGATCAATATTATACTGCTTCATTAATAATACCTTTAATACGAGGATTGCAACATAATATCGTTCGATTCAACCCTACAACTGAAATTGGAAGTATATTAAAATCCAGTTTAATAGAATCAGCAAATAAACGCCTTTCGCCTTATGAACGTTTAAATATTTCTAGTGCTGCCACATTTTTGGATCCACGGTTTAAAAAACTCGCATTCGGAAATGAAACAAATGCCACGAAAGCAGAAATATTTGTTAAAGGGGAACTTTTAAAATTGCAAAGCACCGCTATGGATAAAATAGAGGTAATTAGTCAAGATCAAGGTTTTGTCATAGAAGAAATAGAGCCTATACCAAGCACCAGCAAGGCCATGAAGTGCAGTTTGTGGCATGATTTTGATGAAAAACTAAAAAGTGTAGTAGCTTCTGTTAACCCAGAAGCAAATACTTTACTATTATTAAAAAATTACAAGGATTTCCCTTATTTAAACCGAAAAGAAAATCCTACAGTGTTTTGGAACGAACAACAAAGTGCATTTCCAGATTTATATAAATTGGCAATAAAATTTCTGAGCGTGCCGGCTACCTCTGTACCTTCGGAAAGAATATTTTCTCAAGCTGGTATAATAACAAAGGACCGCAGAAATCGCCTCAAACCTAAAAACATCAATTCATTAATTTTTTTAAACAAAAACATTCATATGTTTAAGTAAAGGAACAGTTAGTGCACTCCAGTACAAACCATTTATCTAAAGACATGTTTTTCTTATAGAGTCGTTTACTATAATTTGTATGCATTTATTAATTTAATATACATATACAGTGTCGTGGATTTGATCTATATATAGTGACTGGAATTCTACGTTCAATCCGTCACTTACTTTTTTCTTTAATTGACTACATCGTCAACTTTTTTTTTAATTCGTTACAATATTTCCTCCAATGATGAGTGAACAGTACACCATCCGACACGACTCTAATTTGATGTATTTGTTCTCTAGGTGCTTCTAAATTTTCTGTCTTACTACTTATTTTCCAAATTTTAATTAAATAACTATGCTGTTTAGAGATGAAAATATATTAGCTTCCATTACGTCAAAAATTATTTTTATAACAAGATTTTTAAACTTCTTCCTAAATACAACAATCATAGTCAATGCAACATCTTTTCTATAACTATTCTTGTAGCTTTATTTGTATCTAGTTATTTTTTTATTAAATATAAAATTTTTTTTTAAATATTTCCGGAAATGTCTTTCAATTCATTTTCTAAGTCTTATTATTTTTCCATGGTAACAAGTAACTGTCATCTTTTTTTCTATGGATAATAAACTAGTCCTGCCACTTTTATATACAATATTTAATCAATCCTTCTAACTGTGTTTACTTTTATCTGTCCTCTTCAATAACTCATTACACCACTAGAGTAGCTCTAGTGCTCTACCTTAATCTAATAATCTTTACATTTTATATTATAATATGCTGTGAGTGAAAGTGAACCTAATCATAAATGTCATTCTGTTAAAAATCATTCGCTAGTAACAATGTTCTCTCCTCAAGCTATCAATAATGCAATTATCTGTCGATAGTAAAATTCACTTGTATAAAAGATCACAATGTAGTACCTCCGGGTGGAGCATTGGGGACGTGGCCGCAAGTATAGCGGCCCTAATTCAAATTATAATGTATAAAAGATCATTTGATTGAAGTATTGTGATGATATTGTTGCGAGCTACTATTAGGCAACCCATCAAGCACATAAGCACCGTAAGCACTGTATATTCTCCAGGAACGGAGATTTTCTAGCAATTACTGGCGAATGAATTATCCTTTTTAATTCATGGTATAAATAAGACCAATGATGAAGTACAAAGTTAGTCTATACCAGAATGTCGAATATAAATGATATCGTGTAAAGTTAATTAGTTGAGGTTTTGTAAGTACAGGAGTAAACATAAATGTTATATTATGTGAACGTGTCTAATGTATATGCAGCTTGTAGAATACATAAATAGACAAAAGTGTAATAAATAAATAGTTGTGTTAGTGTTGTTAATAGACCTATGGTTAAGAATTTAGTTTAAGAAGATATCAGTGCTTGTAAATTCATTAGTGTGATAGTGCTTCATTGTTAATTGGACTGAAAACATCTATAAATAAAGCATATACTGTTAATTAGACTTGTGAACAGTGAGTAATAAAGACCTTTGGTATTACTTGTTTTAAATTAGTGAAACGCGGTAGTAGTAGTCCGCTACAATATAGTTTAAGCTATCGATAATTCATGAGACTATCGATAGTACTTTGCAATCGCAAGTTATCAATAGTAGAAATTCATTCATTAAAAAAATAATTCGATAGCGACTATCGATAGTACAAACTATTGATGGCCCAATCGATAGGCTATCGATTCTGCCCATCTGACAATACACATGCTAAAGTTTTGTTTGCAGATTATTGATAGTACCATCGATAGTTCATTAAGTATCGATTGGTACATAACTATCGATTGCAACTATCGATAGGAAAAACAATCGATGGTTCTATCACGACTATCGATTGTTGCTTAACTGTCGATGTAACTATCGATAAGAAAAACCATCGATAGTGCCCATCACTAGCCTCCGCTCCCTATGCCACTGTAGTTAGTCGATGTACGCTCAAAGTTGCTACGGGGTTTCCTCCCCTTCAGGGTAAATCTAAATTTATAACGTACCACTCATTTTACCCATAACAGATTCACGATTTATCGACTTGTAGACATTGTAATCTTCATTCCAGATTCTAGCAAGCACGAAATTTGAGTAGATTATGCGAAATGGGCAATAACAATTGGGCGTTATTATACATTTTGCTCCAAAGAAGTTCTGAATTTTAAATTACAAGATAGCACTTTGTAGCTAATTACAATAACGAACACAAACTTCTTCTAATAAATAAGTAAACTCCATTAAGTAATTCTTTCATTTCTCAGGAATTTTGACGTACTTAAAACACAGCAGGCGTTCGTTCATCTAATAAAAAGTTAAATGTACTGATCATGTGCCTGAAGATATGCACTCTTAAGCACGTGTATAGTTTACACCAACAAAACAAGTTTTATTTAAACACGCAATTAAAATGCAAATGACATATTCTGTTAAATTGTAATCAGTTGTGTGTAGGTGAATGAATTTAAAAATTAAATACATCTCGTGAAATATTACTTGCTCCTGCGGCTGCAATAATTACAAGCTTCTAAAGAAGTGGACAAGAGTTATGACTTAATTTGGTTGTTTCTTTAAGCAACTTTAATGAAGCGTGTTTCTTATTTAAAGATTAAATGTTGTAAGAGGGTTTTAGGCGCTGCTTTACAAAAATTTAAAAACTTAAATGAGCACAAACTACTTGACTTATGTTTATCGTTATAATCAAGCTGATTTTCATTCATCTATTCTTACTTCTATCGAACGTCCGAATAAGCACTATACTACATGTTTAATGCGCGGGGCGTCTTATAATTTTATATATCGACTTACCTCCGCGTTATTCCATTGTTCTATAAGTGTCGTTCCTACTCTTGAACGAAGTGGACTGTAAGGCGATTTATTGGACGTGTTACGTTTGCACTATCACAACTAATTAATTGCCGGAGTTTCGTGTGCGAGTCTGAGGAACTTACATTAGGGCATTTTTCGAAAGCATTAAAATATGTCGAAAGTAATAACCTCTTGGACAGAAAACGATTAGCAATGATTTTATACGCTTCATCGTATGCACCATCGTTTAATGGCAAATGTTTTATTAACGCACGCAATGAATCATCTAGTGTATGTATCAACGAGATAGTAAAATTTTTCAGCACGCAATGAATCATCTAGTGTATGTATCAACGCGATAGTAAAATTTTTCAACCGGAGACAAACCGACATTAGCATGAATCAATCGCTTATAAATTGCATGATAACTTTCAAAGTGCGAAATACGTCCTGAGAACGCGGGACTATAGGTGTTTCAAGCGAATACCACTATTATCGACAATGAATTAATCATATTTTGCACCTACGGCTTATCTTCTACAAGATGTAATTCACATTGTTCAGCAATAATACGAATATCTAATAGATAATCATCGATTTTCACCCTAAGAGCCAAGAATTCGTCCAATTGTTCACTTTCTTCATCAAAGAAAATATCCTTGCAAAAACACTTGAAATGAGTTTCAATTTGTTCGACACTTTTCATCGATGCTCTAATTATAGCAATCGACACATTTTCCGGTTTATTAATCTTATTGTATACATGATCCAACCGTTTAACTACAAATCTAGCTTCAAGAATAGCTTTATCAATTAATATAATCATATCTGATTAATGAACGACCATAAAATTAACGTTAAAACAATGCGTACTCAAATACGCTACGACAACTAATTAATCTACGAAATTAAATTATTATTCGACAAATGCATCTAATTACAATGCTTGACTGACAAAACGTTTTATGTTTCAAATAATTACCAACTAATAACCCCTTTGTTATGGATGACCCGAGTGGTTCATCAAACTTGACAACGAAAGGTAAGGTAAGTATTTAAAATACAAGACCTCATAAATAGTTTACATAAAGTAAACCGACCGACTCTAATCCTTGCTACAAAGAAAAGAGATGTATTGCAAATCTACCGTTGTGCCCAAATGTTTCTATACTATTAAATGTGCGGATAAAATATTAGCCTCTTTGTAACACGCTCAAACATATAAAAACTGCGACAATTATTAAATTAAAGTACAAATAAGGAGCAACAGGAATATAAACTAATTAATAAATCAAATAATTCGGCTCAAAAAACCATGTTTAATGCGCGGGGCGTCTTATAATTTTATATATCGACTTACCTCCGCGTTATTCTATTGTTCTAAGTGTCGTTCCTACTTTTCAACAAAGTGGACTGTAAGGCGATTTATTGGACGTGTTACGTTTGCACTTTCACTGTGTTTTTTAGGGGTTTATCGATAAAATCACATTTGGCGACACTAACGACTTAACTCACTTTACCGAACCGAACCAACAACCATTCGCTTCGATGTCCATGAGCAAGTGTCTGTCGTTACCCCTTTTTTCAACTTACTTTACACAAGTACAAAGGAGGTTTTATGACAGAATATAACGAGACAAGGGATGACAGCTTTAATATTTGATTTACAACTACGAATTTACAATGACTTAAAATTAAACACGACAACGTGCGACAAAGAGAACAAATACTACATTACTAAAATATTTTAAAAACTACATATGCTGTCCGCGAGATAGGTTTTGGGCTTTTGGGAGCTTCTTTTTAAAAAGATTTTATTTCCACATTAACACTCCACTCCTATTCAAGTGTATTTTAATTTATTAATTACAAAACGACTTTATTTCTTCTAAGACACTTCAACGTTTATATACATTAAACATTAAGTAACAATATTTCTTAAGACTTAATAGTTTCATTTACATTTAAATATACATACATATATATATTGCTGTGATTATTTTAGTCCCAGCGTTGGGCCGTCATAAAATTGCTGTGATACTCGCCCCTTATTCCTTTATTATTTTAAGGCCTTATGTTATAAAATGTTAAATTAGGTGTTTACCCCGAATGGATCTTATTGAATCAAATAAAGCAATTCTATAATACACAATATAATAATTGATAATATTTACAACACTCAAAATTTTCCTTTTTGTACAGAATATCTACATATACAAATTTATGTTTTTCTGAAGGCCAGCAAAAATATCTTTTACTTATTCAGGGACCTTCGAACGTTCCAAGATGATATTCCCTTGTCATAAATTGTTAAGTGATCCTTTTTGTTGACTCTTACAAATACACAATGTGATAAATATTAAATTAAAAACAGTTTTCAGTAATAAAGTGTATTAAGATTGCTAACCTGGAATGGGTTCTGTAGTTCCTTCCTAGTCTGTGATCTGCATCCCCTTTCTGTGTCCTCTTTCCTCATTACTGTGCCTGCCCCATAAATTGTTTTCAATTAAAAACGTACCAAGTCAAAATATGTCCAAATCAGAATACTTTAATTTTTAAACTATCTCCAAAGTTTGAATATGTTCAAAGTTCGAAGTCCCAAATTAAAATCGACTTAAATATCCCAAATTAGAGCCATCTCAATCAAAATATGTCTCCAGTTAAAAGTCGAAATTGAAAAGTCGATATTAAAAGCCAAAATTAAAGTCCAGATTGAAATTAAATGTCGATATTAAAATCCAGATTGAAATTAAAAGTCCTGTTTCATTAATATTAGAAAAGGATTTAATTAAGTCGTTTTACTTACGTTTATTTATAGATTCTCGCAGTTTTTAATTCTTATTTACTTTTATTTTTAATTCACTGGTTACGTAAATTCTTAACACTTTTGAACATAGTCGTAGCTCAATTTGAATATAGAGTAACTTGTCGCTTCGTCATTATCGTATACATAAGCCCTACCTCCTATTGATTTCATTAGCGTGTTTACGTTCTGGCACGATACTTCTACCTTTATCTTGCACACTTCGGGATTTTTACCAATTATTTAGTTCAAATCTTTTAATGCATGCCTTGACTGTTACGTACGCCTTCCCGCATATCGTGGTATTATTTAAGAAATTCCAACTTTTTCCTTTTATTAACTCACGTATTCGAATGTTTGTTACATTTTATCATCTAAATTGAATCGCCTGGTGCTTGTTTATTTCTACAGAATATTGGATTTTTGAACAAATGTGATTTCTTCCAGTCACGTACGATTTTCTAATAATGAATTATTTAGAATGCGTGTACGATGATATTTTTGATGCAATTGTTACATCTTTGCAATGCCAATTTATCTAGATTTCCCGGTGATTTAATTTTGATGCAATTTGTTGCGTTTTAAAATCTTATCTTTACTTGTAAACTACTCTTAGACCTCTTTATGTTCTCATGCATTTAATCCCGTGTATTTTATATACAGTGTGCTTTCAATTAACAATATGTAGGGTGACCGATTTACTTTTATAATTGCTGAAATTGTGTGCCTTTCTTAATGTGGAAGTTGTATTTCTTTATTCTACGACCCCCATGACTTAACCTACCCCTAAACTACCCTATTATCATAGCAATATACCATATATATATATATATATATATATATATAAAATACTCATATTTAGACCAGGGTAGAAAATTAAATAATCACATCAAATAATTTTAATCACCGTGTATAAGGAATTTTATTAAATAATACGCGTTATTAAAACCGTGAAGCATAAAAATTTATTAGTTTCAGTAAAAATAAGAGATCTAAATCATGGACAAGACGCTTTACATCAAAAGAAACAGTATTAACAAGCTCTGCGTGTAATGTAATTATTCCTAAACAAATGGAAATTACGTACAAAATTTATATTAATTAACCCTATTTTAAGTAACCGGTAGTAAAACAAAGTGTACACATAATAATTAATATTTATCTTTTATTCGCTAAAAATGAAAGGATAGAAGTCAATTTTAATTGGAGTTAATTAAACCATTATTAATAATAAGCATAAAAGTCTGTGAAAAGCCAAGATTGTAATACCAGAAAATAAAGCTCTGAGAATTAATATTATTTTGAACACCTGCGTAGTTTAAATATCACGTACGGCGAAAATTGTGTAGATAACAAATGGTTTCAAAGAATCTTGAAGAAACCGTGGCTTAATATTCACGAGAAGGTGCGATACGGGGTTATTAAACCCAGATAGTCCACATGGACTAAAATATAATCGATAATAAAGAATATCAATTTGCACCAATACGAACAGGTTAGAAAAGGAAAGAGAAAATGCGTCAAGCAAAGACACATATAGTAAAAGGCGTGATTTAAGCAACGTCATGAGGGTCACAATTGGTTGAAAATAGGATGCAAATATCAGAGGTAGAAACAACGATTTCTGTACAAAAATTAATTAGCTTTTCTCGGACATGTTTGTGTGCCGTGTAAGAATTTCTGAGATTTTAACTGGGGCGAGTGAAAAATTCGTAAAAACCGACGCGCGAGCGACGGAATGGGAACATAGCATAAGAAATTCTTAGAATTACCCGTTTTGGGGAACAAAGCGACGTGCCGGCTATTCGCTATATATACCGGTGGTAATATGAATTTCGGTCTCTTAGACTTTTGACTATTCGATGCGTTAAAAGCTCTTACATCCGCGACTTGATTCAAGATGTTAAACAGTGCATTTTAGTTTGATAAAGTAATTTAAAATTTTGCTCGTATATTTTAGTGATTCAAAATAGTTTGTTATTTACGTGCTAACATGAATGTACTTCAGTGCACTTAGATACAAGGTAATAAAATTTAGTATCACTGTACCAATTAGCAAAATTTACAACGACAAATGTATACACAAAAGTAGGCAGTTTTGGCGTATATTGGTGAAAGACTCATGAATTTCTTTGCTATTTTTCGGGGGGTGTTAATAATTAAATGGTTCAAATACGTGTCTGGATCCACGAAACAAGGGTCAGATATACACAGATGAGTTCCGGAAAAGCCCCGAAACAACTTTAAATAAATGGTGATGGAGAAAATTTTAAAAGCGTTGAGAATTAGAAGCCGTAAATATAATCCTGTTGGAATGGTGTGATTAACTAAAGGGACGATGTACATTAAAGCTACGAGGACAGTAACCTTCAGGTAAATTATACTATTTTGTTTGACATTTTGGTGTGTGTTGAATAACTTTATTATACTATTTTGTTTGACATTTTGTGTGTGTTGAATTACTTGATAATTGATTTACTTTAAATGGACATTAGTGAAATTGTACTAACCATAAAATTTTAATGTTAAGATGAAATTTGCTTGTTTAAGTAGAAAGGGTATTTAGTATTGATGTTCTGGATTATGATGAAATTTTAGGTATGTCTTTGAGCTCAATTAGACGAACCTGGTTAATTAACGTAAAGGGTGGTAGATGCTCCTTTTACTCTGCATATATTGTTATATTAATTAGTAGGCATCCAACAAGGACTTTAATTCTGGATGCACGTTAAAATGATAATAAAATTAATCTTGAAATTCTTTTTAAAACTGAAATTTATGCTGAATTTTAATCTTGAAATTTTAATGTATTGTGAATATTGATGTAAATAGAGTTGACGTTGATGTTTGTGGTAGGAATGTGTTGTTTAATTTTATGAATGAGGAGGTTTATAAAATTAGGTGAGCAGCTGAAGCGAAACCAGGATCACAGCAGTTTATGACGCCCAATCGGTGGGACTAGAATTTTTTTGTTGAAAGGACCCAGTTCCCGCATTCAAAGGAGTATATCACAGCAATATATATATAAAATACTCATATTTAGACCAGGGTAGAAAATTAATTAATTACATCAAAGAATTTTAATCACCGTGTATAAGGAATTTTATTAGATAATACGCTTTATTAAAAAACCGTGGAGAATAAAAATTCATTGGTTTCATTAAAAATAAGAGATTTAAATTATTTACAAGACGCTTTCTATAAAAAGAAGCAGTATTAAAATGCTCAACGTGTAATTTAATTATTCCGAGTAAAGAAACAAATGGAAATTACGTGCAAAATTTATATTAATTGATTCAAGTTTGGGTAACGAGTATTAAACAAAATGTACAGATAATAATTGAATATTTGATTAGGATTCACTAAAAAATTAAAGGGTATTATTTTAATTGGAGTTAATTGAACCATTAGTAACATATAATATGTATAAAAGCTTGTAAAAACCCAATGATATTCAAATCGTAGAAGTGTTATTTAGAAGTAGGACGATTGAACACCTGCGTATTTTTAAAAGTCTCGTTCTGCGTAAATTTTGCAGATAACAAATGGTTACAGAGAATGTTGGAGAAACCGTCGCTTAATATTTACGGGAAATGCTAATAAGGTGGGTTATTTCACAGTCCACGTGGATTGAAAATAACCGATACTAGGGAATATCGATTTGTACCACTTGGAACAGGGTAGATAGAGACGAATAATATGCGCAAGACAGAGACACATATAGTAAAAGGCGTGATTTGAGCAACGTCACTGGCTTGCGATTGGTTAAAAATAAGAGGCAAACATGAGAGGTAAAAATAACATTTCTATATAAAAATTAATTAGTTATTCTCAGATCTGCGAGCCGTGTGGAAATTTCTGAGATTTAACTGGTGCGAGTGCAAATTTAATCAGAACCGCGTGCCGGGCGGTCGAGATGGGAACAGAGTATGCGAAATTTTGGGAATTGTCCGTTTGCGGGACAATACCGATGCACGGGCGGGCTATTATATATACCCGTGTTAATATGAGCTTCGCTCTCTTAGATTTTTGATGATTCGATGCTTTAAAAAGTGCTCTTAGTTTTCGATTTTGATTGAATAATTTAAACAGTTTGTTCGTATATTTTGGTGATTATTTAATACTTTAAAACAGTTTGCTCTTTACGTACTACGATGAAAGTAATTTAGTGCACTTAGAAAAGAAGATGCAAGGTAATAAAGTCTAGTATCACTGTACCAATTATTCAAATTTGCAACGACAAATGAATACACAAAAGTAGGCAGTTTTGGCGTATAGCGTGAAAGAAGTATGAATTTCTTTGCTATTTTTCGGGGGTGTTAATAATTAAATGATTCGTTAACGTGACTGGATCCACAAAACAAGATTCAGATATACACAGATGAGTTCCGGAAAAGCCCTGAAACTACTTTAGATGAATGGTGGTGTAGAAATTTTTTAAAGACGACCAGTAATCCGAGGACCTAAACATAACCCAGTTGGAATGGTGTGATTAACAGAGGACGATGTACATTGGAGCCACGAGTGCATTAACCTTCAGGTAACTTATGCTTTGTTGTTCGATTTTTGATGTTTTGGTGTGTGTTGAATAACTTTATAATTTATTTACTTAAAATGGACAGTAGTGAATTTGTACTAACAACAAAATTTTAATTTTAAGGTGAAATTTTCTTGTCTAAGTAGAAAGGAGTATTTAGTATTTATGTTCTTGATTATGATGAAAATTTGGGTATGTCTTTGAGCTCAATTAGACGAACCTGGTTAATTAACGTAAAGGGGTGGGAGATGCTCCCTTTGTACTCAGACTCAGGTCTGCATATATTGTTATATTAATTAGTAGGCATCTACAAGGACTTTAATTCTGGATGCACATTAAAATGATAACAAATTTAATCTTGAAATTTTCTGATACTGAAATTTATGCTGAACTTTAATTTTGAAATTTTAATGTATTGTGAATATTAATGTAAATAGAATTAACGTTGATGTTTGTAGTAGGAATGTATTTGTTTTTTTCTTGAATGAGGATGAAAGTTTTAACTAGGTGAGCAGCCGAGGCGGAAAAGAGTAAAGAGGCGATTAACAGAAGAAAGTCAACGGACCAGTTAAGTTAATAGCTTTTTGTAGGTTTCACAGCATTCTTGGCGACCCAAAAGTAAGGCTCGAGTTCAAAATAAAATTTTTGTGATTTTATTCCAGGAAACTGGCGAGGCGTTTTGTACATTTCACAGCAATTTTGACGAGATTAAGTGGCAATCTGTGGGGCTCGATTTGAAAACCTTAGTTTAAGATTAATGGTGAGGATCACAGCATTTTTGACGCCCAATCTGTGGGGCTCGACTGTTTTTTTTGAAAGGACCAGTTCCTGCTGATATGAGAGGATACACAACAATATATATATATATATATATATATATATATATATAAATTTGGAGGATATGTAACTTGCGCAATTGGGAAATAGTTTACTCTTTAGTTTGTTTTCCATTCGATTGCCATAAAGGAAATTATAACAAATAATGTTGTCTGGTATCAGGAAAGCAATTCAAGGATAGTGAACGAAAAATAAATCGTTGGTTAGTTTATAAAGAGAAAATCCAAGAATCGGTTTCGCTGGGGTTGCAGCTCATCAGATTGTCATATTTCTTTCTGTAAAACTACTAACAAAATTCTTGAAATATACACACGAATCATGGTCTGTTAATAAGTGCAAAACATGTTGTATTGGGTAATCGGTCATTTGTTTATTTTCAGCTTAGTTGTCATAGACTACTACTTAAATTTTGTCTGGCAATGCCATCTTTGCTCTCATGTCGGAAATTGGAAGAAGTCTCCGATGGTTAGTTATTTACAATCAAGTATAGATAGATTGTGGAAATTGTTTTGTATTTATTAATAGACGATGATTCGCGTGTAATTCAAGTAATTTGTTGGTAGTTTTTGCAGAGAGAAATCCGCCAGTCCGATGAGCTGCAACCACAGCGAAACCGGTCATTGGCTTTTCTCTTTGTAAAATAACCAACAATTCGATTTTCGTTCACTATGCTTAAACTACTTAACACTTCCCTAATACCGAAAAATTATTCGTAACTATTGAGCTAGAAACGCATTAGTTTCTGTCGACCAACTTTCCCATTAAGATTAGGTGTAGTACATTCTTAGAAAGTTCACTAATGTTATAGTGAGTAAATCGTCATTTATTTTCGAAAAGAAAATGTGTTTATTTGTAGTATTACTCGGTTGTTTATGCATTATACAGACCGGCAAAATATTTTTTAGATGTCTAGTGTTTTAGAACCGTTTCTAACTGTATTTGGAGTAATGAATCTAACTGTGAAATCAGTTTTCGACTACCTGTTTTTCTTTTTTGGATCAGTGGTTTTTAACGTGGTTCTCTCTACATTAAAAGGTGCAGTTCTAACTTCATTTTATGCAGTGCTAAATCACATATACAAGGATTGGTTCCTGTATATTTGTCCTAATGTCAGTTTGCCGTTCACTTAGTTCCAGAGGAATTCAGTACATGCAATAAGCATTTGGTAACTTAAGTTATGTTCAACGCTTCAACTAGAGTTGAGGTTAGTTTGTGAGTTCCCGCCTTGCAGGGTAGATTGGAGTTGGCTCGTGTGACGCTTGTGCTTAGGAAAAAGTGGTTTGTTACCCTCTACCCACAACACTCTTAAGTAACTATTAAGGTTCAATCGTGCAAATTTCGCTACTTCTAACGGAACCTTCTCAGGATTGTGGTGATTTTGACTTGTTCAAATTTTATAACGTTGGTGGCTGCCAACAATCGCTGTAGCACTCTAAAAAGGAAAAGATAAGAAGAGAAGAACAAAAAATTCAAACACTACCTCAAAACATGCGGTAACAGCACCTTTCAGAAAAACAGTCGCGTTTATGAAACGATAATTCCCAAAGATAACGGTAAAATCCCAAGAGAATTCCCAAACACAACCTCAAGAGAAAGTAAAATCCTATGATAAACACCTTGATGGATAAGAGGCTCCCCCTTTGGACAAGTGAGGCTGTCGAGCCATTCACAGTGGCAGTCATTTCTTGGCCAAAATAAACACCCACTGCTCCATCGTTCGATAAATTTAAAAGTAAATTCAAAGAGCGGTCGTGTAGGAACGTTAAAAGAAAATTTTCTTATGTCCAAAATGGAAGTTCGAAAAGCGATACCCATTCTGTTAAACGCACTAGAGACCAGTTTACTCTGAGTACAGGATCGCTTGGGCCCCAGGGGTGGAGTCGACAAAATATGCCATCAGCAAATAAGCAAACTGCTAAGCAAGGACAGATGTATGGTTGAATACGAGGTCCGTATAACATCGCTCAGTGCTGTGGGTTACATAGTCTCCAGACCATAGGATGACTAACTGAAAAAAAGGTAGATAAATATAGGAAAAGTTATTGAAAAAAGGAGATTGGAATCAGATGGATGCCATAGTAGCTTCCGAAACGAAGAAAGAAGAAGAGCTTGTATTGAGCAAAAGAAAGTAGACAGATGGATAGAAAACCACTGCTCAACTCACCAAATCAAAGCCAGTAACCCGGACTGGGGGAGAACCATTCTCATGTGACGGGCGGTAGTCTTTGGGAGTTAAGGCAGGTCCATAGGAAGAAAAATAAGGCGAAAAATGAGACAGCGAAAGGTGGAAAAGTTAAGTATTGGGACAAGCGTTCTGTCGGAGAGAGAGAGAAATATCCCCAAATAAAAGGAATGGGAAGTGTAAAGAATTCCCTGCTTAGCAAAAAAAAACAAAAACAAAACACACGCCCTGGTATTCTCAAATACATCAAAAATTGAAACGCGAACCTCCTAGGTCATAAATAAAGGAAAAGGGGGTGGAACCGAATAGGTTAAATAGTGAAAAGTATACAGTGAAAACAAAGATATAGAAATGTCCTATCTTTGCAACAAAAAATATTGACTTTATCCAACGTAGGAATGGTTATCGACTACCATGTTTACCCTATTTGAAAAGCTTCATCTCAACATCAGCTCCAACAAGTCTTAAACATCTATTGCATTATTCATCACAAAGATATAACAACCATAAATGGAGGAAAGGGAAAAGTGGGGGGTGTGTAGAAAATAGTAATGGAAAAAGTATTAGAGATACTTTGAATATCTAAGGAGCTATAAAAATATTAAAAAATTAAGAATGTATTGTAGAGATGAAAAATCAACGTCACAAGAACGAAAAAATAATAAGCAAATTATCAAAAGAAATTTAGTAAAACTAAAGTGTTTTACCTATTTAAATATCAATGGTAGAATAGGTTCTCAACGTGAAATATGGTGAAAAAACAAGTACAGAGAAACGACAACAGATATTGTGAGGTATAAAACATTTTACAAAGCAAGATATATTTAAAAGGGCAGATAAAGTGTATTAATTATTTTTTATACGCCATTTCCCTTGTGATCTACAATCGAGATTTTCAAGTTCATAGATAAGTGGTTGATAACCTGTGTCAATTTACATAAATAAATTTCGGAGCTAATTTAGTAGAATTTTTTAGCCGCATAAGATAAAACAATTCTTTTTCCAAACAATTTCTTTTAAGGCAAAACCAATATCTAGGTTTCTCAAATTATAGCGATCGTTGTTTTTCTCATAAGCTTTTAACCATTTTTTTCTAACACCGGCAAAAATGGCAATTGGAGTTTGTCGATCTTGATTCCAACGGATTTCTTAGCCAATTTCTTCGTTAAACATACCATTTTTCTAAGTTTGTAATAAAGAATAGCTTCCTTTTAAAGAAGTTAATTTGAATTAGTTCTAGAACAAATGATGTTTACGTTATTTAGTAAAAGTATACGGGCATTTCTTTCGAAAGAGTTCGAAAAAGTAATAAATTATATAAGTCATTTTCACTAGAAATCTTCTAAAAGCTATTAAAAAAGCTAATTATTTTCAATCAAAGAATAAACGCCCCAATTCAAAGACCCCCTACTATCGGGAAAGCCATAAAAATAGATAAGAAGGATTTTAATAGCTCTAAGAGAGATAGCAGCGGTCCGTTTTGTTAATTAGCAAAGAATGGAAGATTTTACACTACGATAACTTCACACACACAGCTCATTAAAACGCGAAATTAGCGTAATTTTTACATCATCCATGAATAATTTTCGAAGAATCGAGAAAATGGCGTATGGAGTTTGTTTTACTATATAAGTACAGTCAGAAGAGGTCATTCATTTTATGTCAAGCAACATGTAAGTTTCGAGTAAAGATTCATTCTTTAATTCATTTTTCGACATCGAACATAATTTTGAATAATTATAAAGCATAATTATTTTTAATAATACTACAAAAATTAAGCGATCTTCGATATAAATAATCTTGATACAAGTGCAATTACTAATTTTAATCTATTAAAAATGAATGCACTTTGAAAACATATTTCTACATCAAGATTGATTGGAAATTAAAATCGGAAGTGGAACAGAAAGTATTCAGTGCCAATAATTACAACAAAAATGATATTTTGATAAGCGCTATTTGACAATACCAACAGCAAGTACAATTTTGTTTTTTTTTGTAACCTAACAGAATTGGGCAAATTAAGCTAGAATAAGATTTTAATGTTATAAAAATTATTTGTCAAAGGGATAATTCCCAGCAATTTTGAGGTCATACTTCGAAGCATTTTCACTTTTATTAAATTATATGTCCAGCGTCATTGACCAATTACACTGGTAACCGATGTAATATAAGGATAAATAAATTTCCCGAGAATTTTAAAGAAAACTTTTGTAACTAGCATAGAAGATCTTTCAGTTCTGTACTTGTTAACAAGGATTAGCTGAAGACTATTTTTAGAAATACGCAGTCATTAAGTAAGATTTTCTGTCTAAGTTTAAGCTGCAAATTGTTTTTATAAGCGTTATTAATATTGTTGAACGTAAGAAATTCTTTAGATAATGTGTATCAAAGAAAAATGTTTTTGAATGCATAAAAGACTGTTCATAAATGTTTCTTGAAATTTCTATGTTTCATTTTATTGGATAAAATCCACAACATATTTTCCGCTGAACTAGGCAAACAAGGAAAAGGACACGGTGAGAGAGTATTTTCATATTTTCTATTGCATTCTCAGTAATACAATTCGGCTGCACCCAAGTCACGGCCCTTTTTTAGCGGGTAGTATAGTACCAGTTCCCATTTTGAGTCCTTTGATTTTACTTCTAGAGAGCTTAGTAGGGGAAAATCAAGAATCCGGGAACCTCATTTCCTCCAGCATCCTCATTTCCTCACACATTTTACATGTAAATTCCCATAAGGAAGATCTGAGGAGGAGGGATTTCCTCATTGCGCCCTCCTTGCTCCCCTCCTTGCTCGGACACCCACACATCACCTATTTTGATTACGTCACACCCGCCTTCTTTCAACTAATATTAGATTTTTCTCAACTACCTGAATTTCTAGGAATTTTTTAGATAGCACCTCTCCCTAAGATGCTACCGCAATTTTAAGATTTTTTACCGACAGCGATTTCTGACCGTTCGTATAAATTTCTTTAGCCATACGATACATCAAAGTAGTCCAGAATTTTACGCAGAATTCGAATCTGCAAATAGATTTAAAATCCGACCACCCCTTACCGTTTTACACACATACCCTCTAGCGATCATATAAAACATTATTTTTGTTTCTTTCGAGATAAATATATCTCGTTTGGTGTCAATTAATATTAGATTTTTCTGGGGATCCCGAATCTTTAAGAATTTTTAAATCGGAGCAACCCTCGGCAAAATTGTACCCTTATACCTAATATCAAACTTATTGAAATTTGTATAAAAGTATTGAGCGGATTCTAATTCTAGTACTTTTTCAATCTAAGACAAATATTTAAGGAGTATTTAATACCAATAGCACGACAAACTATTTTTATTAACCAATTGGGTATAAAGTTGGCGTTTATGACTTCGAATACACACCATGCTATGCATAAGGGCACCAGAATTATTATGTACAATGTCCTTAAAACTATTTACATTAATATTCTTAACTACACTTCGTGAGACCCTTTAATCTTTTTAATCGTGTCTTTCGTACTTACAATACAGTAGGACTTAGCCTTACTACCAACAAATTCTAATACTAGGTCCCCATTAAATTCGTCTTTGAATTTTCCTAGGACTTTTTTGTTGACCAGCGGTATATTGTATTTATTATCCGCGAGGTAATCACTCTTTTAAGATAAATATATCTTGTTTGGTATTAACTAATATTAGATTTTTCTAAGGAGTCCAAATCTGTAAATAGATTTTAAATAGGACCACCCCTTACAGTTACGCCTTTTAAAGACCCAAATGCTTTAACCAACCATTTCCCGAGAAATCTAAAACCGCTGTGTGCAGCGAACACCACGTTGGGTGGCGCCGTGGCGTAATTGGTATGCGTGTGACTACTACGCCCAAGATCCCGGGTTCGAATCCCGACACGGTGTGCTTGAAAAATGTTAGGCAAGCATTTTTACAAAAATACGCCCTCGTTCGGATGAGAGGTAAAATGGAGGTCTCGCGTGTGAGTGTTGTCACGCACGTTAAAGATCTCTACCTTGCTTGAAACAGCAAGGGTTCGACAAAATTCAAAATTTTTCAGGTAAAAAAAAACTCTCCTCCTGGCCAATGTAGTGCCTTCGGGTGGAGCACTGGAAAATCACATTTAGAGGAACACCACGTGGAGATAACTCGTATACTCTGTCCACCAGGATAGAAGCACGAAGGATTTGGAAGAAGGGAAGGTGGGCGAAAAACTTAAAAATTATAAAATCTTAAAACTAATATATACAATAGATTTACAAAATCTATACAAATATAAAAAACTATTTTAGACCTATATCTTTATGCCCCCATGTGTAGGTTGATATGCTTCCGGAGATGAAGTAACGCTTGTCATCTTCGCTCGATTAACTAATTTTATTAATAAGCTGCGTGTAAAAATCGTGTTTTTTACTCTGGATACATACACCGGTAAGTACGCGATACCACCCAAATAAGAATTAGATACTTGGTAACTGTTAAGTTCCGCTTCCTTCGTGTACGCCCAGACACATCCCTACCCCATGCGCACCTCTACCCATGAGCATCCCTGTCCATGTGCACCCTTCTTTGTGTGACTGCTATTTCGTGGTGACGTCATAGCATTCTATAAATAAAGAGCAATGTAATACTATTCTATAATTTTTATTCTGACATTATACATAACAAAATTTAAAAATATTTAATGCCAAGCACGGAGCCATTTAAACTTAATTTTAGTACAAAGTTATACACAGAAAACAGTCCTTTTTTATGTTTGTTGGGAGTGGTTTTAGTTTTAATCTAATTTTATTCGCAGCTTAAAATTTAAATCGACACCCAAGTCCTTTATCTCCATTTCTAGCCAATAATTTGATACATAGATACCGTTTAGGTTTTCAAATTGTAATATTTTAAGATTCTATAATTTTTAAGTTCTTCTCCCACCTTCCTTTCTTCTAAATTCTTTCTTTCTTTTTTCTGCTTCTATCTTAGTGGACAGAGTATACGTGTTATCTCCACGTGGTATTTGCTGGACACAGCGGTTTTAAATTTCTCTGGAAATGGTTGGTTAAAGCATATGTCTTGGGTAGCGGAAAAAAGGTTTTAAAGATGGAGTTAAATATAGATGGGTAAAAATTAGAGGTTTGGATCTTTAAAAGGTGTAACTTTGTAAGGGGCGGTTCTATTTAAAATCAATTTACAGATTTGGGCTTCCTAGAAAAATCTAATATTAGTTGATACCAAACAAGATATATTTATCTTAAAAGAGTGACTACCCCGCGGATAATAAATACAATATACCGCTTTTCAACATAAAAGTTGTAAGGAAATGCAAAGACAAATTTTATGGGGATCTAGTATTAGAATTTGTTGGTAGTAGGGCTAAGCCCTACTGTATTGTAAGTGCGAAAGACACGATTAAAAAGATTAAAGGGGTCTCACAAAGTGTAGTTAAGAATATTAATGTAAATAGTTTTAAGGACATTGTACATAATATTTCTGGTGCCCTTATGCATAGCATGGTGTGTATTCGAAGTCATAAACACCAACTTTATACCCAATTAATTAATAAAATTAGTTTGTCGGGCTATTGGTATTAAATACGCCTTAAATATTTGTTTTAGATTGAAAAAGTACTAGAATTAGAATCCGCTCAATACTTTTATACAAATTTCAATAAGTTTGATATTAGGTATAAGGGTACAATTTTGCCGAGGGTTGCTCCGATTTAAAAATTACTAAAGATTCGGGATCCCCAGAAAAATCTAATATTAATTGACACCAAACAAAATATATTTATCTCGAAAGAAACAAAAATAATCTTTTATATGATCGCTAGAGAGTATGTGTGTAAAACGGTAAGGGGTGGCTGAATTTTAAATCTATTTACAGATTCGGATTCTGCGTAAAATTCTAGACTAATTTGATGTATCGCGTGGCTGAAAAATTTTATAATAACGGTCAGAGATCGTTGTCGGTAAAAAATCTTAAAATGAGGGTAGCTTCCTGAGGAATGATGCAATCTAAAGAATTCCTAAAAATTCAGGTAGCTGAGAAAAATCTAATATTAATTGATACCAAACAAGATATATTTATCTCGAAAGATGAAATGGTTAGTCGAAGAAAACTATTTGATTCAGAGTGTTACCGGTTAAAACTCTTAAAATGAGGGTAGCTCCCTGGGGGATGATGCTGTCTAACAAATTCCTAGAAATTCAGGTAGCTGAGAAAAATCTAATGGTAACTGATACCAAACAAGATAGATTTACCTCGTGGGTGGAAATGTGGAGAAAGATATATCTCGCGGCTGGAAAAAAGGCGGGTGTGACGTAGTCAAAATGGTTGATGTGGGGGTGGCCGAGCAAGGAGGGGAGCAAGGAGGGAGCAAAGAGGAAATGCGTCCTCCTCAGATCCTGCCTATAGGAATTTACATGTAAAATGTGTGAGAAAATGAGGATGCTAGAGGAAATGAGGTCCCAGGATTCTTGATTTTGCCCTACTGAGCTTGCTGTTGGGCTAAATCACATTGTGCAATTTGCAACCGAGCGCATATTGAATGTACAAAATTCTAATAATATTAAAAAACAACACATTTTAATACTTTTTCGTTGTTGCGTTTAAGTAACAGTTTCCCAACTCTTCGACAATTGTCGTTTAATGTAGAATATTTAACAATGATTTAGTTTATGGTCTCAAGAGTTAACATTTTTTTCAAGTTGAAAATTAATTAAAAAACCGCTTGTTAGTGTATTCTCACCAGCAAGTAAAACCTTAAATCTCCATTAGCGAAATATTTACTACCTCCCATCTTTATGTGCTCATACTTTATGCCGACTTGCTGAATTGCGCCTTGGGGTTGTAACGTAAAGAACTTCTTGAATTAATTACTTTTGCGTGAAAGGTCCTTCGAAAGCTATTAAATTTGAGATGATGACTTGTTGACGTGGCATAACATGCAATCTTGTCGAATGTCAATCAAGTTAACTAATAACTACAATACTTATTTATAATCTTAAATTACTAAGCATTAACGAGCATGTTTGCGTTTCAATTGTTATTTGCTATTTATTTTATTTGGTTTCAAGTCACAAGGGTACTTAAATTATGCTGTTCTACTCCTTGTTTCTGAAGTTTGTATGAGACTTTACTGTTTTCGTTAATGTAGATATCCTTAGAAATAGCTTTTGCTACGGCGTATTGTAAATGCATGTTAACTTTGTGCTTCTAGAGGCGGCTAATCCGGGTTGCTCTTTCAAATATTATTATTAGAGTCTAGGGATATTTACCTATTAAACGACAAAATTACTATACTCGGGGAATAGTAAGTTATTAACTGCCTTTCGGAATAAGAAAATGTGCGATATGTTTTATCAGCTTCTTGGTTTTATTTTGACGTGGGGTAGGAGAGTAGTCGCGAGCACTACTACAGCTTTACATCAACCAAATAACACGGATTATCCTGAAGGAATGAGTAAAAACCCTCAAAACAAACGATTTCCACAAGCACAGTGCCTGAGAAACATTAAAAGATGTTATTTACTAAAACCATTTCGAATGGACCTGCACCTTACCGAAGTTCTAAATTACTAGAACAGGTGAAATGGCTTGCGTGTTATAATGAGCTAAAGAGCCAAACTACAGGTCCAACCAAAGTAGTAGGGTCGTTAGTGAGGAACCAGACTAAGACAGGTCCCCGAAAGAGGGCAGCGGCTCTTTCGGTACTTAGATTGGCAGAGACCATAGGGGTCGGTATGGCAGTCTAAGACACACTACTGCGACGTGGAAGGCAATGGGAAACCACCACATTATCTCCCAAGTACACAGCGTACTTAAATTGTAATAAACATGATGGCATTCTCTGGGGTAAAAGATTCCGGAGTTAAAATAGTCCCCCATTCGGATCTCCGGAAGGGGACTACTTCGGAGGATGCGATTAGAAAGGTAAAAATAAGAGTCGGGAACATTCTGCGAGTCGGAGCGTGGAATGTTAGAAGTATGAAGCAAGTAGGTAAGCTAGAGAACCTAAAAATCGAAATAAATAGGTTATCACCAGACATAGTAGGTATCAGCGAAGTTCGGTGGCCAGAGGCGGGGGATTTTTGGAGTGGAGACTTCAGGGTAATTCATACAGGAGCAGAGGAAGGAAATTTGGGTGTGAGGATAGTTATGCGGAAAAAGATAGGATACTGTGTAGAAAATTACTTACAAAAGAATTAGAATCTAAACCGGTAAACACAGTAATAATACAAGTATACATGCCCACCTCTAGTTATAGTGACGAAGAGGTAGAAGCCATCTACAAAGATATCGAAGACATATTAAGATACGTAAAAGGACATGAAAATTTAATAATTACGGGGGATTTCAATGCCGTGGTAGGTGAGGGTAGGAAAGGAGCGGTAGTAGGTTTATTTGGTTTAGGCACGAGAAACGACAGGGGAAATAGGCTGGTAGAATTTTGCGACAAGAACAATTTAATCATCACAAACACATTATTTCAACATCATGCTAAAAGGCGATATACGTGGAAGATGCCAGGAGATATAGGAAGATATCAAATAGATTGCATTCTTGTTAGACAACGGTTTAGGAATCAAGTAAAAGACTGTAGAAGCTACCCAGAAGCAGATATAGATACTGACCACAACATCGTAATTATGAAGGCCGCACTTAAATTTAAAAATCTAAAAAAAAGAAACGGAAAAAGGCATTTGGACTTAGAGAAACTAAAAGATAAAGATATCCAAGAAAGATTCGAAAAAAAGTCAAATGAATTGCTGAATGATATCGGGAAAATATCTGATACTAAGGAAATAGAAACAGAATGGAATAACATTAAATCCAGCCTAGACATGACAGCCAGAGATATTCTGGGGTATACACAAAAAGAAAATAAGAAACCATGGATAACAATGGATATCCTGAATTTAATAGAAAAAAGACGAAAATACAAAAATAAATCAGACGAAACAGGAAAACAGAGATACAAAACCATAAAATGGGAAATTATTCGAAAATGCAGGAAAGCTAAAGAACAATGGATTGATGAAAAGTGCAAAGAGGTACAAACAAAGATGGAAATAGGAAATACAGACAAAGCATACAAATTAATTAGAATGAATTTTAGGGATATAAAACCGTATAGCAAAAATATAAGGGACGCACAAGGAAACGTCATCATAGAAAACGTAGAGAAAGTGGGTAGATGGCAAGAATATATAGGAAATTTATATGCAGGAGAGGAACTAACTGCATTAGAACAGGAATCAGATATTGAAAATGATGACTTGGAATATCCTATACTTAGAGACGAGTTTGAATTAGCATTAAAGAGTCTGAAAAATGTTAAGGCTCCGGGTACCGATAAGGTGCAAGCAGAAACTCTAAATGCAGCTGGACAAGCAGTAACAGAACGTCTCTTCCAACTTGTAAGCTATATGTATGAGACAGGCACGATACCCAAAGATTTCAAACGTAGCATCATAGTAACTATACCAAAAAAGAAAGGCGCGGATAGATGTGAAAATTTTCGAACAATAAGTTTGACAGCACACGTGTCAAAAATATTAACTAGAATTGCGCAAAGACGAATGAAAAAACGGGCGGAAGAAATACTAGGAGAAGATCAATTTGGGTTTAGGCGAAACAGGGGAACACGGGAGGCTATTTTAGCTCTGAGAGTGATAATGGAGAAAACAATAGAAAAAGGGGAAAGCGTGTATATAGGGTTTGTAGATCTGGAAAAAGCATTCGACAATGTAAAATGGAAAAAAATGTTTGAAATACTCAAAAAGATTGGAATGAGTTATAGGGATAGACGAATAGTACATAGCTTATACAAAGAGCAAACAGCAGTAATAGAATTAGAGCAGGAACGTAGAGAAGTAAACATTAGGAAAGGAGTGAGACAGGGATGTGCCCTATCCCCATTGATTTTTAACTTGTACATAGAAGAGGCAATGAATACTGTCAAATGCAGGAAGACATTTGGAATTACTATGCAGGGACAAAAAATTGATATGCTTAGATTTGCAGATGATATAGCGGTATTAGCGTCTAGCAAGGAAGAGTTAGAAGCTGTTCTTAATGAAATGGAAACGGTTCTAACAGAGAGATACGGTATGAAAATTAACAAAACTAAAACTAAAGTTCTAGTATGCAAAGATGGTGAAAATAAATCAAAAACAAGAATACAAGTATGTAACACGAACTTACAAGAGGTTAAGGATTTCTGCTACCTAGGAAGCCAAATAACGCAAGATGGAAAAAGCACAAAAGATATAAAACAAAGATTAGCACAAGGTCGTGCTACATTTAACAAGAAAAAGCAACTACTGTGCTCAAAGACCACAAACATAGAAACAAGGAAAAGATTGCTTAAAACATATGTGTGGAGCACAGCACTGTACGGCTGTGAAGCCTGGACAGTAGAAGAAGCGGACAAGAAAAAGGTAGAAACCTTTGAAATGTGGTGCTACAGACGTATGATGAAGATATCAGAACAGACAAAGTTAAGAAGGAAGAGGTACTAAAAATGGTAGGGGAAGAAAGAAATATGTGGAAAACGGTAAAAAATAGGAGAGATGGGATGATAGGCCACATACTACGGCATGAGGGAATAGTGCGGAATATATTAGAAGCAGAGATAGGAAAAAAGAGAAGAAGAGGCAGACCTAGGTTAGACTACTGCACACAGCTAGTAAAAGATGTAGGCTATAGGGGTTTCAGGGAGATGTGTAGGCTAGCCCAGAATAAAAATCAATGGAGGTACGCATCCAACCAATCCCAAGATGGATAAACCAATGAGGAAAAGATAACTGTGCTTAAACATGATGATTATTATAAGTAACTACAAGAATTGGTTGGGCAATATTCACGAATAATGTAGAGTGTGTGAAAGGATTTACTGGAAAACCATTATTTCGGCAAATGTCTAAGTGTTGGTGAATCTTGGTAGCCACAGGTTGCTTAACCTCCTTCGCTGAATCTCGGTAAAATAAGGCATAAAATTAGAAAATAATAGAAAGGGAACGAGCTGAATACACATGCTGTGTAAGAATTTCAGGGAACTATGTAGGCTAGCTCAGAATATAAATAAGTGCAGGCACGGGTCCAACCAGTTTTGACACGGAAAACCTAATGATGAATAAATAAGCGCACATAAATCTGATCATTAGTAAACAACTAGTTGTTGGTTGCGAAATATCTCCAACTAATGTTGGCTGCGCGAAAAGATAAATTGGAAAATATATTAAATCGTTAAATGGTTAAGTGTTGGGGAAACTTGGCAGCCACAGGTTGCTTACCTCCCTTCACAACCACTAAAGGTCGAAGAAATAGGGCGTATAACTGTAAAACGATAGAAGGTGATCGAACTGCATCTAACAAGCAAGAACAGCGCCTATGAGGAAAGGCAACAAACATATAACAAGAAGAAAATTGTTGAAAGCATATGTGTGGAGTAAACCACAGTATGCCTATGAAATACTGGCAGTCTGAAACGCAGACAGAAAAACAGTAGCAGCCTTTTGGAGTGCTGTGCTTCAGATGTATGAGGACGATAGCATGGACACACAAAGATAATAACAAATAAGTTATAGAAATAGTAGGAGAACAAGGATATCTGGGGAAAAAGAGAAATATAAGGGCGGAATACGTTCTAAGGCATTTTGGGGAATAGTATGGGATATATTACAAGCAGAGATAGGAAAAAAGAGGTAGATGTAGACCTAGATGAGATAGTTATAGATGCAAACCGTGCAAATTTTAGGGAAATCTGTAGGTTAGTTCAGAATAGGAAACAATGATGGTACGCGTCTAACCAGTTTTAGGACTGAAGACCTAATGATGATGACTTACTAAAAACCATTGCTCGTTAATTCGTCTGTTGAAAATTTAATTGGATGTGTTACAAATAAGAATCATCTTTACTGTTGTAACACTGTTACGTTTTTTCTGGTGGGCGAAAAATACGAACACGCAGAATGTGGAACACACTCTGGCTCTGCTAACATCGACCCTCATGGGTTGCAGAGAATAACATGAGACAAAATCATCAGGGTTGTTAAATAGACTACTTGAAAACACGGCTGAAAAAAAGTTAAAGATACACTGTAAATGAAATAAAACACTTGAATGAAGCAAGGTACCAACGTATAATGATTATCAGAGATTTTAGTTCAAATACAATACAATTGCTACTATAAAAATTTTTTTACAAAATTGTAAATAAATTCTGGATTCTATTTTGTAACGTAAAACAAATTCTTAACTTGTTATACAATGCAAATTTTTAATATTTGATAATTATTGAAAATATTTAAAAAAAAACTTGAAGTATAAGCTGTCATTAGAGAATCCAATGGACAATTTAACAGTCGGTCAACAAATAGGTGAACGCAAATATAACGCCAGAAGCGATAAATAAGACTAGTGTTATAAATTGAATTGACAGAAATCGAATCCACACAAGTTATGCATGTGGTAACATAACCGCTAATGAACAAAAGTAACACTTTATAAATATGTATTTATATGCGATTTATGTATTTTAAAGGGAAAGGAAATTATTCAAGATTGTTGAATAAAATAGAAATTGTTTCAGAAAAATAAAACTTGTTTATTTTAAAACATTACAAATGTATGTAATAAAATAAACTCAAATCAAAAGTAAATGACCGTAGTGAAACTGAAAGGTTATTTAACTGGAGCATGGCAATGTGCCTCAGGCAAAGTGACATGTTGTAACATGTTTAATTACAGCAATAATTATTCACATTGAATTACGAGGATAATGCGCTAAGCGTGCCTTATTCCTTATTAATCTTCTTATATTCAAATATCTGTGTAACATAAAGTTATTTCCACGCGCATCTCTAGTTGCTTCTTTCGTATTCCACGCCTCTAACGTCGAGATCATTCGGTTCTTGCTTCGCCAAGTTGGTCGCCCGCTAGCAACCGCCTTATTAAGATGTATTCCCGGCTAGAGGCAGGCGACCTTCGAATAAATTACTAACCTAAGCAGGTCAGGTCGTGCTAGACCTGAAACTATTTTGATACCTTCTACTAACGCGCGTCATGTAGAATTCGTCATTTAGAATTCATCATTTAGAATTCATCATTTAGGATTCGTCACTTAAGATTTGTCGATTTAGAAGTTGTCTACTAAGAATTTGTTAACTAAGAATTCGTCAACTAAGAATTATGGATGTTGGTTTTGATTGCAGTCGTCCCAAATTAGGAATGGTTGGTAACCTTGCTTGAAGAATATGAATTTCCATCTCGATTTGTCGTGGAGCAACAGAAGCAGTTTGGTTCGTTATTAGATATAAGATATGTCATGCATGTGTTTTGAATGTCATAAAAATTTGATAAACATACTATCATATAAAGCACGTAAAGTTGCTATTACGTTTTCAACATGTAATCTGTGTAATTCTCAATTATTGATGAACTGGTTTTATAAGCCGTAGAACGAAATTTTTGTCAAGTTGGGTTTATATAATTACAAGCTTTGTTCCATCTGAACCTTAGATAATTTCAACGTATGTTTTCGACGTCATACTTTTTGTGTTGCACAGCTGACAGATGTTGTCATGAAAGCAGATGCTTCATGCAGCTGTCATTGAATTTAAACTAAACATTCCTATTTTTGTGATTAGCATTTATCTACATGTAAATTATAAAATTTAAATCTGAAAATTTAAAGACACTCTGTATAAGAATCTAGAAATTGTAATCTACCTGAAAGGATCTGCCCAGGTTGGAACGTTAATTCAGTGTATTATGCTTACAAATTATTTTCACTCAAATGTTTAAAGCAGGTTCATATTTGAAGTGTAGTTGGTTGTTTTAAAAAAGTCAAAACCTTGACTTTGATATAGATGTTAATGATGAAATTTTTTTACTTGTTAAAAAGTTCCGAAATTTTAAAAAAGAGAGTTTTTTTAGTAAACAATTAGTTAAAATTTGAGGCCTTTATTTTGGTCAAATGCGATCAAATCTAATTACACAAAAGTAAAATTTTTGAGTAATAATTTGGTGCCAATATCATATTGGATATACATTTTTTTAGTTTTTTTGATACTTTTATAGGACACAAATGGTGTTCTACATTTTTATTTATTTAATCTTTGCAATTTCTTGCAGGAACTGCGTCTTATTTTTGTAAGACAAGTTTTTGTTAACGAAGGCGATCGTTTTATCTTTGGGTTTCCACGTCCGCCCTTAGAATTGTGCTTTGCTATTATCGTGATTATCTCAGGACTTGGTGGCGCCTATTTAATTTAGTTTAGCTTTGGTTTGCAAACAAAATTCGACTCCCCCCCCCACTTCTTATTGCTCTGCCCAGGAATAGATCCCTAGCTATGTCGGAAGTCTACCCTTCGGGGCAAAGCATTCGGCACCACACGGCATCTGTATACACAAAGATGATTGACATTTACAAGATGATGCACTAAATACATTATAAAGCTTAGAATAGGAGGTTTCTAGACGTTAATTTGAATAAATCACGTTTGTTTATGTTTGTAACAAACTGAGCAGTGGAAAGTATAAGAAAAACAAAAACAGTTGAGTGGTGGGATAACTAACGCGTATCAAAACGTCCAAAAAGGAGTCGAAATCGGGAAAGTCAAATTCAGGAAAGTCATAATCGGTAATGTCTAAACCACTCAATAAGGGTAATCAAGAAACTTAAACTTATTTACTTAATTATAACTGCTGCGCATACAGTTATAAGTGGGTTGGGGTTTTGGGTTGGGTTTATCATTTGATTAGATTATTTTTTGGGGATGCTTACAAGCATGAAAAAGAAAGTAAAGCTAGAGGCAGGGATCCGGAAATAAGTTAAGTGAAGGTAAGCATGCTAACAAAACTAAGTTTATTTAAATTTACGCCTGTATAGGGCTTTAAGTCTTTAATGTGTCAATTATTTGTTTTTGACCCATCAGGATTAGTAAGATTATAAACCAAATTAGATAATTTTTTTTTTGACAGTACATAAGATATATTTTGGTGCTAGCTTAGCAGAAAATGCATCCCCTGCACTAGACAAAACTTTGTTGGTTCTCCACACAGTGTCACCAACGTTAAACGAAAGTTCTCTTCTTCGAAGATGGTATCGACGTGACATTTTTTTATACGCTGAGTGAAGTCTTTCACGAATTTTTTTAAAAAGATCAAAGAGACCCTGACGATCCGTATTGTATGACATTTTATTAGCATCCATTATATCAACATCTTCAAAAAGTTTTGTTACGTTCAAAACCCTGCAAACAAATTTCCTGCATTTATTTTTAAAATGCCCTAAAATTCCTCAACAAGCTCGATTTCCCGCCATTTGAATTAGTATTATTTAATAAAATTTTTCAAGTAATTACTCTATACAAAGGTTTGCTTTAGAAAATCAAACAGCTGCCTAGGAAACATTGCGTTACAAAGTAGTTACAGTATTTCCTAGCACCTGCAGTGATTACATTTTAATTAAAAGCTGCAGCTTCCTTCTAAAAGATAAGACCACTCACCACCTGCCTACATCTGCTTACAATGGACTTGTTATCTGGTATTCTGCAGCCGTTAAGATGTTACAAAGTAACAAAATTGATCTCCTTTGTTTAAAACCTTTTGATAATTGCGTTATCTGCTTATTGGCAAGCTGCTACAGTTTGTATTTCGGCAACAGTTGTCTGGAACTTCTGCACACAGTAATTCGGCGATATCTTTGAAAATCAAATACCCTACCCCCATACATGATTCTGGCCTTATAAAATAAAGACCGTGCTTTGAAAGAAACCAATTACGAAAAGATACATGTAAAGTCGCGCTATTACAAATGCTTTCTGTGCTTGTATAAGTGAAGTTGGTGGTTCCAGCATCCAACCAGCCCATAGAGAAATGCAGCCGCATTTTTCCAGCGTTAAGATGAGATCAGCACGAAGCTGATTGTGCAAGGTACAGTTTTTTTTTATTTCCATAATTCTTTTATGCTGCTGTGAAGAAAAGACTTTTCATTTGCTGCTATTGCTTAAAATTATCCGATTAATTGGCACCACTCCTTACAAAACTTACATACACGATGCACGAACAACTAGGTTATTATTCTATAAATTAAAAAGTAATTAAGCAATGGTTATGTTGAGTCCGTTTTACTGTTTCTTTTGTCTTTCTGAACTTATGCCTCAATTTAAAAGTATTTAAAATATGATTAATTTAAGTTAGGGTGTCTAATTTTAATGTTATATTCTTTCTGAGGAGGTGCACTTCACAAAGCAGCATGTATATATAATTTAGGTATATTTCTTTTTCTAGATTTACTGTACAGTTTTTGCTTAATTTTCTTTTATATGTATATAAGATAAACCATTAAGTACGTATTTAGATTATAAGATGTTATATTTGATTACCAATTTTTATAGGTTATGACACAATCACAATTACGCAACTTATTTATTTTATTGCTTTGTAAATAATCTTCCAAGATTCAATGTTATCAATAGAGTATCTCAGAGGTTTCCAATGTGTTTTTGTTTTCACCAACGCCCCTCTCCGACGTTTTTGAGCTAGCCCAATTCTACCTTTCTGTCCCCCGTTCTGTTGCAGTATTCGGCGTAAACATTTCTTTACTTACTTTGACTGTTTTCTTTTGTGTTTGCGCGGAATACCGTAACAGTTTGTACGGTGAATTGAAAAATTTACCCGAGATAGGGACATGGCGACCAAATATAATAAAATTTGGTGTAAAACCTGTGATTTCATGTTTTGAAGAATTTATGGCATATTGTATTTTTGGTAAATTAACGTCTCAGGTATTATATGACTCAACATATGACCTAATTACTGTACCTTTTGTTTTGTTATTTCTCTCGACAAAATTGCATCGAGGAGAGTATTGCAGTATACTAGATATTATTGATTTCATATTTATCACATATATTCTTAAAAACACTTCCAGCAAAGTTGTGAGCCATTGCCACCAATTGTGTAACTAGGAACACCATAAGTTAAAAATACTTTTTCCCCTACATATTTTTCAATTTGATGTGCTTCAGCACTACACAACAAGTGAAGTAAGGCAAGTTTAGAAAACCAATCGCTAACTACTAGCAACCATTTATGTCCTTGTGTAGAACGAGGAAATTGACCCATAAGATCTAACGCAACAGTGTGAAATGGAAATCTAACATCTTTTTCTTTTCCAAACAAACCTAAGGGGGCCATATTTGACGCTTTTCGTGCTCCACATATAAAACAGTTTTTACAATAATTTAGGACATCAAGTTTCATTTTTGGCCAATAGTATAATTCATGAACTCTGGCTAAAGTTTTAACTAAACCAAAATGACCTGCAGTGGGTGGATCATGGCAATCTGCTATAACTTGTTTGCGTTGGTTAAGAGGCACTAATAATTTCCAGGGTGAAATATTTGAAGAGAGAGGTATATTTGAAGGTAAAAATTTATAAAGTAAATCATTTGTTACGTTTATTTTTGGCCTAAAAAAATATATCTTTTGCTGGCAACTCATCATTCATGCAAATAGAGTCCGCTTAAATCTTTCGAACATCATCCTGTATTTTTACCTTTTTCTAACAGTACGCTTTCTAATAATTTTCAATTCAAATCTAGTTGCTTTGAAACGAAACATTTATTCTATAAGTTAAATAGTTTATATCGTGTATAGGTAACCTTCAATTTGTTAAACCTTCCGATAGCGTATAATTGCTTCTTATGCGTTTTACATATAAACATTCGTCTGCATAGTGTATTGGACTATCCAATAAAACCGTGTTTTCCGGTTTTACCGCACTTCGCTACGCTAGGAATTGACAGTTTGGATTGGTGTTGTTTGAACCATTGTTGAGTTTGATTCTGCAGCTTGTGCGTCGAAGGGTTTTCTACATTTTATTCGTCACTGTATTTCAAAAAGCGATGCACGTCTTTCTGTTCAACAACTAGGAGGTGTCTTGCGTGTATTCGCTTTTTTTTAGCTCGAGGCCAAATTGATTGTTTCTTTATGTAAAACAACTTCTTTCTTTATGTAGAAAAACTACTTTTGTCCGTAGAGTGCTGCTGCAATTATGGTAGCAGAGTAAACGTATGCTGAGGACCATGGCGTTTCTATGCTGACTCAACCACGACGGCTTACGAGCTAAGTATCAGGACACCTACAGGTATGCAACTTGTTTTCTTTTGTGTGCATTAATGACATATTCCGTATCAACGGTTGGTGTAGTTACGTGACAAGAAACGTCACATTGTAGAAATATTGCTTGTTACTGCGATTCGATATTATCGCTCTACAAGTGCGATGTACTATTTTTAAAGGTGCGTGTCAAAAGAACGCACATGTTTATTCGCTTTTTTTTAATTAAGAGAAATCTTAATACAATTCACATGTATAAATAATAAGCCTTAATTAAATTGTGTATAGATTACAAGTGGCTATTGATAAATTGTTGCTTCGGTTCCGGTGGAACCAATGCACAGGACGTTGCGATGAAAATCAATGGAGCACTGGTGTCTTTTAAGCATATCCAAACCCACTAATATGTCTATGGATTGTTCGTCTGAAACCGAAAAGCTGGTTGTCAAATAATCGGATTTGATTTGTATTTGAGTCATGTGAATTCGTCCTATAGTTTTTTGTATATTTGTGGCAATGCCTGCCCGTTGGTTATCAGCCAGTCTTATAATGTTACATCTCTTTGCACAAGAAATTGATATTGTTGTGGTTTGAACACCATGGTCAGTGAAAGCCCTGGCGGGGATGCCGTTTACCCTGCAATTAATGGGTGGCATTGTGGTATTTATGGACGTTTCAGGATTATTCTCTGTTGCAGTTTCCATATTAGTTTCAATGTTTTTGTGTGAGTTTTTTTTAGTTATTTCTTGCTTTGTTTCAGTATTAGAAGAGTGAACTATCATAATTTTTATTCTTTGACAATCTCGTTCTGGACGGGCGCGTGCTTGTTTATGTAGAACGTCTCCGAATGTATCAATGTTTTCAATTATTAGGGCGTCAGGGATTTCAGAATTGTTCTCTATTAATTAGTTCCTTTATAAAAATCATTAGGTAAAAAATTAAAAGCACGCGACAAAAGCTCTCACAGTTTTTATTTGATACTGATTGATTTTATTTTGTGTAAATACGAGATGCGCAGTTCGCAGCTAAATTTCTGAATTGTCCGTAGAATATAATTGTTGGCTGTAAAAAGTAACGCTTAATTTATTTTCCTTTTGCTTGTTTGTACAGAATTCTCTATTTATTTTTATGTGTTAATAGATAATCGTGGGCGATGTACTTTATTTTTTTTGTTTTCTTGCTATGTAGGCGAATTCCCCCACTCTCCGCGGTTGATAGTTAGCCTGGTGTTTACTTTTATTCCGGCTACTTCCAGATACGTAGCACATTTTCAATTTTCCATTGAGGATAGGTATTCGGGAATTGTATTATTTCGTTTTTTAGTGAAGAGTAAAAGTTATAGATGTTATTTAAATTAGTATGTAATAGGTTTAAATTAGGTAAGTTTTCTTGTGTAGAACGGATAAGAGAATCAAGTACTATATGAAATTTTCCTTTTCTGTGAACTAAATTAAAGGTATGTTGACGTAAACGAGTTGCCCATCGAGCAAGTTTTCCAGAAGGGTTTTGTATATTGTTTAACCATAGAAGGCACATTGAAAATCTGAGCATCAAATGGAAAATTTAACAGCCGGTCAACAAACAGGTGAACTCAAAGGTAAGGCCAGAAGCGATAAATAAGACTGGAGTTATAAATTGATACGACAGAATTCGAATTCACACAAGTTTTGCATATGGTAACATAACCGCTAATGAACAAAAGTAACACTTTATAAATACGTATTTATAAGCGATTTATGTATTTTAAAATGAAAGGAAATTATTCAAGATTGTTGCACAAAACAGAAATTGTTTCAGAAAAATAAAACTTGTTTATTTTAAAACATCACAAATGTGTGTAATAAAATAAACTCAAATCAGAAGTAAATAACCGTAGTGAAACTGAAAGGCTATTTAGCTGGAACATGGCAATATGCCTCAGGCAAAATGACATGTAACAAGGCCTTGGGAAGTCTACCCTTCGGAGCAATGCATTCGGCACCACACGGCATCTGTATACACAAAGATGATTGACATTTACAAAAGGATGCACTTACATTATAAAGCTTAAAATAGGAGCTTTCTAGACGTTAATTTGAATAAATCGGGCTTGCTTATGTTTGTATTTAGAATATTCGCGAATAATTAAATTGTATATACCAAGACGCGCTTCCAAGTCCAAGTTTTTGATCAGAGTACTAGTTATATAGTTACGATATGAATTAGATTAAGTATTATAGATATATGTAATATAAATGATTGGAGTAAGTAAATTAATAGTGCTTCGATTGTTAATTATAAGTGCATCGAGTATTAGTTCAAAAAATACTATTGCCGCTTTAAGTTAGTACTGTGAGTACATTAGAATTTTACTGCACGTGCAAGTAAGAAAAAGGCTTGTGTTTTCAGTTAATACACAAAAACTGTTGTTTAAAGCAAATGTTATAATAGAGTATTAACTTTTTATAATAGCAATATGCCCAATGTTTCAGCATAAGTGTTCCAACAATATAAGGATGTTTTGCAAAATCTTATATTTGTTACATTGCCTCCGTATAAAAAAGGAAAATACATTTCGAGTTAAGTGAAAACTCAAAACACTAAAAATCAAAACCAAATCCTTAAAGTGTAACCGAAACTAAATTCACAACGTGGTTCGACAAAACAGAAAAAATACTAAGCTTTGACATTTGCAATACTAAAGTAATATATATTGCTACGAACTTGTTGCTCTAATGCTAATTCGAGCCCCACCTTTAGGCGTCAAAAATACTGCAAACTTTCTGCTGGACTGCACTTATTAATACAAAATGCCTCACTTTCTGAGCGCCAAATATTCTGCGAAGTTGAAGCCCCACGATTGGGTGTCATTAATGCTGCGAAAGATGCTCTGATTTGTACTCGGATTCTGATGATGTCCCTCGTTCCTACTTCGGTGCTACTTAATACCTAAAAAGCTTTACAATTTCTGCTTCGCAATGAAGTTTGCCACGGCTGCTCAGCTGCTTTCTGCAATTCAACTAATACACAAAAAAGCTGCTACGGAAAATCACACACATTTATTACATACTCATAAAAACAATATACACTCCAAATCACAATTAAAAACCTCGTTCACACATTATTTATACATTATATATATCCCCTTTATAAAATAATACATTTCGAGACCAATAATTCTCCAGATTAATTATTTCCCTTTGATTATTCAAGAAAGTAACAGAGCTTTACCATATGTTTTACTCTAACTTAGGTTTAATTAGAGCTCCTAGAAACCATAACCTCTCGTGCTACTTTTCGCACATCAAACAGCAAAAAGTCCCTTGTACTTTGTTCAAATATATAATACCAAAATCCTAAACCTTTTCCTTTTAATATAAAGTCCCACATAAAAATACAGTAAAATAATACACTATAAAAAATCGATCAGTAACTCTTTCCAAATTTGTTCTTTTTGTTCGTAAATTATACCCACAATGCACAAAAGACAGAACACCAGTTTATACACATAGACAATAAAAGCAACAGTTAAAGCAACAGTTACCTGGATACTATTTCTGCATACGGCCTGTTATCATTCCCTCAGAGACTGCAGCATACAGGAACAAAGGCGGCTCCTTGGTATAGTTGGTATGTATGTGACTACTATACCCAAGGTCCCGGGTTCAAATCCCGACACGATCCGCTTGAAAAATGTTAGACGAGCTTTTTCACAAAAATACGCCCTCGTTCGGATGAGAAGTAAAATGGAGGTCCCGTGTGTGGGTGTTGTCACGCACGTCAAAAATCCCTACCTTGCTTGGAACAGCAAGAGTCCGGCAAAATTCAAAATTTCTAGGTAAAAAAAACTCGCTTACTGGGTAATGTAGTACCTTCGGGTGGAGCATTGAAAAAAATCAAATGTAGGGCATCCAGGAACACCATCTTGACTTGCAATAACCATAACTGCCAGCAGCAATCATTTGACTCCGCTACTAATACCATTGAATGTTGATACACATCCAAATTGACCAACCACTAATATTTACTCCATTTCCATTTGTATGCTTTTGCACACTTAGTGCAAATTAAAATTAAAACAATCTTTACTTACGTAAATTACTCTTTTATTCGACTCGTTAACGTATTTTATACTTGTAGCCATCAGCTGCTTGTAGACTAAGTGAAAGCTTTCCGTTATTCGAACTCGGAGACTCAGACGAACTAAGAGAGTTCCACAACAATCTGTTGGGGTTTATATCCTTTTTCTCACCCTACAAAAGCCTGTCGATTCCTGCAACTTTCATCAATACAAACATTCACTTCCACGTAAAACTTTCAACCGTCCACAATTCTTAAAATTCCATTACACAAACAACTCCAACGGCCACCGTTTTCCAGTAATATTCTATCGTACGTTCAAAATTCCTTGTAATTTCTCTAACCGCCACGATTTTTAAAAACATTTCCTTGAAAATCCAACCAACGCTCCTATCTCGCTTGTACCTATTTTATCTAACACTCCCTTTTTTTTCTTGTTGTCAAGTTGAATTTGTAACTGAGAACAGCTACCTATTCCAAAAAGCTATAAATTTATTATAATTGACGTAGGTTACCACACTAACTAGAAATTGCTGTTGTTTGTTCAACGTTATTTTACGCTCCTTAAAAATATACCGGAAAATTACGACGGTTACATTCGTTTATTATTTTAATGTTGCTAGGTAAGCTTCGACAAACAGCTTCAAACTTTTAACAAATATAATTGCCACTTTGCTTTTATAAACATACGCAGAAACTAAAACGGTTTTAAATGCTAAAGCTTTTCTATAATTTAAATATCAAGGCTAAATTGTTTAACAACGTGAAATTTAGATGTTAGCTTCTTCCCCTACACGTTCTAACCACTTTTGGAAAAATATTCCTATACTTAATCACGTTTTTAAAATGTGTTTATAATTATCAAATTTGAAACGCCCTCTTATATACGCTATACCTTAAGAATATTTACATCTGCAAGGTTATGAAAATTAACTTTTAACTTTTTAAAATATTACGGTAGAATTATTTACACTAACGATTTAAAAAGCGTTTTCAAATTGTATTTTGTTGTTTTTACATGCTAAATAACGAAATAAATTTCAAAATGAATATTAATACTCTTATAACCCCCAAATATCACAGTAATATATATATATATATATATATATATATATATATACAGGGAGTTTTAGAATAAAATACCGTAAATCGGGGAATATATAGATCTTGACAAGTTATTAAGAAAAGTTAGATAACAGTTTCCTGTAAACCAACCCGTTTCCATTGTACAGCAAAAAACGTATTTTTTATAATATTTTCATTTAGGGTAGATACTTTAACTTAAAAATAGGTACACGTTAGTTGTTTACTAATACGAATTATTACACTTCATTTTGACAAAATAGAATAATCCATTGGCGTAGAATAAGGAAGATGATCAAACAATTTTGACTTATACCTTTTGCACACCCTATATTTTATAAAAATTAAAACTCATAATTATTCCTCATACAATTTGCCACAAAAAAGGTACTCTTGGTTAATCTCTGTAGAGCTTTCCATTTTCGAAATATTTTAAATTAAGTTATACTCAACTCATGCATGAAAACAACGTATTATTAATTCTTTCAAAATGCAAAGGTTTATTGTATGAATTCTAAACTGGTATCTGATTTAAATCAAATACAGTAAGTTGGCAAACATGTACATATTTCGTAAAAATGATGTTTCATTCATATTAGTTTTACTATTAAAATACAAATAATTACAAACTGTTGCTAAATCTAGTAGGCTTCTCTTACTCGGTGTAGTTGTCAAAAGTTCAATAGGTAACTACAGTTTGCTTACTTCTTATTATTTTGTTAATACTCAAATGCAAAGATGGTAACATACACATTCTCTGAATATGCTGACGTGCATTTGGTACTAGGAGAATTCTGAAAAGACTTTAAGATGTGCAGATAAATATCCATATATGAATATTTTCCGTTCTGAATGGTATTTGATTGAAACACCTATCAGTCCCGAATTTCTCAGGACGTATTTCGGACTTTGAAAGTTATCATGCAATTTATAAGCGATTAATTCATGATAATGAAAGTTTGTTCCCTATTGAAAAATTTTGCTATCTCGGAGATACACTAGATGATTCGTCGCGTGCGTTAATAAAACGTTTGCCATTAAACAATTGTGTATACGATGAAGCCTATAAAATCATTACTAATCGTCTTCAGTCCAAAAGGTTATTACTTTCGACATATTTTAATGCTCTCAGAAAATGCCATAAGGTAAGTTCCTCAGACTCGCACACGGAATTCCGGCAATTAATTAGTTGTTTTGATGAAAATATATTCGCGTTAAAGCGGATGAAAATAGATTTATTAGATTTCATGTTGTTTAATCTGTTAAGCGGCTCCGTGGCGTAGTGGTATGTGTGTGACTACTACGCCCAAGGTCCCGGGTTCGAATCCCGACACGGTCCGCTTGAAAAATGTTAGGCGAGCATTTTCACAAAATACACCCTCGTTCGGATGAGAGGTAAAATGGAGGTCCCGTGTGTGAGTGTTGTCACGCACGTTAAAGATCCCTACCTTGCTTGAAACAGCAAGGGTTCGGCAAAATTCCAAATTTTCCAGGTAAAAAAAACTCGCTTCCTGGCCAATGTAGTACCTTCGGGTGGAGCATTGGAAAATCAAATGTAATGATGTTTAATCTGTTATCGGAAAAATTTGATACAAGCGTTTTAAAGCGTTTCGAATTAGAAAATAGTGACGAGATTCCCTCGTTCAAAGATTTAAGGTGGTATATTGAAAAACAATGTAAAGTATAGGAAATAAATGATATTGCTTCAGAAACATACTTAAAATCTCGAGATTCCTGGAAACAAAGGCAAAAGCGAAAGTTCGTTAGCACTTCGGCTGAAACTTCTTTAGTTGGTACCACCAATGATGGTAAAAATTGTAGTTTGTGTCAAGCTGTGCATCCTATCTATAGATGTAAGTAGTTTCTCGATAAAACCCCTCAAGTAAGATTTGAGATGGTAAAGATTAAAAATTATTGTATTAAATGTTTAAATACTTCACATTCGGTGAAAAATGGTAAGTTAGATTGGTCGTGTAGAAAATGTCAACAGTCACACAATTCGATACTTCACTTCGATAAACGAAGAAAATCGGTTATTCCACGCAGATAAACTCATCGTTAAAGGTCAGCGTCTCATCGGAGAGCGGCGCCTAGACTTGCTTCTACTCGTAGACCTAGTGAAGACAATCTGTCGTCAGCGGTTGTGCATGAACAACTTGCCACTAGCTCGTTAATTTCGACGTCATTAGAACATACAATCTGGAAAACTTGTTAGTAAAAACCTCGTAGCCTTAGTCCGTTTCTAGATAGTGTGATTTGTTAAGGGTGGGCGGTCGCCTACGTAACTCAGAGTTGTCGCATGATGCAAAATTTCCAATTTTGCTTCCTCGGTCGCATCGGTTGACTGAAATTATTATATTAGATTGTCGTGAAAGACATCGACATCCTGGAAATAGAACAATTCAATTTATTATTAACTCAAAATTATTGGATCTTGTCCGCAAAGAGGGCTATTCGGCAATGTTTGAAATCCTGCATTCCTTGTTTTTGTGTAAACCCTGTGGCTTTATGCCCCCCCTATGAGGGATTTACCAGCTTCAAGGTTAACTTCAGGTAAGGCGTTTTTACATACGGGAGTCGACTTTGGTGAACCTTTCTTTGTCACGATGAATCGGTGTCGTTGCGCAAAATCATTGAAACCGTACAGTAGTTTATTTATTTGTTTCAGCACTAAAGCTATCTATTTGGAATTAGGGTCTAACTTGTCGACGGACGCTTTCTTGAGTGCTTTACGTCGATTTATTGTTTGAAGAGGCAAATGTATTCAAATCCATTGTGATAATGGCACCAATTTCGTTGGGGCCTCTCTTGAAATCTCTCAGTTGATGCACCATTCGACAGGCGTGAGAGAATAGAATTTGTATTTAACCCTCCTGCTGCCCTTCATTTTGGTGGGTTGTGGGAGGACGGGATTAAATCGGTAAAATCCCATTTGAAAGGAATTATTGGTGAACAAATTTTGTCGTTTGAAGAATTCTCGACGGTATTGATTCAAGTCGAAACGATTTTCAAATCATGTCCACTATGCGCACTGAGTTGCGAACCGCATGATGTTTCATATTTGACCACGGGTCATTTTCTTAATGTTGAACCAGTCTCGGTGTTACCAGTTCCGGATTTGTTGTCCATAAACCCCTTTCGTTTAGATCGCTGGCAACTGTTGCAGCAAATGCAACAAGGTTTTTGGAAAAAATGTTGTGCTGAACACCATTCCAACTGGGTTATGTTTAGGTCCTCGGATTACCGGTCGCCTTTAAAAATTTTCTACACCACCATTCATCTAAAGTTGTTTCAGTGCTTTTCCGGAACTCATCAGTGTATATCTGTATCTTGTTTTGTGGATCTAGTCACGTTTACGAATCATTTACTTCTTATCACCCCCGAAAATAGCAAAGAAATTCATACTTCTTTCACGCTATACGCCAAAACTGCCTACTTTTGTGTATTCATTTGTCGTTGCAAATTTGAATAATTGGTACAGTACTCGCAATTATAACTAGACTTTATTACCTTGCATCTTCTTTTCTAAGTGCACTAAATTACTTTCATTGTAGCACGTAAAGAGCAAACTGTTTTAAAGAATTCAATAATCACCAAAATATACGAGCAAACTGTTTAAATTATTCAATCAAAATCGAAAAACTAAGAGAGCTAAACTCATATTAACACGGGTATATATAATCGCTAGCCTATACGTCGCTTTTGTCCCCAAAACGGACAGTTTCTAGAATTTCGTCATTCTATGTTCCCTTTTCGATCGCTCGGCACAGTTTCCACAAAATTTGCACACGTCCAAGTTTAAAATCTATGAAATTTCGACACGGCTCGCAACGTCTGAGAATAACTAATTAATTTTTATACAGAAATGTTATTTTTACCTCTCATGTTTGCCTCTTATTTTCAACCAATCGCAACCCAGTGACGTTGCTCAAATCAAGCCTTTTACTATATGTGTCTCTGTCTTGCGCATATTATCTGTCTCTATCTACCCTGTTCTGAGTGGTACTAATCGATATTCTTTAGTATCGATTATTTTCAACCCACGTGGACTGTGAAATAACCCACCTTATTAGCATTTCTCGTGAATATTAAGCGACGGTTTCTCCAACATTCTCTGTAACCATTTGTTATCTGCAAAATTTACGCAGAACGAGACTTTTAAAAATACGCAGGTGTTCAATCGTCCTACTTCTAACTAACACTTCTACGATTTGAATATTATTGGGTTTTTACAAGCTTTTATGCATATTATATGTTACTAATGGTTCAATTAACTCCAATTAAAATAATACCATTTAATTTTTAGTGAATCCTAATTAAATATTCAATTATTATTTGTACATTTTGTTTAATACTCGTTACCCAAACTTGAATCAATTAATATAAATTTTGCTCGTTACTTAAACTTGAATTAATTAATATAAATTTTGCACGTAATTTCAATGTGTTTCTTTACTTGGAATAATTAAACTACACGTTGAGCATTTTAATACTGCTTCTTTTTATAGAAAGCGTCTTGTAAATAATTTAAATCTCTTATTTTTAATGAAACGAATGAATTTTTATGCTCCACGGTTTTTTTAATAAAGCGTAGAATTAAATAAAATTCCTTATACACGGTGATTAAAATTATTTGATGTAATTAATTAATTTTCTACCCTGGTCTAAATATGAGTAATATATATATATATATATATATATATATATATGTGTGTGTGTGTGTGTGATATGTATATGTATATACATACATATATATATATATATATATATATATATATATATATATATATTGCTGTGTACCTTCTATAAAATCGACAGAGTAAGAAAAAACATTCGAGGAGTTTATTAATTCACCCAAAAATCGTCATAAATTTCACACAATAGAAAAATTTTTCAAAAAAAATAATTTCTTACCCAGATTGCTCTCTTCATCAGCTTAATTCTTCAACCGCTCTTCTGGCTAGCTCAGTTGGACCTCCTCTGGGATACCTAGATTCACTATCATACTCTTTATCGTTTACGCACACTCCCAATAAAACCACAAAATAATACAACAATGATACAATATTTATTTACCACTATTTACAAATAAAACTTCAAGATTATTTACATTTCGGTGCTCAAGTTACACCTCATTAAATTCTATTTTTGTAAAGTCCAGAATTTTAACTAGAAATATTAAACACATTGAATGTAACCTGAGTAAATGGGCCCTAAATAATACCTTATTTTTCGTTCTTTATATATAATTAATTTTAATTAAGACACTTTGGAGTATGGTGAACTCATTATAACCCAGTTTTTTTTATGATTAATGTATGCTTTTTACTTAGCATACGCTTACTGCATACAAAAAACCCATGTACTCGTAACAATAAAAATTTAAATTCATGATGGAACGTTAATAAGCTTTATATACACCTTTAGATTTATATTTAAATACCATAATAAAAGTTAGTTATTGCCTATTATTTTTAATACGCAAAATAATGCAAAATACCTTCATAGTTCACTCTCACACATCACAAGAATTTTCATAGTTTATCCAAAACAACAAATTCTAAAGCGTTACCTGGAATTTCCTGAAGATCCCTACTCCGTTGACGATGCCGTTAAGTTGTTTCGCTCTGCTCTGCTCGCCGCCTCCAGCTATTTGTAGATGAACACCCTCTAAGTTGTGCTGCATGCTATTCATACACGATACATCCAAATCCAAATCCACGTTTATTACACTTCTTTTATAATTGCTTAATTTAATTTACGTTTCATTACTTCACTTCACGAGCTTGTTTAAAATAAATGTTGCACCTCAATAAAATTTAGACTCGACACTATCCACGTTTCAAAATTATGAGGCCAACACTGTACTATTTAATTTAAAATAATTTTATATACTTACAAGCTCGTGGTAAATTTCTGCACGTAGTCTGAAGCGATGAAATTACTAAGAGAGAAGTTAAAAGAGAGAGCGAAGCTAATTCTTTTTAGAGTATTTATATAATTCCAATGCCACCTCTCCGCCACTCTTCATACGAAATCCTTCATTTAAAAATTTTGGTTCAACCGTTTTCGAAATCTTCGAAATTTAACTCGTCGTTATTATATTTTCCGAAAAGCCCGCATTCAAATTTTCCCGTATTTGTCTGTTTCACTACTAACTATATAGACCAATAAGATATTCAATAACGTCTTGAAACCCCGCCTGTATTAACGCCATACCTCTCTAATGCATATTCTATGTTTCCTTCTAACCTTGTTTGAGTGGGAGAAATCGATATCACTGTCCGCGTTTCAAACTAACCCATGTGGACTGAATACGTGCGTTTTGAAGTGAACTGTTATTATGTCTGTCTCTTTCCGAAGCATTTCATTGATCGTCTATCCCTTCTGTGCTCTAAAGAAACTTTTAGTTAACATTTATGCGAATCGCCCGACCGTTTACCCGATATACTTTGAATACTGTCTTTTATCTACACAAATAAGGGGAACCTGACATTTCCAAAACAATTAACAAACGTTTTAACACAACATTTCTAGGAGGTTGCTTTTCAAGGTATTTTATATTCAACGGCTGTTCGTTTGTTAGCAAAGCGTTTCACCTTGGTATTATCGATTTTTCAAGCTCTTATGCGTATTAAACTTAATAACCCATTCAACTAAACTCAATTAAATTAATTAATAATTTGCATTGGCTTCTACCATTTTGTTTTCTTTACGAACCTAACTAAATTTTAATCACTACTTGTAAAATTATGGTAATACTTGTTACTTTAAATTCATTAAATAAAATAAATTTCGCAGGGAAATTCTGGTTGTTTCCTATATACAGGGTGTTTGAAATTGCCTTGTTTGTAGTTAAATTTAACCTTTTAAAACCATATATATATATATATATATATATATATATATATATATATATTACTGTGAATTGGTATGCGTAGATAAGTGTTCATAAGCCAAATATTTATTTATTTGTAGGTACCCTAAACATAGAAATCGATGTACAATTTAAAACGCTTCAATATAATTAGATAGGGATAAGATTAGATAAGATAAGGTAAATTTAATTTTTATACGTTAATTTAGAACTAGTACAACAATTAATTATGAATAAGATTGATGACAAGGTCAGAAATCGTGTACAAATATTATTATTATAAAAGCTTTTCAGATTGGATGTGGTGTAAAAATCAATAATTTAAGCAAGATATATTTCTTAAACGTAGCATAAGCTAAAACATTCGTGGAACTATACAAGGTTTAATATTTGAAAAGAAGCTATAACGGATAAGAATTCAAGGAACAGTCGTGCGACAGATAAATAATTCCTATGAAACTTTTAAAACGTTAAGAATACATTTCTAGGTAAAACACAAGGCTAAAAGCAATAGTCGGTTACTTGTAGAAAACAGATCGATAAAATCAGGCGAGAGACGATATTTACCATATAACAGAAACAGATGGAAGATACCAGATGGTTTAGTGGTTGTGACTTTCAAACGTCTGTAAAACGAGTATATTTTAAAAGACAATAAGAGAAACAAAGATGCAACATGTTTGCAAAAGATATCGATTTTTCAAGGCGCACACAAAGGAAGGGAGAAACAACTCTGAACAAGGTAAAATAGAGTCACTATAATAAAGATAGAAAACATGGGGTAGACAAAGATACCAGAAATGTAGAAATAACGTAGACAATTTTGGAAGGGTATGAGAACAAGGCTAGCGGATATTATTATGAAAGTAAAAGTGAAATAGTAGTATGAACGCGTACATGGGAGGCGTGATTGTAGTTGTTTGGGGGTAACAGGAGAGTGAGGATTTCAGAGAAAATTTAAAACGGTTTGGAAGTGTATAGAGTTTTTCGCTCAAAATTTCCAAGTTTTGGACGACGATTGAATTTTCGTGCACGTAAATTTTTGGAATTGAGAGATCGTTGATAAGTTTTCGAAGAATGTTTGGGGAAAGTTGCGTGCCACTTGAGAGGGGTTGTGTTTATATAAACCTTGTTGGAGGTAGCAGTAGCTCTCTTAGTTTTCGATTCTGCAGAAGATACTCATCCTAGCTTCAAATTACGCGACTAGTGAAGTCCGAAATTAATTTTACAAGTGTTTTAAATGCACAAGTTGGTGCAATTTGTATAAACGGAGTGAACCGTATTAAATCATTTTTATTAATTGAAGCAGGATGACCTGTAAGTAGATGATTATTTTTTAAATCTATAACTTCATTAGTTATCTATCACCAGTTAACGGCATAAGTATGTAAGGACTAGATTGTAGAAAAATACACGCTCAATAAAACAGATGCCCTTTCTTAATTAATTTAGAAAGATAATACATGAATTTAATATTTTTTTCAATGCAATGCAGACATCACTTCAGGAGACTGGAAACTAGAACGTCCATAACTGATGACATCTATTTTTGTACAAATTGGAAACTGGCTTATAAAGTATTTAAGCGTTTTCAGGTTTTTGACAGGTGTTACGTTACCTATGCTTAAAACGGAAATTATATTTGCTTTAAATTTCAGTACAAACAATCTATTATCGGTTTAATTCCAAATTACCACTAAATTATTTGAACTTCTGTTACATACAAAAAGAAAAAAAATAATTGGTCCCTAATCTAAATTCAAAATTACCTTATTTAATCGCCTCGAATTTTATTACTGAAATTTCTAAGATAAGCAGCCTACGGTATGATAATTATATCCTAAATTGGTAGGCTCGTGGCTATTAATTATACATCAGGGGTGTCATAAATGCGCTATAAAAGTTCAATCAAATTTTTAATACATATAATTATAAGACTACTTTCGCGTAGGTAAGGCAGTTCAATCCTGCCAACTTATGCGTGAAACGAAAAAAGTTATGAAACTTTTTCAAAAGCTTTCCTGGCTCCAATCATTAATTTTCGTTATGCGTCCTTTAAAGGCATATTGAAATTACCATCAGGAATGTGAATATAATGCTTTTGACTTGTAAATAGAAGTAAACGGAAAACACTTAGCTACGGGTTAATGTAGTTTAATAAATTTTATAGGGAAAATTGCTAGAATTTATGTTACAGGATGTGAGCTTCAATTTAAAAGGAAACACTTTTTCAACACATTCATGCGTTTCTTAACATGATCAAAGGAGCACATTTATTGTATGTAGGTCAAAGATTCAAAAGCTACGAGGATTTAAAGATAAAGAGATTTTCTCGATTGCGGAAAAAGTGAAAGCACAAAGAAGGTTTCGGTTAGCAAATCATATTCATCATCACATTAGGTCTGCAATCTTGTAATTTATTCGATGAGGTTTTTGAGTTTGAATACTGATTAAACTAATTACCTATTCACCTACTTAAAAGTATATCAATAGACGATATTTTAAATATGATTGGCGATAGCTTTGCGTCCCTTTCAAATTTGTGCTAATCTTTTACTTCCATGCGACTACCATTACCTATTATAACTAAAACTATTTGCAATAACCACAATTCTTTATTTTCAAACAAATTATACACGCCTGATCAACAAGTCGTAGTTACAATAGAATTTCTGAAGGCTCTCACAACGCTTTATTTACTTTCGAAATACTCTGCCTCGGGCTCAGAGCAGAGCCGAGGTCTTCTTCGACGATGTCCCGGGCTAGGAGAAGCGCCATGGTCTTCCAGTGGTTCCTCAGGCTAGGAGAAGCGCTAAGGTCTCGACTGTTTCTCCACTAGGCTATGGGAAGCGGTAGATGATTGAGTCCAGTAACGGTCTGGTCGAAATGCAGCTTGTATACTTATTCTTGAGGATGGTGGAGCGACCTGCAGCCAATCAGCGTTCGCGATTTTTAAGTTGGAGGTTGTGGTTATCGTAAAAGGGGCGAGACGTGTTGAGGTATGTATGCAGGGTATAGTCGGGAAGGATGGAGTGGTATATGCTGTTGACAGCTGGCGGTGGTCGCTCTGGGGCTAGTTGAAGGTCGTCTATACGAATTTTGGTCTCTAGTCCTCCTTCAATCTGCACCGAATAGCTTGTGAGGTCGGCTTGTCTGAGGATGGTGTGCGGGGCTGTTCATTTTGCTTCGAACCTGGATCTAGTGGTCGGGTGTGCTCTGGCCATTACTTGATCGCCGATTGTTAGTTGTATTGGCTCTGCTTCTTCGTTGGCGTATCTCCTTTTAAATCTTAGCTCTTTAGCGTGTTTTCTGCGAATGCGTTGCTGGCGGGCTTCCCCTTGGTTATTTGCTGGAGCTCCGCCCCAGTCTTCGGGTTTTGACAGCTCGTAACCCAAGAGAGCTTGGCTCGGCGTGGTCCTCGTGGCGGCGTTTTTGCGTGTCCTTAAGGCGAACAGTATGTCGGGAATGGGGGTGTCCCATAACTCTGGCGGGTAACCTGTAGCAAATACTCTTAACATCTTTTTAGCTCTTGATTCGGTTTCTCGACGAGATTGGCTTGGGAGTGCCATATCGGTGTGGTCCAGTGATGAGTGTTTGAGCTGTGTAATGCCCTGTCAAATCGGTTTGAATGGAACTGTCTTCCGTTGTCGGACAGTACGGCCTTTGGGTAACCAAATTCTTGGAACACCTTTTCTAGGCATCCGATGCTCGTGGCAGCGGTAGCTTTGATTACTGGGAAAGCTTCCACCCATCGACTGAAAAGATCTGTGGCTACTACGATCGCTGTGTAACTTTGTCTGGTTGGTACATAAGGGCCCATAACGTCGATCGAGATTATTTCCCATGGATTGGCGGGTTTGTGTGGCCGTAGGAGAGCTTGATGTTGAAGGCCCCCCTCTTTTTGTAGCGGAGCAGACCCAATATTGTCGCACGTAAGCCCTAACTGCGTCGCCTACTTTGGGCCAAAAGTATCATTTGCTCAGTGCCCTGCAATTTTCTTCGCCGCCGGGGTATCTGGCAAGTGTGGTGTCGTGGAATGCGTAGAGGACGTCATCTTGTATTGCGGGCGGTGCTAATAGACGGTTTCGGACGGTCCCTCTTCGGTATAGGTCGTCTTCTACGATGTAGTCGCGTAGAATTTCTTCTTCTCGTGGTGTTTGGGGTCCGCTGGCGTGTAGTATTTCCCACGTAGTGATCAATCGGCCAATGGCAGCGTTGTCTCTCTGGGCGGCTTTCACTTGGTCGGCGAGTTCGGCGAGTTACATGTTAGCTACTTATATTCCACCGGTGTGTTTGGGCGGTAGCATACGGTTGCCGTCGGTAGAGTCCTTGAGAATTTTGTTATTGTTTTGATGGCGCGAAAGGTGACCAGGCAGCTCGTTACGTGTTTCTGGACAGTGCTCAATGTCAAAGTTAAATTCTTGTAGGGGTAGAGCCCATCGGATAAACTTAAGTTTGGCATTCTTGGTGCGATCTAACCATAGTAGTGCTTGGCTGTCGGTGCGAAGAATAAAGCGTTGATCCTCCAGGTAGGGGCGGTATTTCTTAATGGCGCATATGACGGCTAGGCATTCCTGCTCGTCGATATGGTAATTAGTCTCGGTTTCGTTGAACTTAGCGCTCGCGTAGCCGATGATGTGTTTGTTGCTATCGATCTCTTGATATAGAACGGCGGCGACACCAAGGCTGCTGGCGTCCGTCTGCAGGACAAACTACTTCTTAAAATCGGGCCGGTGGAGATGCAAGTCTTGTTGGATGGCAGTTAGTATGTTTTGGAATGCGGTTTCGGTTTCGTTTGTCCATTGGTAGCGTCGTGTAATCTGTAGCAAATCTGTGAGAGGAGCTTAGACTTCGGCATAGCGTGGAATGTAGTCCCTTAACCAGTTGCACAGTCCAAGAAAGGAACGTAGCTGACGGCGGGTTTTTGGTCGATAGGCTTCCTTGATTTGTTTGATGTGTCGTGGTAGAGGACGATTGCCTTCAGTGGAGATGATCTGACCCAAATATTCTAGAGTGTTGACTCCGAAAGTGTACTTGTCGAGGGCTAGGTGTAGCCTGTGTTGCTGAAGTCTCTCGAATGTCAGGCGTATGTGCATTAGGTGCCTTTCCCAATAGCGTGAGTATATGATCAGATCGTTCAGGTAAACGATAACGAATTTTCGAAGATATCCAGGTAGCAACTCTTGGGTCATGAGTTTTTGGAAGCTGGTTGGTGCGTTTTTGAGACCAAAATGCATTACTTTAAATTGGTAACAGGCGTCACTGTAGTGGTTAAGGCGGTGTAGTGTTTGGAGGTTCTTTCCATGGCTATTTGCCAGTATCCAGATTTCAAGTCGATGGTGGAAAATACTGACGCTGTTCCCAGATCTCGTAGGGTTTCATGTATGACTGGTAGATGCGAGCTCTCAATCTTAGTGACCGTATTAAACTTGCCATAGTCCACGCAGAACCTGTGTCGTCCATCTTTCTTCTCGACGATAACTATTGGGAAACTGTAGCTGAACGTGCTGGGTTCGATGGTTCCCTGTGCCAGCATATGCTCTACTTCGGTTGCGATGATCTCCTTCTTGGCAGAAGAACATCTATACGGTGGTGTGCGGAAGGGAGTGTGGGTTGTGGTTCGGATAATGTATTGGGTACTGGCGGCGGTGGTATTGTGACTGCATTCGCTAAGAATGGATTGGAATTCTTGCAAGATGTCTTGGAATTCGGGTATCAGGGGTGGTGGGAATTGATGTTTTGGTGTAACGATTTGTTGGTTGTGGGTGGCGTTGTTATTCACTCGTTTCTAGTGCATCGTGCGTCGTTGGTGAATCTAAAAATGAATACATCTTCAATCATAATCCAACATAGCCTTGTGCCTTACGAGCCATGGCTGTCCCAGAATGACTTCTTCTACGAGGTCGGTCACTACCATGAATTCCTCGGTGTCGGTGGTTTGTCCAATGTGGAATGAAATAATTACAATGCCTAGCACGTCCATCTGTTGTCCGTTCCCTGCTAGTTGTGGGGCTATTCGGATTTTCTGGATGTAAGCCCCTTTTGGCACTTGATCCCTTCTGATCACGCAGCAGGAGGCCCCGGTGACGAGCAGCGCTTGTGGTGATTTCTTGTCTACCTGTAGCTGGATTCTGGGCAGGTAGACCTTGGCAGAGGTTGCGTTTATTATGTCTGTTGCGGTCGAACTGTGTGGTGGAGTGGTTCGGCCGCTGGTCCGTTTCCCAACCTCCTGGCGGGGCAATCTCGGTTCCAGTGTCTCTGGGGACAAGTGGCATCGTGGAAGTGGATCCTAGGTCTTCTGGTCGTTCGGCGGTCTAGGATTCGTTGGTCTGTTGGAGACTGCTGTGCGTGTCATCTCTTTGATATTCGCTTCGATTCTGGTTAGGCAGGTCACAATTTCTAGTATTCTAGTGGGAATGCGGCACTAGATCGGATTTTGCAGTGCTGGAAGCAGTAGGTCGGTGAGTAACTCAGGTCTTTGTCAATATCTATTTTTAAGCGACGGCCTTGGAGTGCCTTGGTGCTCAAGAACGCCGCAACTGCTTGTGTGGTTGTTTGTTTTGTGCCAAACTATTCGACGGTTAATTTGGCCTTGATGGTTGGGCTGTCGTACACGTCTAGGAACAGCTTCCTAAACTGGTTGTCATCAGGTTGAAATGTTTCTAAGTGGCCCACCATGTAGCTGCAGATCGCCGTAGCTGCGCTGTCGTGGTAGGTAGGTCGGCCTCGATTATTTCCATCTTCTGGAGGAACTCGGACGGATCCTCTAGTGGTGTACCCAAGAAAATTGGTTTCTCGGTGTTTGCTGTGGTGATGCGATGTAGGTTCTCCACTAGCATCTTAACGGTGGTCGTTATTTGAAGTTGGGCGCCAATGGATTGTTTCAGTTTCAGAACTGTTGGTTGTGTTCTGCTGGTCCCCTGAGCAGGTGGATGTTGTTCGGTGACGTGTAGCATTTCGGCAGGCTGGTTTGTGTTGTTGGTCTGGCTCCGTGTCTGAGGCATGTTGTCCTTGGTCCGTTACAGACTCGTGCCCGTAAAGTCTTCTTCTGAAGTCTTGTTATCCGGCTGGGTTTTCCGCGATTAGATATTGTGCAACAATTTCTAGTAAAACAATTAGGTTTGATTTTTATTCGTCAGTTTCGGATGCAACAATTATATATATACAAGGGTGAAACTTATACAACAATTACAATCTAAGAAATAACATATATACAAGGGTGAAACATATACAACAATTACAATCTAAGAAATAACATATATACAAGGGTGAAACATATACAACAATTGCAAGCTAAGAAAATAGCATACACAAAGATGAAATATATACAAAGGTCTATAAGGTATTGTTCGTTCTGCGTCGGTCCGCGGCGTCTCGGTACGCCTTTCTCACAGCAAACCTCCTGGGGTCGTCCGGGTGAACGAGTGTTGGTTCTACGCCGTTGTACGAAATCCGGTCGGTGTTCAAAGAGACGGCTTGCAACTTCACGGGAGTTGGCGGTAGCGGTGACATAGGTGGTGGTGGTGGGAAAGGTGGTCGCTGTAGGACTGGCGGAGAAGGTGTCGGTCTTGTAATCGCTGTCGTCCTTGTTCGTTCCCTCCTTACTGCGGCCGCAGGTGCTGCTCTCGGCGTCGTCGTCTGTTCTTCTCTGCCATGGCGTCGCCCATGCAGCGCTGTTGCGTCGGCGTCGATGTGGCCGGCTTTGGCTAGGGAAAGCGCCAAAGCGTCGGCGTCGTCGTGCTGCCTCGGGATCAGAGCAGAGCCGAGATCTTCTTTGACGATGTCCCGGGCTAGGAGAAGCGCCAGGGTCTTCCGGTGGTTCCTCAGGCTAGGAGAAGCGCTAAGGTCTCGACAGTTTCTCCACTAGGCTAGGGGAAGCGGTAGATGATTCAGTCCAGTGACGGTCTGGTCAAAATGCAGCTTGTTTTATACTTATACTTGAGGATGGTGGGGCGACCTACAGCCAATCAGCGTGCGCGATTTTTATGTTGGGGCGAGCCGTGTTAAGGTATATATACAGGTGTTGTGACGGCGCGTCCTTCTTATAAGATGTACATTGTTACTAGACAAGGTCGGTGACAACTCATATCACGTGAAATATACGAAAATAGACAATAACAAAATATATCAAATCCAAATAACTAAGGACGACAACGAGGAACAAATAATTAAAATTCTAAAAGAGAGAGAAAATAATTTTACTTTTATTTCAACACCGAACATTTATATAGACGATTCTCAGAATTATACGTTAAATTATTTTATAACTCTGGCCCTGAACTTATCAGATGCACAAGAAAATTAAAAACCTTAAACGACCCTGACGAGATAAACGACGTAATTAGAAATCAACACAAAGGCAAGACCAACCATTGTGGAATCAATGAAACGCTAAAGCAACTTATAAGACGATATTATTTCAAAGATATGAAATAATTGACCACAAATTTTATTAACCAATGTGAACTATGCGACAAAGCGAAATACGACAGAAAACCCCCGAAAATACCCTTAATGTTAACCAAAACACCCAACAAACCTTTTAAAAAATCACATGCCGACACTAGTAGTAAAAGCACAAAACTTTTTAACCATTTAGATGCATTCACCAAAATAGGTCAAACAATACCCATTACTTCTAAACATAGCATTGACGTAACTCAAGGATTTTTACAATATTTTACATTTTATGGTACACCCAAAACAATAATTTTAGATAATGGCAACGAATTTAGGAATGAAACGATACAAAACACCTTAGAACTTCATAAAATAAAAATTCATTTTATAACCGAAAACCACCCTGAATCGAACGGATTAATTGAAAGATTACATTTAACCCTATTAGAACAGATCAGATTACTAAGAATGAGCACATCACCAATTTAATGTCATATGCACTAATCGCTTACAACAATACGATACACTCATCAACAAATTTTACACCCCTAGAATTAACATTAAGACATTGAGATTCCCGTAACCCTTACGACATACACTACAACAAAGAAGTGCACCAACAATTTGTTAAAGACCATAAAGAGAAACTAAAAATAACTTACGATAAGGTAAAAGATAAATTAGATAACGACAAAGAACATATCACCACAAAAATAAGAATACCGACGCAAATAAATTTTCAAAAGAGCAAACCGTGTACGAGAAAAACTTCCAAATTAAACGACACAGAACGGCACCCAGAAATTTAGGCCCGTATAAAATTAAGAGAATATCAGACAGAAATATAGCCGTAGTAGACAATGGCAAGACAGTAAAATACATTCATTTGAAAAACTTAAGACACCCTGTAATTTCAGATGGACCGTCATCACCCTCACCTTCAACTCTCGCCCAGGTAGAACGGACAACGAAATATTAATTGAAGACATAAAAAATAACCCCGGTATACTACCAATAAAATTGGGAAGTATGCAAAATACAATAGATTACTTGGACATTCGCACAAAAATTCGATTTAACCGAATTAAAACAAGAGATTTACATAATTAAAGACAATTAGTACAGACTGAAACAATCAATGGACACAGCCAAATTCGGAAAAGAATACGCAATAGAAATGATGAATTACAACAGCATAATAGAAAACATTTTAAGAAACATAGAAGATAAATTTAATAAATTAATACCCACAGAACCAATTATAAGACGAAAAAGAGGACTAATTAACGTATTAGGTAACATAATAAAAGCAATCACAGGCAATTTAGATAACCAAGACGCAGAACGATATGACAACGCCATACAGCAGTTAATTAAAAACCAAAACGATATAAAAACCATTGTTAAAAACCAAATATCTCTAACCCAATCAACTACAATAAAATTCAACGATACGTTAAGAAAGTGAGTAAGAAATCAAGACAGTAGAGCCAATTGAATACAAACTCTTGAAACTAACATGCAAACCACGATGTTAAGAATGCGAAACTTAATTAGATTCAATACAATATTCACTCAAATAATATCAACCCTTACTGTAATCTAACAAGTTTTTGTCACATTAGAAAACGCTGTAACATTTGCAAAATTAAACACACTACACTCTAGTATCATAGAACCAACTGACCTATTAAAAGAATTATTAAGAATTAGATCATTTATCACTAACTGTAAATTACTCTTCGATGTAATAGAATCAAACATTCTCATATTTGAAAAAATAGCTATAGTGAAAGGCTATGTAAAGAATAACGAAATCACATTTTTAATAGAAATCCCCATAGTAGAAAGTAACATTTATAATTATTATCATTTATTTGCTTTTCCAATAAAATTACTAGCATGTATCAAGCAATCACCCCCAAAACCAAGTTCTTTTTCTTAATTATCAGATATGGTTAGACAAACGAAAAATGTAACTAAGTAACACCAAATCAATATGTTTGCCAATCATTAACAACAACAACCATCCAAGAAGACAGCCCTTGCAAAGTACAATTACTAAGATTTTCAAATCAATACGACAACTGTGAAGCCAAACCAGTACAAATCACCAGTATGAAAATTCAAAACGTTACGGAAAACAAATGGATTACCGTATTTACAACAGAGGTAATAGCAACCGTCCACTGCAATCAAGACGAGAACAATTTAGCATTAACCGGAAGCAAAGTAATCGCCCGTAAAAAAACTTATTTAAAATTGAAGAACGAAATCATCAGAGTATATCAAAACCCCGCAGTAACCAAAAAATTCGCAAATTTACCGGAACTACAATTCAAAATAACACAACCCGAAGATGACGAAATAATCAAGAAACCCATGCAACTAGAACACCTAGACTTGGACGATCTCAACCATGCCATGAAAATAATGGACAATTATAAAGAACGCTTAAGTGAGTTGAAAGTGCCAAAATTACACTATGATAATATAAGCGTTTGGACAATTTTATCAATCGTTTTAATCATTTTATTAATCATGTATGTACTATACCAAATGTATCTTAGGTATAAGAATAAAGAAAGAAATTTTGGTCATAAAGAAACACAAGTAAATAAAGAAGTAATAAATGTACCCTTAGGGACAATGAATTTTAAAAATTAAGTAAATAAATCCTTAATTTTTTATTTACGTCGGGAGGAGTTACGTATCCCCCAAACTATATATGTACAATTAAATAGAAAGTATTAGGAATTATTAAAAAATTATAAAGAAGCTTAAGTTGTATGCAACATTGTATCTCAAAGATAAATAAAAAAGGTTATTGAAAGTTCACAAGCAAGTTGTGAGAACGGATGTGAATACATTGTATTTCAGACATAAGTGATACTGCAGGTTGCAGGTCACAAACGGTTAAGAAACTGCAATTACTTAGAAATTAAGATTGTTACATGTCTCGGGCGATCATCAATAATTTCCAAGGTTGTTGGGGGTTGGCCGTGACAGATACGGCTTTTTGCTAAAATCTTTAAAAACTGCGTTGTGGAAAGATATAGAAACCTAGCACAATATTTCCCAGGTATGCGTGGCCTAAAACACGAACTATGTATGATGAAGAGCTCACAAGTAAAATTCTTGTCCGTAGGTAAAATACCACCTCATTCAGATCTCCGGGAGGGGGTACTTGGCGCTCGTCTTCGTAAGAATTTAAAACAACGGTTCAATTTAGTGATAGGACCTTGGAAATGTTAGGTCATTACTTAGAGTAGATAAGTTAACGAATTTATTAGTCGAAATGAGAAAAGGAAAGCTGGGCATTTTAGGTATTAGTGAGGTGAGATGGCTAGATAGTAATGACTTTTGGAAAGATAATTTTAGAATAATTACAACTTCTTTAACTAATGGACAGGGAGGGGTAGGAATAGTGTTAGGTTAAAGATTAGGACGAAAAGTTAAAAAGTACTTACAATTTGAAGATACAATAATTATGGTTAGATTGAGTACGAAACCCACAGACACTGTTTTAGTACAGGTTTACATGCCAACAACTTAGTACGAGGATGAGGAAGTAGAAAAGGTATACGACGATATAAACAGTATAGTGAGAAAAGTAAAAGAAGATGAGAATTTAATAGTCTAAACGTCTAAGAGATTACTGAGATTTGCACAACAGCAACAAACAAATGTAGGAATGAGAGTTGAATTGCGTACTCTAGAGATTGTCATAATGCAAGTGAAAACTTTTATCGTCTCTCCTTTCCATTCAGCTTCACTAATTACACTGATCACTTACCTTTTCATAACAACGCTTGAATTGAGGTGGAATATCACAACTGGCAATAAACGAGCTTCAAACTAGGTAAAAAGCAGACTTTGAATACTATACAATGGAAAAGCAGTTGTAGAACAGTTGTGTAACTGCCGCAGATAAGTTTGTGAAAATACATTTGAACCAGAGATCAGCGAAAACATCTGGCAGCTTTTAACTGGGACGTTTTGGCAACATTTCCAATAATAATCCATTTTCCAAAACCTTTTCCTTCTTTTATCGACTAAATCTCAAAGAAAATTAATTTTATTGTAAAGGGATGAAATCCCTTCATTCTTTTGAGTTGATCAGTGATGAAATCTTTATCCAATATCGGATAAAACACATTTTTTATTATGTCGTTAGAAACCGTGGTCGATTTAGGGAAACTGCTTTTGTATAAGTTGCAAGTTTCCTGCATTATAAATAGAAAATGTTATTCATTTCTATGGGATTTAGTGATTGACTAGGTGCTCGTTTGAGAAACTAAATTACACGCTATTTATACATAACCTCAAGTATTTAAACTTATATTAAGGATGATGGAATTATAGTGACAACATACTTTAGAATAGAATATCACCTCCGTTATTTTTACGTATAAGATGCAAAGTCGAACAATGGTACTTAAAAAACTGCACATACAAGGTGACTTCTGGCGTAAATGCGGAGTAAGAGAGTGCAAGGATTGCGCGTTGCTTAAGCAAACGTTAGGTCATAGAAAAGAATATACAGGATGTGCCAAAATTGCTGAGAAATAAAGCTACCACGAAGACATCAAAATAAGTCAATCGGATCCAATTTACCCATATACCAAAATGTATCGTGTGTACGTAAGAGAGTTCAAAGTTTACTTAAGAAATCACATTTTTGTACGCTGTTCAGAAATGTTATTACAAATTTATTAAATCAGAGACCATATGGTGTGTTCAAGTGGACTTGAGGGAGTGGTCTGAAGGGATTTCGAGAATCTGCCGACTAAGCTAGGGGTCTATTCCTCGAGCAGAGCTTATGAGGAGTGGTCGTGGGTTTTACAACAAAAACATTGTCTACTTACTGACTCTAAAATACAAAATAGGGGTGCGAAGGGGCGCCACCAAGTCCTTGAATTTTAATCACGGGTTCGCCTTAAGGGAGGACTTGGAAGTCTTTAGAGGAAAATATCGTATTTACTGCTAAAGCAGGAGCTGTAAAAAATAGTATAAATAGAAAATGGACACAAGAGATGCACTCTTGCTACCCTACACCATAAAGAAAAAGAATAGGCATTAATATCCATAATTTAAACATTATTATATAAACAAATTTAAGCATTAAATTTCTTGAAAGTGCTGTCTAGTGCTTGCTTACCAAGTCACTGCTAAAAACTACATTTTCATAAAAGGGTATTGGTACATTTTACTTTTTAACTCAGTTACCCTATCCTTGAACTCGCTCGTCCAAAATAAAATAATTACTCAAATGAATTTAATAATTGTTCTTTAATTAAATTTAGCTTTCTTTGTAATAAAATTTTATATACAAAATATACATCGATAATGTGGTCTAATCTTTTAGTCTCAGGTATTACTTATGAAAATCATGACTGTATTTAACTAGGAATAAAGGAATATTAATAATGTTATAAACATGTCTATGTAGCTTTCTGAATTAATTACCCAAAATACACAGATCTGTTACCTTGGTTTACAAAAGTGTATTAAATATTCAAAGACAAATAAAATTAGTTTTGGTAATTACCTGAAGTGTAATTGAATTTAAATGAAATATTTTGTTAGGACTAAATAAGGATATTCTTAATCATAATCATTTACAATAAATCATATATAATCCATAATTCATACTAGGGAAAATTGCAAATAGCAAAATTTTTATAATTACATTGTAAAACAAAAGTCATAAAATGTTACAATGTTGTTCTCAATCATCTGCTTCGCTGTTAAGTTATACGAACAGATGTAGTCAGGTCAACTGGATAGAAAAACTCGTAACTTGCAAACTGGTACTTTAAACTTCATTGAAACTAATACCTTGTGGAAACCACATGTGTTGGTTTGCAATCCTTCGACAAACAAATGACGTCAACAAACTGTCCACATTTTCTTGCGTAATATACGGGATCTTTACTGGGAACCATCTACACGGACTGTTGTGCATTTCATTTTAGCAGATCGCAACAAAGCTAATCCATAAACAAGCTATTCGAAGTACATTACTTTTGACGTTTCTTTAACTTGTGTGTAAAGAACGATTATTTAACGATAAATTGAAAAATTAAGCATGATATTTTAGTCCATAAACTCGCAAGCTTATCGACGCTGAATGTCCAGAATAGATTGTAACATGTTTAATTTGATCAGTATTTATTCGCGTTGAATTACGAGGATAATGCGCTAAGCGTGCCGTATTCTTTATTAAGGTTCCATATAGTACATAATGGAACGCTTCGTTTTAATAATCTTCTTATAGTAAAATATCTGTGTCACATAAAGTTATTTTGGCGAGCACCTCTATGCAATCCTGCTTCTATCGTATTTCCCCACCTCTAACGTCGCTATCGTTCGTTTCTCGCTTTGTCAAGTTAGTCGCTCCCTAGCAACGAATTTATCAAAATGTTTTCTAGGCTAGAGGCATGCGACCTTCGGTTGAATTATTTGTGTGAGTGGTTCAAGTCATGCTAGACTTGGAACAATTCCAGTAACTTCTACTAACGCGCGCCTACGAAAAACGATAGAGAAGGACAAGTGAAGAATTTGGTTTTGTAAGTTGTATGGGTTTGTACAAGAACATGAGATTGCAGACATGTGTTCAGGATTTCTGTCGCCCCAAGTTTGAAATGGCTTGTAGTATTGTTTGGAGCTTATGAAATTTCCGTTCGGATTTGTCTTGGAGAAACAGAAGCAGTTTGGTTCGTTATTACATTTAAGAAATTTTTGCATGTGTTTAGAATGTCGTTAGCCTTTGCTAAACAGACGATCATATAAAAAGCACGAAAGTTGCTATCATGTTTACGAACATATGATCTGTTTCATTTTAAAATATTGTTGAACTGGTTTTACAAGCCGTAGAAAAAAATTTTGTCAGGTTAGGTTTATATAATTGTAAGCTTTGTTCCATTTGAACTTCAGATAAATTTCAAGGTATATTTTCGACGTCATACTTTTTTTGTGATGTAGCACATTTGACAGATGTTTCGTGCAGCTTTCATAAAATTCAAATTAAACATTCTTTAATCTTGAAGTTAGCTATTATTCACAGATAAATCATAAAAACTAAGTGTAAAAATTTAAATACACGCTGCGTAATAATTATGAAACTGTAATCTACCTGATAAGATCTGCCCAGGATAGAAACGATAGTTTAATGCATTGTGTTTACGAATTATTTAGATCAAATACTTAAAACGAGCTTATGTTTAGAGAGCAGTCTTTTGCTTTAAAAAGACAAAACTTTGACTTTGTTATAAATGTTATTGTTGAGAATTTTTTTACATGTTAAAAGGTTATGATTTTTTTAAAAGAAAGTTTTTCACTTCAGTAAACAATTAGCTAAACTTTGAGACTTTTATTTTGGTCAAATGCGATCAAATATGATAACATAAAGGTAGGATTTTTGGGTAATAATTTTGTGCCAATATCATCTTGGATATACATTTTTTATTTTTGATACTTTTATAGGACACAAATGGTGTTCTACATTTTATTTATTTAATCTTTGTAATTTCTTACAGGAGCTGCGTCTTATTTTTATAAGACAGGTTTTTGTTAACGAAGGCGATCGTTTTATCTTTGGGTTTCCACGTCCGCCTTTAGAATTGTGCCTTGCTCTTATCGTGATTATCTCAGGACTTGGTGGCGCCTATTTAACTTTGTTTAGCTTTGGTTTGCAAACAAAATTCGACTCCCCCCCCACTTCTTATTGCTCTACCCAGGAATAGACCCCTAGCTATGTCAGAAGATTTTTGTGCACTGGCGCCCATTAATAAAACTACAAAATTCGTATCACTGGCTCACAACGTGGGGCTAGCAAGATAAGAATTCGTAACAAGATGTTTATTATATTTACGTTAGTGAGATTAAACTTGACAATTTATAGAAATTAAAATTCGCCGGCCATTTAGATTATTTTTTAATAAGTTCAGTGAAATTAATATTAACAAATTTAAGAAAATTATTATTAGAAATCCGATGAGCGCATTATTAGAATACACAGAAAATCAAATGCATCTTGCACTTGGTTTTTTATTTTATTTTTTTTGTTCCAACGTTTCAGTAGTCTGCTACCTGAAATTTAAGCAGACCTGGGTTCCCCACAGAAAGTAACCGTCAGTAAGGCGCGCGTGTGTGTGCGCGCGCGCTTGAGGGCGTGTGTTATGTGTGTGTGTGTGTGTCGATGTCCGTATTACGTTGCCCTCTAGGACCAGGACCATCGGCAGCCGGATATCCCAGTCGTTAAGGAAGAACGCTCAACGGACATTGCCTTGCCAGTCTGGACCATCGGCAGCCAGAAATCCAGACGTTGAAAAGGCAATGCAAGTGTGTGAACAGGTTGTGTTTGTAAAGTGTGTGTGTGTGTATGTATATGCGCGGGCTTGAAGGCGTATGTTGTGTGTGTGTATGTGTGTGTGAGGGTTGTGTATATGTGTGTTGTGTTTGTGATGTTGATGTCCGTGTTACGTTTTCCCTCTAGAACCAGGACCATCGGCAGTCGGATATCCTAGTCGTCAAAGAAAAACGCTCAACGGATTTGCCTTATCAGTTCCGACCATCGGCAGCCGAAATCCAGATGTTGAAAAGGCAATGTAAGTGTGTGAATGGTGTTTTGTGTTTGTACAGTGTTTGAGAGGTGTTTTGTGTGTTTATGGTTATGGTTATGGTTAGGCAGCAACGATTATTGCCACTCGTAGAATGCTGGCGTGGACCTTATGGACTTGCATGATGCTTGTAATTCTACAAGTGGTCGGCCCAGACTGAATCGTCCGGTTGACGAGATGCGCACTACACGTTTAAAAATCGCCTGACACTGGAGTAAAATTCAAACGAACAACGTTTACTGATAGTAACTAGACCAACTTTAATAAGTAATAAATGCCTTGTGGTTGGGCTATACCGTCCTAGTCTGAATATTTGTTCACGTCACAAAATTAATGGTTTATTTAAATATACAATGCAGTGTGTTTTATAAATAAATTTATTAGGATTTATATTGTAAAAAAAAATTGTTACAATGTGTGAATCAAATTTATTGAAATTTGGCAAAAGTGCATTTTAGAGAATTACCCTACTTTCAGTAATCAAAGAAATTCAAAGGAAATTGTAGAAGGGTTAAAACCACTTTCACCCCTCGCAATTTTTGTTACTTTTCTTAGGAGTGATAGTACTGTTCTAAGACTTTTTTAACAAAAAGACCTAACCATCATGTTTATTTTTTGACTCTTGTAAAAACTCCGTATTTCGCTTAGCTTCGAGTTAAAATATTTTTTTCAAACACTGCTAAACGATATTCATAAACATAAATGTCATAAAACACAATCGTATCACTTTAGTTTTTGCCACTTTTGACAGTAAATGTTACAATAATTTGTTCGCTTCAGTTTACTTTTGTACTGTTATTGTTTTAATTGCTATTACTGTTGTGTAATTTTGGCAGCTAGCAAATTATGGAGTTTCCTTTTAATGAACAGGTGGACATGCTATTAGTTCTTGGATTCTGTTAGGATAACTGCCTCGAAAGTAGTTGCGCGTATCAAGAAAAGTATCCAAACCGAAGAATTCCAACTCACAAAACCTTTGCCCGAATCGAAAGACGTCTGTGAGAAACAAGAACGTTACAGTCAGTCAGAACTAACGCTTGAAGACCTCGACAAGCCCGAACATCAGTTACGGAAGATGGTGTTCTTCAAATGATCGATGACAATCTTGAGACCAGTACCAGAACATTTCAACGAGAGATTGGTATTCCAAAAAGCACCGTAAGTCAGATCATTAGAGATCAATTACTTCGTCCATTGCACATTCAGCCAGTGCAAAAATTACTACCACTTGACCACGGATTACGTTTAAATTTTTCACAAATTGTTCGGGAACACTGGGTAGTTGATAACGGATTCCACACTAATGTTTGTTTACTGATGAGTCTTCTTTTACACGTCGTGATATGACGAACCTGCACAATGAGCATGTGCATGCAGATGAAAATCCATATGTTATTAAAAGTATTATCAACGAGAATTTACAATTAATGTCTGACTCGGAGTTATTGGCAAGTTTATGCTTGGTCCATTCCGATTGCCTGATCGTTTGGATGGCGCTGGTTATCTTCGATTTCTTCAAGAAAGTTTGCCAAAATTGCTACCGCTCCTTCCCTACCCTCACCTGCCACTGTATTAAAATCACCCATAATTATTAAATTTTCATGTCTATTTACGTATCTTAGTATGTCTTTGATATCTTTGTAGATCGCTTCTACCTCCTCCTCACTGTGGTTGGAGATGGGCATGTAGACTTGTATTATTACGGTATTTACCGGTTTAGATTCTAATCTAACCATGAGTACTCTATCGTTCCTTTGTAAGTAATTTTCTACACAAGGCCCTATCTTTTATGCATAACTATCCCCTCAACACAATTTGCTTTCTATAATCTTGTATGAATTACCCTAAAGTCTCCTCTCCAAAAATCTCCTTGAAAACTATGTAAGGTAGGAATTTGAAATTTAGCACAACGCTAGGTCTTTATGGCGCGCACATATATCGACAGTCAGAAAAAATAAAAAAATATTTTTAGATTAAAATGGCGGAGGTTAATTCGGTCAAAAGAAAAACAGTTTTAATAAATATATCGAGTGAGGTATCATTTGAAAGAGAATTCTAAAAGGCTTCTAAAAATATTTTTTTTTATAATTTTCGGTCCGGTAGTCTTCATGATATAGCTCAAAATGTGCCGAAAATGACCGTTCCCCCCCTTGTTCTCCTACATTTACAAAAATAAAATTTTGATTTTAATAGGGATAGAAGTCATAGATTATCGGAAAACTCTAGGTTTCTTTGACAGTGTAATAGTTGTGGGAAACAAATTTTTAAACACAGCAATAGACAACATATTTACTAATGTACCAGTACAATGTGGAACAATATATTCATTTTTCAGTTATCACAATCAAATTTGGATAAGATATAAATATACATAAAAAATAAAAACAGCTTAATTTGGTTTATTGATTGCTCAGTGCAGTATTGGTACGAAATACTAATAGTGCGAGCTCGACTCGCTCTTGACCAACTTTTTAATTTTTAAGTTCTCTAGCTTACCTACTTGCTTCATACTTCTGACATTCAACGCTCCGACTCGCAGAATGTTCCCTACTAATTTGGTTGAACCGGTAGTTTAGCTTTTTAGATCACTGGAATGCGGAAGCCAATCCACCTGTTCTAGTAATCTCGAATTTCATCAAGATGCAGGTTCATTCGGAATGGAGTGCTATTAGTTACTTAGTATAAAATGTTGAACACTGTAAATTATAGTTTGTGGTGATAAGTGAAACACGTTTAATAGTGGTGGAATACATATGAACTATATGCAAAGGGATATTTGTAACAAAGTGCAATTATGCTATTAAAAAAGAACCAACAATATAAAAGCTGTGAGGCTCAAGACTGACTGATGATCTTGGGGCTCCCGGGGTATTTATATTGTTCCTGCCCCTCACATTTCTGTGAGAACTGCAGAGCTCATGTCTGCTTATTTTCTTATTCAGTTATATTATACAAAGTAACAATCTTAATTCGAATAATTGCGGTTTTATAACCGTCTGTGACCTGCACCTGCAGTATCACTTAAGTCTGGAATACAATGTATTCACATCCGTTCGTACAACTTTCTTGTGAACTTTCATTAACCTTTTCTTTATTTATCCTTGAATTACAATGTTGCATCTAACTTAAGTTTCTTAATAATTTCTATTTAATTATACATATATTGATATGGGGGATATGTTACTCCTCCCGACGTAGATGAAAAATTAAAGGTTTTGCTTAATTTTTAAAATTTTATTGTCCCTAAGGGTACATTTATTGTTTCTTTATTTACCTTTGTTTCCTTATGACTAAAATTTCTTTCTTTATTCTTATATCTAAGATACATTTTGTGCAATACATACCTAGTTAGCAAAAGAATTAAAACGATTAATAAAATTGCCCAAACGCTTATGTTAATGTAATGTAATTTCGGCACTTTTAACTCACTTCAGTGTTTTTTGTAATTGTCCATTAGTTTTACAGCTTGGTTGAGATCGTCTAGGTCTGGGTGTTCTAGTTGGATGGGTGTCTTGATTATTTCGTCGTCTTCGGGTTGTGTAATCTTGAACTATAGTTCCGGTAAATTTTCGAATTTCTTGGTTACTGTTGGGTCTTGATATACTCGAATAATTTCGTTTTTAAATTTTACATAACAGTCTTCGGTAAGGGTGATTACTTTGTTTCCAATTAATGCTAGATTGTTTTCGTCTTGGTTGCAGTGAGCGGTTGCTATTACTTCTTGTGGAAATACAGCAATCCATTTGTTTTTCGTAACTTTCTGAATTATCATTTTGGTGATTTGTACGAGTTATGCTTCACAGTTGTCATAATGATTTGAATATCTTCACAATTGTACTTCGCAAGGGCTATCTGCTTGAATAGCTGTTGTTGTTTATGATTAGCATAAATATTGATTTGGGGTTACTTCGTTACATTTTTCGTTCATGTAACCATATCTGAGTTCATTTAACGAAAGGAACTTGGTTTTGGGGATGATAACTTGATACATGCTAGTAATTTTCATGGGGAAAGCAAATAATGATAATAATTATAAGTGTTACTTTCTACTATGAGGATTTCTATTAAAAATGTGATTTCGTTATTCTTTACATAACCTTTCACTACGGCTATTTTTTCAAATATGAGAATGTTTGATTCTACTACTTCTAAGGGTAATTTACTGCTAGTTATAAATGATCTAATTCTTTATAATTCTTTTAATAAGTCCATTGGTTCTATAATACTAGAGTGTAATGTGTTTAATTCTGCAAATGTTACAGCGTTTTCTAATGTGGCTAAAATTTGTTGTCTCACATTCCTAACATTGTGGTTTGCATATTAGTTTCAAGGGTTTGTATTCTATTGGCTATACTGTCTTGATTCTTTACTAGCTTTCTTAACGTATCGTTGAATTTTATTATAGTTGACTGGGTTAGAGATATTTGATTTCTAACAATGGTTTTTATGTCGTTTTGGTTTTCAATTAACTGTTGTATGGCGTTGTCATATCTTTCTGCATCTTGGTTGTCTAAATTGTCTGTAATAGCTTTTATTATATTATGTAGTCCGTTAATAAGTACTCTCTTTCGTCTTGTAATTTGTTCTGTTAGTATTAATCTATTAAATTTATCTTCTATGTTTCTTAAAATGTTTTCTATTATACTGTTGTAATTCAAAATTTCCATTGCGTATTCTTTTCCGAATTTGGTTGTGTCGATCGATTGTTTCAATCTGTAATAGTTGTCTCTGATCAAGTAAAATTTTTGTTTTAATTCCGTTAAATCAAATTTTTGTGCGAATGTCCAATAGTCTATTGTATTTTGCATACTTCCCAATTTTACTGGTAGTATACCGGGGTTGTTTTTAATGTCTTCAACTAATATGTCGTTGTCCGTTCTACCTGGGTAGAGGTGGATGGTAAGGGTAATGGCTGTCCATCTGAAATGACATGGTGTCTTAGGTTTTTCAAAGGAATATATTTTACTATTTTTCCGTTGTCTACTACGGCTATATTTTTGTATTATATCTTTTTGATTTTAAACGGGTCTAAATTTCTGGAGGCGGTTTTGTGTTTTTTACTTTGAAAGTTCTTCTCGTTTACGGTTTGTCCTAATGAAAATTTATTTATGTCTGTATTCTTATTGCGGGTTGTTGTAATACGTTCTTTGTCAATATCTAATTTATCTTTCACCTTATCATAAGTTATTTTTAGTTTCTCTTTGTGGTCTTTAGCATACTGTTGGTATACTTCTTTGTTGCAATGTATGTCGTAAGGATTACGAGAATCTGAATGTCCTAATGTTAATTTTAGGGGTCTAAAATTTGCTGATGAGTGGATTGTGTTATTGTAAGCAATTAGTGCGTATGACATTAAACTGATGATGAGTTCGTCCTTGTAAGTTAATCTTAATAATCTGATCTGTTCTAATAGGGTTAGGTGTAATCTTTCAATTAATCCGCTCGATTCAGGGTGGTCTTCGGTCATAAAATGAATGTTTATTTTATGGAGTTCTAGGGTATTTTGTATCGTTTCATTTCTAAATTCGTTGCATTATCTAAAGTTATGGTTTCGGGTGTACAGTAAAATGTAAAATATTGTAAGAATTCTTGGGTTACGCCGATGCTATTCTTGGAAGTGATGGGTATCGCTTGACCTACTTTAGTTAATGCGGCTACAATTGTAAAAAAGTTTTGTGCTTCTACTACTAAAGTTTCTGCATGTAATTTTCGAAAAGGTTTGTCGGGTGTTTTGGTTAACACTATGAGTATTTTTAAGGGTGTTCTGTCGTATTTTGCTTTATGGCATAATTCACATTGGTTGATAAAATCTGTGGTTAGCTCTTTCATATCTTTAAAGTAGTATCTCCTCATGAGTTGCTTTAGTGTTTCTCTAATTCCACGAAGGTTGGTTTTGTCTTCGGGTTGATTTTTAATTACGTCGTTTATTTCGTCAGGGTCCCCTAAAGATATTAATTTTCTTGTACATCTAATAATTTCAGGGCCAGAGTTATTAAATAATTCAATATATAATTCTGAAAATCGTTTATATAAATGTTCGATGGTGAAATAAAAGTAAAAACGTTTCTTCTCGGGAGTATATTCTTTTAGAATTTTAATTATTTGTTCCTCATTATCCTCTTTAGTTATTTGTATTTGATATATTTTCTTATTGTCTATTTTTGTGTATTTTACTGGACTAAAGTTTCTTAAAACTTCGGTAATTATAAGTTGATTTGATTTTATATCTATCGCTTCGTTTAAAATTTTAATGGCGGTTGTTAATTCTTCGTTTTGTGTCGCGTGTATGGTGTCTATTTTTTCTGGGTCTTCTCGTATCTCTGTTTCGTCTACGTTGCCTATAATTGACGCTGTTTCTATTACGTCGAGTTGTATTCTGCTTAGTGCGTCTGCGTTATTGTTATAAATTTCTTTTCTGTATATAATTTCGTAGTGATACTCTTCTAATCTAATTCTCCATCTTTATAGTTTTGAGTTTGATTCCTTGAGTTTGCATAGCCATACTAATGGTCTGTGGTCGGTGCATATTTAGAATTTTCTTCCATAAAGGTATGGTCTAAAATATTTAGTTGCCCAAATTATTGCTAATAATTTTTTCTCTAGATGCGTAGCTGATTGGTTTATTGCTATCTACTTTTCCTTGGCTCAATACTGCGCCTAGTGCTACGTTTGATGCGTCGGTTCTCAATATAAATGGTTTCGAAAGGTCTTACAGTTTAAAACGCGATAATTCTTACAATTAAAGAGTCGATAAAACAGTTTACGAGTTCATAAATACATTGCGCAAGCGCAATGAGTCCAGCGGCGACGCCACTCGCGGAGGGCAGCGTAACCTTATTACAGATTCCGCGTGGCCACTGCCAATGACGTCACCAATGCACAAAATTATATTGCGCCATAATCGGAAAATTTACATAAAATTGAGACACTATATTCTAAGGCAATTACTCACATGAATATGTCGCTGAGTTAAAGTTGGCTTCTATTCCAAGTCCATCAGGGCTCCATCCCGGAGTGATTAAAGATGGGACGGCTCAGGTGCCGTTGGCAGAGCATGGACATCCGGCTCATCTAGGGTCGTGGAGTACGGTACGCCTCGGTGACTTCAAATTGACACCTACCTATGCAGGGAATGACGGGAAAATGGTATAAGGTGCGACAAACAAAAGATAAGCAAGCAAGGAAACTACATAGGTAAAGCTAACGATACGTTACCGAAAGACGTCCATTCTACTCGAAGGTACTGGCAAAACGGCCACGTTTGAGAGCGTCACGGAAACCTCTCACCACTTTGTCCCCACTCCTTGTCTTTTTCACGTCGGCGCGAAGTTATTCGTCCAACCCTCTCGCGTCGCGCGATCTGCGCAAACGCACTGTGTCGTAACGGAAGTACGCGCCTAGTCTTTTGAAAATTCCGCGCACTGCGTCTTTTGAAATTATGGCGCGAAACCTCCGTACATCAAACTTAACCTAATACATGTTAAAGGGCCACTTTGGCACGTAACAAAGGTCTGGGTATTCTAATACAGGGTGATTCGTGAGTATGCATTTAATTTTTTCTGCGGCTTTAATAAGTTCAGAAGTGTGTTCAATTTTATTGCCCTTTTTTAAGTAATTTGTTAGGGGTTTGCTTATCTGTGCGTAACCTTTGATGAATTTTCGGTGATAACCACTGTGTCCTAAAAATCCTTTGATTTCTTTGTTAGTTTTGGGTAATGGTTAATTTAGTACTGCGTTTGTCTCGTCTGGGTTTGGCATAACTCCTTGTTGGGTTATTATGTGTCCTAAAAATGATACTTCCTTTTGTAAGAATTCGCTTTTGTGTAGTTGAACTTTAAAATGTGCTTTTCTTAGTCTTTCGAAAACTTCTCTTAAGCTTTCAATTTGTTCTACCAGTAATGTTGAATATATTATATCGTCTAGGCACACGAGACATTTCTCGTTGTGTATTCCTCGTAAAATGTTATCCATGACTCTTTGAAAGATGGCGGATGCGTTCTTCAATCCAAATGGCATTCGTTTGTATTCGTAGTGCCCTCTAGGTGTACTAAATGCGGTTTTCCCTGTGTCCTTCTAGTCCATCTCTACTTGGTGATATCCTGAGGCGAGGTCTAATGTTGAAAAATATTGACACTTTCCTAATTTGTCTAAAATCTCGGTGATATTGGGTAGTGGGTATTTGTCGTCTACCGTTTTTTTGTTTAACTTTCTATAGTCTATAACCATTCGATATTTTCGCTTGCCTGAGGCGTCTAATTTCTTTGGTACTATTAATACAGGGCTGCTCCATGATGAGTTTGAGTGTTGGATTATATCTTGCTCTGATAAATCTGTTACCTGTCTATCTTCTTCTTCTTGGCTTGCCTGAGGTAGTCTGTATGCTTTGGTAAAAATTGTCTTGTTATCCGTTAATTCTATATTGTGTTTGACTGTGTTAGTAAAGTTTAAGGGTATTACTTCGCAATGGAATATATCGCGGTATTCAAAATATAAGTCTTTAATTGCTCTTTCCTCTTCGTTATTAATGTCGTTGTTGAACGAATGTTAATTAAGTTTTCTCTTAACATCCTGTCGTTTTTTATAGGGTTGTATTCGTTTTCTAAATTTTTGTCTGTTTCCATTTCGTTAAAGTTCGCTTCTTCTATGTTAATTGGGTTTGTCAGCGATAGTTCTACGGGGTAGTCATTTGAGTTTAGAATTGTCGTAGTGGCGTAATTGTATTTTATTTGTACTAATGCCGTGGGTGTTTATACTCCGGGTCGGAATGACATGTGGTTTATAATGCCTAAGTCGTTTTTTGAATTTATTAAAATTTTATTTGTTTCTCTGTTCGGGGTTCTATGCTGTATTTTTGCTCGGTTTGTATATTACTGTTTTGGAATTTAATGGGGATTTGCCCGTGCTTTGTTCTTGACAGGCGGTTTTTTAAGTCGATGTTTGCTCCTAATTTTCTTAGAAGATCCATTCCTATTAGTCCGTCGTATTCGTCGTTAAATTCAAAAATGCAAAATTTATGTTTGGTTCTCACGTTGTAAGTTTTTTGGTAGGGTATGTTCGCTATTAATTGATGTAATGCTGTTTTTGGGCTGTATTAATTTTAAAGGGTTCTCTTTCTACAAAATCTGAATAATATTTTTTACGGTTCGGAGGCTAGTGTTTTTGAAGATCCGGTGTCGATTAATAATTTAAGTTCTGCGAGGGGGTATTTCTATGTATGGCAATATTTGTTGATCAATATTATTTAAATTGATTATGTTTGGTCGTTTATAAATCGGTCTAACTTAAAATTTGAGTACGCACTTTCCTCGTCCTCTTCGTAATTTTCACATGGGTCGTCACGTTCGTAGTTTTCTAAGTGATTTGGTTCATCGTCCCTACTGGAGTTTGTTAATTATTTCTGTCATTATTAAATTCTTCCACTTCTCGGTGGAATAGTTCTTCGGAAGTGAAGTTTCGTTTTTGTTTATGGCTTGGTCGGATTTGTGGTATTTTTGTATTTTGTCTGGTGTTACCAGATGAGGTGTGCATAGGAGTTGGTTTGTAGTAACTGTTGGGTTATTATTGTTATTTATCATCGGTTTGTTTCTGATGGGGTTTGTGCCGAATGTTTGCCTTTGTTGGTTTACGTTTTGATTAAATCTTGGTGGAAATGTGGGTTTTGTAAAATTTGAGTTGAATGTTGATCTCGGAAATTGTCTTAATTGATTGTTGAAGATTGTGTTATTAAACTTTGGGTTGCTAATTTGCGGTTGATTCGTTTGTGCGTTAAATGGTGTAAATTTTGGTTGTGTAGATATTTGTCTTGCGGCTTGTATGGTTTTTATCGGTGAGTAGCTTTATTTGCGTTAGGGTTATATAGTCTATTTGGGTAATACATAACGTTTTCTTCTTCTATGATCATATTTATTGACTCTTCTAAATTTTGGGGATGTTGGAATCTTATTTTGTCTGATAACCGTTCAGGTAGTCCGTTTATGTAGGCGTCTAATGCTATTTCGTTGTACATTTTTGTTGGGTTCTTCAATTTTTAATTTTGTCAGAATTAAACTGCGTACGTCTTGACATTTCGTTCCGAATTGATATGGTGATTGGTTGCTTTCCATTATAAGGTTTATTGGATTGCGGATTAGACATTTAATGTTGCGTTAGTCGCCAAAATATCCATTTAGAATACGTTTGAAGTCTTCCCATTGTTCAAGGTTATCTCGGCTGGCAATTAGCGTTAGTGCCCTTCCAGTCAGTTTACTTATTATTAGTCGTAAAAGTAGAACATTGCGTTCGTTGTCTCCTGGTTTATAAAAGGTTTTTAAAAATATTTCACACGTGATAATAAAGTTGACTAATTGTGATTGGTCTCCGTTATATTGCGAGATACTCTCGAGATAAATCTTCATGTCTGAACTCATGGTTGCTCTAATAATTAATGGTCGTTTTCAGTTCTAATTAATATCAAGTTTTTGTAATAATTGAGATTTACTTTGCAATTTGTATTGTTACTTTTCTGTTTGGATTATATTAGTTATTTAAAGAGCCGCTTCACTTATTTTTTATCTGTAGTTATCAATTGCTATAATTACATTAAAGAATTTCTGCTTGGTAATGTCTCGTCAATTGCTGTAGCCTTGAATTCGTATATTTTTATACTTCGTAAATGCTACAGTTATTGCAAATTGAGTTTTAATTTTCTGAATGGTTTTATGTGGGTAATAATCTTTTGCAATAACTGCGTTATAATTTGTACTTTTTTAATTAAGTGCATAAAATGCTTCCTTTATAATTGTACAGTCTCGATACCTTCAATGTCCAATTATAGAGTTTCAGGTTTTCTGAGTGATGCTATTTTAGTCAATCGTTTAATTGCAATAAATTGCATAAATGTTTCTTTATAATTAAATACTTTCGTATCCAATTATAAAGTTTTGATAAGCGTTACGTCCTTCGGATTTTTCTGAATAGTGTTTATCTCAGTGATGGTTTCCGGTAGCAATTGTATAATAATTGCCTTTTAAATTTGCACGCTTTGTTTCAAACTTGAGCTGAGTAAATTTAATAATAAATTACAAAGATGTTTCTAGAATTACACACTTGTGTCAATTGTGCACTGAAGTGTTTAATTTATAAAATTTGATGGAAGTTTAGTTTTGAATAAATCGTTTCTGTAATTAATTGCTATAATAAGTGCGTTTTATTTATACATTAAGCTTTCATACTTTGATGAATAAATCGTTTCGTTTGTAATAATTCGTAATAACTTGTGCATACAAATGCGTCTTTTCTGTTCTCTTATTAAAATAAATTCTCTGAGTAGATTCTTTTCACAAATGGTATAAATTGTGATAATAATTTAAAAAATTCTGTACATAAAAATTTTTTTACTAGCTAGCATCAATAATTTGTAAAAGAATAAACTGGTTAGGATAAATGACCTTACATAACTTTCATCGTCGTTTTCATCTGTTTTCTTTCTTTGTGCCCGGTCGATTTTTGTACCTTGTCCAAGTTTGTTTCTTTGGGCTCGGTCGATTTTTGTACCTTGTCCAAATTTTGTTTCTTTGGGTTAAGTAGATTTTATACCTTGTCCAAATTTTGTTTGGTTCTTCCAGATTGAGAGTTGAAATTCCAGACCAACAGTGCTTCGAATTTTGTTTTCCTAGTGACCATCTGGATCCGTACGGCTGCGCCAGTTACGTTTTGGGCCTTGGAAGCTGCCTTTTTAAAAAGTCTTTTTTCAAAAACTCTTGTAACAAATTTTATTTTAAACAGAATTTACAAATGAAATTTTAACAAACTAATTAAAATTACTGTAAGTCGAAATTACTGTTAAATGGATTTGAGTAGCCTGAACAACCAACCATGTAAAAGCTGTGAGGCTCAAGACTGACTGATGATCTTGGGGCTCCCGGGGTATTTATGTTGTCCCTGCTCCTCACATTCCTGTGGGAACTGCAGAGTTCATGTCTGCTTATTTCTTTATTTAATTATATAATACAAGCAACAATCTTAATTCTAATAATTGCGGTTTTTATAACCGTTTGTGACCTGCACCTGCAGTATCACTTACGTCTGCAATTGCATTTACATCCGTTCTTACAACTTGCTTGTGAACTATCATTAACCTTTTCTTTATTTATCCTTGAATTACAATGTTGCATCTAACTTAAGTTTCTTGATAATTTCTATTTAATTATACATAAATTGATTTGGGGGATATGCAACTCAAATATACGACACAATAATTAGGTACAGTAGATGCACCTTCTATCCCTTACACAGATAGAAACCCATATAAGCCACTTACAATCGCGCCCCCATCAAGCGTCGCATCCATTATACAACCGCATGGCGGGCACTTGCAAACGCCAGAATCGCCTCAATCGCTTTCAACGTACATTCTTCAAATAGTTCAAAGAGTATCCTCTCAAAATTACAGCCTTATACAAGCACGTTAAGAATGGCTATCCCCCATAACAACTTCACCATCCCCTGGCACGTACTTGCAACTCGTAAAATCGCCGGGCAATGCTTCTTTAAATTTAAACATTTGTAAATTGAAACATATTAAAATTGTTGTTGGGACCTGCGATGTTGGGTGAAGCGATGCGGGGACAGGGGTTGTGGGCTGGGTGATGCTGTGCTTCCCATAGAGTGTCTGTATTGGATGTTGCGGCTTTGCTACTCCTGTACTGATGAGCCCCAATTGGGGCGGGGCGCGTCTGCGAGATGCCCTCGTGGCTGACGCCGAGTCACTTGCCATTGATTCTTTTTTATTTTTAATTGATTTAAGACTCATTAAACTGCTTCTCGTTTATGTTGTGACTTTTGGCTGTGGAAAGGGGCAGTTGAGCCGGATCTCCTCCGTGCGGGCTGTTGTTGGAGCCTGCGATGTTGGGTAAACGATGCGAGGACGGAGGTTGTGGGCTGGGTGATGCTGTGCTTCCCATAGGGTGTCTGTATTGAATGTTGCGGCTTTGCTGCTCCTGTCCTAATGAGCCCCGGTTGGGGCGGGGCGCGTCGGCGGGGTGCCCTCGTGGCTGGCTCCGAGTCACTTGCCATTAATTCTTTTTTATTTTTGATTGATTTGAGACTCATTAAACTGCTTCTCGTTTTTATTGTGGCTTTTGGCTGTGGAGGGGGGCAGTTGGGCCGGATCTCCTCTGTGCCGACTGTTGTTGGAACCTTCGATGTTGGGTGAAACGATGCGAGGACGGAGGTTGTGAGCTGGGTGATGCTGTGCTTCCCATGGGGTGTCTGTGTTGAGTGTTGCAACTTTGCTGCTCCTGTCCTGATGAGCCCCAATTGGGGCGGGGCGTGTCGGCGGGGTGCCCTCGTGGCTGACTCCGAGTCACTTGCCATTGATTCTTTTTTGTTTTTGATTGATTTGAGACTCATTGAACTGCTTCTCGTTTATATTATAACTTTTGGCTATGGAAAAAGGCAGTTGAACCGGATCTCCTCCGTACCGTCTGTTGTTAAAACCTGCGATGTTAGGTGAAACGACACGAAGACAGAAATTGTGAGCTAGGTGATGCTGTACTTCCCACAAGGTGTCTGTATTAAATATTACAACTTTGCTACTCCTGTCCTGATGAGCCCCAATTAGGGCGAAACGTGTCGACAGGATGCCCTCGTGGCTGACTCCGAGTCACTTGCCATTAATTCTTTTTTATTTTTATATAGATGTATATGTATATATATATATATATATATATATATATATATATATATATATATATATGATGATATGTATATATATATATATATATATATATTCTACTATTACTATCTATCTATCTGTATGATTACTACCCCCCTTTTTATTACTACTCACTGTCCGTCACTCACTCTCTTTTTGCCCCTTTTTGTAGCGCCTTTTGTGAAATGTGCACACTTAACGCACACCCCGTATTTGCAACGTTTAGTTGGTTCTTTAATTAAATTATTTATTTCAATGCCTCGACTATTTAAGCTCTTAATCTCAGTGTGTTTAACTACTTATAGTGAGTTCTGTTATAAGTAGATGTACCAAGTCCAACCAAAGTGCACTCTTTTGTTTTAGTACTAAATTTTTTACTGTATTTTTGTATATGCCAAAATTTCTATTAAGATCAACGACGCTTTGTGCCAAATTAAATTACTACCAAAATTTATGACTAATTTTGACGTTTAAGATATTTCAGCACTCACCTGGTTTACACTTCGTTGTTGGCCGCGCTGACTGCTGGCTCAAAATCCGTGTCGCCGTATGCGTCTTTACACTGATATCCTATTTGGTTGAATTTTGTACCGCCTCCAGGTGTCGTTCTTGAAATTTTAAGCTGCTCCCCAATACCTGAAATAATTAACCCGAATTTAGAATTTTGAATACCCAGTGCTATAACTTCCCCTGTGCTAATTTCTGCTTCGAATCCACTACCAATTATTGTTCTCCTTAATCTCGCTCCTCGTGTATTCAATAAATCCGTCCGCTTCTTCTTAATTAATCCAAATCTACTCGCTGTCCTTTTACAAATTGCCCGCTGCTCCGCTACCAATCTATAACTCGCTATCCAAATCCAACTACTGTTCCTTTATATGTCCTCCCGATGTCCTTGCTACCTTTAAATTGCTATCCAAATCCAACTTTCTTTCCTTTTTATGTATAACCACTCGATTTCCTGCTACCTATAACTCGCTTTAAATCGCTATCCAAATTCAAACTCCGTTCCTTTATATAAATCTTCCCAATGTCCTGCTACCTTTAACACGCTATCCAAATTCAACTTCATTCCTTATAACCACTCGCTTTCCAAATCTAACTTATCCGTCGTTTCACCGTCGCACAATTACCAATCTTTACTTTACGCTTTTGTTGCTGTTGCTTCTTTACCACACTTTATTAAATCAAAACTCTTTTAGAAACAAATACTTTTATTTACTTTTTTTCAAAATCGTTACAAATTAGCACAGTATAAAAAAAACACGTCTTTTTACCAATAAAGTTCGAAAATAATCTCCCGTTGTTTGCTTTCTACGGCAACCATTTTAACTTTTCTCGTCTACTACCCCATAACTAAATCGTCCAATAATATTCGCACACTACGTTTGTGTCGCACATACCATAATTCATGTCCTTTCTACATTTTTATAAATCACATTAAATTCTATCATTGGTCCAAAATAATTACAGTTCATCAATCACATTTGATGTTGTTATAACTAATAATTTAGAATTTACAAACATTGTCCAAAAGTTGATTCTATTTAAAATGCAAAACCAAAATAAATTACACTAGAACCTGGATGCGTAATCGATATTAAACATTCATAGACGCATCCGGTTTCCGGACGGCCAATGTACTTTCAAAGGCCTTTAACATTCAAACTCGGTATAAACCATTGAGCACTGCACATCTTACTACGTCATTTAGTCATTTCGATATTACCTTTTGGCACTTAATTTCAACTACCATTTTGAATGGTATTTTAGCATATGTAGAATACGGGAAACATACATTTTTAAGTTTATATGATCAAATATGTGGATTATTTTGCTTGGCATATACGACCTTGTACTAAACCACCCTCAGAACTCTTGGTAACTTCCTTATACATTATAATATATATATATATATATATATATATATATATATATATATATATATATACGTACCTCACATATCATACGAAGCCCGCTATGTACTACAGATTAGACGAAGCCCGGGTCGAGGGGAGTGGTAGTATAATTTAATTTTTACTCTGGTAAATCATTTCAGGGTATATTAGAATAAATGTGTATAATTATTACAACTAAGCACCTTTATGAAGCCCGCCAATGTTGCCATTTAAAAAAGCTTATTTTTCTTGCTGGTGATCCTCGTTTACTTTATATTTCAGACTTGTGTTATTTGTTGGGATGTTGGTTCTACAACTATGTTGTGGAAAATATTATATAAGAGGTCTGGTGATTAAAATTGTATATGCTGTATGTATTTAAAATTACGTTTACTGTCGACTTTTATGGATATAAAGATATAGCTTTGTAACTGAATACTGTTTTGCTAATCGAAGCCGAACACCTGTTCCTCTCCTTGTATTTTAATATTTTTAAACAGCCTTCCTTAAATTTTAATCAAGTGAATTTTTAAAAGTATATTATGTTGAAGGTGATTAACCTAAAACAACGAATATGTGTCTTCCCTATAGTAGGGGATAAAGAATACTACTATAGTAAGCCTGCTTATCGTAAAAGGCGATTAAAAGGCGCAGCAAGGGGCAGCAGCCTTGCTGGCTAAAAGATATTGGAGGAGGGTCGGTTGGTCTCGGGCGATTCTCAATATTTTACAAGTTTTGTTGGGGGTTGGCCATGACGGATACGGCTTTTTGCTAAAATCTTTAAAAACTGCGTTGTGGAAAGATATGGGAGCCTACCACAATATTTCCCAGGTGTGCGTGGCCTAAAACACGAAATACATATGATGGAGAGCTCACAGGTAAAATTCTTGTCCGGAGGTAAAATACTCCCTCATTCGGATCTCCGGGAGGGGGTACTTGGGGCTCGTCATCGTAAGAATATAAAACATCAGTTTGATTTAGTGATAGGGACTTGGAATGTAAGGTCATTACTTAGAGTAGATAAGTTAACGAATTTATTAGTCGAAATGAGAAAGAAAAAGCTGGACATTTTAGGTATTAGTGAGGTGAGATGGCCAGATAGTAATGACTTTTGGAAAGATAATTATAGAATAATTACAACTTCTTCAGCTAATGGACAGGCAGGCGTAGGAATAGTGTTAGGTAAAAGATTAGGGCATAAAGTTAAAGAGTACTTACAATTTAGTGATAGAATAATTATGGTTAGATTGAGTACAAAACCCACAGACACTGTTTTAGTTCAGGTTTACATGCCAACAACTCAGTACGAGGAGGAGGAAGTAGAAAAGGTATACCAGGATATAAATAGTATAGTGAGAAAAGTAAAAGGAGATGAGAATTTAATAGTTATGGGCGATTTTAATGCGTCAGTGGGAGAAGGTAGTGAGGGAAAAATGGTAGAAAAATTTGAGTATGGCAGACGAAATGATAGAGGAGAAAGATTAGTTGAGTTTTGCCAGGAACATAGATTAGTAACTGTGAACACCCTATTCGAACAACATGTTAGGAGAAGATATACCTGGAAAACGCCAGGTGATAGGGCTAGATACCAAATAGATTATATTTTAGTTAAACAAAGATTTAGAAACCAAGTTAAAAACTGTCGTAGTTATCCAGGGGCTGGCATAGATAGCGATCATAACTTAGTTAAAATGAAGTGTAAACTAAAATTCAAAAAATTGAGAAAGGTTAAAAGAGAGGGATGGGATCTAGGTAAGCTTAATGATAGTAGGGTAAAAGAGGAATATAAACAAATATTAGATAATAAGAGCAAAGAGATAGCTGTAGGAGGGAACGTAGAAAATAGATGGAAAGAAATAAAACTGACTGTACATGATACAGCAACACAGACTATAGGTAAGAAAAAAATAGAAGCGAGAAAACCGTGGGTAACAAAAGAGATATTAGATTTAATAGAGAATAGAAGAAAACTTAAACCTTTCAGAGAAGTGGATAGTGAAAGTAAGCAAAAATATAATACAGTTAGAAATAAGATAGTACATGAGTGTAGAAAAGCTAGAAATAAATGGATGGAGGAGAATTGTAAGGGAATACAAGATGATGTGAGAGTAGGTAAGACAGACAGGGCTTACAGGGCAGTTAAAAAGTTTTTTGGGGAAGATAGGAAAAAATATAATGGTATTAGAGACGAGAATAATGAGCTTCTAATAAATAAAGTTGAGGTAGCAGATAGATGGAAAAGATATTTAGAAGATTTATATAAGGGCGACGATATGGATGAGTTAGAAAACGACCAAGAAGAGGATGTAGAAATAGGGTTCTCAATATTAAGAGAGGAATTTGATAGAGCTGTTCGGAATCTTAAAATAAATAAAGTGCCAGGATATAGACGATATTCCCGCAGAATTAATAAAATATGCAAGTCAGAAAACTTTAGATAGATTATATGAACTAGTAAAAGTAATATATGACACAGGTGAGGTTCCAATAGATTTCTAAAAAAATATTATTATCCCAATCCCAAAAAAGTCAGGAGCTGATAGGTGTGAGAATTTTAGAACGGTTAGTTTAACTTCTCATGCTTCCAAAATACTAGCAATAATAATTAAAAATAGAGTGGAAGCTTTGACAGAATTATTTAGGCGAAGACCAATATGGTTTTCGTAAAGACAGAGGGACTAGAGAACCGATACTAATGATTAGGGTAATTATCGAAAAAGGTTACAAAAAATAAAAGACTCATTTCGCGTTTGTAGATTTAGAAAAGCATTTGATAGGGTTAATTGGATTGTTATGTTCAGGGTTTTGCAAAAATAGGAATCTCTCATAGGGATAGAAAAATATTTACGGTCTATATAAAACTAAAGCGTAGTAATTAGATTTGATGAAATAGAAAAGGAAGCTAAGATTAGAAATGATGTTAGACAGGGTTGTATACTGTCTCCCTTGATTTTTAATGTTTATATTGAGGAAGCTTTAAACTTAGCTAGAGAGAGAAAAGAGATAGGTATTAGTGTACAGGGACAGAAAATAGACATGTTACGTTTTGCAGATGATATAGCCATTATAGCAAAGAAAAAGAAAAGAGTTAGGGGAGTTTTTAAATATTTTAGATGAGATACTACGGAGTAACTATAGTTTGAGAATTAACTCAGTAAAGACAAAGATAATGACAAGTGAGTTACAGCCTAGTTCTAAACCAAAATTAAAAATAGGTAATACCGAGTTAGAGGAGGTAGATGAATTTTGCTATTTAGGTAGTATAATTACAAAAGATGGACGTAGCAGAAGGAATATAGTAGCTAGAATAGCTCAAGCTAGAAAAATGTTTTTAAAAAAGAAAAACTTACTAATAGCTAATAGTATTAGTTTAGATAATAGAAAAAGTTTCTTAAAGTCGTACGTATGGAGCGTTCTACTATACGGTAGTGAGACTTGGACAATTAAAGAAGTAGATAAGAAAAAGATAGAAGCTTTTGAAACTTGGTGTTATAGGAGAATGTTAAAGATTAGTTGGACAGATAGAGTAACAAACGAGGAAGTTTATAGAAGGATAGGTGAGGATCCCTGTATGTGGAAACAATTGAAGGTCAGGAGAGATAGAATGATAGGGCACCAGTTAAGACATGAGGGACTATTTAGTAAAGTCTTAGATTATAGACTACCAAATAAAAATAGAGTAGGAAGGCCTGACAAAGCTATATTAGTCAAATTATTAGAGATGTAGGTTGTGAAGGGTATGTAGACCTTTTTAGACTAGCTCAGAATAGAAAAGAATTTAGAGCTGCGTCAAACCGACTTTAAGTAACTTCGAAAACAAAACAAAAAGAAAAATAAAAATCAGTTAACTAAATGTCACCAGGACATGACTCACAATTGGTTAGCGGTCTGGCATGTTGGTAGCGTTTCGTTGCTTAAGCCTTACCATAACATAATTTAATAAACGTCACCATGGCATAACTCACAATTAGGTAGATGTGATATATCTAAACAAAATGTACGCATTTGTTTACATTATCTATTATGTGTAAATAATATAGCAGGTGGTTATCAGGCCACACGCCTGGCTATTGCTAAAGGACAGTCGTATTTAATATGTCAATAAGAGCGCACGGCGTGTGGCCTCTTAATTACATATTACATTACTAATGTTACTCGTGTATCATTAAAAGCCTACACCCCTAATAAGCAATAACCCCACCTAAGACGTTACATGGCGACGAGGATATTGGAATAATTTTACGTTCAAAAACACGGTAGTGAGGGTAATTTGGTTTGCGCCGGGTTTGTTAACGCCGCGTGCTATGTTGTTTATCTTTACATTATTGTAGAACGTAAAAGCGGGTTTAGAAATTAGAAAAAGCATTGTTATTGAAGCGATTTCGGTGATTAAGGCTTAAAATGTCTGGAATTATTGGTAGTGTAAACGAATTCGATGCGAATGAAGAATCGTGGGATTCTTACATCGAACGTTTTGAGTTATTCTTAATTTGCAATAACATTACGGAAAGTAAAAAAGTTTGCACACTTCTTACGGTCGTGGGTGTTAAAACTTTTAACCTTTACGTGACTTATGTACACCAGATAAACCGTCTACGAAAACTTACGAACAATTAAATAAAATAATTAAAGACCACCTGTATCCCAAACCTTCGTTTATCGCGGAACGCTATAAATTTAGTGTGAGTAATCAATTAGAAAATGAAACAGTTGCACAGTATGTCGCGAATTTAAAAAAATTATCTACACATTGTGAATTCGGAGCTAATCTTAAAGATTACTTACGGGATCGGTTAGTAAGTGGAATTCGAAGTGATTCAACGAAGCAACGGCTGTTAGGGGAAGTAGATCTTACTTTCGATAAGGCGGTGGCGATTGTGTCTTCGATTGAAGCAGCAGAAAAAAATGCAGCTTCGTTAGCAATCGGAGGTAATAATGGTGGCAGAATGCATAAAATGGTAGCACACCCTCGGGTTCGCGGGGCGGGGTTAAACGAACCTCCCACAACATCAAATTGGAGAAGTGCTACGCATTTTTCAAGGCAACCAAAGGATACCAGTGATACCACACAAAAAGTGCAGTGTAATTGCTGTGGGCAGTTAGGCCATTTTAAAAAAGAGTGTCGGTTCAAAGGTAGTAAGTGCCATCTTTGTGGAAAAAAAATCATCTAGCCAAGGTATGTCGATCTCGTTTGGGTAAGTGCAACAATTCATTTGATAAAGCTGGTAGTGGTGGTGGTGGTGCACTTAGAGATTTCAGCAAATCACGAAAATCGCATAATTATGTAGAAACTGTGAACCATGTGGTTCCGGCACAGGATGAGGACATCGTTTATGACGTGTCAAATTTGTTTAAGTTGACGGAAGATAGTCCTATTTGTAAAATAGCTAATAATACTAATAGAGTTGATCCTTTCAAAGTTAGCGTAAAGGTAGAAAAATTGTTAGTATGTTTTGAAATTGATACTGGCGCATCGGTTAGCGTTGTTAGTGATAATTTTTATAAAGAGAAGTTACATTTTTGTAAATTGCTACCTAGTGATATTTCACTTAGTTCCTATACAAATGAGCAAATTTTACCGTTAGGCAAAATATTAGTCGAAGTCCAGTATAATGGGATTAATAAAAATCTCGAATTGTATGTCATTAAAAACGGATCTCATCCTCTCTTAGGCCGTGAGTGGATCCAAGCGTTAAACATTGCATATGTTCCTAAAACTAACTTGTATATTACGAAAATACAAAAGAATAATAATGAGAAGCCAATTCGGGAAAAACAAATAAGTGAAATAATAACAAATTTTCCTGAGGTATTCACGAAAGAATTAGGCAAATATGTAGGACCCCCGGTTAAATTATATTTAAAGGAGGATGCTAAGCCGAGGTATTATAAACCTAGGGCCCTTCCTTTCACACTAAAGGCTAAAGTGGAAGAGGAACTCGAACGTCTAATCGACGCCGCTGTTATATGTCCGGTAGAAAGTTCGGAATGGGGTACACCGATAGTACCAATAATAAAGAGAAACGGAACCGTTAGAATTTGTGGCGATTTTAAGGTTACGTTAAACCCTTATTTACAAGTTGACCGACACCCTATTCCACGAATAGAGGATTTATTTAATGAATTGCAAAAGGAGAGTTGTACAGTAAAATCGATTTAAGTAATGCTTATATGCAGCTCAAGTTGAGTTCCGAAAGTTCTAAATTATGCACGATAAGCACTCATAAAGGTTTGTTTTCGTACAAGCGCATGCCTTATGGTATTTCGTCGGCTCCTGGTATTTTCAAAGACAAATCGAACAAACTTTACAAGGAATACCAGGTGTCATCGTATTTTAGACGACATTTTATTATCAGCTCCAGATAATGACCTCCACATTAAAAAATTAAAAGAAGTTTTACACGACTCGGAAAAGTGGGTTTTACGGTTCAGCGAGAAAATGTGAGTTTTTCAAACCACAATTAGAATTTTTGGGATTTACAATTGATAAAGAGGGTTGCACACATCGCCAGCTAAGGTGCAGGCTATTGTGCAAGCGCCCGTTCCAAAAACGTAACGGAAGTTAAATCGTTCATAGGTTTAGTAGGATTTTACGCAAAATTTGTTTCCAACTTATCTACTATTTTATTTCCTTTATACAATCTGTTAAAAAAGGATGTGATTTTTAACTTTAACAAAGATTGTATGACGGCATTTAATAAAATAAAGCAAGTCTTAACTAGCGCTTCAATACTAGCACACTACGACCCCCAGGTTCCAGCAATACTTACGGTAGATGCGAGTAGTACCGGTTTAGGGTGCGTGCTTAGTATTATGGCGGAGGGCATAGAGAGGCCAGTTGCTTTTGGGTCGCGTACTTTGTCACCCACAGAAGTACAATACTCTCAAATTGTAAAGAGGCATTGGCAGTGGTTTATGGAATAAAAAAATTCCACCAATATTTATATGGGCGTCATTTCACTCTCAGGAGTGATCACAAACCATTGGTCAGTATTTTTGGACCTAAGCGAGGGTTGCCAGTATTTGCAGCCAGCAGGCTGCAGAGATACGCTTTGTTTTTATCAGGGTACGATTTTGATATTAATTATGTCAAATCTGATAAAAATAGTGCTGATGCATTGTCAAGGATGCCACTCAGTACTAAACATGTGGAAGGCGACGCAGAGTTATTGTGGCTTGGAACTTATTTACATTGCGTTAAAGAAAGTTCATTTCAATAACGTGCGAAAATGTTCGCAGGGCAACACAAAAGACATCCGGCTTAACAAAATTTATGGTTATGTTATGCATGGATGGCCATGCTCTGTACCCAAAGAGGACAGAGAGTTGTTAACTTTTTTTCAAAAGAAAGACGAGATAGCCGTGGAACAAGGAGTGTTAATGTGGGGATACAAAGTCATTGTTCCTAGTAGTTTACGAGCTTACGTATTAAATGAATTACATGCCAGTCATTTGGGCATATGTAAAACTAAGTCGGTTGCTAGATCGTATGTCTGGTGGCCCAATATAGATGACGATATCGAAAACCTAATCAGAAACTGTTCGTCATGTGTGTTAGAGCGAGCAAACCCCGCGAAAAGCGAATTACATCATTGGCATTACCCAAGTAAACCATGGGAAAGGTTGCACTTAGATTATTTGGGACCGTTAAAAGGGAAATGGTATCTAATTATCGTGGATGCTCACTCTAAGTGGTTAGAGGTTTTCGAAACATCTTCAACGTCGGCTAAACAAGCAGTCGATATTTTAAGACAATTATTTGCACGTTTTGGATTACCCGTGTCGGTTCACACCGACAACGGACCTCCATTTAATTCAGCCGAATTAGATTCATTTTTTAATTCTAATGGCATTAAACATACGAGTTCGGCGCCGTATCACCCGCAGTCAAACGGGCAAGCCGAAAACTCGGTTAAATATGCAAAATCTAAATTAAAGTGTGCATTCCGAGACAATATAGACGTTTCGGTGGCTTTAAGCAGAATCCTTTTTGATTATCGGAATTCTGTGCATGCAACCACCAACGAAACACCCGCCAAATTAATGTTCAACCGTTCTTTAAGAACTCGGTTAGATTTATTAAGACCGAACCTGTCTGGTAGTGTAAGAGCTAATCAGACTAAACAAAAATTGTATACAGGCGGTAGCAAAACTCGTGTTTTATTTATAAATCAACCTGTACTTGTTAGGGATTACAGAACAAAAAATAAATCGATAGACGGAATTATCGTGAAACAAATTAGCCCTACTATGTATGTAGTCAAGCTAAGTTCGGGTATTACGTGGAGACGGCACATCGATCAGCTAGTAGCTATCGATGCACCTCTTACTAACTCAGAAAGTGAAGGCATGGAACCTTCCACGGATATTGTTTCTGAACTCTCCCCCTTACCGGAAGTGGCTGGAGATATTCACCCAACAGTAGTAGTCAGGCGAAATTCAACCTCCCCTACCGTGCCGGTCAAGGGATCACCTGACGTTATAAATGTTAAACCTGGTAAATTAAATACTGATAGTTCCATGGAAAGTTCTCCCATTGCTAGACGATACCCTGATAGGATTAGGAAACCGGTTAAGCGGTTTGCCGTATAAGTTGATTTTGGTTTTTTTATATTTTTGCGGGATTATATATTGTTAAGTTATAATTCAAATATTTTGCGGGATTATAATATGGTTAAGTTATAATTTAGATATTTTTTGAATTGTTTTCTTATTTTACAATAGGTTTATATTGTTAAAAAATTTTGTAGATGTAACGTCTTAGGTGGGGTTATTGCTTATTAGGGGTGTAGGCTTTTAATGATACACGAGTAACATTAGTAATGTAATATGTAATTAAGAGGCCACACGCCGTGCGCTCTTATTGACATATTAAATTTGACTGTCCTTTAGCAATAGCCAGGCGTGTGGCCTGATAACCACCTGCTATATTATTTATACATAATAGATAATGTAAACAAATGCGTACATTTTGTTTAGATATATCACAGTAGCGGTCTGGCATGTTGGCAGCGATTCGTTGCTTAAACCTTACCATAACATAAAATTTAACACTTTTCCTTTTTGAAGCGGATAACCAGGTTATATTCCATTTCCTTATAAATGGTAATCATGTAAACATGTTAGAGTTCTTTAACAACCATCAGGTTGCTAATATCTATGTAGAACCAGCTGGATAGGAAAAAGATAGAAGGATATAGGAAGACCTAGACCAAACTATATTAGTCAAATTATTAGAAATTTAGGTTGTGAAGGATATGTAGAGCTTTTTAGATTAGCACAGAATAGAAAAGAAGTTAGAGCTGCGTCAAACCGACCTTAAGTAAGGTCGATAACAAAATGATGATGATGAAAATTGCAGATCTGTAGAAGTACATTTATTTCACAATTTCTAACATTTTCAACAATTTAGAGGACAATGACGCAACCGCGAGAGGTCTGCCAGTTAGTTACTTTCTTGATTAATTAATACCGAAACATAAGTTTTCAAATTTGTAGTCTTGTGATAAACACGTTATTCGGATCGTCCACTAGCTCTCCTACTATTATGGTTCCTAATCTGAGTACAATTTATACAAAATAAATTATTGGATCAAGTTGTGCAAATAAATGTGTTTAGCCCTTGCGTAATAATAAATTAATAGTACATCAATTCAATACACCATACACAGCGAAATTAGTAATATTATAGTGAACCCATCGTGTTAATAAACAACCCCATTACTAGGTATCTCTGTTAGGGCATTTCAATACATAATGGATTGATCCTCTGTAAATAGCTGTGAAAATTGTACTTGTTTATTAGGCCGAATAAAAATTAAATCGAAATACATTACAATATTGTAAAGCTATAATTTTAAATAGCTGAAATTTATGGTCTACGTTTACAAAGTAAGTTAGATATATTTTTGGCTAAAACGTCTGAGGCCCACGTCTTTTTCTTCTAATATATAAAGCTCGAAAAAAGTAACACAGAAGAGCTTTCTCTTTAATAGGCAGCAAGCCGTGTTGTCAGTAGGGAGCAAGGACGCCCTGAACTTCTTGAAACGACACAATAAGCTTAGAGTTTCCCTTGTAGTGATAAACGATGCTCTGAAACTGAACAGCAACGGAACTGTTTCCAATTAAATGCAAATGTATCGTTTAATGTATAGAAGCAATCAAGTATTGGGCGGGTCTAAGTCACGTCTTTGAATCGCTTTGTAATTTGTACAGGAATTACACTAAAGCAACACACCATAAACGGCGTTTGATCTAAACTTTCTCTATGCAAAATTTCAACAATCATCGTACGATGCCTCGTAATGGAATAGTAAAATCTACTGCTTCTAACCTCAAAATATGTTAAAAATCAACTATATAACGCTGTTTGTGTTACAATATTTAGTATTTTTGGTTTAGTTAGGTTTATTTTAAGCAATTCATAAATATTTTCTCAGGTTTAAGGGAAAAATATTTTTCATGCTTAGTAGTAGCAGTAAAATGTGGTGGAAAAGTAGTCCCGCAAATAGGTCATTTGGCCCTTTTTATTAACCTCCACAATCCACCCCAATCCTCACTATCAAATTCCTCTATTTTAATAAAATCCAAAACAGAGAGTATTCTCGTGTACAAATAATGTTTAGGCGAGAATAATCTTTGTTTTTGGCTTTTAATGAAAAAAATGTTGTGTACACAGCCAATAAGTCTTCCTATTATATGACAGTATGATCAAAAAGGCTGAAAAAATTAAAAAACTTTCCATCAAACGTACAACAATTAAAATAGATATCTGGTTTATTCAAAATTGCATCAGTGAGAAAATTACTCCGATTTTTTTTCAAAGAACGTAAGTCGTAATATTATAGATGATATAGAACTTAAGTTGTTGCATAAAGAAATTTGCAAACACTATGCTAAACTGAATCAAATTAATTGTAAACTTAAAATATTGAAAAAAAAAGAAATATTTGTACACTAGAATACTCCGTTTTTAGATTTTATTGAAATATTTCGCGTACAAGCCAATTAGTTTTCATATCACGGGTGTGAAGTTAGCAGCCATTTTTCAGCAGCCATTTTTTTCAGCAGCCTTTTTTAGAAAAGAGTTGGTAACTGCATAAAAGCAAATTTTTGGCAGCTATTAGTTTATATTCTGTCTCTGCAAACAAAACTATATTTCCAAAAAATCTTTAATTAATACCTAAAAAACAATAATAATATGTATTCCTTACCAACGCGCATAGGATTCTTCCAAGCAGAAGAACGTAAAAATTGCACTTAATGCGATCGTGTGTGCGAATGGAACTAGAGCTAAAAGATACCTCCTAGTAGTAGCTGTAAAACCATACTATTGAGAATTTCTTACGAGCCGTCAAAGGGGTGGAAAAACCACCTCCAAACAGAAAAACGCAAAAATTGCAATTAATGCGATCGTGTGTGCAATTGGAACTAGGGCTAAAAGATACCTCTTAGTAGTAGCTATTAAACTATACTATGGAAAATTCCTTACGAGTCGTCCAAGAAGTATCTTTTAGCTCTGGTTCCAATCGCACACGCGATCGCATTAATTGCAATTTTTACGCTTTTCTACTTGGAGGCGGTTTTTCCACCCCTTCGACGGCTCGTAAGGAATTCTCACTAGTTTGGTTTTATAGCTACTACTAAGAGGTATCTTTTAGCCCTAGTTCGATTCACACACATCATCGCATTAAGTGCAATTTTTACGTTTTTCTGCTTGGAGGCGGTTTTTCCACCCCCTCGACGGCTCGTAAGGAATTCTCACTAGCATAGTTTTATAGATACTACTAAGAGGTAGCATTTAACCCTAGTCCCAATCGCACACACGATCGCATTAATTGCAATTTTTACGCTTTTCTACTTGGCGGTTTTTCCACCCCTTCGACGGCTCGTAAGGAATTCTCACTAGTTTGGTTTTATAGCTACTACTAAGAGGTATCTCAGCCCTAGTTCGATTCGCCCACACGATCGTATTAAGTGCAATTTTTACGTTTTTCTGCTTGGAGGGGGTTTTTCCACCCCTTCGACGGCTCGTAAGGAATTCTCACTAGTTTGGATTTATAGCTACTACTAAGAGGTATCTTTTAGCCCTAGTTCGATTCACACACACCATCGCATTAAGTGCAATTTTTACGTTTTTCTGCTTGGAGGCGGTTTTACCACCCCCTCGACGGCTCGTAAGGAATTCTCACTAGCATAGTAGTTTTATAGATACTACTAAGAGGTAGCATTTAACCCTAGTCCCAATCGCACACACGATCGCATTAATTGCAATTTTTACGTTTTTCTGCTTGGCGGTTTTTCCACCCCCTTCGACGGCTCGTAAGGAATTCTCACTAGTTTGGTTTTATAGCTACTACTAAGAGGTATCTTTTAGCCCTAGTTCGATTCACACACACCATCGCATTAAGTGCAATTTTTACGTTTTTCTGCTTGGAGGCGGTTTTTCCACCCCCTCGACGGCTCGTAAGGAATTCTCACTAGCATAGTTTTATAGATACTACTAAGAGGTAGCATTTAACCCTAGTCCCAATCGCACACACGATCGCATTAATTGCAATTTTTACGCTTTTCTACTTGGTGGTTTTTCCACCCCTTCGACGGCTCGTAAGGAATTCTCACTAGCATAGTTTTATAGCTACTACTAAGAAGTAGCATTTAACCCTAGTCCCAATCGCACACACGATCGCATTAATTGCAATTTTTACGTTTTTCTGCTAGGTGGCGGTTTTTCCACCCCCTTCGACGGCTCGTAAGGAATTGTAGCTAGTATGGTTTTATAGCTACTACTAAGAGCTATGTTTTAGCCCTAGTTCAATTCGCACACACGATCGCATTGAGAGCAAGTTTTACTGTTCTTCTGCTTGGAGGTGGTTTTTCCACCCCTTTGACGGCTCGTAAGGAATTCTCACTAGTATAGTTTTATAGATTCTACTAAGAGGTATCTTTTAGTCCTAGTTCCATTCGCACACACGATCGAATTAATTGAAATTTTTACGTTTTTCTGCTTGGAGGCGGTTTTCCACCCCTCGACGGCTCGTAAGGAATTCCCACTAGTATGGTTTTCTAGCTACTACTAAGAGGTATCTTTTATCCCTAGTTCGATTCGTACACACCATCGCATTAAGTGCAATTTTTACGTTTTTCTGCTTGGAGGCGGTTTTTCCACCCCCTCGACGGCTCGTAAGAAATTTTCACTAGCATAGTTTTATAGCTACTACTAAGAGGTAGCTTTTAACCCTAGTTCCAATCGCACACACGATGGCGTTAATTGCAATTTTTACGTTTTTCTGCAAGGAGGCGGCTTTTCCACCCCCTTGGACGGCTAGTAAGGAATTTTCATAGTATGATTTTATAGCTACTACTAAGAGGTATCTTTTAGCCCTAGTTGCATTCGCACACACGATCGCATTATTTGCAATTTTTACGTTTTTCTGCTTGGAAGAGTCCTATGCGCGTTGGTAAGGAATACGTAGTATTATTGTTTTTTAGTTACTAATTTAAAATTTTTTAGAAATATAGCTTTGTCTGCAGAGACAGAATATAAACTAATAATTTTAGCTGTAAAAAAATTGCTTTTATGCATTTAGCAGCTCTTTTCTAAAACCGGCTGCTGAAAAATGGCTGCTAACTTCACACCGGTCTTCATATCCTCTATTTTAGCCCTATTCCGCTCTCCCGTTGCAAACCTGCCAGTTTCTCTTATGAAAACCAGCATGTCTGCCCAGAAAAGGGTGATCAACCCCTCCTGCTCCAAGATACATGAGTTCAGGAGCCTATGCTTTAACCTCATATAACCCTCGCACTTTCATATGTAATGGGCAACAGTAACCTCCAGCCTTCTACTGGTTAGGCACCTGGACTCTGCTTCGATACCCAGCAGGTTCAGGTGTCACCGTAATTTGCAATTGCCTATCTTTATTTAATAGCCATACTGTTCTTATCTGATTTGGTCTGACTATCATTATCTTGACTGTCTACAGTTCCTTCCGCTTTTTCATTCCTCTTTTCACCTTTTCTAAATTCAAAACTTTAGTTCGGACGTTACCGATTTCCTCGTTAAGCCCATGTGTGGTTCAAGCCCTAAATAAGAGATTCCTAACCACTTATTAGTATACTCGTTTCACTGCACCCGTGGTGTCCTGAAACCCAGAAGAGCTGAACTTCTATCTGACTAGCTAATTCCTCCAATGCGTCTCCGCATTCCTGGACCAATGGGCATCTGGTCCGTGGGGAGCAGATAGCTTGTAACGTCGCTTGACTATCTGAGCAGATAATATCCTTCCGCTCTTCTACCCCTCGTATCTCTTGGTTTGCAGTCACTTTAACGTATATACTTCTGTCTGCAAAATAATTGTATATCGGCCTAGCGGATAGCTCCAATGAAACCCCTTGCTCTCCAGATATACCCCTACCCAGAACCCGATATAGACAATGACCATAATATAGCAATTATGAAATCAGGCTTAAACAAAAAAATTTAAAAAAAAGGAAACTGAAAAAAGGCACTCTGACTTTGCGAAACTAAAAGGTAAAGATATCTACAAAAGATTTGAGAAAAAGTCAAAAGAATTGCTGAAAGACATCGGGATAATTTCTGATGCTAAGGAAGTAGAAACAGAATGGAATAGCATTAAATCCAGCACAGGCATGGTGGTCAGAGGTATTCTGGGGTATAAACAAAAAGAGGAACATGGATAAGGAAGGACATTCTGAATTTAATAGAAGAAAGACGAAAATAAAAAAAAAAGATCAAAACAGAGATAGAAAACCATAATATGGGAAATTATTCGCAAACGCAGGAAAGCTAAAGAACAATGAATTGATGAAAAGTGCAAAGAGGCATAAACTAAAATTGAAATAGGAAAGAGACGAAGCGTAAAAATTATTTAGAGGGAATTTTAGGGATATAAAACCGTATAGCAAAAATATAAGGTGCGTAGGTTAAGACGTATTATATAAAGGAACTATATATAGGAACTAGGAGCAGTAGAATGGGAATCAGTTATAGAAAAGGATGATTTGGAATATCTTTGCGTAGAGATGAGTTTGAACTAGCATTAAAGAATTTGAAAAATAATACGGCACCAAATGTAGTTAAGGTGCAAGCAGAAACTTCAAAAGCAGTTGAAGAAGCAGTAACAGTACGTCTCTTCCAATTTGTAAGCTATGTGTATGAGACAGGCGTGATACTCAAAGATTTCAAGCGTTACATCATAGTCACTATACCAAAAAAGTAGCGCTGTGAAACGTGAACATAGGAGAAGCCGAAAGGAAAAAGGTAACGAGTGACCTTTGAAATATGGTGTATAGACGTATGTATATAATAGACAGACAAAGTTAAAAACAAGGAGTGTCTAGAAGGGGTAGGAAAAGAAGGAAATGCGTGGGAAAATAGAAAATAATAGGAGAGCTAGAATGATAAAACAGACACCAAGGCATGAGGAAATAGTGCAGAAAATATTAGAAGCAGAGAAAGAAAAAAAGAGAGGTAGAGGTAGATCCAGATTAGACTATTACACACAGATAGTATAAGATCTAGACTGTGGGGATTTCAAGGGCATGTGTAAGTTAGCTTAAAATAAGAAGCAATAGAGGTACGCGTCTAACAAGTTCCTGGACCGAAAACCTAATGATGACAATGTAAATATCATACCTTGACTTTCGGGGATGAAACCTCTACTTGAAGTTGTTATTGGAAGCAAGGATGCATTCCACATACACGATGTATGCCGATCTTTCATTCTAATGATGGAAAGATTTATAAGGATAAAATTTCTATTGGTTATGTATATCGGCGCCTTTTTCTTGGTTAGTAATACTAATTTCTGAAAAAAATACTTCGTTTTATATTTTTGATAAGATCTATTGTAACATGCCAGGTTTCCACTGGTCATGTTCCAGTTTTTAAATTATTTTCTTAAATATTTCTCCCTTCTTTTTTTCTTTATAAATTAAAGAAAGTTCCTCTTTTATTTAGCTTCATGTGCCGTATTTTGTATATTTAAAGTAGGAATTATATTTAGGTTGTGTTATATCGTAACACGAATTTATAATTTTCATCCATGTAAACACTTAATTTCGTTCAAAATAAATGTACCTCTAATTATACCACAAGTTATTTGGGTTATTACTTCGAAAGGAAGTAATAAAAAGTAACCTCTATGTTATTGGTAGTTATTATCCAGTAACACAAATGAAGTAGTTTTGAATCTACAAGTAGTAAAAGATTTACCTTGACGTAGTTTCTTCCCTGTATTACCGGCCGATCGATCTTTAGTTGTCAGCGCATAGCAGATCTTTATTCAAATCCGGCTGTGAGATATCACGCCATTTGTTTCCCAAGATGCCTAGTCTTCACATAGCATGTATTAGAGTTCTACGCTATGTTATAATATTTTAACAGAAATAATTTTATAGAAGCACTTGATGTTACGTTTCATAATTCCGCTGTTAACTAGCCCATCGATTGGTTTAAAGATGGCGAGGATTGTTATAGATAAAATCTGTTACAATTTGAATGTACCTCGTGATATTTCCTAATACTTACACAAAATTGTATTGTAGGGTCCTTCCGAGAGGCTAACCTGTACTTGCTTCGAAGTATGATTTCACTCAACTTTGATGCTACCTTATAATTTCTACCTAGTTTAATTTAAAGTATCTCCACTATTAATTGCAAGAAGATGTCCCTGAAATCCTAAGTTGTTTCTAAATTATGCACCGTACAAGGCCATCGTAATAACATTCCAGGATATTTAATTATCCGGTATTTGCCGTTTTACCTTACAACTACAACACAAAATGAAGTTGGTGTTTTATTACTTTTAAAGCTTATCTACTTTGAATGGCAGATGTTTTGTTCCTTCATATGAATCGACTCAACTACCAGCTTTGAATATGGTTCACAAACCACCTGTATGAGTTTCTAATTTTATTTGCAATATTGAGCAGCAGGTATCTTTCCTATTAAACTGTATTTAAGGAAATACACAGGTATGTGTTTTACATTTTACATTTTTTATGAGATAATTTTACACGAGAAAAATTGAAGTAAAAGTTTTATTACTCTATGTGGACTGCTTTAGTGTCTGTAAAATAAATTTGTTAAATTTAAATAGTCGCGCTTCAACGTAGCATATGTTCAGATAACCTTAAGTAAAGAATTTAATACAACAAAAGTGTACGCCCTAGGTTTCATAAAACTGGAGGTTTGAGTACTTTTATTGCTCTTTGTTTTTGCTAAAGCAATAAAAGTTTCCTTACGTACTTAACACAAGATAGGTACATTTGTGTTTTTGATATATTAATAACTAAAGTGTTTCCTCTTATTTGTTGCTTATAATAATATTAGCATATCTGTAACTGTGAAGTTCCTTACACGTAGGTGACACGAAAACTTAGTTATGTCTGAAGGTTTTCTCAAACATAGTAAAATTTAAATTATTGTTAATAATAGTAACAACTAAGTTAAAGATAAACTAATTCAACCTAATATTTAATCTAATTGTAAATTTTGTTTCGAATTGAAGTTATTTTGTAATATAGCCGAGGTACTAAATTTATATTCTCTCTGTTTAATTGTTGACACCCCCATATTTCCTCCCTGAGATTTACAAGTCCATGCAGCCTCCAAAGCCTATAAAGGTCGATGCCAGCTGCGCCAAAGTTATGCTCCATATTTCTTCGTGTGATTACTTTTTTTATAACACCGGGAAAAAAACTAAGCCACACTATAAGCATTTTAAGAGCTAAACATTTATGGACAGAAACTATAAATTACATTTAAATATGTTAGTTACAACTTTCTGATGCAATAGTTATCCACGCGTAGTAATCTACCATTTCTGGTAATTTAGAATTTGGGTCCGAGTTGTAGTGTAAAGCTACATGGAGCCAAAGTGATGTTGCTTGGAAACGTCAGATAGTTATTTAGTAGCTGAATGGGTCGTCTCTGAAGAGATGCACTATACTTCCTCCAGGAGACCACAGGCGAAATAAATTGAATAATAAGAAAAATATTATCTTCTGGTTGTATGAAAATAAAATTTTTGAAGAGATATCAACTACTTCCTGTTGTGTTCTTTGCAATTCATGAATAAAACTGATTACAGATCAGGTCATAGCGCATGCTTCAGTTGTATTGGTAATCTCTAAAGTTATCGCGTTATTTTATAATAAGCATACGGGTTAAACATGTACTTGTTAAGTGTAGGGTTGATGATTTATAATGCACCCTGCAAAAACTTGTTGATCACAAACGTTTGGAATAGTTAATGATTAAATGGAAATAAGATTGTTCGTTCTTATGTTAAAATAAAAATATTTTTATGGAATTACATCGTATTTAAGGGAATCTTCCTATACATTCCATTAAAATTGATTAATTTTAAAATCGTATATTAAAACAAAGAAATGTAGTTATGTTTAAATTGTAATCGTACGGGATAAAATTATTTTTTATACAATGTATTTAAAACGCGCTTGGACACCAGGTGAAATTTAAAAGATGAGAATACATTACAAGCGTTGTAACCAGGCAATACAACAAGTTAGTTTATAACGTAACAAATTGTCGAACCCAACAACCGCGAGAAATATTAGATAACAGAATATACACGTACTGATATTATAGACGGACAAAAAAGACACGTATTTAAGGCGTAATCAAATGTAAAGTTGACATAGGTGGTCACAAACATAGAATTTCTTTTGGAAACGTAGAGAGTGGGGAGTACAAAACGGCTGGATAGTCGATGAAAAGGTGGTGGTCAATACACATTGAGCGGCTGAAAAAGTTGCGCCTAGCAACGGTGGCTGGAACTCATTTACATGCAACATAGCTGACGAGCGTCTGATCTGATGCAAGTCCTCTCGGACTAAAAAAAGGAAAAGAATTACAAACTGCACATTACTTTATTTAGTATATCGTGATACGTGAGATGGTAGTGCTGAGATAGAAAATGAAGAAATAATCAACAGACCACAAGAATTGTTTTTTATTGTTTCATTTATTATAAAAACGGGACTTTGATATTTAATTGAACAATTAAAAACCTGATTTAATTACTGTAGTTGATAATATTGAAGAAATAATAGAACTAGATTGAAGGTAACTGTGTAAGTTTGCTTGTTCTAAATGTTTGTATATGTTTATAGTGGCGATGTTATGATTCACTGCATTGTAATAGAAATTAGGTGAAGCAGTAAAAAAATTTTTTTCTTTTGTTTAAACACAAATGAAATTTCTTGTAAAAGGAACTCCATTCCAACAGCACCCCGAAATAACCAAAGTCTCCATTACGAACACCCATCTTCCAGAGGATCATAACCTACTCGAAAAGACGAGTTGACAGAAGCTCGAAGAACAGTTGAGAAGTTTTACAAGTATGTAAAATCCAACATTAGGTTATTACTCTACGTTATATTTTTATACGTGGCTGATAATAAAAAACTGTTATTTGCAAAAACAAATTTTGGTTACGCTGGTGTCAAGCAGTGGAATTGCAGTGGAAAAATACATTTGAACGATTTCTATTTGCATATCAATAACTCGTAGTCAACAACAGAAAATGGACAGCAAAATTCTTTTCTTTTGAAGGAGTTCAAGTCAAGCGTTGCGGAGAGCTTGAACAGTAACTGCAGAATTTATGAAAAAATTTAATGAAAATTCCGTAAGGCTACGGGAAAATTACAAGAACATGCAGAGAAACAAAACCAAAACTCTGTGAGTTTGGCAACGCAATTAAATAAAAATGCGGAAAAACAAGAACAAACCGCCCAAAACCTCGCAGAAAATTGAACGAGACGACAGTGAATCTACAAGAAATCAAAAGTCAATAGAGAGACAAGTTTATTCAGGAAGCTACTAAAATCTTGGTAAAACTGAATTAGAACGTAAAGATGGTTGAGCAAACGTTATTTCAAGGTTACTGTCAACCGAGAGAGGAATTTAAAGAAAAAGCTACAAAACTTGCGAAAAACCTGCAAACCAAAATTTCCGACACTTTGAAGAAACTGGAAGAAGAAATTTCAGAGAAATTGTTAGAAAATTCACGTAAAATGCAGGAAGAGGTACTGAGGATGGATATGCAAGAACGGATTAAATTTCGAACCGTGCAAGCGCCTGTAAATACAACAGTATACCCCAGCATATAAACATGTGGGAAAAATCGCATTGGCGTAAAGGTTCGGAATAAAACCACCGACATTTGATGGAGATTCATCTTGGCAGAGATATTTCTAGCAATTTAAGGCAGTGTCGAGACCTAACGACTGGAACGATGGCCAAAAGTGTAACAGCGTTGATTATTGCGTTACTAGATGAATTCTTGAACATCTTGCAAACCATACTAGATCATGTACAAAGGAGTTAAGGAGTCTAAACATCAAGACTGGAACCGAGCCTACGACGACTCTCATCCGCAACAAGTGTATTATGCTCAAGTGAAGAACCGTTACCAAAAGGTCAACAAAAATTAGCAGAAGTTTGAAGCAGATGTTGTTTCCTAGAACGGCTGGCAATACAGACCATTGTTGACGAAGATACGCGAAGGGGTTATTCAAAAAACACTACGGATGGTTCGCAAGGACCTTAAATGATGCGCTAGCTAATGCTCTGGAAGTGAAGAGGCAAAGCAAGCTTCGCATCGTGGTAGTAGCAAGGTAAAATGCTCCAAAGAAGAAGCAGGGCCAAGGAAGCATACAGGAGGTGATTCAGCGGGTACTTTGTGAGCACTAGTTAAAGAGGAAGGAACCCAGATGCTAAAATTGTGGCGGTTTGGGCATATACTGTCCAAATATAACCAACCCAAGAAGGAATCAGAAAAGCCAGAAAACTAAAGGGTGTCGACAGGAGGGGGCGCAAGTTGACTCTGCTTGAGAGTAGGGAATAAGGAAGTGCCGTTTTACTGAGCAGATGACGGACGTGTCTGGGCAAATTTGTCTGACGGATGACGATAATCTACCTGAAAGAACAGAAAGTGTGGTGATGAAACGCTTGGATGGTGTTCTCCGGAAAAACATTGTGTGCGCTATTGAACCGATTACTGACACATCTCTCAAAAGGGCATCTTTGTGGGGAAAGCTCTAATCAAGGTGATGGATGGTGTATCTGTTAGGACCTTAAACCCCATAACTACAATATTGTGTGGAAAAAGAATGCCAAAGTTGGGTGGTTCTTCGATCGTTCTTTATTCGTTTGTTCACGTGGCCGTGTTTGCCGGTGTTCAGAAAAAACCACCCACCAAAGCGTTCCGCGAACTTACTAAACCAGATGTCACATCAAAGCGCAGGCGTCTGGCTAAATATCCCAGACGGAGGCGTAAGCTGTCGCCGAAGTTGCAAAGACATTGAGAGTCCATATAAAGTTATTAAAAGGATCAACAACGTGATATTTCGGAGTTGTAAACTCCCAAAAGGAAGAACAATGCTAGTGCACATTAACCAGTAAGCACCTTACGATAGTACTGACGTCGGTAATGTTGAAGAATGGCAAGCAATGTGACGAACAAGCAGTTACGCTTGTCAAGGTGAGCACAAATCTGGACCTACATATGATTGGTTTATCTCTTTGTACAGCGACACAGACAAAGCGAAATTACGGAACAAATTCAACGTGAACTATTCAATATGCTATCGGAGTAGGTCCTAGCACATTGCGTAGCAGCGAGCCTTGATATGTCGCGAGGACTTGCTCGGGTGTTTAAAAATAAATTTGGAGGTCTGGATCAACTTCACCGACAAGAACCAGAAATTGGAAAGGCAATACGGCTAAAAGACCGATAGTGTGAAATCTACTACCTAGTGCCTAAGCAACAGTCTTCTGGTACATCGAATTACCAGGATCTGTGGTTAGCGGAGCTCAACGCCCAAGGTCCCAGGTTCGAAACCCGACACGGTCCGCTTGAAAAATGTTAGGCGAGCATTTTTCACAAAAATACACCCTCGTTCGGATGAGAGGTAAAATGGAGGTCTTGTGTGTGTGTTGTCATGCACGTTGAAGATCCCTACCTTGTTTGGAACAGCAAGGGTTCGGCAAAATTTCAAATTTTTCAGGTTAAAAAAAGTCGCTTCCTGGCCAATGTAGTACCTTTGGGTGATAATTACAAAATATGCTAGAGGTACTGTTCCAGAAAGCCGAAGTCCACATCTTAGTGCGTGATACGGCAAATGATATAAAAAGTGTTTGTTACTACGTCTATTAGCATGTCCTTACCGCCGCAAGGACCTCCAACAACCGGATCATATAACAGCTTTAAGAGAGGGGGGGGGGCAGTGTAACGCACGTCGTTTAGTATACCTTTGACCAGAATAGTACATAAACGAAGCATTTGTACACAAAGGGTGATTGATAACTATCCCGCAATGCGAGATTTTCAAATGAACTTTAAGAATTTTATTAACCTTACAATAGGAAACCTCTAGAATATTATTTGCATAACTTCTAGTACATTCTCGAAATAATCTAAAACAATTAGATAAGGTATAAACTGCCGTTAAGGGGCTTTGAAGTTCAGTTCTAATTTAAAGGCTTTGATTAAAAAATTACGGTTTTATTCAGAAATAAGGCTAATGTAATTAGTTGTTTTGCAAAAAAAGTTTTCGTTACATAATTTTGTTATAGTGAACGAGAAAAAATGTATTCGAATTGGTAACGAATCAAACAATGGTAATTCTATTAGCAGAAAATTATACAATACCTAAGAAAGCAAAATTACTAGTGACAGATGATCCAAATGGCACTCTTTGGAACATCAGATCCGATTAGTGATGGAATGGTTTAAGAGGACCAGTTGGTCGGACAGTGATAATTAAATCCAAAGATCAGACACCCGCTAGAATTCTAAATCTTAACTCTTATGCCAAAACTTTAAAAAAGGTTGGAGTAGTTGAATATGGCCCTATTGTGTTTCAGATTTGTGCAAGAACAGAAACATCGTCTAAATAGCGTCCAACAGCATTTGCCGTGTTCTGGCAGTGAAAAAATTTTGCTAATTCGCTACTCTACGTCTAATAATACCATATACTTTATAGATTTCATACAATACGTTTGTTTATGCGCTCTTGGGCACCTACAATTAAGTTGAACGATAATAAATATTCGTAAGTGTCAAATTTCAATTTGAAACTCTAAAAAATCAATTCAATTATAAGAACCGATATATAAAATATCGTCGAATAAACCACACCTTTTTATAGCCCCATCAAAATATTTAAAACATATTTTATGTTAATAACACAC